>CM046657.1:216703190-217420690 GCA_025594165.1 Tamias sibiricus | reverse complement strand
GAGCCTGTGCCTGGAGAGCGCCTGGCGTAGGCGCAGAGGGAGCAGGGGCACCGTGTCCTGGGCCTGGGCCCCACTACTTAGTCAAATCTCCTGGGAAAAGTTCGCCTTGCCTGCCCCACTGCATGGCCTTGCCTGCCCCACTGCATGGCTTTCGGGACTTGCCCAGGGTCCCATGCCACCAAGGGGGCTGCGACTTACAGCCTGGGGGGTTCCAGACTACCTTCAGGGGCCCCTGCAGAGAAAAGCAAGTCAGGCTGACCACGCGCTGGCCACGGGCATCTGCCCAGACAGGTCCTCTCAGCTCCCCAGCCCGTCACTGCAGCGGGGCACCCATGGCTCAGCACGTCACCGAGAGCGGCCTGACGCCAGGAGGGAGGGCAGCCTGGGCACGGGGCCCTTCAGGTTTCCTCTTTTTTTTTTTTTTTTTTTTTTGTACTGGGGATTGAACTCAGGGGCACTCGACCACTGGGTCATATCCCCAGCCCTTTTTTGTATTTTATTAGAGACAGGGTCTCACTGAGTTGCTAAGTGCCTCACCATTGCTGAGGCTGGCTTTGAACTCGCGATCCTCCTGCCTCAGCCTCCCAAGTGCTGGGATTACAGGCGTGCTGGGATTACCGCGCCCGGCTCATGTTTCCTCTTGTTCTGTTGCTCCAGAAAAGGGGCCCAGCAGTCTCAGCTGCCCCTCGGAGGCAAGCTGGAGCAGGAAGAAGGGTTGCCGGTGGGGGGGGGGCACTGCCATCCCCAGGACCTCCCCTGGTGCCAGCTCTGGCCTGGGTGAGCGCCATTTTCCAGGTGGTGGCGGAGGGTGGGGCTGACAGGCAGGAAAGGCTGGAGCCTCCCCCTTCCGTGGGGGAGGACACTGAAGCCCAGAAGAGGACTCAGTTGCCAGGGGTCAGACACTGGCATCGTTTCTAGATTGGCCCCTTGGGCTCCCGTCAGCCCGGACGGCTGGAGGACACTTCTGGGGCGGGGGCTGGTGCAGGTGGGCGGGGCTACGACCTTCGCCTGATGTGCTGTGTCCCTTAGAGTCCCCCGTTCTCTGGGAGTCCGCAGCCTCCACTCTGACTGAGGTCACGGGCCGTGCTGCACGTGACGGTCCCTTTGGAGGGTATGGAGACCCTGCTCGGCGGCTGCTGCGGCCAGCCTTTGCTGTCACTACCAGCAGGCCCTGGTTACGGGAGGGGCAGCGGGTGCTTCTCTGAACCCCAGCCGGGATCCGGGCCTGGTCTACAGTGGTTGTGGGGCCAAGGACAGAGGGTTGGTGCCGGGGGAGGCCGATTCAGACGGTGCTGGAGCGGGTGCTGGAGCGCAGGACGTGGTGTGGAGGTGGGCCCTGCCTGGGGTCACCCACCTGGCATCGGATGTCTGTTTCCTGCCTGACCCCCACCCGGACAGCCAGCCCTAGGGACAAAGGGACTGGTGTGCTGTGTCCACCCTGCCCTCAGGGCCCACGACAGTCCCTGGTCCACTGCGAGGACAAAGACAGACCCTGATGAGTGACTGAGTGAGTGACCTGGCCTTCCTTGTCCTCAGGTCCAGCTGGGAGCTCCCCGACCTTCAGGAGGGCAAGATCGAGGCCATCAGCGACTCGGACGGGGTGAACTACCCCTGGTACGGCAACACCACGGAGACCTGCACCATCGTGGGCCCCACCAAGAGAGACTCCAAGTTCATCATCAGCATGAATGACAACTTTTACCCCAGCGTCACGTGGGCCGTGCCGGTGAGCGAGAGCAACGTGGCCAAACTGACCAACATCTACCGGGACCAGAGCTTCACCACGTGGCTGGTGGCCACCAACACCTCCACCAACGACATGATCATCCTGCAGACGCTGCACTGGCGCATGCAGCTGAGCATCGAGGTGAACCCCAACCGGCCCCTGGGCCAGCGCGCCAGGCTGCGGGAGCCCATTGCCCAGGACCAGCCCAAAATCCTGAGCAAGAACGAGCCCATCCCGCCCAGCGCCCTGGTCAAGCCCAACGCCAACGACGCTCAGGTCCTCATGTGGCGGCCCAAGTACGGGCAGCCGCTGGTGGTGATCCCACCTAAGCACCGGTGACAGCCAGGGCGCCCCGCTAGGCCAGACTCAGACAGGCTCTGCTCAGAGCAAACCCGGACGCGCTCTGGGTCATTCAGCAAATACAACCGCTCTACCTTCTCCAGCGGCGGATCTCACTGTGCTGACGCCCCGCCCCTCCGCGCTCGCCACCTGCTTCCTGCGGGGAGGGGGGCACCCAGCGGACGGACAGACCCCAGGGGCACCCTTCAGGGACCCCTCTGGTCTCCTTTCCCCTCCTTTCCTCTCGATCTGCCGATCTGCCGTTCACTCGCAGCCGATCCCTGAAACACTGCTTTTTTTTTTTTTTAACTCCTCTTCATGGGGTTCAGGGGCAGGAGGAGGAGGAGGCGCTGAGTATGGGGGAAGCCCAGGCCTCTGCATGGGGGGGGGCGGCTCCCCTCCTGCCCTGGTCCCCTGCCACGCGGCCTTATGTAGACTTGCTTTGCCAAACTTTTGCCTTAAGCAGAATTTAAAGGAAAAAAAAAAAGGAAACAGAAACAACACGGGCTCTCTCTCCTACGGGACTGTACCTCTTCTGCCAGAGGCGGAGGGTGGGCGCTGGGTCCAGGGAGAGAGCTGCTCTCTTCCCAGTTGTCTCGGGAGGGGGACGAGCGTGGAAATTTAAGCCTGAAACCAGTTGCTTGTCCTGTTTGGGCAGAAGCGAACCCACGGGTCCTGCCCACGAGCTCCTCCCTCCACCCCTGGCAGACGCCCTCCTGGTGTTTGGCGAGAGGGGCTGTGAGCTGGGGCAGGTGGGCAGTGGCCCCTCTCCTTCCTCACAGCCTTAACTTGCCTGGCATGGCTCCCGGAGGAGGGGACAGCCTAGGAGCAGTAAGCTGGGCCCAGGGGATTTTCACCCTCTCTGTCCCCAGACCCGTCCCCAGATCTGCCCACGTACCTTCGTCCTCTCTAGCGTGCGGCTTTTCCTGTCCCTCCACACTGGTCCCCGCACCACGACGACAGTCCTCGTTTGAGTCTCAAAGGTAAGAAAGGCACATGTCCCTTCTTTCACTGCACCTCAAGACTTGAATTTGGTGGGCGCCAGCACCCTTGGCCAGCGCCCTCCGCTACTGCAGGGGCCAGCGCAGGCCTTCTGGCTCATTCTCAGGGGATGCCACTCCCAGGCTCTCTGGGGGAGGGCTGCAGACAGGCTCCAAGCTCAGGGTGGCACGGGCAGGCTGTGGAGGGCACCTGAGCCATACGTGGGCACCGTGCATCTGGGAGGTCGGGGCTGGGCTGGCAGAACGGTGGCTTGAGGACAGCCACCAGGTGGCCAGTCTTGGGTCCCCTGTCTGGAACTCCAGGAGGGGTCTTGAGCGCTGTCTGCTGCCCCCGGGCGCCCAGGGGCCCTCGCCTGAGCCGCGCTCCTTCGCGCTTGCCAAAGCCCTGCTGCATCTCCGGCCCTGCGTTCACACCCACAGAAACCAAGCACAGGAAAATAACGTCAGACTATGAAAATAACCCACTTCTGCTGCAGATGAGCCACTGGTAGGAGTCTCGGCGGCAACGGGCGGGGACGCAGGCACAGCGTGTGATGTGTCTCCTCGAGGGGTGCCCAGCGCCTAGTGGGTCTCCAAGCCCAGCTCACGCAGGGAGGCTGCGGCCACACTGGAACGCGCTGGGCTGGAGTCGCGGCCGGTGGGGCGTGGTGCTTAGGGAGCCCCTGGCCCGGGCTGGGCCCCTGGAGCTGCAGGTTCCTGCTGCGTGTACAGAGGCCCGGCCACCAGAGAGGCTGTGGCCTTGAGTGGGAACGGTGGGGCCCAGCTCTGCCTGCTGGCCTCTGGCTGGAGGCCCTTCTCTACACTCAGGTCTTTCTTGCACTAAAGAGGAGACGGGCCCGGGCAAGGCGCCAGGAAGCGGGGCTCTCAGCCCGGGCTGGTCATCACTGAGGGGTCCTGCTTGGAGTGGGGCTGCGAGGGAGGTCCTCAGCGGCTCGGGCACCGGCGCTCCTAAGCCTGCATTTCTTGAGTGTGAACAAGCACTTGAGGCAGGGGCCACCCCCTCCCCGTGCATGGCCTGCCCTGCCCACCCGGGCCCCTGGCCGTCACCATCCCCAGCCCCTTCCTCTCCACCCTCCTGCCTGACTGAAGGTGGGGCTGGCAAGGCCCCAAGAGGGTGCAGGCCCAGCTGGGGATGCTCAGCGTGGCGTGCGCCCGGTCCCAGGCTTCCTGCCCGGCCTCGAGTCCTCCGACGTCCCCCGCTCCTGGACACACACTCCTTCCAGCAATAAGAGCCGTCTCTGGTTGTGGAGCGTACTGTGAGAGTGGTCCTTGCCCTCACCAGGAGGCCCAGGACTCAGGACAATGTGAAAACGAGCCTTTTTTAAAATTTAAACTTAAAAAACACAAATATAAAGAGAAATAAAGTTAATTTTAAAGTAGGCCTGGCTGGGATCTGGGTGTTTCTGGGGTGACAATTCATTTCGGGGTCGATGGCTTGGTGTGGTGGCCACGGGGCCGCTGTGGTAGGGAGGACGGTGTGAGGCTGGGGTTCCAGTGCTAGGGTGCAGGCGGGGAGGCCAGCCAGTCCCTCGGCACGCCTGCTCCTGTCCACAGCCTCCTCTCCATCCCAGCCAGCTGGGGATCTCTGCCTGCACCAGAAGTGCCCCTGGCCAGCACCCCAGGGGGAGGAGACCAGTGCCCTGCGTGGAGGAGGGTGGCAGGCTTGGTGGTCAAGCTAGGACTCTATAGAGCAGCTTGGCTTTGCACAAAGAGCGGAACCTGTCGTCCAGGGTGATAGGTGTTCGGACTGGGCTGTCACCCGGGCCACCCTGTAGGTCTCCAGGCCTGCTGGGGCAGGTGGGCTGCGCACCAGGGGAGATGCCTCCCTTCCCCGGGGGAGCGTGCTTCTCTGCGGGGGCTGCTGGCTGGGTCTGGGCTTACTCCAGGTGGCCCACGGGGTCAAGGCCACCTGTGTGTGGCTTTGGTGAGACACTCGGACCTCACACAGGAAGGGATCCTCAGGGTGGCTGCCTCCTGGCTGACGTGGCGGGACGTGCGGCCGTGGTCTGGTTCCAGGAGGGAACTCACCGCGTCCTCACGTAGTCCCGGGGAGAGGTGTTACCCCCATTTCACAGATGAGACGCAGAGCAGAGTCAAGGAGCCACCTCAGGCGTGCGTCTAGAAGAGGCAGAGCCGGGATTCGAACCCTGGCCCAGAGCCAGCCTCTCGCTCCTGCCTGCTGGGCCTGAGCGGTGACTCACACCAAGTGCCCTGCAATTACTGGTTACTCTTATTAAGAAAGCCCCAAGCCCAGCTCCCTCCATCCTGGGTCCTGAGGCAGGAAATGCCTTTCTCCCCACCCACCTCTTCCCCGAAGTCGGCTCTGTTCTCTGTGGCCCTTTGGGTAGGGGCTGTCTAGCTAGGCTCATCGAGGGGGGTGGTGGCCTTCCTGCAGCACTGGAGGGGACCGGGCGCCCGTGCACCCTGCGCCTGCCGTGGGCACGGGGTCTGGTTTCTTCCCTGGGTTCTGCACAGCGCTCTGCATCCTGCCTCTGCGTCTGCGAAACCAACGCAGGAAATTGCATAACAGGCTCCACGGCCGCCCTCCCCGCAGACGGCTCTGGGTGGGGCCGGCGCTGTGCTGGTTTGGCTTTTGGTTGTGAAGCTGGCCCCCGTATGTGTGTGTGTGTTTGTGTGTGTGTGTGTGTGTGTGTGTGTGTGTGTGTGTGAGAGTGTGTGTGTGTGAGTGTGTGGGTGTGTGTGTGTGTGTGGTGTGTGTGTGTGTGTGTGTGTGTGTGTGTGTGGTGTGTGGGTGTGTGTGAGAGGGTGTGTGTGTGTGTGTGGGTGTGAGTGTGTGTGTGGTGTGTGGGTGTGTGTGTGGGTGTGTGTGGGGTGTGTGTGAGTGTGAGTGTGTGTGTGTGTGTGTGTGTGTGTGTGTGTGTGTGTGTGGGTGTGTGTGTGAGAGTGTGTGGGTGTGAGTGTGTGTGTGTGTGGTGTGTGTGGGTGTGTGTGGGGGGTGTGTGTGAGTGTGTGTGTGGTGTGTGGGTGGTGTGTGTATGGGTGTGTGTGTGTGTGTGAGAGGGTGTGTGTGTGGGTGTGTGAGTATGTGTGTGTGTGTGGTGTGTGTGTGTGTGTGTGAGAGTGTGTGGGTGTGAGTGTGTGTGAGTGTGTGTGGTGTGTGTGGGTGTGTGTGTGTGGGGTGTGTGTGTGTGTGGTGTGTGGGTGTGTGTGTATGGGTGTGTGTGTGTGTGTGAGAGGGTGTGTGTGTGGGTGTGTGAGTATGTGTGTGTGGGTGTGTGTGTGTGGGTGTGTGTGTGTGAGAGTGTGTGTGAGTGTGTGTGAGTGTGTGTGGTGTGTGTGGGTGTGTGGGGGGGGTGTGTGTGTGTGTGAGAGAGGGTGTGTGTGTGTGTGTGTGTGTGTGTGTGTGTGAGTGTGTGAGAGTGTGTGGGTGTGTGTGTGTGTGTGTGGTGTGTGTGTGGTGTGTGTGGGGTGTGTGTGTGTGGGTGGTGTGTGGGTGTGAGCACCAAGGGCAGGGAAAGCGGGGCCGGGTCACGCCAGGACGGAGCCGCGGCTCCCGGGAAGGCGGATCTTCGCTGGCGTGCGGCCGCGTGGGCGTGCGGCCTGGCGCCCACCTTCCGGAGCGCACTGTGCTGGGGGCTGGTGGGGAGAAGAGTGCACTCCGAGTGGCATTTGAGGGGCAGTGGCAGGTTCCAGCCACTCAAGCTGATAGCCGGTTAAATTTAGAAGCCCAGGCTGGGCTGAGAGGCACAGATACCAGGCCTGGCCCAGCTGTCCCAGGTCCCCCGCCCCCAGGGTCCCCGCCTGGGGAAGCAGCTGTCTGGGCTGGGCAAGGCCACCTGCCGGAGCTGACTATGGGGACCAGCTGCTCTGTGGCCCACGCACCTCGAGAGCCACTCAAAGGAGACGAAGACTCGTCGTAGGCCACAGAGGAGCTCCGCGGGGTCCCGGAGGAGGCTGTTCCTGGGGGCTGGGGTGGCTCTCAGACCCCTCCAGCAGCCGGCGTGTTCCACGGCCTCGGCTATTTCCCTCTCAGTCGTCCTCGCTCCGGCCGGGCACCTCCCCAGTCCTGCTTCCCCGCTGGCTGGAGACTGGAGTCCGATTAAAGCAAGCACTTCAGCGAGCAACAGGCCACTGGGCACACGCCATCCCAGAGTTGTCCATCAAGGTCACTGTCACACAACCACACACCACGAAGACCCACACCCCCCTGGCAGGTGCTTGGCTACAGCCAATGCCCTACCCTGCCACCATCTGTCATCTTCCCTTTTCTCCAGTGAGGAGACTGACCCTCAAAAAGGACCTAGGGGCCTACCAAAGGTCACTCAGCTTGGCAGTTGCAGAGCTGGGCAGCTCCCATACCTGGCCTTCTGCCGGCTCACAGGCCATGGGCAGCCCCGTGCTGCAGACAGTGGGACAGTCCATGCAGACCCCACGCCCACCCCTGGTGTGGCTGCCAAGTACGGGGCCTCAGCAGCTCTGCTGTGCCTATGTCCAGGAAGACAAATCTAAAGGGTGACCTCGGACCTGGCAAAGGCCAGTCTGGTTCTGCCCACTTGTCCCCCCAGACAGCACTACCTCCCCCACTGGCCCGGGCCCCGGTTCATATTTTATCACAGACATTTGTAATCAGATGAGAGGTGGCGCTGGGTGTTCACAGCGAGGGGACGCAGCGAGAAGCCCTGGACTATTCTTGGCCAGCAGTCCACCCGACCTCACATGCCTGAGCCTCCTAGTCCTCAGGCTGGAGACACGCCGCGCTCGCCCTGCCCTGGCCAGTGTCAGACATGCACAGGGGACCCCGCCCCACCCCACCAGAGCAGGCATCCTGGAAACCCAGGCTTAACTGAGGGACCAGGGATGCCACTCTCTAAATGTGGCTGAACTCCTCTGCCACATCCAGGTGACCAGGGCCAGGCTTGGTTATTTAGGAGTCTTAGCATCCTCAGCAACCGTGTGCTGCGTGCCCATCAGATGGTGAGATGAACGCACTAAGGATTTTTATTCACGGCTTCACTGGGATACAACTCACTGGCCACCCAACTTGCTGTACAGGGCAGCTCTGCGGTGCTTAGTCCCTTCACAGACCCATGCAGTCGAGTCAGTCCATTCAGATGCTGTAACAAAACAGCCCAGATTGGCCGAGTCAGTCCATTCAGATGCTGTAACAAAACAGCCCCGAGTCAGTCCATTGGCCAGCCCAGTCAGTCCATTCAGATGCTGTAACAAAACAGCCCAGATTGGCCGAGTCAGTCCATTCAGATGCTGTAACAAAACAGCCCAGATTGGCCGAGTCAGTCCATTCAGATGCTGTAACAAAACAGCACAGATTGGCCGAGTCAGTCCATTCAGATGCTGTAACAAAACAGCACAGATTGGCCCAGATTGGCCGAGTCCGAGTCAGTCATTCAGATGCTGTAACAAAACAGCCCAGATTGGCCGCTTAGAAGCCACAGAAACTGATTCCTGTAGCTCTGATCAAGATGCGGCTGACTCCATGCCTCAGGGTCAGGGTGCTTCCAGGTTCCTCACTGGGTCCTTGTGTGGGGGAAGGGGTGAGGTGTGACCCCTGCAGCCCCTTCTGGAAGGGCACTGGTCCCAGACGTCTCCCTCAGGTCCCACCTCCCTACCCTCCCATTGGTGACCAGGTTTCAACACGTAAATTTCCGGGGGAGGACACGGACCATCGTACAATGATCACCAGCCAATTTGAGATTTTTCTATCATCTCAAAAAGAAATGCTGAACCTTTTAACCATGCCCCCTCTAGCCGCCCAGCCCCAGGTGACCCCTCGTCCACCTCTTCACCCAGCTTCCTGTGTTGGGCACTTCACACGGATGGGATCGAGTGCGGTGCTCTTTGGGCCTGGCTTCTTTGGTAGTCAGCACCAGCCCATCTCTGAGTCTTGCCAGGTGCTCAGGGCTCAGTCAACACTCACCTCCATGGCTACCGTTGGAAAACATCCTCCGACCTTGGCAGGACCTTGGCCCAGCACCTGTCCCAGGGGCCGGCCGGCAGATTAGTCACACCCCTTGGGAGGCTGAGGCAGGATGATCGCAGGATGCCCCTGAGCATCCACAGTGACCTTCAAGGTAGAAAGAGGTAGAACAGGGCAGTGAGGCCACCTCGTGGGGCTGTGTGAGGTCTGAGCCAGGTGCTATTAGTGCATTTGGTGAAGGACCCAGGCCAGAGTTGTCATTTCATTGTCCACCCCCACAATAGCGGCCTCTGGTGTTATCTAACATTCTGGTATCATCATTGTTTTTCTTTTTTTGTGATAAAATACACAAAAACTTACCATCTTAACTATATGGAAGCATACACTTCATTAAGAAGTACATTCACACTTTGTGCAACCAACCCTCTTGAAAACGGGAAACTCCGCGCCCATTCACACCCAGAGCCTCGCGCAGGCGCAGGCGCGCTCGCCCCAAACTCGCCTCTCCACAGCCGCTGGTCTCGCCCAGCAGGGCCCTCCAGCTGCGCTGACCCAGAGCAGGGCCAGAGCTCCTTTCCTGTTGAAGGCTCGCCAAGACCTCCTGGCAGAAGCAGCTGGTCCTGGACACCCAAAGCTATCTCCCTGCTACGGCCTAGTCACTGCTGCTCACAGCACCATCAAGAAATGGGGAACAGGGAGACCCTGTCTCTAATAAAATACAAAAAAGGGCTGGGATGTGGCCCAGGGGTCGAGGGCCCCTGAGTTCAATCCCTGGTACAAAAAAAAAAAAAAAAAAGAAATGGGGAAGCAGCCGGGTGCAGTGGCCACGCCTGTAATTCCAGCAGCTCAGGAGGCTGAGGCAGGAGGCTCACACGTTCAAAGCCAGCCTCAGCAACTTAACAAGGCCCTAAGCAACTCAGTGAGACCCTGTCTCTAAATAAAAAAGTGTGTGGGGGGGTGGTGGCTAGGGATGTGGCTCAGTGGTTAAGCGCCCTGGGTTCAATCACGAGCGTGCGCGCGCGCGCACACACACACACACACACAAAGGAAGAAAGAAAGAAATAAATAAACAAATAAATAAATATATGGGGGGCTACCTTAGGAACGCTGTGCAGGGAGGTCCCTGTGTGGCCTACTTTGAAAGAGTCAGTCCCCTCCCGACCAGTTAAAATGGTAATATTCCGATTGCTTAGAGATGAATTCTAATCTGGAAAATGCCCTCACCTGGACACGCGGAGTCCACGGAACGCAGAGCGGTCAGGTGTGGGACGCATTCTGCTGTGTGTCAAAGTGAGCCTGGGCCTCAGGTGACCTGTGAGAAACTCTCATGATGTCCTTGGGGGCAGGTGTTGACAGGTGTAATCTGGATGTGGCCCATTGCAAAATGGGAGGGGGCACAGGGGGCCCCCAGGCTGTGGCCAGGGTGCTCCTGCTTGAGCCCCAGGGGCACCGAGGTCATGAGGGGGGCAGTGGCCGTGTGTCTGGCTGGCCGTAGTGGAAACCAGCTCCTGTGGGGCTTCCTGCCCCAAACACAAGGGGCTCTGCTGGTCCAAGCCTCGGAGGACAAGCGGGCAGTGGGCCCCCCAGCAGCGTGGGGCCCCGAGACCTCGAGGCGGCAGTCAGCACGTTGGCAGGTGCGAGGCAGAGGGCCTTCTTCTAGTGCCTGCAGCCATGAGGCTCCCACAGTGTCCTCCTGACACGGTGACACTGCACTCCCTGGGCTGGTGACAGAGGGCAGTGCAACTCCCCAGCACAGGCTGGCGACCCCACTGGAACCGTGGGCGTGGGAAGCGGCTGTGGGAGTGGCAGAGTGTATGGTCGGTTAGTAGCCAGGGAACCCAGGAAGACCCCAAGCCTCCCAGGATCCTCCTCCTTCCCCAGGGGGGCCGAGGGAGAGGGTCACCCCGGGCACTTCCCCACTGGCTGGACAGGGGCCAGAAGTCCAGGCTAGATGACCCAGAAGCAGGCTCCTACAGAGGACGCCTTTGGGGACCAGTTTCACCCACCCCACCTCTCCTAGGCCAACCCCTGCCGCAGGGGCATCACTAGCTGCTTGCAGGAGAGGTGGAGGGAAGGGCAGCCCCACGCCTGCACGTCCACCTGGGATAGCACACTTGGCCTCATCACCCGGAATCTGACCAATCTGGTTAGAATTTCTTTCTTAAAGAGTAGCAAGAAGGGGAGGCTGTGCTGCCTTTTTTTTTTTTTTTTTTTTTTTTTTTTTGGTACCAGGGATTGAACTCGGGGGCACTCAACCACTGGGCCACATCCCCAGCCCTTTTTTGTATTTTAATAGAGACAGGGTCTCACTGAGTTGCTGAGTGCCTCGCCATTGCTGAGGCTGGCTTTGAACTCGCGATCCTCCTGCCTCAGCCTCCCGAGTGCTGGGATTTGTGCTGTTTTTTTTTTTTTTAATAGCTGTATTTGGGTGGGTGTGACATATGGTGTGCAAAGCAAATGGTCCAACACTTTCTGGCACATGCACACCCGTGGCCACCATCCCTGGCAACGTACTAAACGTATCCAGCACCCACAAAAGCACCTGCTCCATCACTACCACCCCTGGCCCTTCCCTGCCTCCCCCAGCAACTACCGACCTGCCTCCTGCGGCCAGGATCAGTCTGCCTGTTCTAGGTTTTTTCTATAAATGGAGTCGCACAGGAGCGCTCTTTTCTGTCTGGCTTCTTTCTTTCACGTCATTACCTGGAGATTCATCCATGTTGGTTTTGTAAAATCTCATCCTGCCGGGCGCAGTGGCACACGCCTGTCATCCCAGCACTTTGGGAGGCTGAGGCAGGAGGATCGCGAGTTCAAAGCCAGCCTCAGCAATGGCGAGGCACTTAGCAACTCAGTGAGACCCTGTCTCTAATAAAATACAAAAAAAAAGGGCTGGGGATGTGGCCCAGTGGTCGAGTGCCCCTGAGTTCAATCCCTGGTACAAAAAAAAAAAAAAAAAAAAAAAAAATCTCATCCTTTTTCATACCATTATATGAAGACACCACAATCTGGTTACCTACTCGCCTATTGATGGGCATCTGGGCTGTTTCCAGTGGGGCTATCACAAATAAAGGGACTATAGACATTTGTTTACAAATCTTAGGAGAGACATATGCTTTCAGCCCTCCTGCGTAAATGCCCAGGAGTGGAATGGTTGGTCCCACAGGTGTGTATTTAAGCTCTAAAGAAAGGGCCAAATATTTCCCAAGTGGTTGGACCATGTTCCTTTCCAGCAGCAGCATAGGGGAAGTTCAGCTGTTCCATATCCTTGCATGACATGATGTCTTTTTAAAATTTAAATTATTATTATTTATTAGTAGTAGTAGTAGTAGTAGTAGCAATAATTGTAGTAGTACTGATAGTACTAGTAGTACCAGGAATTAAACCCAGGGATGCTTAACCACTGAGCCACATCCCTAGCCGTTTTTTTTTTTTTTTTTTTTTTTTTTTTGGTACTGGGGATTAAACTCAGGCACTCGACCACTGGGCCACATCCCCAGACAGGGTCTCGCTGAGTTGCTAAGTGCCTCGCCATTGCTGAGGCTGGCTTTGAACTTGCAATCCTCCTGCCTCAGCCTCCCAAGTGCTGGGATTACAGGCATGCGCCACGGTGCCCGGCTTTTTGCTTGCTCTTTATTTATTTTTTAAAAAAATTTTAATTTGTTATATATGACAACAGAATGCATTACAATTCATATTGCACATACAGAGCACGATTTTTCATATCTCTGGTTGTACACCCATGTAATGCTTCAGCACTGTTTTAGTGAGCTTTTGTTCCACTGTGACCAAAATACCCAACAAGAACAACTTAAGAGCCGGGCGCGGTGGTGCACGCCTGTAATCCCAGCACTTTGGGAGGCTGAGACAGGAGGATCACGAGTTCAAAGCCAGCCTCACCAATGGCAAGGCACTTAGCAACTCAGTGAGACCCTGTCTCTATTTAAAATACAAAAAAGGTCTGGGGATGTGGCCCAGTGGTCGAGTGCCCCTGAGTTCAATCCCGGTACCACAAAAAAAAAAAAAAAAAAAAAAAAAAAAACAACTCTTAAGAAGGAAATGTTTGTTGGGGCTCGTGGTTCCGGAGGCCGCAGCCCACAGATGGCCGACTCCGTGGCTCTGCCCAGGTGAGGCAGCACACCCGGGGAAGGGCCAGCACAGCAAGCTGCTCAGCTCAACGCAGCCAGGAGGCAGAGGGACAGAGGGTGGGGGCACAGGCAAGACGCACCCTTCCAGGCCACACCCCTGCGCCCCCCCTGCAGCCACACCAGTCAGTCCATTCCGACTCAGGTGGGGTGAACTAACCAGGCTCAGCTCTCAAAACCGCTTATCCCAGCCCTGGACACTCCTGCGTTAACAGGAGCTTTGGGGACACCTCCTATTCTAACCCTGACACATACCGTGACCAATGTGTTCATGTCAGGTTAGCCTATCTGTCTTCTCATTTATCATCTCTTCATGGTGAAGACATTCAAAGTCCTTTCTGTGGCTCTTTGACATACACAATGCAGGATTGTTATCTGTAGCCACCCCCGTGTGCAAGAGAAAACCTGAGTTTCCTACTCCTGACTGTAGCTTAGTTCAACCTCTCCCCACCCTACGGTTAGTCTCTTTAATTTTATGCCTTCTAATATGTTTGTGGTGGTATCTTACTAAGGCTGTCAAGTGCATTCCCCTAATGACTAATGATGTGAAGCATTTTTTCATCTATCTTCTCTAGTGCAGTGGCGCATGCTTGTAATCACGACCCAATAGCTCCAGAGGCTGAGCTAGGAGGATCACAAGTTCAAAGCCAGCTTCAGCAACTTAGTGAAGTGCTTCTGGGTTCGATCCTCCATACAAAACCAAACCAAACACAACGAACCCCTATCATTTCCAAATGCACTGTTTTTTCACCTTTGTTGAAAAGCCAGTCAACACACAATATTTCCTGCTCTGTACAAGTAATCTATTTGATTATCATGATACCAATACGACATGGCCTTGAGAACTACAGTTTTATAATAAGCCTTGGAGTCAAGTAGTATAAGTTTTCCCACTTTGTTTTTCTTTTTTGAAGTTGTTTGGACTATTATAGGTCCTTTGCATTTCCATCTGAATTTCAGAATCAGCTAAAAAAAAAAAAAAAAAAAAAAGCCTATTTGGATTACATTGAATTTATAGGTTGATTTTGAGAATTGACAACAATATTCAGTCTTCTGGGGCTGGGATTGTGGCTCAGCGGTAGAGCGCTCTCCTAGCACGTGCGCGGCCCGGGTTCGATCCTCAGCACCATGTACAAATAAAACGCATTGTGTACAACTAAAGCAAATAAATAAATATTAAAAAAATATTCAGGGGGGCTGGGATTGTGGCTCAGCGGTAGAGCGCTCGCCTAGCATGTGGGCAGCCTGGGTTCGATCCTCAGCACCACGTAAAAGTAAACACATTGTGTATAACTAAAGCAAATAAATAAATATTTAAAAAAAAAAAATTCAGTCTTCTGATTCACAAGTATGTATTCTTCCATTTATACAGGCATTCTTTAATTTTAATCAACAATATTTTATAGTTTTCAGCATGTTTGTGAGACTCATACCTAAATTTTTGTTGTTATTGTTCTATTGACTTTTTTTTAACATTTATTTATTTGCTTTAGTTGTACACAATGCGTTTATTTTTACATGGATGCTGAGGATCGAACCCGGGCTGCACACGTGCTAGGCGAGTGCTCTACCGCTTGAGCGACAACCCCAGCCCTCTATTGACTTTTTTTAAAAAAAAAATATTTATTTATTTGTTTTAGTTGTACACCATGCCTTTATTTTTACATGGTGCTGAGGATTAAACCCGGGCCGTGCACATGCTGGGCGAGCGCTCTACCACTGAGCTGCAAACCCAACCCCTGTTCTATTGACTTTTGAATCCTAATTTCTGATAATTAATTGTTAGCATGTAAAGATAATCGATTTTTGTATATTGGGATTATATTCTGAAACCTTGCTAAAGCTATTACCACTTTGAGTAGCTTTTCTGTAGATTTCACAGGTAGAAGAGCCTGTATCTGCTAGGAAAGCTGGTTTTACTTCTTCCTCATTTGGATGCCTTTTCTTTCTTTTTCTTGCTTTTAGTGCATTGGCTAGAACCTCCTGTGCCATATTGTGAAGAAGTGGTGAGAGTAGACAGGCTTGCCTTTTTCCCTGCCTGAGGGTAAAAACATCACATCCTTCACCATTAAGTCTGATGGTAACAGTAGGTTCTTCTTAGATATCCTAGAACAGGCAAAGGAAGAAAGTTTCCTTTGATTTCTAATCTGCAGAATTATCAGGAATACACACACTGGATTTTACCAAATGCTTTTTCTGTATCTATTGTGATGATCATATTAATTATATCAATTGATCTTCAAGTGTTAAATATACCCCACTGGTCATTATATGTTATCTTTTTATACATTATTGGATTACAAATATTTTGCTGAGAATTTTTGCAATATTCTGACAAGCATTTGTAGTTTTTTTATGTCTTTACTAGGTGAAGTATCAAAGTAATGTTAGTCTCAGAATGAACTGGGAAGTATTCCTTCTTTTCAATTTTCTAGAAGAGTTTGTGTATAATTGGTGTTTCTTCCTTCAACATTTGTTGGAATTCATCAAGGAAGTCACCTGGGCCTGGAATTTTCGTCATGGAAAGGTTTTCAATGACAAATTCAATTTCTTTAATAGGTACAGGGCTATTCGGGTTTCTATTCCTTCTCAAGTGAATTTTGTTAGTGCTCTTCAAGGAATGCGTTCATATCATCCAAGTTGTTGGATTTTTGGCATAAGATGTTCATAGTATTTGGACGGTCCTTTTCACATGTGGGAAGTCTGTAGGATCTTGCCTTTCTTACTCCTGACATTGGTAATTTGTGTCTTCTCTCTTTTTTCCCTCATCAGTCTGGCTTAAGTTTATCAATTTAGTGGATTTTCTCAGAACCAGCTTTTGGTTTCATTTTCTTCCCTTGTGAAAGAAATCTAAGGAATCCTGTGTAGCAGAGGGACTTTAATTTTCAGATCCAGAGACTGCTCTAAAGGGCGCTGCCCTGAGATTGGGCACCAGGTCCGCAGTGCAGCAGCTCCGAGCATAGGCACGAGAGGGTTCTGCTCTAAGCATGAGCAGACCAGGTCTCGTCGTCTTCTCGAGTTCGGCTCTCTCCTACCTCTCAAATTTGGTCTTAGCACCAGGAAAAAACCAGGAGTCTTATTTGCAGCATTAATAAACTTGCAAATAGTAATGGATCCCCACAGCACAGATCCCCAAGGCCCTGCTTCCTGTTACTAGGCAGCTAAGCCAAGTATACTGTGAATGTTGCATTTGTTCTTGGTAGAAGTTTAGCAGCGAGGCAAAATAAACATCTCTGATTAAGAATTTCATTGGAGGGGCTGGGGTTGTGGCTCAGCGGTAGAGCGCTCGCCTAGCACGTGCGCGGCCCGGGTTCAATCCTCAGCACCACATAAACATAAATGCATTGCATTGTGTACAACTAAAGCAAATAAATAAAATATTAAAAAAAAAAAAAGAATTTCATTGGAAATTCAACTGACTTTAGGGTTGGGCAAGTGGCTCTCATACCCTGACTAGCATTAAATGACCTGCTGAACAGGGCTGTGGCCTTTTCCTTTCCAGAGTCCCCACACCAGTCCCTCAGTTTCAATACTGATTCTTTGGAAGCGGGATAAGCCACTGGAAGGACAAGCACTGTGGAGAAGCCCAGGTGTGTTCTGACAAGGCACCACGGGCCCTTCTGCACACTGAAGCCAAGACTGGAAGCTGTCAAGCGGTTTGAATTTCTTTACGTTGGCCGTTCCCAGGCAGGTCCTGTGCACTTGGAGGGACCTCACTTCAACGTGGACTGCTGACAAGGTCTCACCCTCACGGTCGCACCCACCTGGATGTGGCTCTGCTGAGGAAAGCTGTGCGCTGAGGACCTTAGGATGCCAGAGGCCACTATAGACTGACCACTGGAAGCAGCCAAGAGTGGGAAGAGCAGGGCCTGCCTGGTTTGCACCTTCACTCTACAGCCACCACCCTCCTGGGGACCTGAAGAAGCCTGTAGGGGTAAGGGTGTTGCGGCTGCTCCAGAGTCCTTCATGACTGTGGGGGGCCCTGCCACCGCGAGGCCCCCCTGGAGGCCACTTCTGGGAAGGGATTTTTTCTGGTATGGCTGAGTATGTGAAGAGAAAATAGTTACACCCCAAGTTAACCGTGGGTGCTTCTCTCAGTGAACATTTACTCCTCCAGCCAATCCACCCTGCCCGTCTGCCGAGGAGGCTCTTCACACACCGCCGAGCTCTCGGGAAGACTGGGCACCACCTCGCCCATTTGGGAGCATAAACAGCTCCCAGAGCAAGTGACTCAGACCTCCTGAAGCAGACGCGCCCCAGCTCTTTGATTACAGCCACATGCTAACGAGACGAGGGCTCATGATGTGCAGTAACAGCAGCGGGCAGGAATGGGGAGCCCAGCCCTCTGCTGTCAATAGACAATAATGAGGCAGCTTTACACACAGTACCTTAATACACCTCAACAAATCTAGGTGGATCTACGGTCATCCCCCCTTTTATAGACGACGACACGGGCTCAGAGAGCTTACGTGACTTACCCAAAGTCACGCAGCTTGGCGGCGACTCAAACCCAGGTGCATCCATGACCTTAACTGATAAACTGTTGGGTTGGGTCACTCTTCCCCTCTTTGGGTCTGGAGTCCCTTCTGTATCTAAGGAGGGGGTTGAATGGGATGATCTTCAGTCCTAAAATCTGGGCTTCTCTGGTTCCCTGTGGGCCAGCTCTGCTCAATGCCCGCTCTCTGACCACACATTCTGCAGCCAGCGACCTGAGGGCCTGGGGGGGCATGGTGGGAGCAGTCACCCCGGCCCCCACCCTGCATGCTGCGCTCACCATAGGCTGCTGGGGGTGCTATAGGAAGTGGGGCACGTCGATGATCGCTTTTGGATAATGACTCCTGGTCCCACCGTCTGCGAGCTGATGACCGCAAGGCAGTCTGACACTGCTTGGTTTTAATGTCTCAGGGATGTTTATTCCTGTTTTCAGAGTGGCTCAAAATGACAAGGCCCCGAAGCTCAGAGCCTGTAGCCAGCCAGACGGGAAGGAGCAGAGCCCCGGGTCGGGGCAGGCCGGAGCCCGGCCTCATGGCTTGAGGAACAGGAGCTAGGACTGGCGGCTCTGGCCTGAGGGACGTGGGAGAGAGGGTTCATCTGTCCCTGGGGAGAACCCTGACACGTAATTACAGCAGTTTCATTTCCTTATACTGGGGCAAATCTGCGTTCCCTAAAACAAATGAAAGCAATTTGAATGCAAACAGCCCAAGATTTCAAAATTCTAACTGCTCCTGAAAATGCTGGCTGGTGACAATTAAGCTGTTCCATCAGCTCACGCAGCCCGCGCCAGCTGCAGCCCGGGTGGCTGGGGAGCAAGTAGGTAGGATTAGCAAATGGCTGGCGGCCGAGAGGGATTTTGGACAGCAGCTGCTGTCCTCTCCTGCAGGGGCGGAAGCCTGTAGATCAGAGGGGACACATGAGATCCTAACCTGGGGGCCACCCTCCTGGGCCAGGATGGGGGGGGGGCGGGCAAAGTGACCTTTAGCCTGAGGCCCTGTCCTTCCTCTGAGGGTCACTGGCTCCATGCCTGAGGGAGAGCTGCTGGTCTGCTCTGGGATCAGGTGGAGGCTGGGCAGGCATGTGCCGTGGGCAGGGCCACGGGGGCCCCTCCGATGCAGTCTGTGTCTCTCCAGAGAAGCCCCTGGCCCTGCCTATGCCCAGCCTGCCAGGTGCATGGCATCTGCCCTCTCTTTGCTTGGGACATCCAGAACACCTTGTCCCCAGCCTGCTGCCTGCGCTCCTCACCACCTGCCCTCCTGGACAATAAAAACCAGTGCACCCAGAGCCATCCCTTGCCTCCCTGCCCTGGAACCATCTGTCAGACCCCACCCCCTGCCCTCCGGTTCCCCCTGGGAAGTCAGTCCCTGACTTGCTCTGTCCAGGCCTTGTTGGCCTTTGACATGGCCCTGCCCTCGTGCAGCTGCCCACTGCGGGTGCTGAGAGGACAGGCTAGGTGAACGAATCAAATAACCAAGGACACAAATAATCGTGATTGTGCTGAGTGCCTCAAAATAGCTGAGCTGCAGGACGGGACAGAGAGCCGGGCCTGCACCTTCGGTGGTCAGGGGCCCAGAGGCCTTTAGGGGAAGCTAAGGCCTGAGGCGAGCAGGGAGGGTGCAGGCAGCCTTTGGGCGAGTGCAGAGTCTGACATGAAGCAGCCTGGGCTGGAGGGGCCTTGAGAGCAAGGGGCAGAGGTGGAAGGACAGGGCCAGGCCACAGAGGTGGCCACCCCAGTTCCCTTCTGCCTTCCAGATAGAAAGCCAAAATCTGAAGGGGTCGGGGGCCAAGTCCTGCCTGTGTCCCCACAGGCCAAGAGTAGTGGGCCGGAGGATGGGGTGGGGCAGGAGCAGGGCTGGGCGAGATGCAGCTCGGCTCCCGCCTCCTGCTGCCGGGGGCGTTGGCCTCCTGTCTCCCCCACTTGCCCCCCAAAGGGACTCCTGCTCTGCGGCTGGCAACCTAGACCTGGACAGTGTGGGGAATCTCCGGCCAGGGCTGCGGGCGGGCGGCGAGGAGGGATGCTATTGATAAGCCGAGAGCGGGGCTGGACCGTGTAGCAGCTGCTGCCCGAGTGGGGCCTTGTCCTGACTTCCAGTGGGGCTCTGGGAAGCCGCAAAGCCAGGTCCTGGAGGAGCCGGGAAAGGAAGGGCACTGTGCCAGCTGCTCCCACCAGGGTCTGATCACGCCCATCAAAAGCAACTTGCGAGCCCCCATCTCCGCAGGCCTGTGCCATCGCCAGCTGAGCGGGCTCGGCCTCCGCCCCAAATCTCCAGCCTGGGCTGCAGCGAGACGATGCTCCACACAGACGAGGCGCACGGAGCGGACCAGGACGGGGTCTCTGCTGTGACTGAGGTCCAGGGCTGGCTCTCGTCCACAGGTGGTCGAGGCAGGTGGCACCGGGTGCTTGGCACACAGGAGGTGTTCCTGCTAGAGTGAATGGTGCCCGGCGAAGGGTGAGATCCCATGGTGGACGGGAGCGCGGCCCAGTGCAGGTCCCACGTCCCCGCAGCACTATTCCCCTGTGACCTGGGCCAGCTGCTCCTCCCTCCGCCTCATCTTCTCACCTGGAACGCGCGGGTTCTCACACGCAGGCCACAGGGTCTAACGCCACGGTGCTGGCGAGGGCTCAGGATGGACAGCGCCTGGCCCGTCACAGACACCCAGTGAATTATAACAGAATAAAGAGAGGAGCGTGTCAGCAACGCAGCTGGCAGGAGGTGCGCCGGGCTCTGCCCAGCAATGTTCAGGCCCAGGCACACTTCCCAGGATGAGGGCCAGGAACTGAACGCCAGGCAAGAAGTTCCCAGGGCAAAAATATTTGGGAAATGGCATCATATTGACTTACAGAGCACATTTACTTATTAAAGGTTCAAAAATGTCCTTTAATAAAAAGATCTGTACAGCTCTTCCATCCATTCTTTCCCCAAACTTATTTGACCATGGCGCCCTTTTTGTTTTGGCGGAACAATGACTTTCAGTAGAAAACACCAAATGGGCAATGGAGGGAGAGACCAGGAAGGAGGAGGAGAGGGCAGACACCGTGGCTCTGCTGGCCTGGAAGAAGGGCTGGGGGAGAAGCTGAATCTGGGCCAGCGTTGTTGACTAAAATGTCAGGCGTGGTGGCGCGCACCTGGACCCCCAGTGACTCCGAAGGGCCAGGCAGGAGACTCCCAAGTTGGAGGCCAGCCCTAGCGAGACCCTGTCTCAAAATAAAAAGTAAAAAGGACTGGGGACACAGCTCAGTGGTGGAGCACCTCTGGGTTCAATCCTCAGGACCACTGCTAGAAGCTGAAGATGGAGACCAACCTGTTGATGGAATGAGGGAGAAAGGCTGAGAGGCTCCGCCTCCTGCTGCTATCAAGCCCCAGCTGTGATGGATGGTGGCAGGCCAGGAGCAGGTGGCAGTGGGCTGTCTGTCAGGCAGGATGGGGCCAGGCCAGCACTTCCTGTCACTGAGGGCCTCACAAAGGGGCTCAGAAGCACCGAGGTGACTTGGCCCACTAGCACTTTCAGTTATTATTTATTTATTTTTTGAGCAGGTGCCCAGAGAACAGCTTAATTTAAACTTGCAACTTTTCTCAACAATTCCAGGAAGACGCTGCACCTGGTCCAACAGCACCACCACACCAAGGGCGCGACGTCTCACAGATGATGCTCCCAAGGCAGGGGGTCCTTATGGTGATGCCACTAAAGGGTTTCTTACTGTGGCCCTGGACTACCTGCCCTGAAATCACCTGCTTGTTGAACATAGCACCAAGGGCCCGCACCAGCTCTGTGCCACAGTGAGTGACAGCTACTCAGCCATCTGCGGGGCTGAGGAGCAGGGAAGATGCTCTGCCTGCCCCTAAGGGTGGGTGGGGGGTCTTATTTGGGGCTGTCTGACCCACCGTCAAGCTAGGCCTGTAGGTGGGAACAACAGTCAGCAACTGCAAGCACTGACCTGCCAGGGGCTCTCCCTGAACCCCCTTGTTCAGTCCAGACAGCCTGCCAGGCAGGGGTAGGCTCACGAGTGGGCCAGGCTGCACGGGCCACGCCCTCTCTGTGATGCTGGAGTCCTGACCTAGGAAACTGCAGAGGCTGCTGGAACCAAAGGCCAAGCTGGTGGCGGGCACCAGGACGCACAGGGAGCGCAGACAGCACCGAGACGACCGCTCAGCCACGTCAACACGCGCCAAGGCACTCGTGTTTCTGTTCACACGAGCTGGCTTTGGGGGAACGGCTATGCAACCTGGGCTCTGTCTGTCCTTGAGAAGCCACCCTGCAGCTCTACCCTGTGCTGCCCGCCGAGGCGCCAGCGCTGAAGGCAGGGCACCCTGGGAAACCCCAGCAAGACAGGACCTGGCACAGACAGACCGCCCGCCCTCCTGTGGCCCGCCTGGCAACACCCTGCTCCAGGACAGTGGCGGGTGCCCCCGGGGCCTGTGCGGCAGGTGTGGCTGTCACTGGACCCTCCACTCTCGTGGGGCCTCTGTGCCTGGAGCCCCAGCAGTCTCCTCTGAGCAGGCAGGAGCCACCGTGCATTCCTTGCCGACCTCCTGGCGGCTCGGTCTCCAGGGGACACAGGCTGCCGAGATGAGCTGACCCCTTCCGCCTACCACTGTAATCGACCCCAAAAAAGGAACTCAAAGGGGCTCCGACGCCAGCTGCACATTCCTCCGGTGGCACCACACAACAGTGGTGGGGTGTTATCTGGCGGAACACAGCTGATATGGCCTTATGGAGAGATGTCACATGCCACCTTAACGGAGAATTGAAGTAGAGAATTTGAGGTCAAGGGTTTAGGCCAAATCAGCTTCTATTTATAAAAAGGAGCCTCTCTGGGTAGCAGAGGGTAGACGGCTGGCTCAGCTGGGTGCTCGCGTGCAGAGGGCCACGCCCCGGGCAGAACTGAATGCGTCACCCAGTACACGGCTCCTTTACAATGAGCACCTCCACGGGGACCCTGCCCCATCCCTGTCTCATGATGGCTCCTGTACACGAGAGTCACAAGAGCGTGTGGGAGGAGAGGCCCGAGACAGAGCCCCTCGTCAGTGCAAAGTGCACAAACCCTCCCAAGCTGTGGTGGGCTTGGGGACAGTCCCCACGGATACTGAAGACCCAAATGTGGGTCTTGGCTCTGCTGACAGCTGGCCCAGGAGGGTTCCTGGAACCCCAGAGTGAGATACCATGAGACTCCTCTTCTTGTAAGAAACCACTGAACACAACCTCAGTTGCACATTCAGCCCAACTCTGGGTCCTGTTGAGTCAGTCTCCAAGATGCAGGAATGTGAACCTGGGCTTCACCAAGAACTCCCCAGGTGAGGCCAAGGCAGGATGGGCCCCTCAGAGCACAGGGGAAACCTCACTGTGGACCAACAAGCCGAGAACCAAGAGGCTACACCAACTGCACCATGGTGAATCAATACCGCACGTCCAAGTTCTATGTGAACATCAAGAAATACAGCTTTCCAGTGTGTAAGACTCTGACCTCCGTCTTTTTCCAGCTCCTCTCTGCTAATGGCCCCAGCCACGCTGCCTGCACACTGCCACGCTCGGGGCCTGCAGCCTTACACCTCCGATGCAGGGCAGCCCTAGGTGTCAGCACCTGTCTAGGATTTCACCTGTGGAGGCCCAAGAAACAAAACACGCCTGGTCCTGAAAGGCACTGCATCACAGAGAAACCGAAACGACCACCCCTTGGCCACACTGGCCAATACCCCGTCACGCCCAGCGTCACCCTGCCCTGGACCTGGCAACAGCAGTGTCTCTGCAACTCCGGGGCCCACCAGAGTGATCTCACTGTGGGTGACAGACAGCAGGCTAGGTGTGGTGGCCAAGTCACTGCCACACTCTAGATTGGCTCTCAATACACTGAAGCAGTCAGCTATGGCACAAACCAGGAGCCACACTGGGTGAGCTGGCCCTGCCCACCTCACAGCTGATGTGACAAAGGTTAAAGGTGCTACTGTGCTTCTGAGACTCAAGCAATGCCGTGGAAGTGCACCTCCACGCCCACCCCCCACCTGAGTGTTCTTTTGAGGGTCCTGACACATGACATATAAGGACGCTTGAGGACACCACCTCACAGCCTCTGCAAGGCAGCTGCCACATCCTGCCTCTTTCTGGACAGGACTCTGGTCCCAGAGGCCAGGGCAGGTTCTACCTCCTCGCCCTCAGTTTCTCAAGGCCCAGTCGAGGTTTGCAGAGCCACAGAAATGGGGAGACCTCTCTCCTTGGCAGTGACCTGAACAAACCCACACACTCTGCACAGAAACAGACCAAACAGTTTAATAGCAGGGGGAACCCAACACGAAATACAAAACAAAACAACATAAGCAGTCGGGCATCTCTCGAGTTTTGGTCTCTGCTGTTTCTGGTGCATGTTTCAATGACAGTCCATTTGACAGCTCGCTTGGGTGTCCCTGGAGGGGAGAGGAGCCATGCACACAGGTCACCGGAAGCGAAAGGAACGCCACCCACTCAGCTTCTCCAGCCACCGAAGCCCTGGACAGACCTGCAAGGAAGCGCAGGAGAGTTGGGTCAGCTCCTGCCCACCGCGATGGGGACCCACACAGGATGCAGGCGCCCACGGAAACCAGGAAGCCCGAGCCCTGCCTCTTGGGAAGCACGTCCCACTCTCTCCTTGCAGGCCCTCGGGACGGCGAGGCCTGGCTCTTCCTGCCGATCCTACACTGATGGGTCCCAAACCCAAGATCTGCTGTGGAGGAAACCTTTAGGCTCCCAGGACAAGCTTCTAAACAGGAAAAAGGGAAGCAAAGCCCACGTCCAGCTGAATTAGTGTTCTAGTGGCCATTTTTTTTTTTTTGGTACCGGGGATTGAACTCAGGGGCACTCGTCCACTGGGCCACATCCCCAGCCCTTTTTTGTATTTTATTAGAGACAGGGTCTCACTGAGTTGCTAAGTGCCTCGCCATTGCTGAGGCTGGCTTTGAACTCGCAATCCTCCTGCCTCAGCCTCCCAAGTCCTGGGATTACAGGCGTGCGCCACCACGCCCGACTATCCTCCATTTTTATTTAATGCTTTTAGTTAAGTAAGGCCAGACTCAAAATGGGAAGACAACTACTTACGAGTTAGGTGATCCAAAGTTGAATCCTGAAAAACAGATGAAAATGGTAAAATTAAAGCACACACGCTTTGAAAAACGTGGCCTCCCAGTTAGCTTCTGTCCCACGTGGAGTCCCTGTGATGCGTGCTCTGTGACCTGCCATCTGCAGGGAGGGTGGGAGGTGCATGCAGAAGCTCCTCTGTTCTGAGTTCACCCTCCTGAGCCACCAGCACCGTCAGGAGAAGGCAGGGCACTCCTTCACCTTAAAGGGCCCCCTTCTGGTGTTTTAGGCCCTGTTCCCCACCCTGGCTGCAGGCAGAGGTCTAGGGCACATGGCCTCTCACCAGGCTGCTGTGTGCCACACAGATCCACTTTGTTATGAAGATGTGGCTTTTCATATGCACCTGTCTCCTCCTTTTTGAGAATCAGAGAAGCAAGACATGGGGTTCTGGGCCTGGCCCTGCTGCTGCGTGTGACTCTGGTACCACCTGGGAGTTCTGTTTCTTCATTTGTAAAGTCACGATAATGCCGAGTCCTGTGCCTCCCAAGTTTGTTGCCAGGATAAAAGGAAAACGTACATACACATCCTGCCACCTGAAGAGGCAGTGCACTGTGCAACACGGGACATGCAGTGACATGTCCACATCCTATTTTTTGGGTCTGCCGGCCTGGCTTTATAGACCAAGGCCTAGGACTGCTGTGATGGGGGCTCTCAAATCCTGATGGAAAATGAAGTCAGTATTCTTTTTTAAACATTTATTTGTTTTAGTTGTACACAATGCCTTTATTTTTACATGGTGCTGAAGATAGAACCTGGGCCGCACACGTGCTAGGTGAGCGCTCTACCGCTAAGCCACAACCCCAGCCCCTGAAGTCAGTATTATAATTGGTAAGAAAAGGCCAATGCTGCAAGTCTAATATCTAAAAAGGACATTATTTTCCAATACTTTTAGCTTTTAAAATGTTAAACTGACTAGTCAGGTAAAAAGACTCACTCCTTTGGGGAAGAGGAATTTACTGGAGCGACCACTGTGTTTGGGCGTGAGGAGAACATGACTACCTACCTCCTGTGCCTGATCCAAAACCAGAGAACCCACCGCTCTGGGTCCCAAAACCTGAAGTCTGTCGGGACAGTGATCCAAAAGTAGGAGCATTCTGACTGGCGAGAGTGCCAAAGGACGTGGTGTTGCTGCTGCTCCCAAACCTGGGTTCCAGTGAGAAATGGACCGGAGTTAGTGTGGCCTCTCAGTCACACTGCCCGCTGTGAGCCGCAGGCCACTGCCACTGCCAGAGATGCACAACACACATGATTTGAGGTGACAGGCTTGGTCTATGCCAACAGCCTCTCAGAAAGAATGGGCTACAGCCCAGAGCAAACCTTTATCTCACATTTGAGAAGGAAAATAACAAGAACACAGCATGAAATCCACCCTGGCCAGTGCTGGCGCCTTTGTCCACCGTCTAGAACCTCCAGGTCGTCTGGACCTGCTCCGCAGCAGCCCGCTGCTGCTGCTCCTCCCCAGTCCCTTCAGCTGCAGCCCTTCAGGTTGGCGTCTCCGACTCACTGGCCACCCTCCCTCCTCACCTGTTTGTCTTCAGCTCCTCTCTGCTCTTTGATTCTATTCATTTTAAGAGATGGGGTCTCCTATGTGTTTCCCAGGCTGATCTGAAACTTCTGGGCTCAAGTGATCCTGCCTCAGCTGCCCCTGGCCCACCAGTAGCTGGTATTTCAGGCACATGTCACTTTTTTTTTTTTTTTTAAATTGTTCATGGACCTTTATTTTATTCATCTATTCATATGTGGTGCTGAGAATCGAATCCAGTGCCTCATACATGCTAGGCAGGTGCTCTACCACTAGGCCACAACGCCAGCCCAACATACGTCTCTTTTAATGATAAGGGTAAGAATCTTTTGCATGCAAAGTTTGTCATTTTATTTTGGAGAAGGGCAGTTTCCAAGTAATTTCACTCAGAGTTTTGTGTTTGTTTTACAAAATCATCAATACTAAGTAAAACAGTGTGAAAATTGACTCCATTTTCTCTGCCCCACTCCCCTCACCTGGGGACAATCCTCAGGAAACCTCAGAGGTTCTCCCTCCAGGTCTGGGCTGGTCCAGTAAATGAGGTTGAGGAATATATTCTAAATCATTTCAGAGAGTTCTGGCTGGGTGGGCCTGGAGGGGACTAGGCAGGGAGGTGAAGCAGTGTTTCTGGGAGAAGAGACAGGACCCTGCTAAGCCCACCCTGAAGGGAAGGGCACCCAAGACGGCCCAGGTCCTGCTGGTGCAGCCACTGGGAAGGAGAGGTGGAGGGCCGCCTCCACACAGGTGGCCAGCACCGCGCTCTCTGCGCGTCCTGAGGGCTTGCTCTCCGGCTCCTGCCTCAGGGGCCCTTCTCAGACTTTCCCAGGGTGAGACGGATGCGGCCAGGAACCTGAAAAAGGTAGTGGTCTCTTCCAGAGACTTCATACCGGGCTGAACTCGTGAGCTGTTCTAGAAAATGGAAGCGGCCAGCCAGTCGGGATTTATGTGTGAAACCATCTGACAGAATAGGGTGCTCCTCCACTAGTAAAGAAAACAGCTGACACCAAATAAATAAATAAAATCTCAAGGCTCCTGGGTCAACTCAGACCTCTGTCAACGCTGCAGCGAGTGGGAGAGGTGAAGTCCATCCAGACCTGCCCTCAGAGCTGGCTCAAGCTGGTCCCTCACTCTCTTGCAAAGCTTTCCTCAACTGTATTTCTTGGAGTTTCCTCAAGGGAAACATAAAAGACCCATTAGTCTCCACACAAAACCCAAGAAAGGGCTCACCCGCTCACTCTCTCTCCTGGGAACCTCCCAGCGCCTTTGTTGAGAGGAGGGTTTGAATAAGAACACACTAGGCTTACTTTCAAGATAAAGACGCCATCATCTTGCCAAGGCTCATCCCCAGGGCTGATTCCTCCACAAACGGCTCTCTCCCACCTGCACCCTCGGCGCGCCACACCCCACGCCCAGTCTCCAGGAGCAGCATGCAGAGCCCCCTTCAGGCCCCACTGCCCCCTTCACACAGGCTCGGTGGCCGTCACCACATGCATTCTGATTTTCCACTGTAGCTTTGGCAACCGGCCTGAAATCCTGGGACCGCGAGAAGCAAATCCCCACCATGGCGCTTTCCAATGAGGACGTGCACAGGGCGGGAGAGCAGCTGTGGGCTGAGCGGCCAGCAGCTCTCCCACGCGAAGGGTGCCCAGTTGACACCCGTGAGAGCTGGCCCTGGGCCCCTGGGACTGAAACCCAGGCTGGGGCCTGGGGTGGTGTAGGAGATGCAGGAGATGTGCGCTCTGTGACAACCCCAAGAGGAAGATGGGGCGAATACCACTCCTCCAGAACTTCCTCACACAAGTGGCACCCGAGGGACACTCTTGGCAGTGACACAGCCAGGGTGGGGCTGTTTTTCTTCCTCTAACACCACCACAGCAGAGGTTCTCCACACAGCAGTGGCCTGTATGGCAGCTGACCCCCACCCACGTCCTCAACAGTTAAGTCAGGCTTGCTGCAAGCCCCAAGCCCCGTCCAGGAGAGCACCAGGAGGAGGCCTTTGCTCACTGTCCAAAGTTTGGAAAACCCAAGAATGTTCTTTTCGGAGCAGGAGTACCAGGCCTGGCGCTCTGGAGTACCTGGCTGGCGTGAGCTCGGGGTTTCCCCAGGTCCCGCCCCAGGGCGCTTACCCGAATCCTCCTGCGCTGGCAGCCGCAGTACCCTCTCCGAACACTTTGCCTCCCGTCGAGCCCAGAGGGCTTGTAAAGGCTGGGGCTGAACCGAATGCTGGCACCCCTCCAAACCCAGGGGATCCCCCAAAAGTAGGAGGGCTGCCAAACACTGGAGCAGCACCGAAGCCACCTGAGCAAAACAGAGGCAAACAAACAGAAATGGGGGAAAGAAAGAAGGAGACAGGAAGTGAGCAGTGAGAAACCAAATCAAAAGAGGAAGAAAAAAGGGAAAACAGAATGTCAGGACCTCAAATGCAAAGACGACACCAAGGGGTGACACCCCTTCTAGCAACAAAACAGCAATTGAAACAGAAAGAACCCACCCCATCAAACTGCCTCCCTCCACGGGTAGTAGAGCCCGGGGTCGACACGGGGACGTCCCACAGAGCCTGAGTTTGAGATTCCCACGTCCCTTCCGGAGGCAGGCTGGCTCGTCATGTGAAGTCTCATGACAGCAGGCTGCCCCGAGGGCCCACTTGAAGCAGCCCAGGTCCCTCCCAGCCTCTGTGCTGTTAGGGACTTTCCTCAATGAAACATTGTCCCCAAAACTTCCAGCCCTCCCAGTGGTGGGAAGATGAAAGGTTCCATTACTTGTCACCTCGCAGGCCTGGCTTCCAGCTTCATAGAAACCCAAATTACAAATGCGGAGACTCAAAGCCCCCTCTCTGGGAGAACCTGCGAACTGGGTCATAGCAGTGACAGTGATGTGCATGCTGGCACCTGACCAGGTGCTTTTTATTTATTTACAGCCCGATGGCTACACATCTCTTATCAGCAACCCACCTCCACCTTGGTGCAGAAGAATTGTTTTTTTTAAAATTATTTACTTCTGCACCTGGAGCTCCTCCTGAGTAAGAGCACACTGAGGTCTGCCTTGGAGGCCGCGGGTGGCGCGCATGGCCCCCTCAGCGGCTACTACTATTCCCCACGGCCCCAGGTGGCCAGAGGCCTCGCACACAGGTGACCAGAGAGGGTCAGGCCTTGCCCGAGGCAGCCTCTGGCTGGTGGCAAGGGCCATCAGGTGGGAGGGGATGTCCTTCCCTGAGCTACTTCGTCTGCTTCTGAGGGGGCCCCAAACTCCAAGACACTGCTTGGGTCCTTTCCATGTTTACAAGAGCCACTCAGGGAGGGGGGCTGAGCTGAAGGGAGGCAGTGGCTTCAGCACTGTGCTCTCAGGGGCCTCCCTCCACAGTGCACGCAGTACCGTGCTCATGCTGGCCTGTGAGCCACACGCTCCAGGGAGTTATGGTGGCCCAGGACCACCAGGATACGATCAGACTAAGGAAGCAAGGACCTTATTCTTTTTCACAAGGTGAAACTGTTGTGACAGGGATGTATCTGGCCTTACTATAAACACACTACACACTTTTGCTACCTGAATCAAATCCAGGGTGTGAAAAGCTGTCAGGTGAACAGGTAACTGTTACTGCACGATACAGCTACGGACACGTTTACCATCCACAGTGGTTGCACCACTGAGAAGATACCTTTGCTAAGGCTCAAGTCTGGTGACACTCTGCCTTCTAAAACCTTGAGTGAAATTCCAAGCCATGATAATGGAGACTGGTGGATTACAAATATAACAGACTGGAAAAAAAAAAGTGCTAAAAACCCTTGTGGCTGAATTATTTAAGAGTGATCTGGGATCTAGTTACACGTGCTTCCTAGACACACGAGGGCTTTATCTAGTGCCTCGTACTCAATATTGTTTAGACTTCTTGGTGAAGCTAAGTGAAAAATGAGAAGTCACAATGATACAGAAAGTAAGCTGGAGAAGAGGGGAGGAGGCCTCACACACATGCACTGCGCCCCCAAACAATAAACCTGGGTCATAGCCAAATTAACAGCAAGAGAGCAGTTTGGTCTTCTTGGTGGAGATGGCAACTCACTCCTAATGCTGGAGGAGTTCGATTATACTAAACGGAATACTGTGTTTTTCTTCTCTAGAAAAAGCAGCAGCTCACTGATAACCAACAGTGATGAAGGTCTGGACTTGGAGGCCTGCGCCGGGGCGGTGCTGTACTCCCTGCCAGCACGCTCACCTCCCCACCTCCCCAGGGACGATGGGCAGACAGAGGCTGAGAGAATAGCCGCTGGTCTACTTTAGCTGCCTGCGACTGGAACAAGGCCTGTGTGACTCTCAAAAGCCACTTTGCTTCTATTAAGCGTCCCCCGCCTCCCTCCACGTCACTGGGTCTGACAAGTCTGGTGATGGAGCAGGGTGCAGACCACGGGCCAGAGCAGGCGGCAGGCCACCTTTAGTCTGCCTCGCCTGTCTTCTCCTTGGTCATCTCCTGACAGTGGTGTTTTCTGAAACAATTTTACTAAAGGGACGATGGGCACTCTTGGAATTTTTTCAAAGACCTCTCTAAACCATATCCCTAAAATCCCTCTTAAAGCTGCAAGGGATAATCCTGATGCTTTTGGCCTCTGTACCGCCTGGTCAGGAATATGGACCCTAATTTCACTCCTATTTATTTATCCGTTCTGGTGCTGCAGATACAACCCAGGCCCAGCACCCGTTCCACCAAAGAGCTACACCCTGCCTCTCTCCAAGTGAAGGAGGCCTGCCTTCCGTCCTGCTCAGAGCCAGGAGCCCAAGGGCCGGGGGAGGTCTCTTGACCCATGTTGATGATTTTGGTGGCTACATCATCTAGCTCATGCATTTGAAAGGCAGCTCTCCTCTAGAGTCCTCAAGCTAGGAGCTTTTGTCAAATGGGAAGAATATTCTGAAAGGTGGGTGGATACGTTTTCTCTAAGACTGATCAAAGAGTGAGATTCTCAAAACAGCTGGGACATGATTCCAGGATAAGGAACCATACACAAGAACAATGGAAGAGGAGAAGAAAACACCACGTTCCTAAGGAAAGCAGAAAGGCTCAGTGGCAAAGGAATGCACATTTCTCAGTCAAATGTTCACACTCGCCTTTCTAATGAGGGCTAAAGATTTGTGGTTCTTTCATTTTCAAATCGTTCAGTGTGTGTGTGTGTGTGTGTGTGTGTGTGTGTGTGTGTGAACAAGAAGCTGTGATGCCCGTTTCCAGTCTATCCGTCCATCCTCCTGCCTTCCTACCTATGCTGGAGACGGACACTGGACTGCAGCCCAGCCCTCTAGTCCATCTTATATCCAAGGAGAATAATGACAGCTGGTGACCTACGACCAAGCCACTTAGGCACAGTCTGAGGGCAGGTGGACAGTGCGCCTGGAAGCCCCGCTCCTCTGGGTTCCACAAGGTGAGAGTCCACACTCTAGGTGGAGCAGGCCACTCCTAGGTCAGGGCCACCTGTGCATCTAGTCCTAGGCACGATCCTTCCTCCAAGCAGCCCACACACCTGAGGATGCAGACTGCCCTCCTCCCTATGAGGAGTGGGCCGGGGGAGCTGCTTCCTAGCATGCAGCCCCCCCCCCCCCCCCCCCCGCAGCCCTGCCCTTGACAAAATCTCAGCAGACAACTTCCCACCAACAGGGGCAACAGTCAGACCTTCTGCAGATTTCAGAGACAGAAACAGGGCAGACAGACAGGACAGAAATGAAGGACATGGTTTGGTTTCTAAACACACTATTCTTTAAAATTTCTAATAAAAAATGTAGAGTGCATGAGTGGAGAAAGGCTGCAGTTTATAAATGCATACTTTAAAATGAAAAGCAGTGAAAATTCCAACTGTGCAATCAACTGAACTGTACAGTTGCAACATTTGGACAGTGTGTGCACATATACATATATGTATGCACACATGTACACACTTGCATTTCAACTAAAAGTGATCTGGGAAAGAGGGAAAAATGACGTAAATATAAGAAATTGAACCGAGCATCTGTATTGGCCATCACAAGCAATGGGCACCCACGCAAATCTGTGACTCAGGATGCTTTCTTGTTTGTGTTTAAGTTATCATTTACTGACGTTTTCCCTTGCTTTGGTTGCTCTGCAATTGCTAAACGTTTGTTTCTCTGCAGGGCTGCATTACATGCATCCTGTCCTTTTTTAGACAGCTCTTGGAAGATCTGGGGAAGTGTTAGGAATGTAGTGGATGCTCAATAAATATAAGACCAACTGAAGCACAAATTAACTCTCCCCATGCTCCCATCCCACTCCCTCAAAAAGCACCGAAGTATTTCCTCGCGGCATCTATGCATAGACACGTGTGTGCACACAGAGATGACCATAACTAGCACGTGCAGGGTACCTGTTTTATTCGGAGTGGAAAACCCAAAGCCTTGGGACGCCACGCTGCCTCCTCCAGAGCTGAAAGTGCCAGCAGGCTTCTGCTCTCCAAAGGACGAGCTGGTGAATCCTCCGAAAGTCTTGGCCCGCTGTTTCCAAACAGGTTAGAGGTATCTGAGGGAGAGAACACGTGTGAGGCGCTTGTTCTTCCTCACTTCTCAGAAGAGAGAAGGGAGAAGCCTGTCAGGAGTGCAGAGAAAAGGAGTGACACACCAGGCCGGGAGGGGGGAGCCGAGCTGAAGGACGGCAGCTTGCCCGCTGGCCTCCGTGCACCCTGAGGAGGGTCTGCACTCCCCGTGCACCCAGATCCAGGACGTGCTTGGCGTGGCACTGCAGACACAAGACAAAGGGGCACGAGAGGCCCCACTGGAGCAGCCCCGGGAGCCCCCAGGGGTCTCAGGTCCACCTGGCCACAGAGGGCAGTGGCAGCTCGGCTTCGCAGGCTGCTGGCCTCTGGAGAACAGGGCCTCTTTCCACCCGTGTGTCTGTATGAAGGCAAACTTCAAATTTTGTCCAACTTGGAAAATCAAAGTAGGAGCAAATCCACACCAAGCGTGATGGCTCCCGGCATGCCTGTGCTGACTGAGCTGCGCAAAGACTGGCAGGAGGAACAGGAAAAGCCTGCGGCTCCTCGCTCTGGTCTGGAGAGGGGAAGGATGTTCTGCACAACATGAAAGAAGCCGGCGAGGCTTCCAGTCTGATTTCCTCCTTCTAAGAGGTTCAGCGAAGCCCCTGACCTCTCAGATGCTTATCTAGTGGGCCACAGCCTCCTCTACTACACCCCAAATCCACACCAGAGCTGAAGGGAGGAAAGAAGCTGTAGAAACCTGGGATGGGGAGAACTTCTGTTTGTTGAAAGAAACGCAAACCAAGGGACATAAACAGTCCAAAGTCACATACGCAGAAGCAGTACTAAGACAACACAGCAAGCCATATATCAGGATCCTTGAACTATTTGGTGGGGGAGAGAGGGCGCAGGAAAAACTCCTATTTCCCCACCACGTCTGGATGGGTATTTTATTAAAACTGGTTTATGCCCATGACAAGGCAGGGAGAAGCTACCCTGAAATTGGGTGGAAGCCCAGAGACCCACATTTAAACAGGGGGCAAAATGTATACCCCGGGGGATGGGCATGGGTAACAGAGGGTGGGGCATGTCACCAAGAGAGCTACAAATGCCTGTACCACCCCAGCCCCTCCCCAGCCATCAGGTGAAGGAGAGCAAGGAGGGGCGTGCTTGGCACTTTCCGAGTCCAGCTGCTGGAGGGGGTGGCCCTCCTCAACCCACGGCCAGCCCTGCCCCATGAAGAGTGCACACAGCTGATACCTGCTCCTCATCTTCCATCTGGGAAGTGAGTGGCCTCGCTTCAGGGACAGGGCTATCTCAGTTTTCTAGGCATCGATAACAGTGTTGGGCCCAGCAAGGCACTGTCCCCACTGCTGACAAGGAGGACCTGATGCCGAGCATGACAGGCGCCGGTCATTTATCCCTGGTGGAGCAGACAAAGCAGTCTCTGAGCAGGCTCACCGTCCCTTGGTGAGGAAGCCAGAGGTCACGTGGCGCTCCCTTGACCCTGGGGAGGAGAGCGGGCTCCTCAGCGCGCTGCCTTCACACAGTATCTCAAGAACCCGGGGCGCTCTCTGCGTATTAGTGTTGGTGATGTGAAATTCCAAATAAGTTCAAGGGCAAGACTAGGGGTGGGAGCTCCTCTTGGAGAAATTTGGGGCAACTATATGAAATAAGAGAGGAAATTATTTTATTGGGATAATGCTGGGAGACATAAATTTCTTAGAAGTTGAGTCTACTTAGAAGTCTCTGGGCTTCTTTAACTTTTTCTCTAAGAATCTTTTGTTAAATGAAATCAGTCTGTCGGAGAGACATCTGCACACTCATGTTTAACTGCAATACTGTGCACAGTGGTCAGGAGGTACAGACAACCCACATTTCCATGGACTGAGGAAGGGGTAGAGCAATGTGGAACATATCCACATGGAATACTAGTCATCCATAAAATGCAGTCATGTGTGACTACACGGATGGAACAGGAGACTGTCATGTTAAGCAAATTAAGCCAGGCACAGAAAGACAAAAAATGCGGCATGACCTTGCTCACTTGGGGAATCTAAAAAAGTTGATCTCACAGAGGTTAAGAGCAGAATGGTGTGTTCAGAGGCTGGGAAGATCAGGGAGGGGCAGGAAGAGTAATAGGTAGTAAGCTCTAACAAGGAGAAGGAAGTTCCGGTGTTGTATTGCACAGCAAGGTGACTACAGATGATGATAATGTACAGTTAAAAAAAAAAAAAAATCAAAGAAAAGATTCAGAATATTTTCACCATTAAAAAATGACAATGAGGGCTGGGGTTGTGGCTCAGTGCCTACCACGTGTGTGGCCCGGGTTCAATCCTCAGCACCACGTAAAAATAAAGGCATTGTGTACAACTAAAGCAAATAAATACATATTTAAAAAAAAAAAATGACAACGGCCAGGCGTGGTAGTGCACACCTGTAAGCGCAGCACTTGGGAGACTGAGGCAGGAGGATTGCAAATTCAAAGCCAGCCTCAGCAACTCAGTGAGACCCTCTCTCTAATAAAACACAAAAAAGGGCTGGGGATGTGGCCCAGTGGTTGAGTGCCCCTGAGTTCAATCCCCGGTACCAAAAAAAAAAAAAAAAAAAAAAAAAAAAAAAAAAAAAAAAAAAAGACAGTGTTTGAGGAGAAAGGTTTAGTCTGGTGTGAACATTACACAAGTACACATATGTTGAAATATCACATAGCACCCCAAAATATGTATAGTTTTAACACAATGAATTAAAAAAATATGAAATCTATGTCTTCGAGGTATTTGTAGCATATTATAGTGTAATAAGTCAGGCCTGGGTTAAATAGTACCTAATAGCTCTGTGACCTTGGGGGAGGACTTAATCTCCCTAAGTCCCAGTTTCCTGACACAGAACACAAGGACAGCAATTTGGACTACGGCAGGCTGCTGGGAGGACGCCAAGAGCGAGGAAGCCCCGGTGTGGCAGTCTGAGGCTCTCTCAGCGGACGGCTCCCTTCCCTGTTCCTTCAGCTCCTCCCTCCACATCTCAATGTATACAAACAGCAAAACAAGTCCTTTCCATTTTGCAAAGCCCCCAGAGTTGCTCCACTGACACTGATCCTGGTGGAAGCAGCCAGGAGGAGCCCACGTCCAGGAGGAGCTCTGCTGGAGCAAACACCCGACCACCCATGGGCCGCTGGGAACGAGGGGCAGGGCTGTGACTGCTTCCCCGCGTTCCCAAGTCACAAGGTGCTCCTTGGTTCTCTCCTGACACCATCAGAATAACCATCTCTAGCTTTTAAAATATGGTAAACAAGAGAGTATCCTGGTGGTGGAGCAGCGTTTCACTGGAGAAGGTTCTTCTGAAAACAAAGTCTGTCTAGCAGAGCCATCTGATGACTCACCTTTTGAGTGGCAACCTCAGGTAACCCAGCTCCTGTTCTGGCTTCCACCCAACTGCAAGACGTGGACCCTTTGGTCTTGTATGTGGCAAAATCATTGGCAGAATCCAACATTAGAGTCTGGCCCAATTGAAATTAAACTGTACTTGATATAAATTAAATTTGATGTAAACAGTGTCACAGAGACTGCGTTCCAGGTCTTTCTGCAGGTCTGAAGTCACTAAACAAGAATCCAGTACACACTCCGAGAGGGGGATCTCATTAACACCCTGGTCCAGGCCTCTTTAACTTGTCCTCCTAAACAGCTGGAAGTGAGCCCAGGGACCTGAAAGATGACGGTCAGATGGCTTTCTCAGCCCCTGACACAAATATACCTGTCAGGTCCCTGAAGAAAGAGAATGTGCTGAGGGTGACTTTCCACAGTATCCTCAGGACAAGACTTGGGAGACAACAGGTCCTTCAGGGTGACAAGGCACAGGAGTGCTGAATTTTAAATGATGGCAGGGGCTAACCACCTATCTTCAGTAGAGTCTTTGGGGACAACACAGAGGGAAAAACTTACAAAGTTCAAGCTTCTAGGGACAGAACATATCAACTGCAAGCAGCGGTGTTTCTCAGCCAATCCTGGCCATGGCCACTGCTCAGGGCTAAAGAGGGCAGCTTCAGGACCAGGCAGCCCCTAGCCCAACTATCACCAAGGGAACCGCTCTTGACCTGGTCTGCGCCCAGTCTGCCATTGCAAAAGCACGTTTTGTGCCCCAGAGAGCAGGTACAAGGCTGCCTGACAGGCATACCTGGAGGCGTCTGTTTCTTGCTGGGCAGGAGATGGCTGTTGAGCTGTGTGACCTCTGCAGCCCACATTCCCTCTCAGAACTGCTTTCTTCCTCATCAGTGGACTGGGGATGGCCACATTTGAGAGCGCTCTTGTAGGAAGTGATCAGCCCCTGTATTAAGCTTCTGGCACACAGCAGGTGATGAATAAAGGTTGAGTCTCTGCTATCTCATGTTCGGTGAAGCAGCAATTCCAAGGGCTGCAGGATTCTAGGGAAGGAGATCCCTTGGGCCCACTGAGCATCAGGCCAAGGCACGCCGAGCAACAGCTACCCCGCCCCCCCGGCAGGAGGCAGGGAGCAGCGTGAACCAGCCCGACACAGGGAGGTTCAGCTGGGGACTGAGTGGCACTTAGGTATGCTGGGCCAGCTTGTGAAGGGCTTGTACTCCAGTCCCTAGCTGGCTTAAAATTCATCAGGTTGGCAGGAACTTGCACATGGGTTCTGAGCAAGGACAGTGGCAAAATAAAAGCAGTTTAAAAATACTTGATCTGGGGCTGGGGTTGTGGCTCAGTGGTAGAGCGCTTGGCTAGCATGTGTGAGGCCCTGGGTTCAATCCTCAGCACTGCATATAAATAAATAAACAATCCACTGACAACTAAAATATGTTTAAAAAATAAATAAAATAAAGGTATTGTGTCCATCTACAACTAAAAAATATATAAAACAAAAAATTCCTGATCTGAATGGATTTCTTGGCTACAGCAGAGAAGACTGGAAGCAGGGAGGGGGGTGTAGAGACCACTGTCATGACCCAGGTGACTCTGGGGAATGTGCCCCACAGTAGTGGAAAGAAGGAAAAGCAGCAGAGAGGCACCGTGGGAGAGGAGGAAGGAACCAGGAAGCGACTCGCTCTCCAGGAGTGGAGCAGCACTTGGAGCTATCAAATGCTGCGGAATCACCCAAGGAGAAAGAGGCTGCCACTGGCAATTCTGCAGAAAGCTTTTGGTACTATGCTGAGGACAATGCCCTTCCCCTGTCTTCCCCCATCTCCTCCTCTTCCTTTGTTCCTTTCTTTTACCCTGCACTGGGTCCTAGGGTTGAAGAGTTTCCTGTCCCTTTCACTATCAAATCACATACTTAATTTTTAAAAAAATATTTATTTATTTGTATTAGTTGTACACAATGCCTTTATTTTTACGTGGTGCTGAGGATTGAACCCAGGCCGAGCGCGTGCTAGGCAAGTGCTATACCGCTGAGCCACAACCCCAGGCCTACATACTTAATTTAAAAAAATAAAAATATGAAAGATCTTTCCTCTAGCTCTTTAAATTACCTTAAACTTCCCTTAAGGACAAATGCAAACTTGGTTTGTAACTAACAGTCAATACTTATGAGATGAAGACCAGTAGAGGTATTATCAAGAACAGGTAAGTGTTTACTTTAAGCCAGAATCAAAGCATTAGAAACAGTGATGTGCCAGCAAATGATTAGTAACAGTCTGGGGACAGGAGGAGTCCTGGTTTGTAGTGTTCCAACTTTAAGGTATAAGTGCTCTACTGGGGCTGATTTCAGGCTACCCAATATGACGTCACTGAACGTGGACTTGGGGGAAGATGTGTACACCTGGCTCTCATGAGTCAGTACATGCCAGCTCCAGCTGACCTGAGAGAAGGCCACTCTGATGGTTAAGAGCCATGGCACGGACATGAACCGGTCAGGAGGAAAGGAATTTTTACAGGGATCTGACACACCTAAGTGGTTAACAACACTGGCTAGTAACATGGCCTCACATAACCTACATCTGGAATAAACCCACAATTCTTTTCTTTTGGACCAGGGATTGAACCCAGGGGCACCTAACCACTGAGCTACATCCCCAGCCCTTTTTATTTTGAGACAGAATCTCACCAAGTTGCTTAGGTCCTTGCAAAGTTGGCAAGGCTGGCTTTGAACTCACGATCCTCGTGCCTCAGCATCCCAAGCTGCTGGATTATAGGCATGCGCCATCACATCCAGCATAAACCCAAATTTCTAACTAGCTTGTTATTAATTCCATGCCAGATGCTGTGTTTGGTGTGGTACATATGATCTAGTTGAGTTTTAGATCTGCCACTTTCTGGCTTTAACCTTAAAGAATAATGTTTTCAAAGTGTGTGCTATAGAGATGCCTAGAGTCCTGTTTGTGGTCATGGGGTCATGACTGGGAAAACTACCCACATGTATCTCGGACTTTTTTTTTTTTTTTTTTTAATATTTATTTAAGCCGGGCGCGGTGGTGCATGCCTATAATCCCAGCACTTTGGGAGGCTAAGGCAGGAGGATTGCGAGTTCAAAGCCAGCCTCAGCAATGGCGAGGCACTTAGCAACTCAGTAAGACCCTGTCTCTAAATAAAATACAAAAAAGGGCTGGGGATGTGACCCAGTGGTCGAGTGCCCGAGTTCAATCCCCAGTACCACACACACACACACACACACACACACCCCCCAAAAAAAAATTATTTGTTTTTAGTTGTACACAATGCCTTCATTCTTATGTGGTGCTGAGAACCAAACCCGGGCCACGCACGTGCCAGGCGAGCGCTCTACTGCTGAGCCACAACCCCAGCCCCATCTCGGACTTCTTGACCTCTGATTCAGTGTAAACCTAGTTTACTTTTACTTAGGATTCATAAGAGTTCATATGCAAAAGCAGTTTTTGAAAACTACTAGACTTGATTTCTAAGATCCCTTCACTTTGGAATTCTAAATCTCTGCTGGCAGACTGGAAGCTGAAGAAGAGAAAAAACTTCTGATTACATAACTTCAGGAGCTAAGAGGCCAATGCCTCTCAACAAGCCATCTTTCCTCATGCATTACTGAAGTGGACAGTGACATCAAAACAACTAGTTCCTGACCCATGGATCCAGAAGAGTGAGCTGGGATAGGAAGTGTTGCTCTTAACTCCAGAGGCCTTAATATGAAGAGAAATCATCCCCGACCAGAGCACGGTGGCTCACTCACGAGGGCAGCAGATCTCGCACAGAAGAGGAGACCTGCCTGGTAACATGTAAGATGAAGACGGCACCTGAACGATTTTTTCATTTCCAACCATGAATAGACAGATCAACAAAGAATTTTAAAAATTAGCTGAAGAAGAAAATGCGGCCAGATACAGCTTCAAATGAAAAGAAAGCAAAAATACAAGAGATGAGAAATACTGAGGGCTTCAGATCCACAGTAGCTGAATTTCAGTCTCTTCAAATCTGAAGAGACTGCTGCCCAAATGCAAGCCCACGTGCTCTTGTGCAAGCACACCCCGCGCCGGGCGGCTGCTCCCTTCTGCCTGTCTGCCTGCATTCACTTCAAGTCACCCCAACACTGAGAACCGGTGCAAACTGGGCCTTAGGAGAGGAGACTGGAGTGGTTCAGTACACTGGCCCCTCCCTGCAGTGCTGATGTCCTTTCAGGGTTATATAGGACATCTCATTAAAAACCACAGAAGAAAACCTCGTCACACTGCTTTGGGGTAGATACTTTAAACGGACCTGTATAACCGCCTCCCTCCCATTCAGATCTGTCCCCAAAGCCTTGAGAACACCATGAGGATGACAATGGCATTGGGGACCAAGGGGCCTGGGAGAACTCTTCTCAACTTACTTGGTGTAGTTGTGGATCCAAATCCCCCGCTGGCTGAGCCAAAAGGGTTCTTGTTGGCGGCGTCCTGGCTGGGCTTCCCTCCGAGGCCACTGAAGAAGCCTCCCCCTCTCCCAGTGTTTCCAGACCCAAACACGCCACCACTGGAGCTGGAGGACGGCTAAGAACAAAAGGGACAAGAAGAAAGCTCGGATGAGAGGTCGTGGTGAGGTGGCAGGCCGTGTCCGTGGGCAGGGGCAGCTGGCACATGTGGCCAAGTGCCCGCTCCCAGTTCTGGAAGGGGGACGGGCCAGCAGCCACAGGGAGGCTGGAGTTTGGGCAAGGACTCCTGCCACAGCTACAGTTCATGTGGCAGAGGTGGGAACTTTCACTGGTCACCTGCCCTGCTGCCTGCGGTGCCTAACACAATACCAAGGAGGGAAAACCAATCCCACACGAGATCCACAAAATCAAAAAGTTCCAGAACATTTAGAAGCCATCACGGGCACCACTTCTTATTCCTGAAGTGTGTGGCTGAACTCATCAGCAGCGGAGGACGAGTGATTTACAGTCTTTTCTCTCAATTTGCGCAATTTCATTTCATAATGACTTTCCCAGTGCTGCAGAAAACTTAAATTAGCTCCATTGTTGAAATGATGACCATTGCTGAATCCTGTCCAAGTTCGCAAATCTTATGCTCAAAGGAAGCTGCTAACTCAGGGACATGTGCTGACTCAGAGCTGTGTCAGGACCAGACGCTTGGCTTCTGTTTGGAAACTGGCTCTGAAGGATGATCGGTGCTAGACCACAGGGGCCACTCTCATCGGTGAAGCTGAAGTCTCCTTGGCTGATCACTAGATGAAGAAGTGGGGCTCTGCATGAGTTACAGAGGTGGGTCTCTGCAGAGGAACCTTCCAGGAGTTCCCTTCAAGGGACCAGAGTTGTGCGCTCAGGCCTTTTCTGTAAAGCGGGGCTACTAAACTACACACCTCAAAATGAGTGGATGAAATGAGCTAAGACATGAATATACTTCTGAACAGTGCCCGAGAGACCGTCCAAGGCTCAGAGAGCAGCTGCTCAGCCTTCTAACAAGAGGGCCAGTGGCCGAGCCCCAGCCCTGTACTAGGCACTGTGCTAGGCACGTTGCCACTAGTCACTTATCTCCTCTACAAGTGGAACCTACACAGGACACCTCCAAAACATGTCACACCGCTGCCCCCACTTCTTGGCCACCAGTCCTTGCCCCTCTTCTGGGACTGTGCAACAATCCCCACCACTGTAGTCCAGAAGCAGCTGATCAAGACTCCACGAGGCATCAGACCATCCCGCTCCCGTTACTAGAAGACTCCACGATCTGGCCCCGCCTACCTCTCTGTCACCATCAGCTGCTCTCACCCTTGCCTCATGTGGCACAATCATACCTATCTTTTGTACCCTGAACATAACAAAATTTTGCCTTTGGGCAATGAACTTAATGTATTTGAGTCTCTCTCCTTTTTTCTTTAAACTTCTTTAAAAACAATAATATTTCACTACAACCATGTAATGATGAGTTACAGCTTTCCTTCTTTCTTTCTGTGGTGCTGGAGATGGAACTTTTGTGTAAGCCATGCAAATGCTCTACCACCGACCTACAGCACTAGTCCAGGAATACAGCTAGGTTTGGAGTCTTATCCAGCTGCACACCTATAATCGCAGTGACTCAGGAGGCTGAGGCAGGAGGATTACAAATTTGAGCCTCAGCAACTTAGCAAGGCCCTAAGCAACTCAGGGAAACATGTCTCAAAATGACAAAAATAAAAAAGGGCTGCGGATGTAGTGCCCCTGGGTTCAATCCCTGGTACCAAAACCCAAAACCAAACAAAAAGTAGGAATCCAATCATAGAAGTGAAGTTCTGATAACCAGTAAACAGCCTTTGAGGAAGGAAGCCATGACCACAAATGCATGTACCTGTCGAGACGCGACTGCGCATGTACCTTCCACCTCAGGCTGACACATGGGTCCGCCCGTCGCTGCGCACCCCGACCTGCAGAAGCCAAGAATTTCAGATGGCTCAGCCTAATTTGAAATGTGATTTGACAGACACTGGCTATCCACAGAGCCAAGCAAAGTGGATAACGAATGTCCCGACTGGATGTAAATTCAGAGTTACTGCCCCCTCAGCAGGGTTACAGAAGAGTCCATTTATTTTTTGGTACCAGGGATTGAACTCAGGGGCACTCGACCACTGGGCCACATCCCCAGCCCTTTTTTGTAATTTATTAGAGACAGGGTCTCACTGAGTTGCCATTGCTGAGGCTGGCTTTGAACTCACAATCCCCCTGCCTCAGCCTCCCAAGTGCTGGGATTACAGGCTTGCGCCACTGCGCCCGGCCCGTTGTTTTTAATTGAAATGAACAATAGCTCTTAAAACTTAAAATTACAGAAAATCTCAAAATGTACAAAGAGTTCATTATTCTCCTGTAGTATTCACTCTGCTGTTAATAACTTCGCTAATAATTTCCTTTTTGACTTCAAGCACTAGATTTAAACTTCAAATACAGATCAAGACTGTTTTTTACAATTCCATCTCTTTGCTGAGATTCTGCACTCAATCATCCTTTCAACATTTTCCTGTAACTCCTGGAGCTCAGTAGTTAAAGTCTCTGTCTCTAGTTCCAATATCTGGATCACATATGGGTTGATTTTTGCTGATTTAAAAAATCTGATTGCATGCCCCTCCACTTAACTTTCTGTATTTCATTTATACACTTTTTTTTTTTGGGGGGGCATACTAGACTTTGTACACAGAACAGGGGCAACTGAGGAACACTAAAGTGTTTTTCCTTGACAGCGAGAACTTTCTGCTGTCTAAAGGGTACAGACCTCACGCTGGCTGACTCATGACTGTTTCTGCTTAGGGTTTGGGTCATCTGTCTTCTAAGTGCCCGGAGCTGGAAGGCAGCTGGGCTGCAGTCATCACCTTTAGGTCCAACAGATCCAGGCAAAAGAATGCAAGCATTGTGCAAGCTGTTTGCAGGACTGTCTTCACTTCTTTTCTCTTAGCCAAGGCAGGGGAGGATATCAATGCCAGGTAAATCACTGCTGCATTTGCACGTCTTTCAGATCCCAATCTGATTTACTTACACCAGCGTCACTGAGATATAATAATCCACATACCATACAATACTGATTTACAGCGTATAAAACTCAAGATGGTTTTTGATATATCATTATGAAAAATTTTAAAGTTATGGCAAAAAATATGTAAAATAAAATCTTTTTTCTTGTACTAGGGTTTAAAATCAGGGCTGCTTTACCACTGAGTTACAACCCCAGTCTTTTTTTATTTTCATTTTGAGACAGGGACCTGCTAAGTTGCTTAGGGCCTCACTAAGTTGCTGAGGCTAGCCTCAAACCTCCAATCCTCCTGCCTCAGCCTCCAGAGTTGCTGGGTTTAGAGGTATGTGCCAATATGCTCTGCCTCCCTTTTTAATTTTGAGATAGGGCCTTGCTAAGTTTCCCAGGCTGGCCTGGAACTTGTGATCTTCCGGCTTCAGCCTCCCAAGTCGCTGGGATTACTGGCATGTACCACTATACTAGAAAATTTCAACCTTTTTTAGTATACAATTTAGCAGTATGAATGACATTTACAATGTTGTGCAACCACTGTCACTATTTCCAAAACTCTTTCATCACCCCAAACTGAAATTCTGTCCCTATTAATCAACAACTCCCCATTCTCTCCTCTCCACAGTTTCTGGCAAACTCTGATCTGCCACCTGTCTCTACAAATGTATGCATTCTAGGTACTTCATGTAAGTGGAACCATCACTGTGACCTTTTGTGTCTGGCTGATTTCACTTAGCATGCCATTTCAAGGTTCACCCCTGGGTAGCACAAATCAGAACATCACTTCTTTTTATGGCTGAGTAACATTTCCTCGAATGTACATGCCACGTTGTGTCCGTCCATTCGTCTAGTGGTTGACATTTGGCTGGTTTCCACCTTTTGGCTACTGAGAATAATGCTGCAGTGAATGCTGGCATCCGCGCATCTGCAGGAATTCCTTTCAGGTCCTTTGGGTGTACACTCAGGAGTAGAAGTGCTGGGCTGTGTGCTAGAAGTACTACGTCTAGCCTTTTGAGGAAGCACCAAATCATATTCCACATTGGCTGCACACACACTCTGATCAGTAACGTGAGGCCTCAAGTTCCTCCACATCCTCGGGGACACTTCATTTTTAAAATCACAGCCATCCACAGAGAGCACGAAACAGTACCTCATTATTGTTCTGATTTTCATCCCCCTAATGGTCAATGCTATCACTCAACTTGTGCTTACTGGTCATCTCAAGTTTGCTGGGCCGCTCACTGCCAAGAGCTTGTCCAGCCACAACACCCTCTCGACTTATGGCAAGGTCTCTCTTCCGCCTGCCCAAACCCAGACTGGCTCTTGCCCTGAAGCTGCTGTGCCACTGTGCTCGCCCATGCCATTCCACTCTGGAAGTGAGCTCACAAGGCTTCCTGCCACTCTTCCTTGGTCCCATTAACGAGCCTGTTTTCCAAAGATGGTCACAGCAATACTTCTTGTTCTACGCACTCTTCCAAAGCAAGAAGCGACACCTATCCCCTGCCCCCACTATCCCCAAGTCTGGAAGGGGCTCTGTGGTGCCTGGAAGAGGGTGCAGTTCATGTGATGTCCTGTGACTTTGGAGGATGGTCCCATCCATAAAAGGTCTACAGCCTCAGCTTGGCTCCCTTTCCATCTTGAAGTGCAGCTGCCATGTTCTGGGAACCCCAGGCCACACAGCTGCCAGATGTAGGTGCTAAGCTAATAAGCTCGGGTTAACTTCAGAGTCATCGGTCAACCAAACACTGTCCCAAGAGCAAGCCTTCATGTGGTTCCCCCACTGCCTCCCGGCTATCAGTTATTGTGGGACAAAGACCAGCCACCCAACTCTGCCCATCTGAACCCAGGACTAGAAAGTTGGCACCTGTTATGAATGGCTGATGCAGACTACCAGGGTTTGAGGAAATCTGCTATACAGCATTCAATAATCCTTGTGCCCTTAGAATAAGTATGATTTTCACACTATCTGGATTTTTCTTGGTGGTACAATGGGAGTGAACATTTCCCATATCCTTTCACATCCTACTTAGACAAGTTTTCTGAGGATACTCCTTGCCACCTGAGAATTAACTCATTTCACATGTCTATCATGTTTCAGTCACAACCCTACACACTGGGGACATGTGATGAATATCAAAGACCCCTGCCCTCACAGAATTAAATTCAATGTTTGGCCCATTCAACTGCAAACATAATTTCTGTGGAGGAAGAGTGGGGACAGGGGGTGACAACATGGAGTTTATCCCAGTAATACATTTTGCATCTCTTTGGCTCCATGTTATGTGTGCCAGTTACCCAAGTCAGCAGTAATTACCCATTTTCACAGCTGGATATAGAGAATAATGTAAATTCATCAACCCATTTGAATGCTGATAAACAAGTCTGGGTTGCTTCCAGTTTGGGGTTATTATAACAGAGTTGCTATGAACACTTTTCTTTTTAATATTTATTTTTTAGTTGTAGTTGGACACAATACCTTTATCTCATTTATTTACTTTTTTTTTTTTTTTTTTTTTTTTTGGTACCGGGGATTGAACTCAGCGGCACTAGACCACTGGGCCACATCCCCAGCCCTTTTTTGTATTTTATTAGAGACAGGGTCTCACTGAGTTGCTAAGTGCCTCGCCATTGCTGAGGCTGGCTTTGAACTCGCGATCCTCCTGCCTCAGCCTCCCAAAGTGCTGGGATTACAGGCGTGCGCCACCGCGCCCGGCTTCATTTATTTACTTTTATGTGGTGCTGAGGATCGAACCCAGGGCCTCACACGTGCTAGGCAAGCGCTCTACCACTGAGCCATATCCTCAGCCCCTATGAACACACTTATACATATAAGTTTTGCTAAAGAACAAATCTAGGGGTGGCATTGTTGGTCTTAACTAAATGGTACCAAGCTATTCTCCAAGATGGGCGGACCAATCTGTACTCCCATCAGGTGTGACTCCCTCAGTACTGGACTTTAAATTTTTGCAGTCTTATGATAAGTACACATCTCTTTATGGTTTTATTTATATCATTAATGAAGATGAACGCCTTTTTGTTTATTGATCCTTTGGTCTATCCCTAATTTTAAAAAACGTCTTCTTCTTTCCCTATATTCTTATCATGGTAAGATGTACCATTTTGGCTACATTTAAGTATACCATTCAGAGCACTCAAGCCCAGGCCCAATGCTGTGCAACTTCTTTCATGAATTGTCTTCTGCCTGTTCTCTTCTCTTTCTTCTTCTTTTTATGCAGTACTAAAGACAGAGCCCAGGGCCCTGTGCGGGCTGGGAGCGGGCACTCTGCCATGGAGCTGTGTTCCCAACCCTCTTCTGCCCATTTTCTTCCTATGGCTTTTTATTAAGTTAATACACTTTAAGTGTAGAGAGCTCAGTGAATTTTGACACATGATTTCAACTGCATAAGGTCCGATGTTCAAATATCAAACATTTCTGGTGTTTCTCAAGGCTCTCTGTCACTTTAGGCAAGTCTTTAGGCCAACGTGGTCCTACACTGAGGACTCTGGGGCAGGCTCCTTTATAGGCACCTAATGCTGGTGGGGTGATAGGGTGACCCATGTTGTTCTGGGCAGGAGCAGCATATTTCATCTCACTGTTTTATAGTATTCTGCTGGATACAACCAGCACAATTTATGTGGCCATTCTTCAACTTTATAAGATTTGGGTTGTTTCCTGTTTTGAGCTATTATGACTACACTATCATGAACGTTTCTGATCCCTATATTTTGGTGAACAAAGGCACTCACTTCTCTTGGCTACATACCCAGAGTAGATCTGCTGGGTTAATAAAGATTGTGAATGTTAGTTGTGATGCAGTCAGATGGTTTCCCAAGGTTACATGAATTTATATTCCTACTAGCACCATGAGAGTTTCTAACACTCTACTCTTTTTGATTTGTAGTTCTATTCTAAATAAAATTGCTCTGGTGCCTACGATTTCCCTATTTTATGACTTGTTTTACCCTAAAATTAAGAAGGCCACCATTTTGGTGAGGCTAAATTTTCCTTCTGTTTGAGAAACATCCCTTAGGATTTCCTTTAGATGTGCAAGACATGAAGTCTCCCAATATTTGTTATCTGAAGAACTGTCTTGATTTCACTTCATTTGAAAAGATAATTTTTATGTTTAGAAATTCCAGGTAAACAGCCTCCACCTTCTGGCTTTCTTCATGCCTGCTGAGAAGTCAGCTGGCAGTCTCACTGTGGCTCCCTGGAAGGTGAGTTGTCTGGGCTGTCTCTTCCTCTCATCTTGTTCTGTTCTTGCACTGTGACAGATCTCAGGACTGATTTCCTTTCATGTACTGTGTGGCCTCTGTTGAGCTTTTGCTGCAGGTTTTTTTTTTTTTTTTTTTCTTTTTTGTATCAGGGGTTGAACTCAGGGGTACTTAACCACTGAGCCACATCCCCAGACCATTTTTGTATTTTATTTAGAGACAGCGTCTCACTGAATTGTTTAGCACCTCCATTGCTGAGGGTGGCTTTGAACTCACGATTCTCCTGTCTCAGCCTCCCTAGCTGCTGGGATTATAGGTGTGCAGCCCTGTGCTGGGTTTGTGTTGGGCTTTTGGATTGTGAATTACTCTTATTTTCTGGTTAGGGAAATTTCTTTTCTCTTCTAATATTGTCATGTACACACTCTCTCTTCTTCTGATTCTGAATAAATACATATTAAATTTTCTCTTAGAGGATTTTTGTTCTGTTTTGCATTTTTCATCTTTTTTTGCTCACTATGATACATTCCAGACAATTTAACTGAACTTCTAGGTCAAAGGTTAGCAAATTACAACTTGTGGGTTAACTCCTGTCTACCACCTCTTTTTGTAAATAAAGCCTTACTGACACATAACCATGCTCATTCACTGCACATTATCTATGGCTGCTTTTGTGCAACAAAGGCACAGCTGAGCAGCTGTGGCAGAAACTTTGTGCAATTCTCAAAGCCTAAAATACTTATTATCATCCATTCACTGATCTAGTACATCACTGCTCTTCTGCTCTACTACTGGGCTACACCCCTAACCCTTTTTGTTTTTATTGTGAGACAGGGTCTCACTAAATTTCCCAGTTTGGCTTTGAACTTGGGATCCTCCTGCCTCAGCCTCCTGAGCAACTGGGTTATAGGTGTGCGCCACTGTGCCTGGCTTATCTGCTTTTAAATACTTCCACTGTTGTCTTGAATTTCAATTATCACATTTTTTTTTTTTTTTTTTTTTTTTTAAGAAATTCTACCTGGTTCTTTTTCAAAGGCGCTATGACATTTCTTGTGATTTCCTATTCCTTACTGGTGTTTTCAAGTTGTCTGTTATTTCTTTTAAACATGTAAAACATAGTTGTTTCATAGTCTTGGTAGTCCCTGCAAGTGTATTTCTGACTTATTTGCCCTTTTTAATATTTTATTATCTAGAGACAGGGTGTTGCTCAGTTGCTCAGGGCTCTCTACATTGCCAAGGCTGGCTCTGAACTCACAATTCTGCCTCAGCCTCCTGAGCTGCAGGGATTACAGGGGTGCACTATCACGCCTGGCGTTTCTGACATTTATTCTGTCTCTTGTTCACAGTTTCCCATTTCTTTCGCATGGCTAGTTTAGCTGTGGGAATCAACACCCCCAAAATTATTTGTAAGAATAATGTGAGGGCTTGAATAAAGTCCCTCTGCTTCAGAGTGGGTCTAAGCTGCTTCTGCCAGGCACATGGAGGCCACGTCAGGCAGAGTCGCACTCAGGCACCACCCTGTGAACCTGCAATCCTGCTCACTGAGGGGAGGGACCGTTCTTCTGTACTCCCCATGTTGTGAACCTTAGTAATTTATTTTAAAACTTTTTCTTGATAACTACTTTAATTACAGGTAGGCATTATCATACAGATAAACATAAATTTCAGCAATCATGGAAATGTCATAAAATTTAGAAATGTCTTACTAAACGGGAGCAAACATTTTGAAGACTTCAATGCACTGGATGGAATTCTTCAAGAATTTCACCATAAGTTTTCTTACCTTTTTCAGGAAAATCCTCTGGATGTGACTTTTATATATGCAAACATGTCATGGTCCCTCCCAGCATGCATATAGTCTCAACATTTCAAAAGACAATAGCCAACAAAAACAAAGGAAGTAACATATAGAAGCTGGTGGTGCAAACCCACTGAGACATCACTGGCCTCTGCCACAGTGCGTTATCAAACAGGCTGGAGCAGGAGCCCAGGAAGCCGATGTAGAGAAGCTGCGTGTCGTCATTTTGGGGTTGGGGCAGGCGCCAAGCCTCACCTGGCAGGAACTATAAAAGGGCATTCAGCCCGGCCGTCCATCCATCACGGTGATGCCACTTCTACTTGAGGCCTGGCCTCGGACTCCCTACCATAAAGAAAACCACCACGACCACTGTCAAGGCCTAAGCGGCAAGCACTATCCTCCAAGTACTAAGCTGAAGGGTACAGCACGTGGAGGTGCAGCACCCAAACATCTACCTTAGTGATTTCTGTCCTGTTCCTTTGCCCCTGGGACTATTACATACAGAAATTAAAACTGTCTCACACCAGGAAATGCCCTCAGGACAGAACGGGCTTCTGTGTTAAAGCGTCCTTCTCAAGGTTTTTTTTTTTTTTTTTTGGTACCGGGGATTGAACTCAGGGGCACTCGACCACTGGGCCACATCCCCAGCCCTTTTTTTTTGTGTTTTATTAGAGACAGGGTCTCACTGAGTTGCTAAGTGCCTCGCCATTGCTGAGGCTGGCTTTGAACTCGCGATCCTCCTGTCTCAGCCTCCCAAGTGCTGGGATTACAGGCGTGTGCCACCGCGCCCAGGCTCTCCTTCTCAAGGTTTTTATCTTCCTTTTAATTTGGGTTTGCTAAGCTTGTCAATATTTTTAAAATATGGTTTGTATGATTTATAACATTTTTTACTGTTTTCAGAAGGGAACTTGCTTTGAATGACCTAGGCCTCTGTTACCAGAAACTGGAAATCAGTAGTTTCATTTCTCTTTTAAGAAAGATTACTGAACTAGGGTGCAGCTCATCTTCAAAGAAAAAAGGAAGAAATAATTTCCTGATGAAGAAAGCCTTCTACTTAAGATGTGAAAGAACACACATTGTGCCCACCACTTCACCTACTGGAAGCTCATCAACTCCTCCTTTGGAAAGTCTCCGTTGTCTCTGACAACCACAGGTGCGTTCTTCTGAAGGGCTCTTCGGAGGTTACTGTGTTCTAAAAGTGGCCGGTGCCCAACAGTTGAGTCTAACCTCGCTGTGTCCTCAGTGTCCTCCCTTTTCAAATGGTGACAATATCAGCCCCTGCCTACAGAGGTGCTAAGATGCTTCGTGAGTTAATTTGAAGAAAGCACTTACAACTATGCCTGGCTCAGCCCTGGACTTCAGACAGCTCGGTGAAGGGGCCACACGTGGTTGTTGCTGCATATTCTTCTTCCTCTTTTTCTTTTCTTTTTTAAAAACCATTTAAAAATGTAAAAGCCATTCTTAGCTTAAGAACCTACATAAATCAAGGCTAGGGGTGATTTAGCCTGTGGATTATAGGTTGCCAACCAACCCCGGCCCAACAGAACAGGCAGAAGACTGATGGAGGCCAGCTGAGTACTTTTTCAGAAGTCTGCCAAAGGAGGATCCAAATTCTGTTGACTCTCTCATGTGAAGTGGAGACTTCCATATCCTCAAGGCAGCTGGACAGTGGAGCTTAAGAACCACACAAGTGTTTGCTAGGCCTGGGCAGGCAGCATGAACTGCACGTAATGATAAGACTATACAGGGGAAAACCTGACACATATTGACAAAAATAAAGACAAACGCACTTATTTACCTGGCCAAAGACTGTTCCACCAGTACTGGCTGCTTGACCAAAAACAGAACCAGTGTTACTAGACCCAAAACCTGTAAAACAGAAGGAAGACAAAGGTTCAATTTGGATGAGTCTTCTACAACAGCCAAGCATCCTCTTTTTCAAATGGCATTTGGGTGTACTTAATTAACCCACAATAAATCAACTTAATAGAATTGTTTCTCCATCTAGGACCTGGAGAAAAATCTGAACACATACAATTGTTCCTTGGTATCCATGGGTCACTGTTTCTGCCTCCCCCACCCCCAGATACCCAAATCTGTGTTCAAGTCCTTTACACAAAATGGCATAGGACTCCCATATACTCCCGTACACTTTAAATCATCCCTAGGTGACTTAGTACAATGTAATGCCAAGTAACTAGTTATTATACTTTATTATTTAGGGAATAATGACAAGAACAAAGTCTGCACATGCTCAGTTACATATTTCTTTTGATGATTTTTGATCTGCGGTTGGTTGTAACTACAGATGTAGAACTGTTCGACATGGAGAGGTGATTGAAAAAGACCTGTTTTCATCGCTAAAATCTTATAAATTCCAAAGTCCCAGGAGCTGGATTCTTCTCTCCTATCAAGTGGGCAGGGCTAATAAGATGGCACACTCTCAGAACAGCTTCTCCCCAGACTTTTGGCCACCAAGAATTCTTTCCAATGGCTGACTGACATCATGAACATTTCTACTCCCTGGTTTTCTGTGCATCTTCAACACCAGATTCTCCCGGGGCGCTTATGTTCCTTCCAGGTGGCACAACATGACGCAGACACTGGGCTGAGTGCAGCCAGGGCAAGTCGGAGGAACTATGCATTATGACACAAGAGCCTGGGCGAGGAGAAAGAGGCAGGAGTGCCATCCTCATTTCTGTGGCTTATCAGACACGTGAACTTCAAGCAAGCCTCCATTCTTCAGCCAGGGCTGCAGGAGGCGCCCAGGCAGCTTTCCACACAGGTACTCAATGAAGAAGATCCTTAGGGACTCTGAATTTGCTGAACTGGTTTGACAAAGCCTTTGGCGGGAGGTTTTCTCAAGCCCCGACTGCAGAGCAACCGATGCACTGGAGATGAAGACATCTTGCTCTCCTGTGACACACAGGCCTTCTCCCTGGCCACACTCAGATCCAAGTCATCTCATGTCCACTGTCCAGAATAGGCACCTAGCTTCTTCATAGGGCACTAGTGGACCTCCACAATGTGTCTTTTTTCATTACTGTGTCCTTAGTAGGTGCACTTAGTAGGTGTTTAACATTTGTTGCAAGAAGGAAAACATTTCCTTTCTAATAAATTAACAGCCATTTTCAAATAAATTTTCACTGAAGAAATGAATCAGCAGTTGCTGGTAATCTTGCTCACCAAATCTTTGTTTTCCTCACAGCCTAACTGCTAAGGAATTGCCTTTCATAAGAGAACCATCAAAAAGTCAAACTTGGAATAGATTTTCAACTTGGTCTGTCTAGTGATAACTTTAAGAAGTAAAAGCAGCTGCTAAAATTGGATACCCATACTGAGAATTTTTTTTTTTTTTCAAAAATAGTAAAAATCTAAGTTTTTGTTTCTAAGGCACAACATTGAAAACAGAAAAAAGGCCAACTCTTCAAATGTCAGTGTCGGCCCTTCCAGCACGCAACATGGCGTCAGAGCAGTGAAGTGTGGCGAGGGGACCCTCTTCTCCTCCCCACTCCACAATCAGCACCAGAGATCAGTCTCCTTGAAGCCCACCGGTTTTGGACACAATGACTTCTAAAGTGCCTTCCAATTTCAAGATTTTGTATGTATATATGAATCATTCAATCACTTGCCATGACCTTGAACTAAAGATGCTTGCTTTCCCATGGAGCTGGCTTTCAGCTGGCTGGTAGAGGAGAGCGTGCTGAGGGCAAACTGGAGCCACACGGGCTGTGGCAGGCCTGGCCAACCAGGCCAGGAAATTCCTGATGCATGCGCTCCAAGCTCCTTTATTGATTTTACACATTATTTTTTGCTTCTTCTCCCTTTCTTTTAATCACCAAAGTAATACAAGTTTGCTGCAAATGTTTCAAATAGCACAGAGAGGAACAAAGTAAAAATCTATAAATTCTTACCTGAAGCTTGACAAAAGCTAAACCCCGAGGGTGCTGCCGTGGAGGTAGTGGCTGAAGTGCCACCAAATACAGAGCTTCCCTGCCCAAAACCAGGGCTCTGACCAAAAGCAGGAGGGTTGCTCTGGCCAAAGAGCCCCCCTCCTGTGTTGGCAGAAGACTGTCCAAATGAGAAGGAACTGGAGCTACTGGTACTTGAGGAGGCACCAAAGACGTTTCCGCTGGTGGACGCGGGGGTGGAGGAGACCGACTGGCCAAAAGCAGGCACGGAACTGAACCCAGGCTGACTAAAGGAGAAGCCGCTTGCAGGGCTGCTGGTCACCTGTCCAAAGGCTGGGGCCTGCCCAAAGGTTGTCTGTCCAAAGACCCCTGGGGACGAGGCACCAAAAGCAGGACTGCCAAACCCTGAGCTGCTGGCCTGTGGCGTGCTGGCTGCCGTGCTGGCTACGCTACCCGTCTGCTGCCCAAACAGGCTTGGCACGGTGCTGGTCGCCACCTGCCCAAACATGGGGGTGGCGGAGGGGGCAGTGGCAGTGTTGCTGGTGAGCTGGCTGAATGCTGAGCTAGAACTGGCAGCAGGTGGTGGAGTAAAGACCGATGAGCCAGAAGTGACAGTCCCAAACACTGCTGTCTCTGTAGCGGGGCCTGCAGCACTACTGGAAACAGGGCTAGAGGTTGTGGGGGAGCCTGACGTTTCGACAGCCAAGGGCCCCGTGCTTGGGAGCGTAGCTGCTGCAGCAGCAGCCTGCACGGGTACCACAAAGGTGGGAGGAGGAGAGGCGGCCTCAGCTTTGACATCAGGGCCCCCGGTGGCTGCTGGAGTGGCCTCTACAGAAGGTGCCGTGAGGCTGGTACTAGATGCTGCTGGGCTGGGGCTGCTGACTGCAGGCTGCACAGGAACCGGCTCTTTCTTAGCCGAGTCGGGGGGGTGTGGAGGAGCCTGGGGAGGCGGGGCTGCAGGCTGCTGCACAGGGAGCGGGGCTGTCGGCGCAGAGACCTCACTGTTGCCAGACTTCTCGGCTGCAGCAGATGATGTGACCTCTTCTGTGCTCTTTCCAGAGGACATGGGCAGGGAGGGAGCAGATGCCGAACTCAGGAGGCTACCAAATGACAAGGTGGGGAATGAGGCTGGAGGGGGAGTGGCAGTTGTAGTTGGTGGGGGTGCAGAGGATGGCACTGTATTACTGCTCTGCTGGCTTCCAAACGCAAAGCTACCCTTGCTGCCACTTAAAGAAGTCCCACCAAAGCTGATTACCCCACATGGCCCCGCACTGGTCAGCGGCAGATTGCCAAAGATGCCAGCCGAGGAACTGCCAGTGCCCGCGCTGGCCGCCGCTGGGGGAGCTGCTGTGGTGGCGGCTGCGGTGGAGGGCACGGGAGGCTCCGCGGGCTTCACCAGCACCGCAGGGCTAGTAAAGCTGAAGCCTGAGGATGCACTTGAAGTCTTGGCTGGCTGGCCGCTGGCGAGGCCTGTGGAGGGAGCCTTACTGGCTGGCTTTGTAGAATCCTCTGCTTGGCCCACCCGCAGTCCTAAAAAGCTTCCTAGAGTCTCTCCCGCCAGAGAACTCGGAAACAGAAGCTCTCCCAACTTAGCCGGCGGCGGCGTGTCCAGCTTGCTGGCCGCGGTGGAGAGCGGGACTCCAGCAGGTGCCGCGGGCCTGCTGCCAGAGGGAGCAGAGTCTCCTGGAGGGGCAGTGGCAGCTCCAGGGGTGCTGGGTCCCGGTGTGACTGTGGAGGGAGGGGGACTCTCCGGAACGGTCTCATAAAAGGGTTTGCCTCCCCCACCAAACGAGAAGGCATCCAGCTGGTTCGACTCTCTAGTGGAGGGCGTCGCCCCTAGCAAGAGAGAGAAATTGGGAAATGGGTTGGATTTAGCAAAACAGGACCTAGCACATTCCCACTGACTGCATTCCTAAGCCAAAGACTCTCCTTGCCATGGCCCAGGAGCCGCTGGCTCTAGCAGCAGCTTCCTTGGGGAACAAGTGCTTCTCCACAGGAACGTTAGCTTTGTCGGAGTCATTGTCCGGGTGGTGAAAAGGAGGGGACCGTTTATGACCATTAAATCACAATAAACACATGACACCCAGAATACATGAAATTAATAAGTTATCCCCAAAGAGAAACAAAAAGGCACCCTCCCTAATTTCCCGACTCCACACTAGTGCAGCTTCCCTCCCCAACACTCTCAGCACAGTGTCAGCCCACAGGTCCCCGAGAGGTTAGGATCTGGTTCAAAATGCAAGTGTTCTCTTTACAGTTACAGGCACCAAGCGTGAATCCATGGTCACTTTTTTTAAATTTAATTATTTTTTTTTTTTTTTAGTTGTTGGTAGACCTTTATTTTATTTGTATGTGGTGCTGAGAATCAAAAACCAGTGCCTCACACATGCCGTGCAAGTGCGCTACCGCTGAGCCCCAGCCCCAGCCCTCCATGGTCAATTTTAAGCACAATTTAGGGCCACTTCCTAGGGCTCTACTCACAGTAAGCTCTTTTATCGCTGTTTATTGTTTGGTATTGTTGTCTATTTTCATGTTAATTAAAAGTGTACATAGAATTATTACATTTTTATTCCCATTTTTAATTTACCTTATTTTTTAAAATATTTATTTATTTTGCTTTAGTTGTACACAACGCGTTTATTTGTACATGGTGCTGAGGATCAAACCCGGGCCACGCACGTGCTAGGCGAGCGCTCTACCGCTGAGCCACAATCCTAGCCCACCTTATAATTTTTGACAAATGATTTTGTTCCTTTCATATATATTTCTTTTTTGGTGGTACTGAGGACTGAACCCAGGGCCTGGTGTATGCTAGGCAAGTACTCGGCCACTGAACTACACTTCTGGTCCTTTTATTATTTTATTAGAGAGAGGGGCTTGCTAAGCTGCCTAGCCTGGCCTTGGACTTGCCATCCCCCTGCTTCAGCTACTCTGGAGGGTTAAGGAAGAAGGATCCCTTGAGGCCAGGAGTTCAGGGTTGGCCTAGGCAACAAAGCCAGACCCTGCTTCATAACTGAAAACCAAAAACCAAAAAAGATTTTTGAGTGAAAAATAAAAGGCACTGCGTTATGTATAATAGGGATAACCTGGAAATAACCAAAATGTCCAATAGGTGGATGGGTAAAGACTGGAAAAATAATTCTATCAACAGAAAGAACTAGGTGCCTATTACAAATGTCATTTATACAAGATTTTCAATATTGGAAAATTCACAGAAGACATTATGTCAAACTAAGTGGGAGACAAAATTACTAGACGGAACTACAAGAGAACTGCCATGGTTATTACTAAGGGGTATGTGTGGAAATTCTAAACCTCTTCATGAATTTTTATATTTCCCTGTTTTCCTCAATAAGAACCACACCTCCACCTGTTTTTAGTACTAAGGATTTAACCCAAGGCTCTACCACTAAGAAACACCCCCAGTCATTTTTTATTTCATTTTGAGACATGGTATCACCAAGTTGCTGAGGCTGGCCTCAAACTTGCAATCCTCTTGCCTCAGCCTCGTGAGTAGTGAAGATTACAGGTGTATGCCACTGTGCCTGGCGTTTTTATAATTACAGCATTTTTTTTTTTTTTAAATAAAAGACAAATTAAACTAAGAACTGAAAGGCACTTAACAAATATGTTGTTGTTGTTTTTTTTTTTTAAATAGATCTGAATTCTTCTAAGCATTAGAAACATGTTAGTTAACTGGGTGTGGTGTAGTGTACCTGTGACTCTACCTACTTGGGGAGGCTGAGGTAGGAGGATCTTAAGTCCAAGGCCAGCCTGGGCAACTTGGCAATACCCTGTCTCAAAATAATATATAAAGGGAGCCAGGCATGGTGGTACATGCCTGTAATCCCAGCACTTGGGAGGCTGAGGCAGAAGGATCATGAGTTCAAAGCCAGCCTCAGCAATGGCGAGGCACTTAGCAACTCAGTGAGACCCTGTCTCTAATAAAATACAAAAATGGGCTGGGGATGTGGCCCAGTGGTCGAGTGCCCCCGAGTTCAATCCCCGGTACCAAAAATAAATAAATAAATAAATAAATTTTAAAAAATGTGTATATATGTATAAATAAAGGGCTGGGATGAAGCTTAGTGGCAGAGTGCTTGCCTATCTTGGGTAAGGCCCTGGGCTCAAACACCAGTAACAGAAATCAAACAAAGATGTTAGCTGATGAATTTATAACAACATGGATGGACCAGTGTGTTTGCTGATAGGTTCAAGGAAAAAAATAAGGTTTGGTCTTTTATTTCCACAGTCTATGTCTACCTCATCCTACAGAATCACTACAAATCAATGAAATTTTAAGTTATGGAAGAAAAAGTTTCTCAAATCAAATTTATTTTTTCCAGTGGTGGGGATAGAACCCAGGACCGCACAGGTGCCAGGAAAGTGCTCTACCACTGAGCTACAGCGTAAACCACACGCACATGCTTCTACTGCACAATACCAATCCCCCAACTTACTGCAGAAACTGTAAGCAAGACTGAAGTACAGTTAAAATGTCAATATATTTGTACAAAAACAAACCATCCTTGTTTAGGAGTAACACGAAAGCAGTGCTATGAAACACAGAGACTGACCTTGTGCAGCAGTGAAGTTGGAAGACGGTGTTGGTGTGATTATCCCAAAATTAAAGCCAGCCCTAGTGAGTGGAAAAAGAAGTTAAAAGGGAATAAACCTGAGGCATAATGTTGCCCTTCCAATGTTTCACTGTGTAATCCATTCATACAACCTCTTCTTAAGGAACCAACACACTAGCTAGGTAAACAGCAGCACCAGGGTGAGAGCACTGTTTATGGAAAACAGCAAAGTCCCTTCACACCTCCAAAGGGGAGAGGCAACATATAGAGGAACCAAGACAGTTGCAGCGGCTGAAAGGCTCTGGAGGGACAGCAGGCCATGGAGGGAAGGCTGGGCTTCCCATGGCAAGGGTTTGCACAGAGACTTATTCCAAGAAAAGCAGAACAGCAGCAGTGGAAAAACACTGGGGATATGCACTGGGCACAGAGGCTGGAGCAAAGGCCTGCCTCGTGGAGGAGTGCAAGAGCAGTCTAGCAAGGCAAAAGCTGCTGGACCAGGGAGAACCTCCAAGAGCCCACCCTGAACTTGAAACCCATGTCAGGGGAGCCCTATGCCACAAAGACAGATGCTGGACTGAAAGCAACAGGAGTCACTGTTTCTGCCACTTTGACATAACCCTTATCCCTGGGCTGGGAAAGTCTGGTTCAAAACTTTCCAACTCCTTTCACCATTTCTTCTCTCCTTCCACACATGTCCTTCACACTGTAAGTGAAGACAGCACAGCTGAAGAAGGAAGCTCAGCACAAGTGTAAACAGGAAAGATTATGCAGTGTACTTAAAGCACAACAGCGAATTTTAAAACTGAGTCCTAAAGTATAATTGACCAAGCATATCAAATGTACTAAAAAAAATCTAAGAATTTATAGTTTCTTAGTCATTGTTACCGCTCTCAAATGCACAAAGACCATCTAAAGATGTGTTAAACATTTATCATATTAAAAACAGGACAGAAATGACTCAGGAGGCTGAGGCAAAAGGATCACAAGTTTGAAGTCAGCCTCAGCAGCTGGGCCAGGTGGCGCACGCCTGTAATCCCAGCACTTTGGGAGGCTGAGGCAGGAGGATCGTGAGTTCAAAGCCAGCCTCAGCCATGGCGAGGCACTTAGCAACCTAGTGAGACCCTGTCTCTAATAAAATACAAAAAAGGTCTGGGGATGTGACCCAGTGGTCAAGTGCCCCTGAGTTCAATTCCCAGTACTACCAAAAAGAAAAAAAAAAAAAAAGAAGTCAGCCTCAGCAACTTAGGCCTAACTTGCTTATGCCTTAGTAAGGCCCTAAGCAATTCAGTGATACTCTATCTCAAAATAAAAAATGGAAAGAATTGGGGATGTGGCTCAGTGGTTAAATGCCCCCGAGTTCCATTCCCAGTACCAAAAAACAAAACAAAACACAAAACAACAACAACAAAAAAAAACAAACAAACAAACCCCAAGACCAAAACAAAACAAGAAAACCAACTATTTCATGGCAGGTCTCAATTGTGGTGAGGAAATTTTATCTAATAGAGGGCAAGCCACTGGCTCAATGACCCAAACTTTTCCATCTTATTTTAAAAATGGGAAGAGGAGTATCATTCTACAGAATGATGGAACAAGATTAATTATTAACATTTGTAAAAGATGCAATAATTCTTGGTATTGATATACTCTTTAAAATTTGTTCCAAATTATCTTTGAGAAGTATAAAACAACAATTCACAACATAGGAAAATATATATCATTTTGTCCCTTGAATTCTATCCTAATGCCCTCTTTTCTCTTCCTGTGCTAGGCTAAACGATGGTCAAGAAATATTAAAACCAGGGAAAGGGGACGGGATTGGTGTGGTTTCTGTTATATGAGGAAAAACTCAAACTCAATTCATATTGAACTCACGACCTCTAACAGCAACAAACGTGTAGCTGGTGTGACACAGCCAGCTGGACGGTCAGGGTGGGAGGAGGACGCTCCAAGAGCTCACAAGACTCCTGGTGAGCCTGCATAGCCGGGGTGGGCACTGTCCCACACAGTGAACAAAGGCCTGCCTGGGAATGAGGTCAGCTGAGCCTTCCGCTTCATCAAATGACTCAACCCTATAGGCACGGCCATCATTGTTTCTTAAAAAAATGAAATTGAAACAGATCCCCTAACATCTATATAAAACCAAAATCCGAAAAGGCTATTGTTCACTGCCTTCTCTGTCCAGGTTTGTATACTAAACTGCCAGTGCATTAAAGCCACCTCGAGTGTCATGACCAGACCCCAAATGGTGCACCTTAGATGGCCTACAGATTTAAGAGATCTACCACCCAAAGAAAATGAAGTTTAGGCTAAAAATGAAATAGAGAAACAAACAGGCAATAGCACACATATGTATAAGTTTGAACCACAAAGAGGAAGTAGATTTACCTTAAGATGTTCAGCTGTTGCCATACTAGCAGACGGATTACTGCCATGATAGAAACTTGGGATTCATGCAATTTAATAAGCAATAAATATCCCTCCTGATTTTAAGATTCGGGGAAGCTATCTATAAAGTGGCTAGTGACTTGCCATAAAACTTAACGTCATTACTGACCCTGTTGGAGCAAATGAGAAAGGCTTGCTGAACTGCCCCACAGCAGATGGAGTCGAGGTCACAGCTGTTTCTATCTTGGCTGTCCCTGTCCCTGAAAATAAGGACATTACAAAAAATCAGTTACAAGCAATATTCTGGTTTGTAATTCCCTGCATGGGGTTGCTGAGAGCTGCAGCTTCCACTTCCAGAACCCCGTGTGCCTCCTGTGACAAGTCAGGAGCCACAGGGAATCGTGTGCTACCTAACTTTGCTGAGGGCCTCTGACCCCTCGCGCTGGCTCTGCCAATGTCAGTTCCAACCTCAGGCTCGCCACACTTGCCTTCCCAGGTGATTCCAGTAAAGCTTAAATTTAGTTTTAAATAGATCTAGATTATAATGGCAGGAAAAATGCTTACGATGTAAGGCTGAGCAATACATACACAATTGTGCAGCTTTATAATTATTTCAAATTAACATACAATGAAGGAAAAAATTCAAAGATACGTAGATTAATATGTTCAAGGTTTCTTAGTGGTGACTTCACTGCTGACTTACTATGTCATACGATTTCCCTATACTTTTCTGCATTTTCCATTTAGAAAGTGCAAATCAAACAAAACAAACATAAAAAAAATACTTTTCTTTAAATGAATATGGGGTAGATATTAGTAAAAATATTTTTTAGATGTGTACACATGTGCTGCCCTACTTATCACTGTGAACTCTAAGAAACAACCCGAACTATCAGCAGAATGTTGTTAAAATCTAACAGAGAACTGCACAACAGCCTCTTAGGCCGCCATTTAAAATGAGTAAGAGGGTTTGCACCAGCCCTGGAAAGAAGAATAGGACATTTACTTATATGTTTTTTTCTTTTTTGTGGTACTGGAGATTGAACCCAGGGACACTCTGCCACTGAACTATATCCCCAGTTCTTCTTATTTTTATTTCGAAACAGGTTGGCCTCAAACTTGTGATCCTCCTGCCTCAGCCTCCCAAGTTTGCTGGGACTACAGGAGTGCCCACCTGGCAAGAGTTTTCACTTTCTGTATTTTATCTCTCTACACCCAGATTTTTTTTTGTGTGTGTGTGCGGTTATGTAACAGTTTCATAACCAAAAAAACAATAATAAAAGTATTTCCATTATTAGCCAATGAAAGAATTATTCTATAGAGGTTTTAGAATTTTTTTTTTTTTTTTAAGAGAAGTTTTTTGCAAACTCAGTATTTTTCAGGGAGGTTTCCCTGCAAAAGAAGAAGAAGAAAAAAAGTTCTTTCCTCAATCTTGACTATCTAGCCAGTGAAACACACAGCAGACACCTAGTAACAAGGAAGGGCTTTCCACCCTCACCGTGGAGTGGTGCGTCCCAGAGTTCTCTCGATCCACTACTTGCCTACGACATGCATGAAGCAAAGTCCTTTAGGGTTCCTTGATTCTTAGATTCAAGAGTGACAAGGAGCTCTTCAATGAAGTCCTTGAAAGAAGCTAGGAGATATGATTTTTCAAAACCTTTTTCTAAAATATTAGCCAGAAATAGAAAAACAACTCTTAGTTTGAATCCTAAATGATTAAAAAATCTGACAATTTCTCTAAATTTTTCCATTTTACATCATGTGTCAGGCCCCACTTAAGAAGTGCTGTATACCTCCTTCTCATGTGAGGTATACATGATACCAACTGGGGCTCCACATTAATCCAAATTCTAGAATACAACTTCAGTTTACACAATAATGGTTTTCTTTGAGTACAAGGAATATTTACTGAAGGAAAACCCAATGTCCAATCAGAAAGCTTTAGATGACCCTGGAAGAGTAACTGAGCAGAGGTGTGGGAAGGAGGCAGTCTAGGGGTGAAAGATGTCTCCAAAAGAATTTGCTGTAGACCCATTTGAGAAATTGAGTCAGAGTAAAAGAGTACAGAGGGTAGTACACATGCAGCCTGCAGGCAGCACAAGGCTGACGAGGGGGACTGAGGTCACCCACACCAGAGGAGGTGGGCTACAGAGGAGGAGCCAACAAAAGGGGACACTAAGCAAGACCCACATGAAAATCAGGTGCAAGCTTATAGAGTCGGCTCACACAACGCAGACCCTGGCAAAAACTAATTTAAATAAGAATAACCCCGCTGGAGTGAGCACTGGGCAAGCGTGGGAAGCTGAAACACTTCACCGTGTTGACTTCTGAGCTCTACTCAGATCTCACATTATAACACGTTTTATTTTTTATTTTTTTATATTTGTTTATTTATTTTTTTTATAGTTATACACAATGCCTTTACGTGGTGTTGAGGATCGAACCAGGGCAGTCCACGGGCTAGGCAAGCGCTCTACCACTGAGCCATAACCCCAGCCCCCTGTTTTATTTTTTTACATCTGGATCTGGAGTGGTACTGTCATCATGAGTCAAGAGAATTTTTATTCCTTTTTATACAGGAAAGGGGAGGGTCAACATTCTGATCCACTCATTTCTAAATGGTGGTCATCTGGCAAAGCAGGAGAAAGCAAGGCCAGTGCTCCACTTTAAGGACAGAACTTGAAGACCTCCTCTACTTGCTCTAATGGTTTTCAAACTCAACTCAAAGATTCAGAAGCTGTTGAAGGGCTCCATAACCTCCTACAAATTTTCAAAACCTGAGGCCTTTCAAATATGACCTCTGTATTTGATACCTGGTGTCTACTTCCTCTACGATCTAGAATAATGAACTCTACAGGGTGCTTCTCTCATGTTTCATAAACAAACCAAGTATTTACTGAACTTAAAACTTTTCATTGTAAAACAAAACAAGGAACGCTGCTTACAAAAAATGCATAGATTAACCAGGATTATATGATACAAGCACTCCCCAGGGAAAGAAAACACGTCAGCCAATCTAGAAGCTCTCAATGTACTCCCTTCTGATTAAAACCTTGTTTTTCTCCTCAAATGCAACTGCAATCTGAACACTGGTGGTACTGACTTTTTTCTTTTCCTACTTATATCATGTTTGCATTTACAAACATGACATGGAAGTTCTTGCTGGTTTTTTCTCTTTTGCCTTTTCAATCTCTTAGTCTACAGCTTCTTCCTCAATCTCACCTTTTCCTTGTCATTCTGTTGAGGAAACCAGGTTTTGACCTATTGAATTTCCCACAGTTCGGATCTTGCTGTTGGACCCCTCTGGTGAGGTTCCCAGGTTCATTTGTGTCTATGTTCCTATAAGCTGCTACCTGGATCTGGAGTGGTCCTGTCCAAAATGGTAGCCACTAGCTACATGTGGCAACTGCACACTCAAAATGTGGCCAGTCCAAATTGAGATGTGCTGAGAGTACAAAGTTTACACTATTTTGCAAAAAATAATATGTGGTATCTCGTTAACACTTTTCATATTGATTGGGTGTTGAAATAATATTTGGATATATTTGGATTATGTTAAATTTATTGAAAATGATTTCTACATGGTTCTTTTTATTCTTTGTAATATAGTTTCTAGAAGATCACATACATACACACCAAAAAAATATGGCTTTCATTATATTTCTGTTGGATAGCAATGATCTAGAGCCTTTATCAGATTCTCATTTTATTTGATTTTATTATTTTTGGCAGACTACTTCATAAGCAACAGTACTAAGTTCCTCTACTAGGAAGCACATAAGGTCTGGTTATCCCTTTTTGTGACACCAGCAGTGACTGGTACTCTATGTCTAGATGCCTTAATTGATCAGAGTTTGCAAAACAAGTTCTAATGTAATCCATCACCTGTAACTAGTAGTGGAAAACAAAGAGAAATGTTTGCCATCCATTGGTGCAAGTTATAGAGAAGTGGTAGGATTAATGCTTCTTCCTTTATCTTTATTATCCAGCTTTTAAAATAATGATAATGTAGTTTTCTAGGTATCATTATAAATTTGTAGATTTAAGCATATTTAATGTATTTCAATACATTACTGTATTATGCTCATTGGTGCTAAAAAATCGACCTTAATTTTCACTAAAACAAAAATATGCAAACTGACCTGAAGTTTTATCACCAGATGACAACTGACTGGCTGCTGGGCTGGGCCCTGAAGGCTTCAGGGAATTTATTAGAGACCCCTGGAGGAGCACATAAGAAAAATGTTCATGTTAAACTATGAATCATCTTTGGAATAAAGGAACGTGTAAAATGTAAATGCAAATGTAAAAGTAAAATCATAAACCAAGCAAGCACAAATACTTTAATTACAGAATAAAAGTAAAGGCAGAAAGAAACCAAAGTTTCAATTTAACTTATTATGTCCCAGGTTTTTAACTATGCAAACATTTCAATGAAATTGATACAAGTGAGTTAAATAGATTGGCAATCAAAATCTAGAGCTTATATATCCTTTATGTATATTTCCGTGTATATGAAAAAATACATTTCATATATATGAAAAAAATTCGACATGTTTTCAAATGCTCTATAATCACTCACCTATTACTTTCCTCTACAGAACAGAACTCTAAAAACAACGTTTATTTCTAAAATTGCTGTGATTTTTTTTTGGGGGGGGGGGGGTACCAGGGATTAAACTCAGAAATACTTAACCACTGAGCCACATTCCCAGCCCTATTCTGTATTTTATTTAAATACAGGGTCTCACTGAGTTGCTTGGCACCTTGCCATTGCTGAAGCAGGCGATCCTCCTGCCTCAGCCTCCCAAACTGCTTGTGATTACATGTGTGCGCCACTGTGCTCAGCATAAGTGGTATTTTTGTTTAATTTAAGTTTTTTTTTTTAAATATTTATTTATTTATTCTAGTTGTACACAATGCAATGCGTTTTATGTTTACGTGGTGCTGAGGATCGAACCCGGGCCGCACACGTGCAAGGCAAGCGCTCTGCCGCTGAGCCACAACCCCAGCCCCTAATTTAAGTTTTTATAGGTACCCCACCCTGGGGAAGATGGGACTTAGCAGATTAAATTAATCACCTATAAGATCACATGCTCTAGAAGGCAATCTACCCTAGCTAGCTATGGCTACTTCCTTGTGTCTAGCACAGGGCTTGGCATACAAAAGGCACTTGAGCATCTGGTGGACAAATGAATGCATGAGCAAATGAAGGAAATGGTTTAGCTCTCAGTGAACTTACAATAAAGTTACATACAAAACTGTTTTGAGTTCTCATCTCCATCCCATGCTCCCACACTTATGTGTCACAATTTACGCCTCACCATGTGTCCTCCAGGGTGAATGCAAAGTACCAAATGCTAACTGTGCAAACGCCATTTTTCAGTCATGGCAAACTGAGGAATAAGGACTGTCTGAGAACTCACAAAGGCAAGTTCTGATGTTCAGAATTCTGATCGCAGAGATAGATGTAAAAGTGATGAAGAAACCAGGATTCCTTGGGAAAAGTTTGAGAAAGAGGCTGATCTGCCTACCACCCATCTCCTATTATTTCCCCAGATTGTTTAACCATTTACAATGTAAACTGTTCTGTAGGAGACATTGTTTATTGGTCAAACACCCAAAACTAGACATAACATCACTGAAAATATGAAACTTCTGAAAAACACTCCAGGAGAAAACCAGACACCCTATACCCAGACACTGTCACCGAGCTGAGGCTGAACAGAGTAGTGAGGCAGCAGTGAGACAGTGCAACAGACAGAAGTCAGCAGCCATGGGTCCCAGCTCTGGTTCCACCAGTCACTAACTGGGTGAGCTTGAGCTGCTGCCTCAGTGGGACATTTCTAAACACCTACTGCACAGGGCAGCTGGATGCAGTGAATGAGATGTTAAATGAAAGTAAACTGCAAACCAAAACCCCTCATCCAAATGTATGGTATTAGAATGACAACCCAAGATTACTAGTGCAGAATGTCAGATGGCCCCACTGAGACAGCAATTGCTCTGATTAACCACATCAAGACTGGCAGAAGTTGTAGGAAAATGACCGCAGGTCTTTATCAGACTTGTGGCTCATTTAAACTGACTTAGAACTTAAAACAGTACAATTTTCAGTTACAAAGACACTCATGGCTGCTAAATGAAAATCAGTTAAGTTACCTGCTTGGCTTGGCTGGCAGATACTGGGGCTAACCCTGGGTGGGGTGTTTTGGCTGTGGAATACGGCACCGAAGAACTGAAAAACACAAAGATACACTCAGAGAGGCAGGTCTGGGTGGAAGTCACATTCATCCTTTTTTAAAAAAAATATTTATTTATTTATTTTTTTAGTTGCACATAATGCCTTTATTTTTATGTGATGCTGAGGATCGAACCCAGGCCATGCACATGCTAAGCAAGCGTTCTACTGCTGAGCCACAACCCCAGCCCCTGTCATTCATCCTTGAACCAACTTTCCGTCCAATAAATGACACCAATTTTGGGTAGAATACAAATGTCAGGGATCCCAACGAACTCATTTGACATGTGGTTGACTGAAGAATAAATTTTTAAAATGAAATCTGGATTTGTAGCAAAAAAGTCAAAGCAGTGACCTTAAAACTTATTTCCTTCCTGTGATTCTAAGAAAATAATTTTCAACTATTGAGCACTAGATCTTTTTCTTATCTGGAGGAGGACCCCTCCCCCTTCTTGGCCTCCTTCCATTCTAGATATACCATGTTGGGAATTCCTGATATGTTTTTCTAAACCTGGAAAAATGTTCAACAGGATCTATGGGATGCATAGGTGCTGCCACATATAGCTCAAAGGTGCTATCCAAAGAGAAGATCTAGCTTCTCACAGCAGCTATCCCCAAGAGCCTGGGCCCTGGGGTCAGCAGAAAAGGGAGTCAACTGAGCCAGGGTTCCATTTCCAGCCTGCACCTTTGATCCAATATGAAAAGCGGACCCCATCTGCAGAAAGTCTTCCCGTCACCATTCTCTGTTAACCGTGACACTGTGTGCCGGGAACTCTTATTTTTTCATTGTTAGGGCCACCAGGTGGAAAAATCACCTGTCAATGCACAGCACTGGAGAAATGCCTCCTGGGGGCAATTTTTTCAATCCATTGATCTGTCCTCCACCCAGTGCTACTGTGACTGGAATGTACGACAGTGATAACTGTAGGATCTGGTTTCATTTTTTAGAATTCTTCCCAGATTTAGGGAGGATTATTAAAAATTTTTCTAGCAAAAAGTTACCTTAGAAAAGGAAAGACAGATAGTCTGATGCCTCATGGAGGAAAATTATCCAACAACTTAATCACGTCAGGATTCTCTGCTGGAAAAACACAGGAACCTTCCAAATAGACTTTATTAGATTGAAAGAAGAAAAATAGACTCATTTTCAATGAAACCAAACCTGTTTTATGTTTCGGCTAAAGCCAGAATAACCTGTAAATGTGCATCTCTCTGGAGGAATACACCCGTTGCCCTGAGATGTTCCCCCAGGCAGGTGCGCAGATACAGGGCTCTCCCCTCACCTCTGCTCAATCTCTAGTGGAGAAATGGAATGCGCAAGTAAGACAGCTGGGACCCAGCGATCCCAGGGCGGACATGGCAGGCTTGCTGAGAAATGGTTGAGCTCATGAGAATCACAAGGGAAGTGAAACTCTTCTCAAAGACAAACAAAAAAGAAACTAAGAATAAAAATAAAAGCAGCAGGGCTGGGATTGTGGCTCAGCGGTGGAGCACTCGCCTAGCACGTGGGCGACCCGGGTTCGATCCTCAGCACCACGTACAGATAAAACACATTGAATAAAACGCATTGTGTACAACTAAAGCAAATAAATAAAAATATTTTAAAAAAAAATAAAATAAAATAAAAGCAGCAACGTATCCAAATCTTGAAAAAATTTTATACCTCAAATTTGGTTACCATATGAGAATAAATTAAATGATGCACTCAGTAATTACTGTTCTATTTACTTGTGACAATGCTATACATCTCCTGGGTATCCTAAATCCCCAAACACACACAATTAACGATCCATAGTACCTACACACCAGGCCACATGACACCCCTACAGAGAAACGCTGCTCAGTGTAACCAGTCAATAAACCAAAAATCTCACCATGTTCCAAAAGGGCAAACAGAAAAGAATAGCAGGCTCCCAAATCATCACACTCAATATTTGTGCATAATCATGAGCCAACCATGGAAATCAACAGCTGGAGGCTGACAAGATGTTTAAGCCAATCCAGATGACTGTGTCTTAGAAGGCTGCATCCTACCTTCTAACATGATGTACCTGAAGGACACCAGAAACTCATCCTGACAATCTGTTCCACGCCTGGAAACAAAGATCAAAGGACCACAAGCAGAAAATGGCACAAACAATTACAAAAGGAGGATGTTAAGTTGTGAAGCAGTAAAATGTTGTCTAGGCCCTTTCTCTGCAGCCTTTAAGCTTTAAGAGACTTTAACAAGGTAAATATTCATTCCGTTGTGGTGAAAAGGGCCAACTGCTCACTCTTTTCACCCGTTTCAACACTTTTAAGGACTTAAAAAGATGAGAGACCCAGTTATGTTTTATTTTGGTAAATCTTCATCGTTATCACAAGTATTACTTGTGTATATAACAGAGCAGATCTAAACTGTGCAAGCCACTAAAGTGACTTATTTAAGAATAATGAATTCTAGGGTAATATTTTAAAGGTAAGGCAAGTAAGTAAACAGGACAACTTATCAAAAGTAACTGAAGAGGGCTGGGGCTGTGGCTCAGTGGTAGAGCACTTGCTTGGCATGTGTGAGGCCCTGGGTTCAATCCTCAGTACCACATATAAACAAACAAATAAAATAAAGGTATTGTGTCCATCTACAACTTAAAACAACAACAAAAAAAAAAGTAACTGAAGAAGCAAACTCAGAGGGAAAAAGAGAAAATAATAGAAATCATTTCTATTTCTCTTAATGGAAAACAAATGCTATTAATTCATACTTGGGGACACTGAAGTCCATCAATGGAGCAATAATGGCCAACTATCGTCCTCACTGGTAAACTTTATGCCCTTGAGGATTCAAAGATTATCCAAAATTCTGTTAAATCAAACTGCAGTTCCTGCATGAAGGTCAAGATGCGAAGTAACCTAGATAATTCAAGTTAGAACCGCAGCTGGAGCATCCAAAAAACTTATGTGAAACATGAAAATAGGATTTCATAGGAAAAAGTTAAATGACATGGAGAATATAAACAATTGAGTTTCATGATTAAGATGAAGGAGTTACAAAACAGCATGTATCCAAATTTTACTTTAAAAAGATAAATTTGGGGGGCTGGAGTTGTGGCTCAGCGGTAGAGCACTCGCCTAGCACGTGCACAGCCCGGGTTCAATCCTTAGAACCGCATAAAAATAAAGGCATTGTGTACAACTAAAGCAAACAAATAAATATTTAAAAATAAAATAAAAAATAAAAAGATAAATTTTCACAGAAAAAGATTTAAAAACATGCAAATAGTGATTCTACATTTGTAGCATGAATTAAGGTGACTTTGGTTTTGTCCCTTTTAACTATTTTTTGAATAAACCCTACAATGAGCATTTGTAAAAGAAAAATAAAGTTTGTTTGGGGTTTTTTTTTGGTACCGGGGATTGAACTCAGGGGCACTCGACCACTGGGCCACATCCCCAGCCCATTTTTGTATTTTATTAGAGACAGGGTCTCACTGAGTTGCTAAGTGCCTCACCATTGCTGAGGCTGGCTTTGAACTCTCGATCCTCATGCCTCAGCCTCCCAAGTGCTGGGATAACAGGTGTGCGCCACCGCGTCTGGTTTAAAATAAAAATTTTTAAACTGTTGGATCATTGTTATAATTATTTTAAAAGTCAACTGGCATCCTTAGATCAGTGGAAGGGAAAAAAATGTCATCCTAGAATTCTTGACCCAGTGAAAGCAACTTTCAAACACAAACAACGACAAAAAAGGTAAAATTAAGCCTACAGCAGACATATAAAACCTAGAAATTCAGAATTCAGAAGAAATATTAAAAGAAGTCCTTTATCAAGCAGACAGAAAATGGTATTTAGATAGAAACCAGGGACTAAAAAAAGGAATGAAGAACACAGTAACTACACAAATTCTAGGGTAATTGGATAAAAAATACATTTTCTTCTTATTTAAATCCATTTAAAAGACAGTCAATTCTTTATAACAAATGATGGGGTTTATGACACAGGAGGAAGTAAAATGTACAACAGCATAAAGACTACTGTTGTAAGAGTCTCACACTACTCTCCAGTTAGTAGTATAACATCACTGGAAGACACAGTACAGTAAGCTAAAGACATATCCTATGAGCCTAAGGCAACCACTTAAAGTTATAGTCAGTAGGCAAAAAAAAAAAAAAGATTAAATACTCAATAAAAAATACTCAATTCAAAAGAATGTAGAGAGAAAGAGGGAACAAAGAAGAGGTTGGACAAATAGAAAATAAACAGCAAGCTGGTGGCGCACGCCTGTAATCCCAGCACTTTGGGAGGCTGAGGCAGGAGGATTGCGAGTTCAAAGTCAGCCTCAGCAATGGCGAGGCACTTAGCAACTCAGTGAGACCCTGTCTCTAATAAAATACAAAAAAGGGCTGGGGATGTGGCCCAGTGGTCGAGTGCCCCTGAGTTCAATCCCTGGTACCAAAAAAATAAATAAATAAATAAATAAACAAACAAATAAATAAATAAATAAATAAATAAACAGCACATGGGGGATTTAAACCCAAACATGCTAATAATCATGCTACTGTACTTCCATGCAAAGTCAGACTACTGGCTGGACTAAAAATGGCAAAGACACACCATAGGCTGTCTACGAGAAAGCCATTTTTTTTTTTTTTAAGTTACTTTAAACTGTAGTAAACTACACTGAACAAAATTTGCCACCTAAAAATTAACCATTTTAAAGTGTTGAGTTCAGTAGTAGTAAGTAAATTCACACTGTTGTGCTATAAGAAACCCATTTAAAACATAAAGACAGAAATAAATCCTGAAAAAAGATATACCATGCTAACACTACACAAAGGAAGCTGGAATGGAGGTATTAACATTGAAGAAAAAAGATTTTTACATAATTCATCTTCCAGGGATGAAGAGGGTCATTTTGTAATAACTAGCTCAGTTCATCAAAGAACAGAGTCCTAAATGTTCACGCAACTAAAAATTTCAAAACACATGACAAAGAAATATCAACAAGGAAAACGGGCAAATTCACAAAATGCCAACATTACTCTCACTACTCGACAGGACAAGTATTAAGAAAGTAGAGGCCTTGAAAACCTGAGGACCAGCTTGACCTGATCAGCATCTACAGAACACTCCACCCACCAGCAGGCAGAACGCGGGCTCTGTGGAAGTGTACAGCGAGCATCACCAAGAAAACTGATGCCCTGTGAAAGAGAGTGGGAATCCCAAGCCCAGACGGTCCCATTAGTGAATTCTACCCAACATTTAAGGATGAAATAGGATGAAATACCAAACCTACATAGACACTTTCAGGAAACTGAAGAGAGACAACACTTCCTAACTCATTCTGTAAGAAAAGCATTATTCTGATATCAAGACTGAACAAAGACATTACAAAAAAAGAAATACTATTATAGACCAATATTGCTCAATAAGGTAAAGGCAAACATTCTTAAAATTTGAGCGAACTGTGTCCATTCACATACCCAAAGGCAATACATCATTACCAAATAATGGATTAACCTCAAAGACCAATCAATGTGGCAAGGATGCCAGGCCACATTCAAAAGAATGGAGTCTGACCCCTACCTCATACCATTTACAGAACATAACTGGATTAAAGACCTAAATGTAAGAGCTAAAAATTTAACTCTTAAAGAGCGGTTTGGGGTTGTGCCTCAGTGGTAGAGAGCCTGCCCCACACCTGTGAGGCACTGTGTTTGATCCTCAGCACCACATAAATAAAATAAATAAAAAAAAAAAAGGTATTAAAAAATAAACTCGTAAATAATTCAGGTGTAAATCTTACAACTGTGGATTAGGCAGCAGTTTCTTAAATCTGACACCTGAAGCATGAGCAACAAGAGAAAAAAATAGATTAGACCTGATCAAAATGAAAAAGTTGTATATGTCAAAGGATGCATCAAAAAAGTGAAGACAACCCAAAGAATGGGAGAAAATATTTGTAAATTATACATCTTATAAGGGATGGGAATCCAGATTGTAAAAAAAAAAAAAAAAAAAAAAAAAAAACCAATAAAAGAAAAATAGCTCAATTTTAAAACCAGCAAAGAAGAAACCTAGGTGGTGGGGCACATGCTTATAGTCCCAGTGACTCAGGAGGCAAACACAGGAAGATTTCAAGTTTGAGGCAGGCCTGGACAACTTAGTAGGCAGCTAGCTCAGTTAGTAGAGCCTCCCTGGGTCCAATCCCTAGTACCACCACCACCAAAACAAACAAACAAAACAAAACCCCACAACTAGACATGTCTCCAGAAAAGGAACAAATGGTAAATAAGCATGAAAAGGCACTCAGTATCATCAGCCTGAGTAAAATGTAAATCAAAACCATAATGTGACCCAGCCAGCAGCTCAGGAGCCTGAGGCAGGAGGATCACAAGTTCAGAGCCAGCCTCAGCAAAGGCAAGGCACTAAGCAACTCGTGAGACCCTGCCTCTAAATACAAAATAGGGCTGGGGATGTGGCTCAGTGGTTGAGTACACCTGAGTTCAATCCCTGGTACCCCAAAACAAAATATAGCTAGTTCAGTGGTAGAGTGCTTGCCTAGCATGCATTAGGTTCTGGGTTCAAGCCCCAGTATCACAATAAATAAATACAATAAAGTTAAAAAGTTAAAAGTTAATATTCTAAAGAAACCACTTCACACCTTTGAGGATGACTGTAATAAAAAGGATAGTCAATAACAAGTGTTGGTGGAGATGTGGAGAAACCGGAGCCCCATACATAGTGCTGTTGGGAATATAAACTGTACAGGAGCTTGTAGAACAACTCAAAAAGCTAGATATAAAATTACCATCAGCAGGGCATGATGGCGCATGCCTGTAATCCCAGCCACTCAGGAGGCTGAGGCAGGAAGATCACAAGTTCAAAGCCAGCCTCAGCAACTTAGCAAAGCCTAAGCAATTTAGCAAGACCCTGTCTCAAAATAAAAAATAAAAAGGGCTGGGGATGTGGGTCAGTGATTAAGCACATCTGGGTTCAATCCCTGGTACCAAAACACAAAACAAAAAATTACCATATGATCCAGCATTTCTACCCATAAATGTATACCCCAAAGAATGGAGAGCAGGCCTCAAGACACTGTCTAGCAATGTCTTCTCCTGTGCTCCCCTTCTGGCTCTGGCCACCACAGGCCTCCTGGCTCAATAGGTACCTCCTAGACACATATGCCTGCTACAGACCCTGTACTTGGAGCTTTTCTCACTCCATTATTCAAGAGACCTGCTCTTGGGCTCTTCAGTCTTCACTCCAATGTCCCCTCCTGGGGAGAACTGCCCAGAACACCCTATTAAAACTGTAACCCATTCCCAGACACTTCCTGAGCCCTTCCCCCACATCAATTTTCTCCACTGTGCCCATCAACACTTCATATATAACATGCTTTACTTATTTATTCTAATTATTGTGTGTCTCCAGAATTTTTTGGCCTGCTGCGTTACTTCTCTCCACTCTCTGCCTAGCAATTTCTGGTCATTCATTACATTTCAAAAGGAAGCATCTTTTCCTTACCCAGCTCCTTCCCAGCCCAGACTCACTCGGCTGCCCTACTCTGCTGTCCTAGTACCCCACGCTCCTTCGTGGACCTTACACCACCACAACTAAGGAGTCGCGTGACTGCAGCTGGCTGTCTTCTTGCTGACACCGTCAGTGCTGTGTGAATAAGGACTCAGCTAGTATCTTTCCCCACTGTCGCCCTAACCCTGGCTCATCTGCTGAAGTAAAAGCTTGAGCCCTACAGAGGAGTCTGAAGAGCCATGGACTGGCTACAGATAAACACTCATCCACTAAACAGGAGGCTGATCACCAAACACAATGAAACCAAGGAAGACGAGACAGACTGAGGCAGAAATACACAAACTCATCCTGTAGTAAATCTCTAAGGTACCACTTAGAGAAAGCTGAATGCAAACTACTTAAAATACACACAAGAAATTACTGCTGCACAGAATCTCAAAGTAAGTAATGTTACAACGAACATGTTTCCTTCCCAGTCTTTCCTATGGGGGGAAGATATAAATAAAAATTTTTCACTTATCAATTATGTGAGAGATTACTAACTATTAAATAAGAGGTTATTAAAGGAACTGTTTCAGGCAATGCTGAGCAGGTAAGTTAAATAATATACCAGAGTTCAAGTCTATGGAGAAATGAAGGTAAAATTTCAAGATTCTTCTTCAACTTTTGTGTCTACTTTTCTTGTCAGAAAAAGAGCAAACACAGAAGTATCCCTTGAACAAAGTCCTTATCAAAGATCAGCTCAGATGGGCACTGGAGGGAGTCAGAGCCCAGGAAAGGTGGATGGACGCCCCCGTGGTTAGTGGAGGATACCTCAGGGACACCAGTCAGGCTTCCTCCACCGTGCGCTGCACCTCCCTGTCCTGGTGCACGGCCTCTCCACGGCTGCTCCCTGCCCTCCCCATGCTGGGAATATGGCTAGAGTTCCCAACCTAACGCACAGCACTCTCTCTCTTTCTCTATCTCAAAGGTTCACAACCACCACAAATACTATTTTGATCTCAAAAGCATTCCAGGGCTTCAAGGTCACTACTAGATAGGAAAGAGGGTAGGCTTGCTTTTTGCCTGTTTTTATGGCCCTGAGATAACTAAAAACGTCCTAGAACAGGCAGTCTTGATAAACAAATCAACATGGAGAAAAGAGAAGGCCAACAGGCCAGAAAAGCAGCACCCCTCAACCAAGCAAAAATAGCAGCAGGCAGGTCTGCTCCATGGGGGTGGCAGAGGGCGGGCGAGCTGGAGAGACCACGTACCCGCGGCTGCTCTTCTTGCCACTAGACTGATTGTGGGTGCTAGACACTGACTCCCCGAAAGACACTGGTACTCATGACCTCTACGTTCGAACTGAGGAAATGTCCTTCAACTCTTCCCCGTGGTGCACAGAGGCTGGCTAGTCTAAAGGCTTAGGGACGAAGTAGGACGCTGGCATTGCCATGAACTGTGCTGCCCAGAGTAGCTGGGAGCAGCAGGCGCCTGCGTGCTGAGCACTGAGCACTGGTGTGGACTCGAGACTGCACGAACCCGCCCTTTATGAGGCCCAGAGGAGACGCACAAGATCGACAAACATAGCTGCTGGCTTTTAAGCCACTGTTTCTTCATACAAAAGGGAAACAAAGAACAATGATGCTTAGAGAGAGGAGGTGAGGGAGGAGGAATCTTAAATCACCAGTCTTCAGAATCAGGTGACAGCAGTAGGCCTAAAGTGTCAACTTTGGATCACTGACAGCATTAAAAAACCAAACAGGGCTGGGGTTGTGGCTCAGCGGTAGAGCGCTCGCCTAGCACGTGTGCAGCCAGGGTTCGATCCTTAGCACCACATAAAAATAAAGGCATTGTGTACAACTGAAACAAATAAATAAATATTAAAAACAAAAACAAACAAACAAAAAAAACAACCAAACTACACACCTGACCTAGCAGTACGCCATGCAGACTTACATGGCCAACAGCAAACTGAGCATACCAAGATGGACCTGAAAGGAGGTGACCGCTCCTGGCAAGGTGCAGGGACAACCTCCTGGAAATCGGCTGTAGAGGCAGCAGGGCTGGCTGTCCACCCCACTAGAATCCACTGTGGGGAAGCGGGGAAGCCATGAGGCGGCAGCAGTGCCCACCCTGCAGGAGCTCCTCTCCGCCATACACAGACTGGCTTGGACATACCCGGACGCTGTAGCATACATACCCCATGGCTGCAGCAGGGGCTGCAGGATTATTCTTCAATTCCTGCACATTCACCACTTGAGGGACATTCTTCAGAGTTGATTCAGTCAAAGTACTCACAGCTATGTAAATAGAGAAGAGAAAGGACCAGATTAACTCCAGTAAAGATCAAAAATTCTCGTCACATAGAAATGAATAACCAGGACATGACCTGGAGCAGACAGCAACTTTATCACATGAGGAAATCCACTCAGCGGCATATGCCACGGAACAGCTGGCCTGCTCCCTTAACCAAGGCCATGAAACCAGGCTCTCTGGGATTTAACCAAACATACCAGTGCAGGGCAAGAATTCCTTGGCCTGCCTTCCTCCAGAATAGTAGAGGTAGCTGCTGCATTATTGGCTCACCCTGGAAAAGGGCAGCCAAAGCCAGAGGATGAGCAGCATCCAGACCTGGGCTTTCTGCCCTTCATCCATCTGTCCTTCCTCACCATGGCTCACTGTGTGCCAGGCACTGCTGAGTGCTGACCACAAGAGCTCTCTAAACTGCCACTTCTTCTCTAGTGGAGTTCCTGGCTCAGTGAGACAGACACACCAATACCATCAATAAATGTGAAAAATGGAGCTTGGGCTGAACAGGGGAGGAGGCCAGAGTCCTGAACCAAGGCACCAGGGGTATGCTACACCTGCTTATCTACCTTACCTGCCTCACCAGCTTTTACCTCTCCTTTTGTCTTCTAATTGTAAAGTGTATTCCCAAAGAGTTAATGACATTCTGTAATTATCCATCAAGAAAGCCTGAGCAAAGCTCTGGGTTCTCTTCAGGCTACACCCTGGAAAAAGGTGAGAGCAGTATCCCAGGCAGACTCATTTTCTTCCTCAGAGAAGTGACCAAGATTGTGCTGCCTATCACTGCACAAATTTCATCCCTTCACCTTCAGAGGTGCCTACACCTTAGAAAATTTTGCTTCTAACATAAAAATGGAGATCACACCACCTCCTGCTGAGAGTAGAACATTTCTAGATCCTGGCAGATTTCAAGCTTACAAACCATGCACTCAATCAGCAGGGTCTGGGGCCTGATCAGCACAATGCTATGATTCTGCTTGGTCCACATTATAAAGAGAAACATTAAGGAATTATAATTTCTAAAAGCTCAAAGACACCTTAGAAAGCTGTCTTCTGACTCTACTTTTCAATATCTATTTCAGGAGCTTTAAGAGGGTTTTATTTAATATTTGTACTTCTCTTAGAAATCTTTTATCACTGTTTAATATTAATTTTTTTGCCTATATCAAACCACTGTCTTTTTAATCTTAAAATAAGAATATTTGTTTCTTGTTTTTAGTTGTTGACAGAACTTTATTTCTTTATTTATATGCAGTGCTGAGAATTGAACCCAGTGCCTCACACATGCCAGGCAAGTGTGCTACCACTGAGCCCCAGCCCCAGTCCCAGAATATTAAGGTTTTTATCAGTTGGCCAACCCTGGCAAAACTGACACCTTGGGGCTGGTTAAACCTGTTGTGGGGGAGTCCTGTGTACTTACAGATTTTCTGTAGCCTTCCTAGGTGGCTACCCACTAAATGCCAGTAACACCATCAACTATTTTAAGAGGTGGAAAGTGGGGTGGCCCCCAGTTGAGAACCATTGGCCTACAAAACTGATAACTCGTGATAACTGAAGTCTTTGCAGCCAAGTACCCAAACTGTTAAATCCTAATGCAGAAGATTTTGGACAGCTGCAAACCACTGACAAAATGTCAGCACTCATCAGAGTCTCCGTATGTAGAGGCCCACCCCACAGGCTGAGGAGAGCTGTCTGAAAGCAAGAGCCCAGGGCTGGAGTCAGGTTCTGCCGTGCACCGGTCAGGTCACCTTTGCTTCTCTGAATCTCACACTACTGAAACACGAGGAGGGCACACTAACACCCACTGTCCCAGGTGGCTGGGATCCTTCATATGCTGTGAGATAGAGCTAATGTTATTAGGAGGTATAATTTCAGAGATTAACTTTACGGCTCAAAGCAGACATCATTCAAAAACAGGGATTATCAACATCATCAAAACAGCCACTGATTTCCCACTCAACTCACTGTTGCAGATCCAGTACCTCCCCTTAAGAGGAAAAACATTTCAGAGCTAGTCTCTGCCTTCTGGGCACTCCCTGCCCATAAGCGGCAAGGACAGCACCTGAAACTTCTCTGAAGGGCAGCAAAGAGAGGCAGGTGTCAGGTGGTGGCCCACGACCCGCCTGCTCCCTGGGCCGGCAACTCAGACAGCTCATCATCAGTCTCCCGCAGGCCGCCGGGCAGTGTCTACCTGGTGCCTGATTGGCCATCTGCCGCCTCAGGGCCGCAGCAGCAGCAGCCTGGGGAGCTGCCACGGTGTGGGAAGGGCCAGGAGCACCATGCTTCACGGTTTTCGTAGCCAGCATTGTGCTGTCAGCCCCTTGAGGGATAATTTTGCTACCAGACGTAGACACTGAGGGGAAGAGAAAAATTAAGCAAGAAGTAGGTCAGAGGACAGGCACACACAAAAGTTAAAATGGTAAATTCTCCATGCCAGGCTGCAGAGAAAATGCTAACATTAAAAACATCTTAAGCATTAACAAGAAAGTACCAGTAAACCAACCGGCTGGCGCCTGAATTGTTCCAATACAGGTGCAGTTTGTCTGCCCATTTCTATAACTAGCTAAAATAATTTACACCAACATTCCCTGACACTGATGGAGAGGTCACTTTCATGCCAGTGTAGATCAACTCCCTAATCCCCTCTCATAAAACCTGGCCATTTCAGCCCCTTGCGCTCACATTTGTTCTCCCCCAGAAGTCACCTCGATGAGGAGTACTGACACCGAAACAGTGAAAGCCCAGCAGGGCGCAGTGAGTGCATTCTGACAAGGAGCATGGGGCTGGTGAGCCTAGAGGCAGAATATGCTACAAGTGCGGAATGAGCAGGACCTGAAAGGCACGAGGGCTAATGCTGCTTTATTCCAAGGACACCCCCTACCCCCACTTCACTCCTGGAAAAGACCTATTTAAAAAGCACAAGCTGACTCAGCAGTAAAGCTGTTACAGTGCATAACCTTGGAGAACTCCTACCTCTCACAGCAGCCTACCAACTGCTTTCAAAGAAAGCAAGTACCTTTGGAATCACTCTTCCAATTTCTGGAATATTAGCAGAAATGAGCTGGACCCACACTGTGTGCCAGTCTAAAACCCAGCTGCAGCTCCTTTATTAGGTAGCAACCTAATGGGGAGGGGTTTCCTTCTTACTATTAACTTACTCAAGGGTCCCATCCCCGCAGATGAGGAACCATGAAGCAGGTGAGATTTAGCAAAAGGTGTTGCCTGAGGGAGGAGACCGGGCTGGATGGAAGGAGTGCGGACCACAGGGGCGTGCCGGGGGACCTGGACCACTGCCTCCTCGTCTTTGCAGGATGCCCGGGCATCTTCACTCTCCAGAGACTGGGAGACGGAGGACGTTGAGCTTACTTCATCCAAGTCTTCATAGTATCTCTGAGACAGGAAGGCTGAGCGAGACAGGCTGGCTACAGAAGCCCCGACAAAACACAATTGAGACAACTCAAAACCTGCCCAAAAGCTCTGTCATTTTCACTGTCAACAGACACATATCCAATTTGCAAAATGATTTAATTATGATCTATTTAAGTGGAAGCAGCTATTGTCAAATGCAAAGAAAAACAGTTTGGGGTCTTTGATCAAAAGGAGCTTCGAAGCAAGGATGGGAATAGGAAAGACTGTAGAATGAACTGGACATATCTTTCCTATGTTCATGCATGAATACAACACTCTCTGCACAACCTCAAGAATGGGATCCTAATAAGAATAAGTTATACTCCATGCATGTATACTATGTCAAAATACACTCTATTTGGGGCTGGAGTTGCGGCTCAGTGGTAGAGCGCTTGCCTAGCACATGTGAGGCATTTGGTTTGATCCTCAGCAGCACATTAGAAATAAATAAGTAAAATAAAGGCATTGTGTCCATCTACAACTAAAAAAAATTTTTTTTTAATCCTAAAAAAACTTTAGGGGCTGGGGTTGTGGCTCAGGGGCAGAGCGCTCGCCTTGCACGTGCGCGGCCTGGGTTCGATCCTCAGCACCACCTAAACATAAATGCATTGCATTGTGTACAACTAGAGTAAATAAATAAATATTTTTTTAAAAAATTTAAAAATACACTCTATTGTCATGTATACCTAAAAAGAACAAATAAAAAAATAAATTAATAAAAGTATTTGTGCAAAGTTGGGCTTGGATTGTGGCTCAGCGGTAGAGCACTCGCCTAGCACGTGCGTGGCCCGGGTTGGATCCTCAGCACCACGTAAAAATAAATAAAGGCATTGTGTACAACTAAAGCAAATAAATAAATATTAAAAAAAAAAAAAAAGTGTTTGTGCAAAGGTAAAAAAAAAAAAAAAAGTTTTGAAAAACTATTATGACAAGGACATCCTGACTAAAAATGCATGTGAAAAACAGAGAATTTCTACTGGTAGAAAACCGAGAGACCTTGAGTCTTCCCCAGAAGTACTCACTCACAGAAAAATAACATCAGAAAAGTAAACAGACAAGCTTCCAGGGCAGGGTGAACGGTCACGCCACTGCTGTGCTTTCCAACAATAAACCTTCCAAGAACAGGCCTAATGCAAGCTGGGAAGCACAAAGTGGCCTTGGTCCCGAGTGTCTCAAATGTTTCCAGATAAACACAACGAGTCTTCTGAATCAGACTATTAAGCACACACAACCTAATCCTGGCCTTTCCTAGTTTTCTCTCCCCCTTTTTTAAACTATAAAGTAAGGCTTTGTACCATGTTACTTTCTACCATGAATTTCAGAGCAGGCTCCTGCCTGTATAAAAAGAACAAAAAACAAATGTCGAGCCTTTTCTCCTCCCCATGTTATTCAAAACAACTTTGCTTACAGTTATTGACTAGTCTGTCCTGTAGACACACCACTCTGCGAGATCTCAATGTCACCAGATAAATGTAACATGAACAAATGAAGCTGAAAACCAACAGCACATGCAGGGCTGGTTGTCCAATCTGGCAACCACTAGCCATCTGTGGCTATTGAAATCTCAGGTAGAGGTAAACAAAGGAAAATTTCTACCACTTGGCTGCACCACCCACACTTCAAGTGTTCAAAAGCCTCATGCAGCCAGAGGCCACTATGCTGGACAGCAGATAACATTTAAGCAATCAAAGAAAATTCTACTGGATAGTAGAATGCAAATCAAAATACAGCAGGGCCACTTAGAAACCCCATCCATAACCCAGCACCACCAGGAAATCGTAGTTAACATTTATGAAAACTTACTTGGTGCGAGATACTATGCAAAGCATCTATATGCATTATCCCATTTAATTTTCACAGTTATCCTATAAATTAAAAGTTGCTATTATCTGAATTGATAGTTAATGCTAATGTAGGTTAAGTAACTTCCACAAAGTCACAAACCTAGTAAGTGTAGAGACAGAATTCAAACCTCTGTATATCTAACTTCAAAGACCACAACCTTTTTTAAAAAAATATTTACTTCATTTATTTTTATGTGGTGCTGAGGATCGAATCACCCAGTGCCTCACATGTGCGAGGCAAGCACTCTACCACTGAGCTATAACCCCAGCCCCAAAAGTCCACAATCTTTTTTTTTTTTTTTTTTTTTGGTAACACTCTGGTCACATACCCAGACCTAAGAGACAGGGTGAACCCCGCCATGCCAGCGATCAGAATGGGATTTGACCACCCCAGCTTCCAAATCTTTTTATCTCCTAGGAACCCCATGCCAGACCCCCACAAAGGGCCACAAAGTTGTTATGTGTGGTGATGACAGAAGGGAATCTGCAGATAACGTGAATAGTCCGTTGATCTTACAACAAGGAGCTGATCCTTGATTATCCAGGTGGGCCCATGTAAAATCCCATGAACTAAAAGTCCAGAAAGAGTCAGATGTGGTATTGCATACCTGTAATCCCAGTGACTTGGGAGGCCAAGGCAGGAGGATTGCAAGTTCAATGTCAGCCTTAGCAACTTAGTGAGACCCTGTCTCAAAAGAAAAATTAAGAAGGGCTGGGGGTGTAGCTTAGTGGTAAAGGGCTTGCCTAGCATTTGCAAGGCCCTAGTTAGATCCCTAGTACCACACCAAAAATAAAATAAAATAAAAAGAGGCAGAGAAATGGACTCATGTGATACTGGCTTATAAACAAAAGGGGCAAGGAGTACATGTAGAGAAGACAGAGACCTCATCCTCCAGGTGCAGGAAACTGACTCTGCCAACTCTGCCAACCACCTCAAGGAGTGTGGAAGCCACGTTTTTCCTGGAGCCCCAGTAAAAGCCCAGTCCAGCCAACTCCAGAGTACAGCCTCTGTGCCCTGAGCAGAGGATCCAGTGGAGCCACACAGTGCCTACACTTCTGCCTGAGAGCTGTGAGACAGCAGGTGCTGTCTGAGGCCTCTGTGACAATGTTATGGCATCCACAGTAAATACAACCTCATTCACATTCCTTGGGGCCACACCACTCTCCATCATTTCTCTGAACTAGTTCAGGAGTTGGTAATGACAAAATCTTCCTGAAAAATGGGTAGAAAACAGAGCCAGCACAACTGTGTGACTCGCAAGTTGCTCCAGAGGGGGTGGGAGTCTCACTTTCCTTTCTTCATTGTGCTGATGCCATTCGTCAGCACCACCAACTGAGAGATGCAATGCCGTGCTCACTCACCCAAGCTCGAGCACCCGTGCTCCCCACATGCTGCCTCCACAGCTGACGGGTGCTGTTCCCTTTCTGTATCAGGAAAGGGGCAACACTGAAATGTGAAGAATCTATTCTGCTTAGGCCCTAGTCAGACAGGAAAGGCAGGGAGCCATGCAAGCAGGGGGAGGAGAAAGAGGCAAGAAATCTGCTCATCATCTCAGTGAACGGTGGAGAGCATTCCTTCGGAGATCAAGGTAAGGACACCCACTCACCACTTTTATTGGATGCTGCACGGGGTGTCCTAACCAGTGAAATAAGGAAAGGAAATCAAATGACTAGGAGGGCAGAAAGAAAAGTATTAGCATACAGGGAGGATGTAATTATTTTCATAGCCACAAGTCTAAGAAATAGCTTCAGTCACATTATTAGAACAAATTGAGTTTTGCCAGGTTGCTGGCTACGAAGTCAATATCCAAAAATAAAATGTATTTCAGCATACTTTGTCCAACATAAAACATAACCATAAGGAAAAAATACAACCACCATCATGAGAGTGCAAAAAATTCTCAGCAATAAATCTAACAAAAGATGGGCATACCTCCCATGCAGAAAACATTAAGAAAAATTAAACACCCAAAGAAACAAATGTGTACCATGTTCAAAAACTGAAGAGGCACACCCTTCTGCAAATATCAATTCTCTAAGTAACTCACAGATTTCATACAATCCCAAAGTCCAAACTTTTCTTTAAAGGCTGCAGGAAGTAGACTTCTCCCACTTCCCTTTTTAAAAGAACATTTATTTATTTGTTTTAGTTGTTCACAATCACAATGCCTTTATTCTTTACGTGGTGCTGAAGATTGAACCCGGGCTGTGCATGTGCTAGGCAAGCGTTCTACCACTGAGCCACAATCCCAGCCCCCCCACCCTTTTTAATGTGGTAAAACATATAACATAAAGTTTGTCCTTAACAGTCTAGTGATATTAAAATGTATTCATAATACTGTGCAAACACCACCACCACCAATCTCCAGAACTCTTCTCATCTTCCCAAACTGAAGCTCAGTCCCCATTAAACACTACTTCCCCGCTACCCTCCACGACCCCTGGCAGTGCCTTTCTACTTCCTGCTGTAATGATCTGGCCTCCTGTAAACACAGGGATACAGAATCTTAAAAGGCAGCTCTAACATTACCATGCAAATGAAAAGCACCAAGAGGAGCCAAAATGCTCTAGATCAGAGTCAGTAACTGCTACCATGGGATGGAAGTCTTGCTCTGTGAAGCCTGACTGACCGGCAGGCCCCTTTCCTGACACAATGTGGCTGCTTTCCCTTTACAGTGGCAGAACTGAGGAGGTATTAACAGAAACCCCAGGCCTGCAAGGCTACACTGTTGACTACCTGGTCATCTACAACAATGTCTGCCAACCCTGCTCTAGACTGTGGAACTTTCTGCGATAATAATGAAATGCCCCATATCTGCATCTCTTACCACAGTAGCCACCAGTCTCATGTACCCAATGAGCACTTGAAATGTAGCTACCAGGACTGTGGAAGTAGATTTTTAATTAAACGTAAATTAATCTCAATTCAAAGAGGGTTCTAGATTGGACCGCACAGCTCTAGAACCTAGAAAACAAATAGTACAGAGACTCATTTGTTAATCAAGACAGAGTGGTTGTAGTATTTCTAATCAACATATGAGATCAGAAGACAAATATATAAATGGATGATTGATTTGCAACACAGATGGCCTTGCTAAGCAGGGGTAAAGTCTTCAATAAACACTGTTGAGACAATCGGATATCTAAATACAAAAAGGAAAAAGAAGGGCTGGGATTGTGGCTCAGTGGTAGAGCGCTTGCTTAGCATGTGCGCGGCCCAGGTTCGATCCTCAGCACCACATAAAAATAAATGCATTGTGTACAACTAAAGCAAATAAATAAATATTAAAAAAAAAAAAAAAAAAAAAAAGGAAAAAGAAGACTACTGTGAATAATGCTACAATGAACATGGGTATATAAGTATCTCTGAAACCCCATTTCCAATCTTCAAGGCACAGACCAAGAACTGGAACGGCTGGGGCGCACAGTGACACTTTAACTTCCTGAGGAACCACCAGCTGTTTCCCACAGAGGCTGCACCATTTTCATCCCCACCAACAGTGCAATTTCTCCATATCCTCCCCAATATTTATTTTATTTTGTTCTTGTTTTATAATAAAGGCTTATGAATTTTTAATTTAAAAAACTCAGAACACAAAACTGTACTCAGATTCTAATCCCAAAAGTGTTTGCAAAAAAACCAGATTTATATATGCAAAGGAAAAACGTTGGGGAGTAAACCAAAATGACTAAGGCCATATCTATGCTGAGAGACGGTAACTTTTTTCCTTCTTTATCCTTGCTCATATTTTCCCCAATTATCTACAAAGAGAATATATTCTTAAGAAAAAGTTATTTAAAAATGTACTTGTCTGTAGCTGGGCACGGTGGTATATGCCCATAATCCCAGCGGTTGGGGAGGCTGAGACAGAAGAATTGCGAGTTCAAAGCCAGCCTCAGCTAATGGCGAGGTGCTAATCAACTCAGTGAGATCCTGTCTCTCTCTCTTTTTTTAAAAAATATTTATTTATTTGCTTTAGTTGTGCACAATTCGTTTATTTGTACGTGGTGCTGAGGATCGAACCCGGGCCGCGCACATGCTAGGCGAGTGCTCTACCGCTGAGCTACAACCCCAGCCCCTGTCTCTTAATAAAACACAAAATAGGGCTGAGGATGTGGCTCAGTGGTTGAGTACTTCTAAGTTCAATAACTGGTACCAAAAAAAAAAGTACTTGTCTGTGACTATTACATAATTTAGTCCACTACGATTACTTTAAAAAAAAAAAAAGAAAGAAACATTAAGATTAAATTAAATTGATTTCAGATATATTAACAGATTTCTAAAAGGTATTAGTTACTGGCATAAAATTTGTTTTTAACTCAAAAAAGAATTTCAAAGACAAACATAGATATTCTGTGTTTTTGTTTTGTTTTGTTTTGTTTTCAGAAAATTAAGGCAATTATCTAGATAATTTAATGACATGAAGCATTCTTCCGGGGCTGGGATTGTGGCTCAGTGGTACAGTGCTCACCTAGCACGTTCATGGCCCGGGTTCGATCCTCAACACCACTTAAAAATAAACAAAAGTAATGTATACAACTAAAATAAACAAATATTTTTTTAAATATTTTTATTTATTTGCCTTAGTTGTACACAATGTGTTTTATTCAATGCGTTTTATTTGTACGTGGTGCTGGGGATCGAACCTGGGCCGCGCACGTGCTAGGTGAGTGCTCTACCGCTGAGCCACAATCCCAGCCCACAAATATTTTTTTTTAAAAAGCATTCTTCCTCAGGTATATCTTCTATTTTTTTTTAAATATTTATTTATTTGCTTTAGTTGTACACAATGCGCCCACTTGTACGTGGTGCTGAAGATCGAACCCGAGCTGCACATGTGCTAGGTGAGCGTTCTGCCACTGAGCCACAATCCCAGCCCTACATCTTCTATTACAGCAAATATTTTAAGTCATCACTGTCAAATGTAGTTTTTTCTTTCTTAATTTTTTTTTCAGTTGTAGATGAACACAATATCTTTATTTATTTATTTTTATGTGGTGCTAAGGATCAAACCCAGTGTCTCACACGTGCAAGGCAAGCCCTATACTACTGAGCTACAGCCCCTGCCCTCCTTCTTTCTTAAGAATCCTATTAAAACCCCATACAAATTAGCAAAGTATAGGGCTAGGATCCAGCTCAGCCTACCCAAGGCCTTGTCAATCGCCTACCCAAGGCCTTGTCAATTTCTGCCAGGTATCCTTGGGGCTGCAGAAAGCATGGAGTAAGAGCCAGAGCAACTACCTTGAGCTGCTTCACTGAGCTTATATAAGCTACTTCTTACTTTACATCCAGATTAACAACAGATTCTGGGGCTATTTTCTGGATCCATTATTAAAACCAAAAAACAACTCCTCCCACCCTCCACTGAATCACAGCAACATGTACTATGTGACTTCTATCAAAAAAATTCAGGAGCCATTCGCTTTACCTGGAGCAGTGGATCTCACTGGAGGGGTCTTCCTCTTGGCCAAGAAGTTTCTCAGTTGTGCCTGTTTCACAGGGGACAGCTTAGCTGAAAGAAATTCATCAACCTATAAATGCTTAAGACCTGGTTTTTAAGATGCCAGGGGCTGGAAAAAAACAAACAGGACAAGAACACTCAGAAGGATGCACTTACCCGGTACTTTGGGCAAGGGTTTTGGTGTGAGATTCTATGGTAGTTTTTAACAAAGCATTGCGCAGGCTTTCCAGGTCACTGTCAAAACTGAAACAGGACAGTGTTACATACAAACCAACTAGGAGCTGAGAAATCTGAGGCTCTGTGGGGTATGCTGTAAGCATAAGTGCAAGAGAGTAAAGCATACTCAACACAGAAACACGCCATCTGATCAACCATTGTAAAAGGAGAGACAGCAACTTCAAAGTCTCACCACCTTCTGGAAACCTAACACTGTGGTGCCTCATGAGAAAGGGCAATCAAAACCCACACCTAGCCGGGCGTGGTGGTGCACGCCTATAATCCCAGCACTTGGGAGGCTGAGGCAGGAGGATCACGAGTTCAAAGCCAGCCTCAGCAATGGCAAGACACTTAGCAACTCAGTGAGACCCTGTCTCTAATAAAATACAAAAAAGGGCTGGGGATGTGGCCCAGTGGTCGAGTGCCCCTGAGTTCAATTCCCAGTACCAAAACAAAAACAAAAACCAAAAAAAAAAAAAAAAAAAAAAAAAAAAAAAAAACCCACACCTGTGGCCTAAAAGCAGAAGCACAAAATCACCCTGGTCACGTCAGAGGTAACAGGTTCAACTGTAAGGATCGGAGGTCTCCGTGTTCAAGCAGAATGTGCTTCCAAGACAAATTATCAACTTAATTAATCCTATTAATCTTTCTTCTTCTTCTCCTCTCTTTTTTTTTTTTTTGGTGTGTGTGTGTGTATGATGCTAGGGATCAAACCCAGGGCCTAGTATATGCTAGGCAGACACTTGAGCACTGAGCTACATTTCCAGCCTTCTTTTACTTTTCAATAAAACAATAAACTATTGAGTAGTTATCTGTTGTGATCACTGAACACACATCAGGTACAATATCCAGTGCATTATAAACTTAATTCTCTTGACAATTCCAAAAAGTAGGTATTGTCACCCCATTTTCTCAAAGCAAAGAAATCAAGGATCAGAGAAAATAAGAATGCTGACTGGGACCACATAAGGGACAGTCACTTTCAAACTCATGTCTGAACCTAAGACCACCCCACATTCCTCTACAAACATTTTCTTACACACTCAACCACACTGACTGAACACAATTCCCAGCACACCTGTGACTGCTGCTATGGGTGGGCAGAGCTGAGGGTAGGCGCCACTGGGAGGTTTGGTTGTAAAGACGGAGCTGCTGGAGACTGTCCACCAGGTGATTCAACCTCTTCCTCTGCTGGTTGATGATCTCCCTGTTGTTGGCAAGAGTGTTGAACAGGGTCTCTCGCTCTGGCACAAGCAGGCGCCTGTTCACAGTGGTGAGAAAAGAATCACATGTAAAGGACCTCCACCCCCAAAATAAGGCTACAATTGTAACAGTGAAAACAATGCAAGGGAGAAGCACTAGTGGGACAAGAAACATCAAAAAACTACTAGAAACTGGGCGCGGTGGCACACGCCTATAATCCCAGCACGTGGGAGGCTGAGGCAGGAGGATGAGTTCAAAGCCAGTCTCAGCAGTGGTGAGGCATTAGCAACTCAGCGAGACCCTGTCTCTAAAAAAATATATATATATTAGAAACTAAAAGGAAGATGAGAGCCTAGCTGAGAATACACTGGCCATGCCTGTCACAAAGGACAGCACACATGAGGCAAAACCCCAATGAGGCTCTGGAGAGGGCAGGAGTGTGTGGGACGAGGAGTGGGTGGGAGTCAGGGCCCAGGGGAAACTCACTGAGCCATATACTTATGATGTGTGTATTTCTCACTAAGGAAGTTAAAGTCAATAAAAAGAAAAAATGCTAGGTTCCGTGGAGTGCTACAGAGTGAGTCACTCTTAGACAGCTGTCGAGGAATAGCACATCGCCAGGAGTCAATGACAGGGAGCCCCCCACGGCCACACACTGAAACAAGACAAGGGCTGCGGCACCTGCCACTGGGAGGCAGGTGGAAGGGTGAAGGATGGAGGGAAGAGGTCTAGATGCCTCTGCTTTTTTTTTTTTTTTTTAATATTTTATTTATTTACTTTAGTTGTACACAATGCAATGCATTTATGTTTACGTGGTGCTGAGGATCGAACCCGGGCCGCGCCACACATGCATGTCTGCGAGGGCCCTCTGCTTTTCTTTTTAAATCTTTAAGTATCCCTTCAAAATTTTCCTATCAATCTAGGGGAAAATCATACAAATAAAAACAAAAATAAGCCATCTTATATCAGTTATAGACCAACAGCTTTCTTTGTTATTATATGTCAACGTAAACATTTTACGCTTATGCTGCTGCCTCTCCTATTACCTCCTTGCTGAGCCAATTTAATAATTTGAACAACCCTGTGAGCAGCCCTAGAGAGGACATCCACACGGCCACGTGAGGCTAGGCTCTGCCTGGTGAAGCACCCTGTTTTTTTTTTAAAAAAATTCTTCTAATAAAACTTGTCCCTACAACAAAACGATCCCACAAACTTTGTAAACCAACAGACAGAGTTTTCAGGGGGCTGGGGATGTGGGATAGGAGACTCAGCTAAGTAGTCGAGTACCCCTGAGTTCAAAAACAAACCTGGTAATATCCCAGCACTTGGGAGGCTGAGGTAGGAGGATCAAAAAAAAAAAGGATCGAACCCCAACAAAAACCTGGTACCAAAAAAAAAAAACCCCAACAGCGAGTATGGTGGCGCACACCTGTGATCCCAGTGGCTCAGGAGGCTGAGGCAGGAGAAGCACAAGTTCAAAGCCATCCTCAGCAACAGTGAGACACTAAGCAACCCAGTGAGACCGTGTCTCTAAACAAAATACAAAATAGGGCTGGAGATGTGGCTCAGTGACCAAGTGCCCCTGAGTTCAATCCTTGGTACAAAAAAAAAAAAAAAAAAAAAAAAAAAAAAAAAAAATTAGCCAGGTGCAGTGGCCCACACCTGTAATCCCAGCAACTTGGAAGGTTGAGGCAGGAGGATCATGAGTTCAAAGCTAGCCTCAGCAACTTAATAAGGCCCTAAGCAACTTAGCAAAATCCTGTCTCAAAATAAAGAATAAAAAGAGCTGTGGTTAAGCGCCCCTGGGTTCAATCCACAGTACCAAAAACAAAACAAAAACAAACACATTTAACATAATTTCTTTGACAACATGCTATATAATGGTTTACACAGTGTTCCACATTTATTGGGCTATTCCTTTACATTTGGATGAATAAGTTGAACCCAAGTTCTCACTATAATAATACTGCAATATAAATTCTTTTATGTAATTGCTATGACCATGATTTACTACATTTGTCAACAAAAGTTTTAGAAGTGAAATGACCACGTCAAAAAGAACGAAGGTCTGCAAGGTTTGTACACGTGCGCCAAGAGCATCTCTAAAACAACATCGTTGACTTCAACTCCGGTGTACCAGAGACCCCACTCACTTTTGTTTTTTCTTTTGTTCCAGGTGACGATCCCACTCCAGGTCTAGAACATCATTCACATCCTGGACAGCAAACTTGACGTACTGATGAAGGCGCCGAATTTCCTACAAGAAAAAAATTAAAAGCCAAATGACTCATTTATCTGCTATCCTAGGGGAAGATGTCCCAAACAGTCCAAATAACTTTAAAATATTTCTACATTGAGAACCATAATGAATAAAGAAAATATCATAGTAATATAACCACTGAAACATTACAATTAAAAATGAAAAATGGAAAATCAACTTCCTCAACAGTGTGACAGAGAAGTGGTATAAAGAAAAGGGAAAAAGAAAGGGTGCGTGTGCTTAAGGCCCCTAGGGAACAAATGTTCTTGCTTCATTCTAATTTTTCAGATACTGGAAAGGGATCTCAACATGGTCTGGGGATTTTCCACTGCACTCTGGTACTCAGACAGTACATCCATTTAGTTTTTGCTCTTCCACCCATGAAATTAACTGTAATGTGGACAAAAATTAACCTACAAAATAGTGCTGAAAATAATTCTATTCATAGCATACGACATAAGTCATCTCACCAGTTGAGAAAGACTGACTTTTCAAAAACAAAGGAGAGTATCAGCACAAGAAACTGAATTTATCATTATTAATATCCTCACCAATTTAACTTATTTTAGCCCTGTAATAACTTTCTTTGAATTTTGGATCACTGGTATCCTTCATGGCTATGCATCTTGACTCTCAGAAGGTAAAAATAAAGGTGAAACATTTCAATTAAGTAGATTTACAAATGTGCCATATACTGAGAAAAGCAGTTCCTATCTTGTCAAAGGTCTGATCACACTGAAATGCATTTTCACAATTACTCTTGGATAAAAGTGTGCATCCCAACTAAGAAACAGAAAACATCATTTAAAAGAGTGAAGCAGACTCAGGGGCACAGCAGTAACCTTAGTGGCAAGTGTAAATTTCAGCACAACACTGGATGGCAGGAGTCTCTGTGCCACTTCAGATGTGATCACACCTCTGCAGTAGCTGATGCTGTTCCTTCCTGACACACTCCCAACTGGGTTGACCAGCAAAATGCAACTCTTCTCTTTTTAAGTCCTATCAGACACATTTCCTTGTTGTGGCTTATGTGCCCTCTCACTTGTGGTCCCACAGCAATATAGCCCACTTTAAATTTCCACGTTCGCCTTTCTTGCTGTCACATACCCAGCTGGAGGAACTGTACGTTGCAGAGGGAGGAGTGGCCAAAAGCTCAGGCTTAGGAGCCAGACTGCCCAGGCTCAAGGCCCAGAATCAATGAAGGATGAAACCTGGGCAGTTTCAGCATCTCAAGTTTCCTCATCTCTGCTCTGTATATATAGTAGCATCCAATATATGCTACCTGCTATTATCTACTTAGCACCATAAAAAAGAAAATTATTCCTTTACGAATGAGTGACGTGTATTTGAAGCTATGCTTTTCTTTTTGCTTGGCTAAAAGAGCCTGGGATACAAAAGCCAAGAGGTGGAACCGGCCAGCCAGGCACAGCACAGGGCCTATACTTTGGTAAATGGTAGGTGGACCATCAGTGCTCCCTCCTCGCCAGGGGATGGAACAGCCACAGCAGGAGGAGGACACATCAGGAGCACTAGAGGACTGCAGCACATAGCAGGAGCTCTTCAGCTCTTCTGGGAGGAGTGATGACTGCTCTGTTTAGCAGAGGTAGGCCAGGAAGGGTGGGAGGAGCTCTGCCAGCTCGAGTTCCCTGAAGCAGAAGAAACTCTTCAATTCACACCCCACTCTGAGCTGAGGAGACCAGAGCTGCCTCCGCACTCACTGGGGGGGTCTGAGGCAAACGTGAGGAGGGGGAAGATGACCCTCAGATTAAGGCCACTCTGGGTAAACTGAGAAATGGAAAAAAAAAAATCCAATTAACTAAATCAGAAATGAAGAATAATTAAAAATGAGTGGGAAAAGGTCTGGGGCTATGGCTCAGTGGTAGAGCACTCACCTCGTGTGTGTGTGTGTGTGTGTGTGTGTGTGTGTGTGTGTGTGTGTGTGTGTGTGTGTCTCGCCCTGGGTTCGATCCTCAGCACCACATCAATTATTAAATAAAGGTATTATATCCACCTACAACTAAAAACAAATATTAAAAAAAAAAATGAGTGGGAAAAGCAACCCTGCTGTGGTATGGCACCGAGGAAAGAGCCATGGAGGACGGAGGTCCCAGCGCTGACCCCACCCTCCTCCTCTCGGCGGCAACACCACGTGAGCGCCATGCCCCTCCCAACCCAGGATGCTCAATTTCTTCTTCTGTGCAGAGGATCAACCACTCCTACCTTGCAGAGAAGCTGGTTGCAAAGACTAGAAAGAGTGTATTAAACACCTAGCAGATATTTCTCGAGGGCAGGTGATCTGCTATACGAACAATTAGTATTCCTGAGTTGATTTATAAATATCTGCTTCCACACAATGCTCTCTTCCAACATTAACATTAAGGTTCCATCAAGAATTCTATTTCTGAGTCAGGTGCAATGGCGCACACCTGCATCCCAGTGGCTCAAGAAGCCAAGACAGGAGGACAAGTTCAAAGCCAGCCACAGCAACTTAGTGAGATCCGGTCTCAAACAAAACAAAAATCTTTCTTCTTAAATAAAATTTTAAAGATTTATTAAAGTGAAAAAGTATGCAATTTTCTTTGCCACAGGTAAGAAATCTTATGGAAAGTGTGGGAAGTTATCAGCAGAAAATCAACAGCTTTATAAGGGGCCATCATCCAAAGTCACACCTAAAAAAAGGCAGTGATGGTAGCAGGAGTGGACTCTCAAAATATTCTCAAGAGGGTTAAGTAGCTTCCCCCACCTGAAGCTGGGCTTCGCTCCTGGGATCCAGTGGCCTCTTGTACAGTAGATGGAGGTACCCAGAATCCCGATTTCTACCATTCTGTTCTCTGGCTTCTTCGACACCGGCAAAGCCCTCAAGCAAAGTTGTTTTCAGGGTACTTATGTCTCCATGAAGAGACTAGAAAAGGCCGAGAACAAAATATTGATACAAAAGCTGATTTCCAGGAAGTAAAACCTCTCTGCTTGGATCAAGGAAGGTGGAGTTTCTCAAACATTTAACATGAACACCTGAATATATTTAACAATAACCTAATAAACATTTGACTGCTTGGAAAGAAAAATATTAATGTTCTTTTACTATTTTTTGTCCTTATTAGAAAAATTACACATTCTAATAATAGGCAGCTTAGAAAGCAAGGAAAATACTGATAGTACACACACTCCTACTACTGGATGACATCGTTGCTGACACCCTGGAGAGCTATCTCTTCCTGGCAACTAATTTAAGACCAGAACTCCGGAGACAGACAGTCCAAAATGGAACCCTAGCACTATTACCTGCTAATTGGGAACTTTCAAAAAATAACTTCAGGGGCTGGGGATATGGCTCAGCAGTAGAAGAGCTTGTCTGGCATGTGTGGAGCCCTGGGTTCGATCCTCAGTACCACATAAATAAAATAAAGGTATTGTGTCCACCTACAACTAAAAAAAAAATAAAAACAAACAAACAAAAAAAAAAAAAAAAACAACTTCATCTTGGGCCAGGGTTGTGGCTCAGTGGTAGAGCACTCGTCTCACATGTGTGAGGTACTGGGTTCGATCCTCAGCACCACATAAAAATAGATATTGTGTCCATCTACAACTATATATATATATATATATATATATAAACAAAATAACTTCACCTTTCTAAGCCTCTATTTCCTGACTTGCAAAGTGGAGAGGATAATAGCATGTACTACATGGAAGGTCGAGGGCTCAGCGAGGCAGTCCAGGGAGGCGTCAGGACATGGCCTACACATGGTGAGCAGCAACCAAGGTAACAGCAACTGCTAGCTACGAGCACTGGACATTTGTATGCTGTAAGTTCTAAAATATCTGTTTTGCCTGACAATAGAAAAGATACTAAATTTTCAAATATATCTAAATGAACTGTAACTGTTACAGAGTGCCTATGATTATCATCCCATTTTACATACAAGAAAATGGAAACATAGGGTGGAGCTAGATTAACTTTCCCAAAGTCAGGCAATTTGTCATAACGTCCAGATGATTAGGATGTGAATTTAGGCATTCCCAGATAAACTGCTCAGCACATAAACAACATGAAGCATTAGAACAATTTCTAAAAAACTCGATTCGAGAAATATCCATACACACAAACCTCTGTGGTCTCTTTAATCTCCAAAAGGAAGGTGTGCAAGTCGTCTGACTCTGTTCGCAGCATCTTCATCTCCTCTGGAGTGCCCACCTGGAAACAGGCTTTGGAAGTCCGGGCTTTCAGCTCCTCCAACTCCTTCTGGAAGTGGGCGATCTGCAGAAGTCACAAGCGAGGAAAGACTCGGCCTGAGTGGTGTGCAGTAACCACACTGCTGCTGCACTCATGCACGACAAGAGTGGGTCGCTAGGGCTTGGCAGGATGCGATGCTAGATAAACAGTCATGCAGGTGCCCAGGGCCATTCCAGTCTCAGTGTCAGAGCTACTCCTGGAAAAAATCCTCAGGAAACAAATTTACCTCCTCCCCAATTCCAGCCATCACAGGATCTGAATCCTTCCACTGATGTCCCTGTTTTTCTGTGATAGGAGGCGGAAGTGACTTCACCTAAAATGGAAGACAAAACAATTAAAAATGGATTCTCTCTGTTACAGCTTCTAGAAGCAACTGCATCAGTGCCCATCACAGGGAGTGGTACTTATATGATAAATTCTTTATTTGCCATAGGTTCTTCTGGACTATATTTACTGGGTCCCTTCTTTGCATAAGGCATGTTCTGGACAGTGGAGAGAGAAATGAGCAAGATGGACAAGGCCCTACTCTCATGGAACTTACCTTCTGCTTGGACAAGATGAATTAAGAAAAAGAAAACACAACAGATAATTTCAACCGGTGAATAAACAGGAAAACATGAAGAGAAAAAAGGGGGGAATAGGGTCCTATAACAGATCAGATGACCAAGAAAGGCCTCCCTGGAGGCTGCCATCTGAACTGAGGCAAGAAGTGAGGCAGAGGGCCAGAGGCAATGCAGGGGAAGTACCTCCCGGGGAATGAGAAGAACGCACACAAAAAGCTTGGCACATCAATAAAGAACAGAGTACACGAGGGCTTAGTGCTGTCAGGCAGGGCCATGAGTCAGAGAGGCAGGCATGTCATTCAAGGCCACACCCAGGAAGTCTGGATTCGACTCCAGGTGTGCTGGAAAGCCATTACTGGTGTTTTAGGGGAGTTTCAAATGACTCCTTAATATATGATTTAAAAGATCCCTCTTACTGCTCCAGAATAAGAATGGCAGTGAGTGGCAGGAGCCAAAACAGGGAGAGCCGTCAGGAGGTTGACCAGGTAAGGGATGGCAAGGGCCTGACATAAGACGCCAAGGGCAGAGCCGAGTGCTCATGACATATGACACAACAGACAGTTGACAACAACTCCTACTCATCTGGATTTGGTGGAGCAAAGCAAGGAATCAGGATACTTCTGGGTCTGGGGCATGTGCAAAGCCCTGATCTATTAGTGCCACTTACAGAGTTGGGAACACAAAGAAGAGATTCTTGGGAAGATGGGACACAAGAGCTCTGCATTACAGATGTTAACATGTGAGGTGCCTTTTCAATAATTTGGTACATACAACAACTAACAGTGGAGCGGTATTAGTTATTAGAACAGCAAATGTGTGTGTGTGTGTGTGCGCGCGCGCGCACGCGTGTGTGTTTAACAAGTACCATGTGTCAGGCATTGGGCCACAGGCTAGAACTGTGAACAGCACACTTGCCATGTGCCCTGTGTGGACATGTGTGCAAGAGACAAAAGAGAAAGGCATGATTCCTGATCTTGGGCATTCAAATAAGGGGTGGAACTGATAATTCTATGTTAAAGTCATAAAAATAAACTGGAATGATGACTACAGATTGAAATGAGACAAGTAAAATAATAGTTTTTTAAAAAACAGGAAAATATCTTTCTGACACTGGAATAGGAAATGACTTCTAAAACAAGACACAAAAAGCACAGATTACAAAAGAAAGTAATTGATATGCTCAACTGTACTAAAATTAAGAACTTGCATTCATCAAAACAAACTATGAATGAACAGGCAATTCAGACAGTACTATATTTGCATTTTGTGTGTACGCATGTGTCTCTCTCCAACTACCTCTTAAGAATCGGTAAGGGGCTAGGGGGAGAGCTCAGTGGTAGAACATATGCTTAGCCTGCCCTAGGTCCTGAGTTCAACCCCCTGTACACCCCGCCTCCACAGACACATTAAGAAAGAAAAAGACACCGTCCAATAGAAAATAGGCTAAAGACATGAATGTGTACTTAAAAAGAGAAAACTACCCAAATAGCTGATAATCATAGTAAATAAAGCTCAGTTTTGTTGGTCCTCAGGGAAATACAAATTAAAACCAGAAAATACATGAAAAAGAGAAGAAAAATTCCAGAAGAAGAACATGTGTATGCCTAGGTGTGGGCCCAACAGAAAGGTGCACATGTTCGCTGGAGGACTATGGCTGACGCGGTCGTAGCAACACTACTCACGGTAGCATCAGCTGGAGAGTGAAGGGTGGGATTCCACTCAGCCCCTCCAATGTAGTCCACAATGAATTCCACACAGCAACAAGATGTGTGTAACCCCCCAGACATCATGTGGAGCAAAACCACCAGCTACAAGAAGGCACACCATGTGATTCCGCATGATGGAAGGCACAAACAGAATGACTCATCTATGCTGTTAGAAATCAGGATGGTAGGCACCCTTTGGCTACGGTTGTGACTAGAAGGGGACACATGAGAAAGAATTCTAGTGTAAGAGCCTTTAATGAGGAAGTAGCTAAGATGGCGGCTGGCTGAGAGCCAAGAGGAGGCGTTTACTTGTTTACACCTGACCTTAATGTAATTGACTAAGAATCTTTCTGTGCCCGTGGGCACTGCGTGCCGCACCTGTAAGTTGAGCTTGTGACACGTGTATGCTTGTTAAGGTAAAGAGTATTTAAAGAGACAGTGGGGGAATCAAAGGGGACAGAAGAGAGAAGATAGAGAAGAAGAAGAAGAAGAAGCAACAATAAAGGAACTACTCATTCTCAGTCTGCCTCAGATTTCTTTCCCGCAGTATCATTGCCTAAGGAGGCAACATTCTAGGGTCCTGGTAATGCTCTGGTTTGCCAATCATGGTGCTAGTTACCAAGGTGTGTTCAGTTAGTGACAATTTACTCATCTATACACACATTATATGCATTTTATTCAATGTAAACTATATATCAATAAAACCAGGTAAGTAGAATAGCTTTTATAAGTGAACATCACAAATATCAAAGTCACATATCTTGGTATATCCTATCATATAACCCTAGTTACTATTTCTAAAATCTGAATTCTAAAACATGAAAACCCATTTTGTTAGCATGCATGCTTAAGACCATAAACCAATAAACACCAGTGCTACGCACTGAATTACACATACCTGAGGAGAGCCTGACTTTGTCACTGGAGGGGTGATCCTGGGTGACTTCTGCACCATTGAGAGCACTGGACCTGGACTGCCCTGAGCAGGCCGCCCTGTTACCATAGATCATTTTCAACAAACAGTATTTATTCCCATTATTTCTCCATCACAAACTCTTTTTCCCAATCCTAAGTAACTAACTAATGCATTGTCCCTGACTCCACTCTTACAATCTTTATTAAAGAATGATGACTACTTCTGCTTCAAGATAATAATAAAACAGATGTTAAAATTCTGGGTGTGACAAAAAGAAAGTTAAAAGCTCTCTTAGCCTTTCTTTGATTCATGTTTCTGATGAATGCTGTATCATGTTATTTGTGAAGAGCCCCACCTTACCTTAGATAAGGCTCTGCCTCCCACCTTACTCCATGTTAGAATGGCTCTAAAGTATGCTAGACTTCAACTCATTTAAAGTTGTGTTCCAAAGATTAATTTGTGTTGTAAAAGATTACTGTGATCTCAAACATATATGACGTGACATATATCTAAATAAATGTTCAAGATTTAAAAAAAAAAATTCTGAATTTGAAACACTTTTTTGTTTCCTATTTTTTGTAGCACTGAGGACGGAACCCAGAGCCTCCTGCAGGCTGTGTAAGTGCTCTACCACTGAGCTACATCCTGGTCCCGACGTAAACCACTCAGAAGTCAGTCACAGCTGGAATGCATCCACATGAAGGACCCAAGAGGCTGACCCTCTGGCTCATCCTCACTCCTCACAGAACCCTGAGATGGAGCCGTGGGAACCAGGGATCCAAGTTTAAATTGAAGTTTACTCATTAGACTAGAACAAGAATCCCATCACCTTGTAAGAACTCACAGTATTCAGGACCCTTTTGGAAGCTTCTAAAACAATTCTCACTCTGTTGCATACTACAGTCACCTAGGGCACTTTTTTTTTGGGGGGGGGGGGGTGGCGTACCAGGAATTGAACTCAGGGGCACTCGACCACTGGGCCACATCCCCAGCCCTTTTTAGTAATTTATTAGAAACAGGATCTCACTGAGTTGCTAAGTGCCTCACCATTGCTGAGGCTGGCTTTGAATTCGCAATCCTCCTGCCTCAACCTCCCAAGTGCTGGGTGGGATTACAGGCGTGTGCCACCATGCCCAGCTACCTAGGGCACTTTTAAAAACCAAACACACCAAAAATTCATACCAAAGCCTCATCCCAGAGTCTGATTAAAATGCTAGAAAGTGGATCTCCCAGTAAATCCAATAATCTAGATCCAATAATCTGAGATCCAATAATCTAGACACCTCAGTCTTTAAAAATTAAACAACAAGCCAGGCAGAATGGAAAACACCTGTAATCACAAGGAAGTGGAGGTGGATATACTTAGCGATAAAGTGCCCTTGGTTCCCTGGGTTTAATTCCCAGTACCACCAGGGGAAAAAAGAAGTAATGGTGACAGTAGGGAGTGGTGAGCAGTGGAAACAAGTTATATGTGTAATACGGTTCAAGTTTTTTCTCCTAACCAGTAAAGAAATGTGACAAGACTAAGATAATGCTTCTTAATGTTTTGAGTCACAGACAGACACATTCCTTTCAGAATGAGGTGATTTGGGCAAACTTCACAAGGTAGCCCTTTCTCCTGAGTAAAGAGCAAAGATTTTAGTAATTTCACAGCTCAATGTCTAATCAGTATTTACCAAAATAAAATTACTCCTGAAACTCAAAATACAATTGGTTGGGGCTAGGGTTGTGGCTCAGTGGCAGAGCACTCGCCTCGCACGTGCGCGGCCCGGCTTCAATCCTCAACACCACGTAAACATAAATGCATCGCATTGTGTACAACTAAAAGTAAATAAATAAATATTTTTAAAAAATTTAAAAATATACAATTGATTGTCCCAAATATGTTTGGCTAAGTATCATCAATGGCATTCATAAAAATAACCAACTTAGACCTGGCCAACACCACCTTAACTTTGTAAGTGAGCTTACCATACCTGTCAGGACACAAGGAAAGCTTTCAATGTGATACACACGTCCCATGTAGTATTCTTGCACAAAATCTTTATCCCCCACCTCATCATGTGGAAACCATCAAATTCAAACTGAGGGACAGTCCCAAACACTACGCTGACTTATTCACAAGTATCAATGCAGCAAAAGACCAAAAAAAAAAAAAAAAAAAAGGTTTAAGAACTATATGAGATTGAGACTAAACAGACAACAATAAAATGCAGTATGTGATCTCTAGTTGCTCCTGGACTGGAGGAGGGAAAAAAAGCCATGAAGAACATTACTGGGACAACTCTGGAAATGTGAATAAGTTTAGATTAGATGGTTGTTAAATTTCCCTAATCTAATAATATACTAAGTGTGTCCTTGTTTTCAAGAGATACACACTTAAGTATTTGTCTAAAATTAAGTCTTAAATGTTTCAGAAAAAAAAATTTATAATTGTTTGCAACCTTGATAGATTTGAAAGGAGAAAAAAAAAAAAAAAAAAAAGACAGGCTAGGTCCATTTGCCCATGGGGTTTCATAATATACTGCAATTTAACTTGTCTACAATCATCCCCATCAATTATCTTTAATTAATTCACATGCTTGCTGTATGGCACTAGGCACAGGAGGCACTAGGCACAGGAGGCACTCAGCTGCGGCTCTTTCTCTCCTGTGCATGTGGAAGAAGCGCTCTGGATCTGCCCGCTGTGTGTGGCAGGCTGCATGTGAAGACAAACGCCCAACAGCAAGACACCTTTTCGACTCTCCATGACAAGTGTCAGAGAGAAGCCTGGCAGCACTGAAGCCACTGCAAATCTCCCAATTCAGAGTGCAAAAATCACAGCACAAGCCAGTTCCGGTGGTGCATGACTGTAAATCCCTGTGGCTCTGGAGGCTGAGGCAAGAGGATCGGGGGTTCAAAGGCAGCCTCAGCAAAAGCAAGGTGCTAAGCAACTTAGTGAGACCCTATCTCTCAATAAAATACAAAATAGGGCTGGGGATGTGGCTCAGTAGTTGAGTGCTCCCGAGTTCAATCCCCGGTACAACCCCCGCCCCCCCCAAATCACAGCACATTAGTGTGAGATACAGGAAACAAGAAAAAAATAATCTTGTCCAACTATGTTAGCAAAGATTCTGAATACACTGAAAATTGTCAATGTGCAAAGGAAGGACTGAGGTTTAAACCTGTTGGCTTCAAACCATACCTGATGGTGAGGGAGAGACTGAGGACTTCAGAGACATGGAGTTGGATGATACTGAGAGAGGCGTGGGGTGGCTGAGCGGTCCGGAGGCAGCTGGCTTGGAGGCAGGAGAGAACGGCATCATTGAGGGTGCACTTGGAGAGCTACTGACAGCAGCAGAGGTGGCCACCGTCGTGAACCTAAAAATGGCAGTGTAACTGCATCAAAAGGGCCTTTTAGAAGATTCTTTCACACAGAGCATAAACAATACCACCAAAGAAAAACTCTTTTGGCAGTGCTGGGGATTGAACCCAGGGCCTCGAACGTGGCAGGCGCTCAAAGAAAAACTTACTATCCACGCCACACTGCCTCCAGGAAACAAAGCTTAGCTGCACTCATGAAAGGTGAAAGTGGCCAGGAAACATCTACCATCTGCTTACTTAGGAATAAACTCTTCAACTAAAACTTCAACGTAGTATTTAGTGTAAAGATGAAACGAAGTTTATCATGACACAAAATGATTATTTTCTAGTCGAACAAGTTGAATAAAAACCGGGGTGGAACCCAATTACAACAGCTCATTTTGGGGTGACTGCCTCCTCTGGGGAAAGAAAAAGGAAAAGGAAAGCAGGATGCCATCTTTGGAATGCTTATGGTCTTATGGGAATGCAAAGTCCATCCCACCTTGTGAATAATGTGTAAAAATCTAAGTATCTATCATTAGATGACCAGTCCAACAAACTACAGTGCAGCCAGCAAGATGGAACACTGTGCAGTGGTTAGAATGCAACGGCTGTGTGCCAACTGGGTATTAACAGTGACAATGTGGCCACATCACCACCCCTGCAACAGGAAATAGCACAGGCAACAAGCACAAAAAGCTGGTAGTAGGGCACTCAGGATCGTAAGATAAAAGGGAGCTGAGCATGGGGCACATGCCTGCAGTCCCAGTGCTCTGGAGGCTGAGGCAGGATCACCTGAGCCCACGAGTTTAAGACCAGCCTAAGGAACATAGCAAGACACTGTCTTAAAAAGAAAAAAAAAAAAAAGATACAAGGAAAGGCTTCCCTCAAGAAGCGTAAGATTTAATGGGGAGAAAGGAATAAGCAGATGAAGACAATGAAGAAATAAATAAATAAGATATGAGTGCATGGGCAGGACCTAGATCTGGAAGAAACTGGATACCATGCTAAAGAATTTGGATGGTCTTCCAGCAGCAATGAGAAGTCACCAGGGACTGCCAGGCAAGAGAGTCACCTCACATACCCACAGCTGCACCAGCTCACTATGATGGCTGCATTTTTCAATTGAGAAAACTGCTGAGTTCAGGGTGGACATGAAGAGGAAAAAGACTAGGAGGGACTTATCTCCTTCCCAGGATGTGTACTCTGGATTGACTTCCTTAATTAAAATAAGGAATTCCTACTCTGAAAAGGCAAAACAAGTATTTAAATGTAAATCTCTAGTAGCCAAAAAAATAAAATGCCACCTAAGAACCTTCAGGACCGTCCACAGATGAAATGCAAACCTTTACGCTGGCTGAATTTTAACTATTTGCAAGCATCACTTCAGAAAAAAAGTCCTGTAACTCCACTTGCAGAGGCTCTACTTCCAGCAGATGACACGCACCACTTCTACCAACTGCACAGAAGACTCAAACTTTAAAAGTGACTTACTTTTCACTAAGGTTGACCTTGACCGCAGAGGATGACGGCGGGAAAGAGGGTTTCATTCCCATGCTTGGGGCAGACACACTTGGCACTGGTGTGCTCTCCAGGGCAGGCTTAAAACCCGATGATCCGAAGGAGTAGGAAGCAGCAGACGGGGCCATGGGCGATGCTGCAGGAGTGGGAGCCACAGAGGCTTTGGAAGGAGGAGCAAAAGAGAAGGTAGAGGTGCCAGAGCCCAGGGCTGCTTTGGGATTGTCAGAGCCACTGGGATATGGAGGGGGCTCCCCAGTGACAGAGGCAGAGGACTTCAAGGATGAAGAACCGAAGGAGAATACAGCAGGGGTGGCCCCAGCGGAAGGCACAGGGAAGGTGGCGATGGGAGTGGCAGGCAGCACAGACGGAAGGGAGGCAGGGGCTGCTGCTGCAGAGGCGTCAAGCTTTTGCGGGGCTTGAGAGGAGGTTGGGGTGGTGGGAGTACTTCCTGCAATGAGAATCAAGGAGAAAGGGGAGGAAAAAGTTAACACTCGAATACTGAGGTCCACACAAAAGAAAGCGAGTGAAGAAGGGTTTGTGCAGTGATCCTAGTTCAAGAAGCCAAAAACAGCAAAAAAGGTGGTGTTGGACTTCCCGTGGCAGGTGTTCCCTAACAGAAGGGGAGTCGTGAAGCACTGAAGGAATAAAGAAACAGGGAAAGATGTCAGATTGGCTAACTGGACCTCATGGAGACCCATCAGATAATAGAGAAAACACAACTTCTCAGCGTTCCCATGGCAGTAGAAAAAGGGACAAGCGAGCCATTCTGCACCACTTAGTTAACAGCAAGGAAAAATGTGATTTAAACCACTACCTCAAACATTCACTAAAGTAATTCCAGATGGATTACTTACACACATACAAGAGCACTTATGTACATATATCTCAAAGGGGGCAATGAGAGAGCCACGTGTGAGGTCTCTGAGAGTCTACCAACTTGACAAATATATAAGTGACAAAAATATAACAGAGGGCTGGGGCTGTGGCTCAGCGGTAGAGCACTCACCTAGCACATGCGAGGACCTGGGTTCGATCCTCAGCACAATAAGAATAAAAAAGGTACTAAAAAAAAAAAATATTTATTTGGGGCTGTGACTGTGTCCTCGCCTAACTACAATCCTCAGCACCACTACAAATAAAATAAATTTTTAAAAAAAGCAAATAAATAAAAATATTTATTTATTTGCTTTAGTTGTACACAATGCGTTTTACGTGGTGCTGAGGATCGAACCTGGGCCGCGCACGTGCTGGGCGAGCGCTCTACCGCTAAGCCACAACCCCAGCCCCTAAAAAATAAATATTTAAAAAAATACATAACAGAAAAATGTTAAAATACTTAGAAATGATAAAATAAACAGTACATGAACTAAAAAATCTCTAGCAAAAGATGAACAATACATTTTGCATTTTTTAAAAACTCAAGGCAAATTGAGATTAAAAAAATTTCAAGACTTTAGGGACTGGGGAGTGGTGCAGTACTTGCCTAGCAAGCATGAGGCCCTGGGTTCAATCCCCAATCCCACCAAACATAAAATTAAATTACAATAAAATAAAAAATGTCAAGACTCTTATGTTTATTAAACATAAGATGGGAACCTAATTCACAAAAAGAAAATACATTCTTTAACCAAAGAACTATAAATTTAAGTTAGGGGACAATTTTATTGTCCTCTAAATTATTAAAATTTAAATATGTACAATCCTCCACAACTAGATGGGTGAAATGAACGAGAAACATTTTATATTCAGTAGGTAAATAATTCATCATAGCCGGGTGTGGTGGCACACACCTGTAATACCAGCACTTGGGAGACTGAGGCAGGAAGATCAGGAGTTCAAAGCCAGCCTCAGCAATGGTGAGGCACTTAGCAACTCAGTGAGACCTTGTCTCTAATAAAATACAAAAAAGGGCTGGGGATGTGGCCCAGTGGTCGAGTGGCCTCTGAGTTCAATCCCTGACGCTCTCCCGCAAAAAAAAAAAAAAATCAGCATGGTTTTTAGAAAACATTCTGACAGAATGTCTCAAAACCCACAAAATAATGGACCCAATAATCCCTCTTCTGAGAATAAAGCCTATAAAAATAATCTAAAGAATGAAAAAGATATTTAATACAATCCAAATGGTGAAAAGGAGCCAATGAAAACTAAACACTTTTTTTTTTTTTGGTACAGGGATTGAGCCCAGTGGTGCTTAACCACTGAGCCACATTCCCAGCCCTTCTCACTAAGTTGCTTAGGGCCTTGCTAAGTTGCTGAGGCTGGCTTTGAACTTTCGATCCTCCTGCCTCAGCCTCCTAAGCCAATAGGATTATAGGCATGTGCCAATGTGCCCAGCAGCAATCACTCTTAACAAACCTAAGAATCTTAACAAGCCTAAGAATCTAAACAATGCTTAGGACTCAAGTTGAAGGCCAACACTCTAGGATGTACATATCCTTTCTCACAACTTGAAGAAAGATGCTTATAGAAAAACATTGTAAAAGAATGCCTCAAAAGATAGGCTTAAAAGTGGTTTTGTTTCACTGGGGATATAGCTCAGAGGCAGAGCATGTATAAGGGTTCAATCCCAAATATCACAAAAATGAAAGAGAATCATAAAACTTTAAATTTTTTTTGTTTCCCAAATATTCTATAAGGTAAACATATAATTTCTTGAAATGACTGGATAAATAAAAAGGATGTTTTTCATCCATATACTTCCCATTTACATTAATAGGCCTTGGTTCTTCCATATTGGCTGAGAAGACAATCTTCATGGGAGATACTATCTAAAGCAATAAAATATGTAGGACACAAGTATGAAAATACCATTGTCTGAAAACAAAGACCCAAGTAAATTGTCACTTCTATGAAAATACAATAATGCAACAAATCTACTCTGCAAATACTTCTTAAACATAACATACAGAATCAGTAACAGCTAGCTTCTTTAAACACAAAGATGCCAGTCACTTCCATGTATCAGGTAGACTAAGACAAAAAACACGCCAGCCCCTAAGGACATCATAGGCATTTTCCCCACTGAAAACAGAACTGCACATTAGGAAACCATCACCCTGCTACTACTAGTCTTCCAACTCCATATGGGAGCAGCAGCAGGGAGACAGAACCATTTATGTTTTCCAAACTGACCTACGCCTCATCTCCACCTGGCAAACTGCCGGGACAGACTTTCTCCCCCTTCAGGGTTTGTTTGTTTTGTTTTGTTTTGGTAGCAGGGATTGAACTCAGGGGCCCTCGACCACTGGGCCACATCCCCAGCACTTTTTTGTATTTTATTAGAGACAGGGTCTCACTGAGTTGCTAAGTGCCTCGCCATTGCTGAGGCTGGCTTTGAACTTGCATTCCTCCTGCCTCAGCCTCCCAAGTGCTGGGATTACAGGCGTGCGCCACCATGCCTGGCTCCTTCAGGGGTTCTTGTCCACTCTTCTGAGCATGACTGTTACCTCTGTACCAGCTGTGAGACAAGAAGGGAGGTCCTCTAGGAGAGGCCAACAGTAAAACCAACCTCCTGCTGCTCAGGCATTTGATGGGCTAGCAGCAAAGGAGAAACAACTGCCCCACAGGCTGCCCTACTTATCACAAACCGACCAGACTACAGGTGCGGCAGTTCATGGCACTCATGACAACGTAAGGGGGAGACACAACTCAAAGAGCACACACACTAAAGATAATGGGACTTTCCAACACTGGCTCCATCTATGCTGGCCACCTGGTGACAACCTAGGGCAGCACTGCAGGAGGCAGGGCCTAGTATCTGAACGGCTCTATTAGTGACGTAAGACTCACTCTGCATTAGGGAGCAAGAAATTATACCCCAAAATTGTCAACCTTATTCAATCCAACTGGTAAGAGTTTTTCTTAGATATGAAACTGCTTACACTATTGACTTTTTTAGCCATACTAGAAGAAAAAGAATCTTATCACAGTTACATGCCCAAATAATTAATCAAATTTTAAAAATCAATTAAATTGATTTTTATGGATTTGCTCATTTTTCTCCAATGTGTCATTTCAGTAATATTTTCAAAGACAAGGAAAAAAAACTAAAATGAAATACAAACAAAAGAAAATAAAATCCCCACATTCACACCACCCAGGAGCATTAGAGTCAATATCCATCTCAAGAATTTTTTTCTATGTATATACTTTTTCTCATAAAAAAGGGATCACATATAACAAGTTCAAAGCCAGTCTCAACTTAGTGAGGCCCTAAGCACTCAGTGAAACTCTGTCTCTAAACTACAAAATAGGGATGGGGATGTGGTTCAGTGACTGAGTGCCCCTGAATTCAATCCCCAGCACCCCCCCACAAAAAAAAAAAAGGGATCACAGAGCCTACGGTGTTTTTTCATGGTATGCCACTCTTCCTCAACGAACACAATACTGTTAGTGGTTACACAGATCTTTCACCGTATGAACGTGCAATCATCAATTTAACCAACTCCTCATGGTTAAACACATCTTTAGAACATGGATCTTTTTTTGTGTGTGTGTGGTACCAGGGACTGAACTCAGGGGCACTCGACCACTGGGCCACATCCCCAGCCCTTTTTTGTATTTTATTAGAGACAGGGTCTCACTGAGTTGCTAAGTGCCTTGCCATTGCTGAGGCTGGCTTTGAACTCGCGATCCTCCTGCCTCAGCCTCCCAAGTGCTAGGATTACAGGCTGCGCCACCGCGCCCGGCTGAACATGGATCTTTTTTTTTTTTTTAAATATCTATTTATTTACTTTAGTTGTACACAATGCAATGCATTTATGTTTACGTGGTGCTGAGGATCGAACCCGGGCCGCGCATGTGCGAGGCAAGCGCTCTGCCGCTGAGCCACAACCCAGCCCCTGAACATGGATCTTAAAACACAGTAAATAACCTGACAGAATCAATGTGGCTGACCTTCCCCTTTCTCTAAAGTAATGATTAGCAAATGAGCCTGGGGGTGAAGGAAGGCAAGGACATATGTATATTTCGAGGAAGAGATCAGCACAAGCCTGGCCAAGGTAGAGGGGCAAAGGCGAGGACTACCACAGGCGTCCCTTGGCTGTCCTCACCCTGGGAGGTGCTCCTGTGCTCACCCAGGTGGATTCCCGTCCACCAGGGCAGGCAGAGGTATGTACCTGATGACTTGGGCTGTCGCTCTCCTTCTAATGAAAGCCGCTCCGGGGTCTTGATAAGGGACCTAACCCCAGGATTTTGATTGATCATATAAAAATGGACAAAGCACACCATCTGTTGAAAGTAACATGAGAACTGGAGCAGGAGGAAGAGTCTTTTCATCATCTGTTTGAAAAGAAAACAAAGGTGATAAAAGAGCCAAATCAATTTGAGGGCCTGGGCCCCAAAGGGAAAGACTGCCCTGCATGAGAAAGGGGCCGGGGGGGGGGGGGGGGGCACTCATCTCAACAGCAGCTCAAGCCCATGTGTTGATGCGATCTGAACACCTCTTAGGTACCAGCTATTTAATGAGTGCTGCTGTCACTATCAGATCACCACCCTCCCACAGGGCCCTGCAGGACATCCAGCAGCCCTGTGCTCTCCCAAGGCTCTTTTTTTAATGAGTCTCAGTGTTCAGGAGGTAGGTTCAGCATTTCCCTGACCAAGACAGGGGGCTCTGGGAAGTGCCAGGTTTAACAGAAAATGACATGGTAGACTCTTTGGAAAATGCATAGCAGGATACAGAAAGATAAGTCAAACTAGTGTATATTCATTCACAGTTAAAGCCTACATATATACATTGCCAATGGATATTTCAAGAGAATTGGAGTAAGTGAGCTAATCAGACTAAGGGATTAGCACAATCAAGGAAAGGACAAGGAACTTAATGGTGTCCAACAGGGACAGCTCCCTAAACTAAAGCACCAGTCAAGAAAGACTCCTCTTTACACTTTCACATTTTACTGAGCACAGTGCTCTTGAGCTCCTGTAGGGGAGAAAACACATTCAGAGGACACACCCAGGCCCAAAATAGAAGCCTCGGACTTCAAGTCTCTTTTCTAAGCTTTGCCTTAACCAAGCACTAGTGTGAAGTCCTGGATATGGAGGGCCCTGGGCAACTTAGATGGGCAAGGAAACCAAGCTATGAAATCTGAATGTTAAGTGCTTCAACCAGACTCTAAAGTTATGTGGACGCACACGTGCGTACACAAACACAGTGCACTGGTCTCATCAATGAGTACTCATTCAAATTAGCTTTAGTGTTATCACAGGGTACCCTCCATCACTCTTTGAGTAGAATGTGCTGCAAGAAGTTAAAAATGCTCAGCACAGTGGACCGACCACCTGGCTTTTTGACACTAACCATTACTAGTAAGGAGACCATTTCTGCATTAAGCACAGTGACACTTACTGATGTTGACCTCCACTTGGTTGGTATAGTCTATGGCAACTCCCACGGGCAAGGAGTCATCGCTCTTGTCAGTCACAGGCAGTTCAGCCCGACTTGAATCCTCCAGCAGCCAAGATTCCCAATTGATCTAGAGGGAAAAGAAAGTCCACGCTGGTTAGAGCTCTGCACTGGTTCCTCCCAACATCATTTAAATAAGAAAAGGAAAAGACCTCCCATAATTTAGCTTTATGTGTTGACAGGGAACTCTGAAATCTGGGGAAAAGTCTCAAAGACATGAAGAGTTCAGGAAGTGAGCATTTACTTTCAAGATCAATTTCTCTGTTTCTGGCGTATGAAGTCCCTGCCCTGTGACTAAAATTATCATGAATGCTTTCCAAGGGCCCTTCCGTCACACCTCAGTAAGTCCTGACCATGGATACCCATGCTGTGGGCGGCAGCAGCAGGCTGCAGCTCCAGCCAGTCTCCAGCACAAACAACTGACACTATACTGCGCTGCCGGCTCTGATGTTCTGTAGGTGAGGTATAGTCAATGCACTTTTGACTTGTGGGTTTCAGCTTACAGCAAGGTTACTAGAATGTAGGCCCATCGTAAATTCAGAAAAACCGGCATTTCTGAAGAACCACAATTTGATATTATCTGCACGTTTCTCTTCTGCAATTGATTATTATAGTTAAAGCTAATAGTTATATAATTTATAGAAGAAACAGGTTTAAGTGAAAGGAAAAAAAAAAAAAAAAGAATGGTAAACGGAGCAAGGCAGAAAGTCTCTACACATCTGGGTATACTCTGGCTGGAGGCTGTTTACTAGTATGTTGCCACAGGCTGTCAGGGCTTTTTTTTTTTTAACACATTGAAGGAACTATTGCATCTAACACCCACGTTTCTCCAATGCAATATCCAAGCCATCATACCTAAGGCAACTGCCATCTAGGCTTTGCTCTCACCCAGAAACCCATTAAGCGGGCTGTGACCTCATTTCAATCTTAACTACATAGTTAATTCCCTCCAAACTCCTTCTCAGAAAGGTATCACACAACAGAAAAGTGACAAGAAAAAGAAATTTACCTGATCACTCTGTCGTGCAAGGATACTAACTTCTGTGGAAGCAGCAGATGCTGCCAGCACTAAATCCCTTAAGAATAAAACCAGAAGACCATTAAGTTCAAGTGCATCGACAACCCTAAGCCAACCTGGGTCTATAGTAATATCTGCGATGTTTCCCTCCACAAGTCAAGGAGAGGGCAAGGTTTCCTATCTAGCTGAAGAAAGATGAGGAAGTTCTAGGTATAGAGCTGAGCTTTTTAGTTCCTGGGGTAAAATCCTGAAGAATATACCCTCTGTCTACCTAGGTGAAAACAAAGGAACACAGAGCAGAATCAACTTAGAGTTCACAACAAACACAGCCCCTAAAAGTAGAAAAACCTAGCTGAAGGAATGGGTGCTTCATGCAACCTTTCTTTCAAAGGAAACTTTGCTCAGAGAGAAACCTTTAATATGTTCCTCAAAAAGGAGTATTTTCATACGTTATCACTGGAGTTATTGAGAAAACTAGATTTTTAAAAAATTTTTTTTATTTGTAGATGGATACAATACCTTTTTGTTTTATTTATTTATTTATTTTTATGTGATGCTTAGGATCAAACCCAGTGCCTCACACATGTGAGGCAAGAACTCTGCCACTGAATCACAACCCCAGCCCTGAGAAAACTGGATTTTTCATTGTATATATTCAATCTAAATAACTCAAAATGGGAGGAAAAGAAGCAGTGGTCAGACAGACATTATCAAGCAGCAGCTGAAAATAAGGGCCTCAGCCTTGACCCTCTCCCTTACAGAAAAAAATGGCCAGGTGGAACCCAGGGTGCCTGAGGTATGGCCTATCAGTGACAGCAGTGACCCTTCTGCTCACCACTCCTCGATGTAACTGAGGTAGTAATGATGCTGTCTCTCTGCACAGCTGCCGTAACAGGGCTCCATAAAGTTCACAAATACCTCTGGGTGCTTTTCTTCTTTTTTCTACAATGAACAGTGTGAGAAAAAAAAACTCAAATACAATTATTTTTCTTGAATCCTACCTAGTTACAAATCTCAAAAGATAAAACCATTTAAATTTGACAAGAAAATTCATTCAAATCTATGTACAAATACACAGATTAGCACACTAAGTACTCAGCAGCACTCTTACTGACCTTATCAATGTTCTCCCCTTATCTTCAAAATGACTCACTCCTCTCCACCTGGTTCTCTGCTCACAGGGCCCCTCCTCAGGGAGGCCCTCGCTGACCACCCCATTGACGACGGTACCCTCGTCGCCACCCGTCCCTTACACTGCCTTCTTTTCTCCATCACCCTGTCCCTCCTTGGCCCTGTACTTACTGTCAACTACTACATTAATCAGAATGTAAGATCTATAAAAGCAAGGACTTTGTTTTGATCACCTCTGTATTTTCAGCTTCAAATCAGGGCCTGGCCCACTGGATATATTCAATAAATACTTGATCTTTTTTTGAAACTCGCGATCCTCCTGCCAGCCTCCCAAAGTGCTGGGATTACAGGCGTGCCACCACCGCGCCCGGCACTTGATCTTTTTTAAAACCAACACTCTCTTTTCTAAAATTTCTATATCAGATTAACCAAGACTTACAGTTTATAGCTTAAGTAAAAGCAAGTTTTATCATTTTTCTTACCCCTAACTAAACATCTGCAGCTGCCGTAAGTGGACACCATAATTTTGGTCCCCAGGCACATGGTACTACATCAAAATCTGCACCATCACTGCCAAGAAGCCAAAAAACCTGAAACCCAAGCCTCTGAAGTCATGAGACCTCCCATCTCCAACTCCCAGAAGATAGAGACGCTCTTGATCGTGCATACCGGCAGCAGTGCCACCACCACATCTGGAGACGTTTCCAAGGTCCCATCTGCAGCAGCATACACTATAGTAAAGACGTATGTACCAATCCACAGCACGTCCAGAACTGAAAGACACACCCCCAGTCAGCAAGAAACCAAATGACAGCAAGCGAGATAGAAAAAGTCATCGCATGTTTCAAACAGCCACTTTATGCTATGAAATTTAACATGCTATGGGTGAAAAATTAAACGACTAACAATGAAATTTCAGGTTTCAGTGACTAAATACAATTCACAGATATAAAGACACAAGAAGCCCAAATGTATTCAAAGTGGTAGGTTTTTTTCCTGCTGGATTATAATCAGAGCAAATTCTGAAAAATTCTTTAGAAGGCAGGATCCATTTCAAGTCATTCTCCATGAGACCCAGGTGTCTCCAGAGGGTAACCCCTACATTGGTTTAATTAGTTGACTGAATAGTGACATTATTCGTGGGACAGGTACCAACACTCCCCTGCACAAGTACACAGGTATGTCATTTGACCTGGAATGACTGTGTAATAGAGCCAGTATCTCATTAGGTCAGTGCATTAGAAAAGCAGCATTACCTCTGACAGGATGATCTGACTCATAGAATGGAGGACACGGAATTACTTTTTTTTCCTGCAAAGTCTGAAAGAGATTGGGGGGGAGTCATCAAATGAAATAATCCCTAAACCAGTGAAAATGCCAAATCAAACCTGCTGCCCTAGAAGCAATCTTGTTCCATCTCCCTGGCCAAAGAGACTGAACAAAAAGAAGTCTACTGTCTATTGCTATAAACCCATCCTAGAGAGATACTCACTCAATTGTGTTCAGACGCAGGCAACAAGGATGTTCAATGCAACAGCACTCGTAGGCACAGAACTACTAGCTCTGATGCGGGTGACTACAAATAGTAGGGTAGACAAGCTATGGCACACTTACCTAGTGAACTACTATGTAGTCGTTAAAGAGGATGAAAGTAGCTCTACAGGTAATGCACTGGAAACAGACCTCAATATATTAAGTTATAGGGGTGGGGCCACAGCTCAGCAAAGCAGTAAAATCAAGCCAAATGGCTTATCTTTTCAGAGGCTGATACATTCAACAGAGAATGTGTCAAATTCTACATAGCAACTTTTGGCAATTACAAATAAGAAGTCAGGCACACTCCAATGTGCCTATGGTCCCAGGTACTTGGGAGGCTGAGGCAGGAGGATCATTTGAGATCAGAAGTGGAGTCCAGCCTCAATGATCAGAGACCTTATCTCAACAAAATTTTCTTTAAATGTGACATGTAAAAAAATCAAGCCTTGGCTTCACACCTAAACCACTGCATTTCTACCCAGGAAGCCCAGACAGCAATCTCAGGAGGAGTGTCAGGACAGGTGTCAGAACAACCTGTGAACCCCTCCTTTGTATCCAGAACAGAACAGACACATGTGTGAGTCAATTTGTATTACCTCAAGAAAATCACAGGGAGAGGACAACAGAGCACACAGACAACAGCGACGTCTGTATTCTCCATTGTCTACAGCTGGAGGAACCAAGCCTTTAAAGTGGACCAAGTTAAGACAAATGCTAGGCTTTAATGCAGAGCGAGTCTGCATCATGGGAACAGTTTTTCCACTAACTCCTTTTCCCCTTAAACTCTTTGTTTTTATAGAATGGACTGGGAATATAATATTGGTGGAACAGTGCATAGAATATGATCACATTTTACTTAATCAGCAAGACAAAAATAATGCCTCTGCCCATAGACTATTTCTATAAGCAACCAGAAAAGTGAGGAAGGCCACCGACTTCAGAATACAGTGGGTGCCACTGGAAGGGCTAGGGGCTAAAGAGTTCCACCCTGTTCTTCATTCATTGTTGTGGTGAGCATAAATTACTTTTTAATAGGAAAAACAACAAAAAGGCTCCCAAACCACCCACCAAACAGTGGGCAACTTAAGGAAAGTTCTGAAGTTCAAGAACTTACAGGAAGATACTGGACCACAGTTCCATTCTGTTTTCCTACTGCCAGCTGCTTTCCTTTGGGGCTCCAGCACACTGGGCAAGCAAAAAGAAAATGTTGTCAATTAAAAATGGAAGAAAATGGAGCAAAGCAATGCCATCTATCACACAACGCTATATAATCACCACTTCTCATTCCTCTGCCAGCCATGGAAGACCCTGGATCTTCCCTACCCAGCAGAATGAAAAAAGTACTATCACTTTAATGATACAAGCCAATTACCGACACGGCTCCCCAGCCAACAAGCTGCAAAGCCAGTCCTCCAGTCCCTGCTGAGAAGTGGAGATAAGCACGGGCTGCAGCCGCATAGAGCCTGCCGACGCCAGCATGGACCTGAGACACTGCAAGCCAGGGCCAAAGCGAGCCAGGGAAGGCTGACCTCCCCAACTGTCGTAACCCCAATCCTGGGCATCCAGGATCCACAGATCTCAATCTTCTCCCTCCCGACCAGCTGAGGGAAAAAGGAAAAATAGCAGACCTGAATGGGATTGCAGGGCCAAACAACAGTATTAACAGTTTTCCAAAACCTAATGATTAGCATAAATTTTGACCAACAGCCTTGACCCAAGAGCTACATAAACTCAGGGACTGTCACACTCAGTGGAAATCACCATGAGGTCTCCCCTCATTTGCTAGAGCTCTCTTTTCTTCCCATGTGAATAAATCCTACTCTTGCATACACTCTTCCTCATCTATGGATTTTATTCTTCAAATTCATAAGAACTCAAAAGAAACTGGTGGTAGGCTCCTGGGATCTGCTTCAACACTGAAGAGCACAGCCCACCATTAAGAGCTGCTAGCATGCCACTCAACAGCAGTGGAGAAGAACTGGGCTTTGCCAGGTGCAACCCTCGGAGCTGACACCAGCAGGCAGATCTGCTTGATCAGCTGCGAACACTACAGTAGGTTTCTCAGCTACAGAGGCCTGCAGGCTATGCAGACCTCACTCACCAGCAGAAGCAGGGAAACTGACTTCATTATGACTTATCTCCTGCTTCTATTTGTTATTTCTACTGCTTTTCCTGTGAAGGTATAAATGACTTTCAGAGGACCACTCTTCTGGACAGAAACAAAACATATTCTCAAAAACACAATTTTAAACCAACAATACCAAAATATTTCTTTCTTTGAATAACCCAAACACATTCAAATTAATTTATGTATGCTATTTGGCTTTAAAGACATTATCTATGGAAATAAAGAATATGATCCATTCTAACAACAACAACAAAACCATGCATAAAACAAAGAACCATCCACTTTTACTTCCAGAAATTAATTTTTAAGTAGATTACCATTACTGTATGTTATGAAGTGAAAGCCTTTATTACCCACCAGATGTTACTGCCACCGTGGGAGGAAGAGTGGCACATACTTTCACCACTTCTGTGACTTGCAGGACAGCAATACTGCCATCAGCCAGACAAACTGCCACCATAGAGGGGACAGTGGGGTTCCACTTCATATCGATCACCATGCCTCCTGCATCCTTTAAAAGCTTGTGATAGGCAAATGGGCGTTTCTGCTGTTTAGCCTTTTAAAATAAATACACAGAAGCAAAGTAAATTAATAAATACACAGATACATTTGACATTCAAAGGAAAATATTGAAAGTAGTTTTCATAAGTCACAGTTCATTGTTCTCCCTAAGTATGGAAAAAAGAATTGACTCTACAAACCTATCTACTTGTTACAATTTCAACAGAACTTTGAAAATGGCAATGAATTATGCTAGCACACTCAGAGGAATTCCCAGCAGGGGAATATACAAATGCAAAATAATCAATAAACAACAAGAACAACATTAAAATCCTGGCTTGGAGGGGCTGGGATTGTGGCTCAGCGGTAGAGCACTCGCCTAGCACGTGGGCAACCCGGGTTCGATCCTCAGCACCATGTATAGATAAAACACATTGAATAAAAAAACGCATTGAGTACAACTAAAGCAAATAAATAAAAATATTTAAAAAAAAAAAAAAATCCTGGCTTGGAACTGCGGTTGTGGCTCAGTGGTAGAGCACTTGCCTTGCAAGTGTGGGGTATTGGGTTCGATTCTCAGCACCGCATGTAAATAAATGAATAAAATAAAGGTCCATCAACAACTAAAAAAATTAAAAAGAAAAATATCTTAGCTCTGCCTCCTGGCTCTGATGGGACACTGGACAGTTATTTAAACTCTTTTAATTCTGTTTTTCCATCTATAAAGTGAAGATTATCATACCTACTATCAAGGCTACAGTAGGAATAAACAAGGACAAGAGATATAAATGCTTTGTGTAGGACACACAGTACAAACATACTCATTATTATCATTCTTTTTTTTTTTTTTTAAATATTTGTTTATTTGCTTTAGTTGTACACAATGTGTTTTATTTGTACGTGGTGCTGAGGATCGAACCCAGGGCGCACACGTGCTAGGCGAGCGCAATACCGCTGAGCCACAATCCCAGCCCCATCATTCTTTTTTAAAAAATATTTACTTTTTAGTTGTAGGTGGACACAAAACTTTTTTTTTTTTTTTTTTTTTTTTAATGTGGTGCTGAGGATCGAACCCAGTGCCTCACACGTGCTAGGCAAGCGCTCTACCACTGAGCCACAACCCCAGCCCTTATTATCATTCGTAAACTGCTTGTAACGGAAAAACATGGCATTAGGATGCCAGAGACCAAATATCTATATATATGTGTATGTGTAGATAACACAGTATCTATTTTAACTCTGAGGTTTTGGGCAAGTCACCCAAGCCTTCCTGACTGGTTGTCTCATGCATAAATGAGAAATGATAATAACAACTTATGGCAGGTGGTATATGAAATAATTTCCTTAAGGCCTTCTATCTCAAAGACCTATGATTCTGTAAAGACTTTTTTTTTTTTTTTTGTAACAAGGATTGAACCCAGGGGTGCTTAACCACTGACCAACATCCCCATCCCTTTTTATTTTGAGATAGAATCTTGCTGAAACTGGCTTTGAATTCACAATCCTCCTGCCTCAGCCTCCTGAGCTGCTAGAATTACAGGCATATGTCACAGCACCCAGCTAAGGTCTTTTCCGCCCCCACTCCATATTTTAATCTAGAGAAAGACTTGAAGAGCCAACCTAAGGAACTTCCAAGTTACAATTCCATATAAGGAAATCTCCTTAGGTTTCCACATTAACATTACATTTTATCAGTAGCTTACCTCATTTGAGAATGTCCGAACATCAAAAAAAGCAATAATGGAACCATATTCACCAGACATCATGCACACAGACAGTGTGAGGTTATCACAGCTCAGGGCAAGGTGATGGACCGGGAATTTCATCGGAACAACCAAGCTTTGGACTTTATCAACTAAGACAGGAAAAAAAAAAAGAAGAAAAAAAAAGTCAAAGCAAAAAACAGCATATTCTAACCATAGAGCCAAAACCCCTTATCCAAGTCAATATGCAATATTTTTGGATCTACATAAACCTATACTGCCTGGTACCTATTTATACAGATAAATCTTCGTTTTCACAAAGAAATATAATGATGTATTATGTAATCCAAGGACTGCTGTCATAGGAATAACTGTGACGTCTGCCCTTGCTGAAAATACTTTTGCCACAAATGCTCCAAATAGTACACATTCCCATCTGTTTGGATGGTATTGTTGTACCAACTAAAAACCCAGGTAATAAACCCCTTCTGAAGAGTCAGAACCCAAATTCAGCTGAGCAAAAACCAAAGCATGGCATAATGCTAAGTTCTTTCCTCTGAGCTCCAAGGAAGGGCTCACTGAGACATACAAAGGACCAAAGAAAAGTTCCTACTGGAACTTAGTCATCTTGGGAATCAATCTTAAGTCCAAAAGCAGTTTTAATTTTAACATTAAGATGATTTCTTAGGAAGAAAACATACTAGCAAGCCACCACAGCTCTCTCTACTATGCAACATCAGTGGGGAAACTTACCTATCTTATTGGGATCATCTCCAGGTTTGTTTTGAATAAGAAGGTTTTTAGTAGGAAAAACTTGCAGTCCACTCGCTCCCCCAGCAAAGACCAGACCATACTTGTTGGATATGGCAAGCAGACTTGAGCGCTCCTTGGGCAACTCCTCAGGGGAGTCAAAGATTCTCACTTTTTTCAGTGCTCTAAACTGAAAATCCTGGAGGATCAAAACAAGGTCAATTTGGGGAAAACGGGAAATTAAATTGTTCTTATACTCTAGCAGACACAATTTCAGTATAACAAAAATATTAAAACCCAACGGTCAATGATCATACAAGTTGTCTTTAGACTCCCTTTGCTTATGGTGGTGCCTGGCATCACAATCATTAATATTTGTTGAATGAAATAAATGAAAAGAAAAATCCATGAAGTCTTCCTAGGTGAATCCAGCTCACATTGATCTAAAACTTATCTGAATTCCCAGTTGTATTTATTGTCTGAATCACAGCTACACTTTATTACTTAGAATCTTATCCTATGTTGTGGTGCTTCATTGCTTCTTGACCTAGCATGGTGCTCAATAAATTACTGTTAATGTTGAAAGCATCACTCAACTTCACGGTAAGTTCTAACTTCCAATGCAGTATTCAACAAGTAAATAATAACCACACAGAGAGGTGACCAAATGCCAAAAGCTGGCTTACTTGTATCAAATGCTTAAAATTCCACTAGGCAAAAGGTCCACTAGAGACCTTTAAACAAAAACTAAATGCTAAATTATTTGTTCTAATTAGTTATACATGATAGTAGAATGTATTTTGACATATTATACATATATGGAGTATAACTTCTCATTCTTCCTGTTGTACGTAATGTAGAATTACATTGGTCATGTAATAATATATGCGCATGGGACAATAATGTCTGATTCACTCTACTATCTTTCCTATTCCCATTTCCCCTCCCTTCCGTTCATTCCTGTTTGTCTAATCCAAAGTACTTAATAAATAAAATACATTCCAAAAGTGTAAATGCCTTCGTGGCCTCCATTTTTGTACATCAGTCTTATGTTTCACACAGGATCACTACACACTCCATGTACTACTGGATTCCATGTTTAATATATATTCGTTAAAAGACTGACTCAAATACTTAATTCCAATTATGGTGGGTGAAAAATTCACACAGCAGAGGAGATCATATCATGATTTCATACAAGAGCAGAATAAAAATTTTAGTCTTTTTTATAATTCTTATTCTGATAATACCAACTTGTTCTTTTTTGCTCTTGGTCACCTGAGTGCAGAGGCCAGTGAAGCAAAGGGACATAAAAACGCTCTCCTGCTACAGGAACTCATCCTCATTATGTGGCTCGAAAGCCTTTCTTCCCTCATCCCGGACATATCTGAGGAATGACACATTCCCACTGGGTGGCTTGCCACAGGTAGTGGCACTCAAAAGGAAAAGGGAATCACTATTCTAAGTATGGTATGAATTCCTACCCCTGAAAGCATTTCAGTGATTTGTTGTTTACACAAATGCCAAAAAAGTCTCTCTGCGACTCACTTTTCACTGTTTAAAACAGCTCATTCTCTGTACCTTCCTTTTGTCAGAACACGTACAACAACTATCAAACACCACCCCGGGGGCTGGGGAGAGCGCCCATGCTATCATGGGACCACTTGGCCCTCCCTTTAGCTTCCTGACTTCAGACGGATCTCCAGCGCCAAAACCGCGCTCCTAGTCCAATTAGCTGAGGTCTGTAGGTCTGATCTTCCCTGGTCCTACTTTTCGTAAGCCTAGCCCGCCTTCCAGAAGTGAGAGTGAGAAGGCGGGTCCTGCGCGAGCCCGGCCCTCAGTTCCCCGGCGGCATGTGACCGGGCACTGCTGTCCGAGCCTCGGTCGGCTGCTCTATTGGCGACTCCCTGCAGGTGCTGGGAAGGCAACCCAGTGCCCGGCGCACGGCCAACGCTCAATCAGCAGCAGTCACCACTACCGCTCCTGTCCCACCACCCGAAAGCGGCTAGGACGGCGCCGGGGGAGTGCGGGGCGCCAGCGGGACCCGGGACCGTCGTCCACTGTTCAAGCGGGCGTCGGAGGCGGGGCTCCACGGCAACGCCGGGACCCAGGAGAGGAGGGAGGCCCCGGCCAGTCTCTGACCTTCATCTCCCGCTCGGGGATCATGGCATCCATCTCGTCTCCCATCGCGCCGCCCTGTTCGTCGAAGGAGCCGCCGCCGCCGCGGTCTGCGGCCTTGCGCTCCGAGCCCAGGCCGCGCCTAAGCCAACTTCCTTCCCTCAGCGCCAGCGGCGCGCGGCGGAACGCGAACTTCCGGCGCACTTTGGTGACGTCAGCTGCCTCTGTCATTGGTGGGATCGAGGGAAGCCGCGCGGGGTGTGGCGGAGTCATCTGAAGTCGCGCGCTCGCCGCCCGAGCGCTCTTCGGCCAACGGGAGCCGACTAGGGGGCGTGGCTGTGACCCCGGCGCCGGCGCCCTGGACCTGCCCCGCCCCGCCTACGCAACCTGCGCGGGCTCATTTCATTCGTTGAGCGGCGCGTGCCTCCACGCTCCGCGCTCATTCCCTGGAATCCTCACGGTAACCCTTACGTGCAGGTGGCTGTTCTTAGCTTCCGATCCAGAGTTAGGAACTTTATAGATATTTCTAGGGGACAGGTTTTGAGGGTTTGGGCTTTGAGGGGTGGAAGCAGAGAAGTTCCAAGTGAGTGGATTAGGGCCTCCCCACGGGTGACCCTGTGTGTCTAACGACAAAGGCCAAAAATGGGGAGGGTAAAGGACGCCAAAGACCAGCTTTGTTTACTCCTGTCAAGGTAATCATTTCCAGAGTAAAAGTCATATCCACTTCTGATCACTGAAGACTTTGTGCTGAGTTTTGCAGAAAATACTTTTTAGATGTTTTGTTGCTTAACCTTCAAGGCTTTCTAGTCACCTAGCGGTTTATTAACGTTTGATTGATGAAATCAGGTAAGTTAAGAAAATCCTCCGGTGGCCCTCAGCCAGAGTTCAGATGAAATGGGCTGATAGTACAGTACTACCTAGAAGAGATCTCTGTAGCAGAATTATAAATGTTCTAGGACAGAGGTTTTTAACTTGCTAGCTGTGAGTCAGCTGGGGGAGCAGGGACATTCTGCCTCTCACTGGTTTTCGGCAGGTTAGCCACTTATTGTTTACTTATCTGCTCCACTTCTGCTTCTCACTGTAACAAGAATGATATGATAGAATCTGTGTCCTGTGAGCCGGGCGCGGTGGCGCACGCCTGTAATCCCAGCACTTTGGGAGGCTGAGGCAGGAGGATCGTGAGTTCAAAGCCAGCCTCAGCAATGGTGAGGCACTTAGCAACTCAGTGAGACCCTGTCTCTAAATAAAATACAAAAAAAAGGTCTGGGGATGTGACCCAGTGGTCGAGTGCCCCTGAGTTCAATCCCTGGTACCACAAAAAAAAAAAAAAAAAAAAAAAAAGAATCTGTGTCCTGTGGATGTTGCAAGGAGTGTGAAAACTCAGCTGTCTCAGGGGAAGAGCTGGCTCACACAGGACATCACATTCAATCTGCTGCTGTGATGGCAACAGGAAAGACAGTGGAATGAATTGGACATAACTTTCCTATGTTAGTATATGAATGCTTGGCCAGTGTAACTCCACATAACGTACAAACACAAAAATGTGAAGTTTTGCTCCATATATGCATGATGTTAAAATACATTCTGTCATGTATAACTAAGAAGAACAAACAAAAAAGCTTTAAAAAATCTGCTGCTGTGTAAGCTAGTTCTGCATTTGCTGACCCTCACCCATCTCCAAGATACACTAAGAAAAAGACTGGTCAGTTTGTCTGGTTTATTTCCAATCTGTAGAGGTGACATATCCCACACATGTACTTATACACACACACATGCACACACACAGCTTCATTCACCTGAACTTGCCTAACAAACTCCTTTTGAGTCATAGGGATAAAGCCATACTAAGCAGTCCCCGTGTTGCTGGTTACATTAGTTAGATTTGGTCTTTTTCAGAAAGAAGACTGTTTAAGTCCCAAGAAGCTGAGTCTTAGTGAGAGAAGGGTCATGGCGTCAACAGCCACAACCTGAAATACATGCAGACCCCCCTTCCCAGGGACCAGTCTTAAGACCCTCTCCCCGGGGGCTGAGTTCCAGAAGCTGAGCTTCCCCCAGCTCCACAGAGAGAGAACCCTCTTTTCCTGCATTTCTAGATTCTAGAGGTGCACCCATTTTCTCTCCTCCCTTGATGTTTCCTGTAATCTCAGGAACCCACTGGAATAAACCTGGCTGGTTCTGTCTTCCTCTCTGAGAGGAACAGTCACACTGAATAGACAGGGAGTTAAGGAAGGCTTGCTCTTCCCCAAAGGTCCCAGCCTGTCCCAGAGAGAGGAGGAATGGGGGGGTCAGGTAGTTGCTAATCTCTCAGAAGGGGAAAAGGCAGGGTGGGGGTGGGGTAGGATTGTATATTTACAGGGAGGAATGTTGCTGGGGTTTAAATTTCAACTAGGCCCATGAATTTGAAGCAGCTCCTTAGGCTGAAGATCAGCCAGTCATAGCCAAATTTTGCTCCTGAACTGGTTGAGACCAGAGAATTAACTGACCTGGTGGTATCTTCCTGCCCTACCTGCTCTACTCCCTCAGGGTGCTGTAGGGGCCCTGGACCCTTGATTATGAGCCTGTAAGGAGCCACAACTCCCAGTCCTTAAGGTTTTGCAAAGGCTTCTCCAAGACTCTTGCCCAGGCTTGGGCCAAGCTAGAGCCCTCAGGACTGCAGTCACCCTCTTCCTAACAGTCATCTCACTGTCTTTGTCTGGTTGGAGTTCCCCCTGGACTCTACATTACATGAGTCTGCGCATTTATTGCCGGGTTCTGAACTCATAGCCTATAGCAAGTGCTTTATAAATATGTTTAGTGAGTGAGTTCATCTAAGTCCTGAGTGCTCAGGGTAAAGGAACCCAGAACACAGGTGCGGCGAAGTTTGAGGCCTTCCTGTATGAGTTCTGAGAAGCAGGTCTCTGAGGCTGGGCTAGGAAGCTGCAGGGCAGGCAGAACTGCGGAGACAGACCTGCTCCTTACGTAAGACGCCGTCTCAGAAGCCCTGGGGAGTGCAGTCCTGGCCCCGGGCCTTCAGAGCCAGTGAAGCCTTCCCCAAATACTGCCCTGGGAGATTGCCCCTTCCTCTCCCCTTCCCTGTTTTCAACAGTGAATAAGGCAGCCCAAGGCAGAGGTGAGGTGTGGGCAGGGGTATCTGACCACCTGGACTGTGGACCAGGCTCTTCCATCCCCAGATTAACCCCCTGACTTTCAGCAAGGCACTTAACCCCTGTGGGCCCCCACAGTGAAATGAGAGGGCTGGCCTACAGGGTGGATCAGGGCCCTAAAATCCCGTGAACCCATAAGAAAGGACCCAGGTGACCTCAATTCAACCCCAAGCTCAAGGTTTTGAGCAAATCAGAAAGGGAGCTAGATGAGTGAGATGGTGGACACAGCCCATGTCAGGTCCAAGTGGGAGGGCTTAAAGCTTGTAGCAGGTGCTCAATAAATACCTGTTGAATGAATGAACAAATGGTGTGAGGAAGGTGAGTGCAGAAGCAGCTGGGTTCCAGGCAGGCTTCGATCAGAGAGGCCGCCTTCTATGTCTCAGCTCCTGGCTCAGCAGTGCTGCTTTTCTCCAGGAGCACTGACTCCTCATCCTCCCATCCTGGTGACCTCAGCATCACCCCCCTCAAGCCCCTGGCCTCACCTCTGCCTCCAGCGCCTTCTACTGCCCTAGCAAGGGTCAGTGGGGCTGCACCATCTTTCTGAGCTGCCTGTAGAGATGGGGCCAGGAAACAAGGCTCAGGGTTCCTTCTGGTTCCTTTTTGAAGGGCTCAAGTGGCCACGCTCCTTTCCTCCCCACCTCTGCCGTGTCACTGAGGATGAGCAGAAGCATGGAACAGGGTGGGGGTCAGTTGGGGCCACATCCTGGACCACCAGCAGCTCTGGAGGCAAGGAGCTGTCCAGAAAAGGCCAAAGGAGGCCCTGCAGCCTTGTTCCCACCCCAGGGTCTCCTTCACCAGGGCCAGGCCTGGAGCCTGAGCTCAGCTCAGACACATTCTGGACGGATGGACAGCTTCATGTCCAAGAGCTGGGGACACAGGCTTCTGGCCTCCTGCCCTGTTTTTGGTTTGTTGTCAGCCCTTCTGCACAGGATGTGGGCAGGTGGGAAGAAGAGAGGGACGGGGCCCAGGACTAAGGACTCCTGACGCAGACCCCCTTTAAGGCAGATAATTTGTGCTTTACAAAGAGATGGATGAAACAAACATGAACAAGCAAACAAGACAGTGACAAGGAGTTAGGAAGGACAGCGAGACAGGAGGGAGGAAGAGCAGGGCGGGAGGCAGCGGGGTGATCCTCAGGGCAGGCTGGCGATGTCCCTCTCGGGAGGGGGCCCAACTGGCTTGGGGCTGCTGTCGTTGGCTTTTCCTTCAAACATCATGACGCTGGTTTGGAGACGGAGGAAAGAATGAGAAAAACAAAACAGAATTAGGATCGCTTTCCTCATCCAGAAAGGTCTTCCCAGCCTGTGTCTGCTCTCTGGAGGATCCTCATGAAAGCCCACGCTGGCAGCTATTGGGCCAAAAGTGGTGATGTGACGCCCCTGCCACTGAGGCAGTCCACGGTGGAGGCAGGGGGAGGCTCCAGCCCTCTGACTTCTAGGCCATGCGCCTTCCCCTGTCCTGCTATCTGCGCAAAGCTGGGGTCTCCAAAAGCCTAACCAAGCCTGGGGAAGGAGTTCCAAATGGAACTTCTGAGGGGAACAGCCTGGATTTGTTTTTTGTTTGTTTTTTTTTTGGTACCGGGGATTGAACTCAGAGGCACTCGACCACTGGGCCACATCCCCAGCCCTTTTTTTTTTTTTTTTTTTGTATTTTATTAGAGACAGGGTCTCACTGAGTTGCTAAGTGCCTTGCCATTGCTGAGGCTGGCTTTGAACTCGCGATCCTCCTGCCTCAGCCTCCCAAGTGCTGGGATCACAGGCGTCCGCCACCACGCCCGGCAACAGCCTGGATTTGAACACCAGCCTGCTGCTTCGCAGCTGAGCAACTCGAGCTAGGCTCTCAGCCTCTCTGGTCCTCAGTGTTTCTATCTGTAAGTGGGAATGCTCAGGGCTCTGGCCAGCCTGGACCGTGGGCTCGTGAACCATCTGTCGCGCCTCCTTGATCCTTGGTGAACTCCTTCATATAATGGGACAGGTATAGTTTACCTTTGTACTTTAGAAAAAAGTGAATCTTATTTCATAAAAGCCAAGTGGGGTTCCTTTTCAGCTGTGACAAATGACAAGAAGACTCCAGGGAATTTCTCTAATGCTCTTCAGTGGGGAAGAACATCCAGGGCACCAGTCCAGCCACCCTGTTAGTTGCTGGTCATGAGCAGGCGCTAGGCTGAAACCCTGTGTCATCCCACTAGCCCAACGGACAGCACGTCGAGGAAGATGCATATCATGCCCATTTCATAGATGGATAAACCGGGGCTCGCTGACCAAGGTAGCTCACCCGGGGTCATTCAGGTCACAAGTAATAGCACCAGGATTCAGACTCCACCTCCCTTTAGAACTGATTTCAACCCTGTTTTATGCTCACAACGACCCCCCCGGGGGGAGTAGAGTTGCTTTGTAAATGAGGAAACCGAGCCCAGGAAGTGCTGCCGGACTCATCGCCAGTGTCAGCAATTTGACGGGCAGAGACATGAGGCTCAGGAAAATCAAGTCCCCAGCACTGGCCCGGGAATGGCTGTGCCTTCAGAGAGGCCCACAGGGAGGTACTCACAGCTTGAGGACGGCCGACCGTTTCCCCAGCATCATATTCACAAAGTCTCGGTAGGAGATGGTGTCGCTGACTCCACCTGTCACCTCCGAGATCATCTTCTTCATCTCCAGGTGGGTCTTGGGGACCCCAAGCTTCTCCATCATCCTCTTTAAAGACATCAGGTCTGCCAGAGGAAAAGCAGCCCGCGCAGGGCAGGCAGGAGCTCAGAAGCCAGGAGGGCCCCCCTCCTGCGCCCCAGGTGCTGGGCGGGAGATCCGCTCCCCGCATCAGCAGGCGAGAGAGTTCGTCCTCGGTGGGGGACAGTGTTACAAACCTGGGCTTTTGGGGTCGGACTCCAGAAGGGACAGAGCTCTGCCACCCTTGGATGTGGGACCGGGCAGACCATTTAGCTTGAACCCTGCTTCGTCAGCGGCAGGATGGGTTGCTGGGGGCATTCGGAGGCATGATGCAGGGAAAGCTCTGGCTCAGGCTAGGAGCTCAGTAACGGAGCCACTGAACTTCACGCTATTATAGTGACCAGATCTCCGCTGTCCCCTGTGGTTAGAGTGAGCCCTGGTGCCCAGCCTCCTGCTACCCAGAGAGTTACTGCCCGGTGCGGGTGGGGAGGTCAGGGAGTGGGCCTGGGCCCAGGCATTCAAAGTCAGCCTCTTGGGTACAGCTTGTCAGGTGACTAATGCCACCATGCTGTCCTCGAGCTCTGCCTCAGCTGGAAGGGGGAGGGAGCCAAAAATATCCCTCAGAGCAGGAAAAGCAACAAAAGAACAAAATTCAAGAAAAACAAGGGTGGCACCAAAAAGTCACTACACCCCAAGGGGCCGCCACCAAGATCTGAGGCGACTTCCTCAGGATTGTTCTGCGGTGGACAATGGATCAGTGAAGGAGGGTGGGAGCGGGGCCAGGCAGGGGCTGAGTCAAGGGATACAAGCAGTGGTAAGGCAGGGCAGGCAGGAGGGTGCCAGGCTGTCCAGGGCCTTTCAGAGCCAGGCAGTTCCTACAGTAAAGAGCAACAGGGCGCCATGGCTGCCCATCAGACTGGGAATTGGCAAGACCCTTCTGTAGGGAAGCTTGGGCAGATGCTTCTGAAGGCTCACTTTTGAGATTTACTCTGAAGAAATAACCAGCAAAAAGATTCACGTATAGGGCGGGGGTTGTGGCTCAGCGGTAGAGCGCTCGCCTAGCACGTGCGCGACCCGGGTTCGATCCTCAGCACCACATAAATAAACACATTGTGTACAACTAAAGCAAATAAATAGATATTAAAAAAAAAAATAAAGATTCACGTATAAAGATGCTCTTCATAGGAACACCCATAGTTGAAATTGGAAATCATCTGAATGGTCAAGACTTGGGGACTGGCCACATAAATGAGTCCATTCCTACGATGGAATATCATGTAGCTGTGAGTCAGAAGAACCTGTTCAGAAACCAAAGGCTGGGCCCTGGGTCCACCCCTCAACAACGGGGGTGCCAGGCAAGTCCTTTCACCTCTGAGTCTTGGTTTCCGCATCTGTGAAATGGGGGTAACTGAACCAGCCCTGACCCCGCTGTAGCGTTGCCGGTGAAGACGGAGTGTGGATCGCGAACCCTCTACCCACCCCACGCCCCCTACCCCAGGGCCTCCAGGCCTCACTCACCAATCTCGCCTTCATTGTTGAGGTCAAACTCCATGTATTTTTCTGGAAATGAGAAGCAATACCTGGCATTAGCCCGGAAGCAGCATCTCTCCCTGCAGGGTCCAGGGACCCCTGGAGAGGGCTGACTGGGTCCTGGGGAGCCCTCATTACCCTCCTCAGCCACGGTCTCTGAAGACAGCTCTGCCTGCACCACCCCCACAGGCACCTGGGAGGGAAGACAGCCAGGGCCACTCTGACCCTGGTACTAAGAAGGCAGCTGCTTCCTCCTGAGTCCCCATGGGCCGGCTGCATCTGAATCTGCTGCAAAGCGACTGGAACAGATTCTCTGTCCTGGAGACTTAAGTCCAGGGGTTTGGGCAAGGGCAGGAGGAGTGCTTCAGAGTGTCCGGGTGACTCAGAGATCTCTGGGTTCAGAAACCAACAGAAAGCCCTTGGGCGTGCAATAGCTCCCAGTGGCCCTACAGTCTGCAGGGGTCCTCAGAAACTCCCTACAAACCTCCCCTACAGACTTGGAATTAAAATTCCGGATCAAAGAGTCCTGGAACTCCAACAGCAAGGGAGGACGGCGCAGGGTGCTGAGCTTGGTGTCTGCTGACAGGGCAGCACGTGCATAGACCATGAGGCCTTGCATGGGTCACCCTCCATCGCAGCCCACCGGCCTCCTGCCTCCCACCCACTCCAGCTGGCTGGAACCTTCTCCCAGGTGGCCTCAGGCCCACTCCTCATGCCTTTGCGCCACCCCCCCCCCATTCTGAATAGGCCCCTCCATCACCACTGAGCACTCCTGTCCCTCCTCAGGGTACATTTTTCTCCAGAGCGCCTAGTGTGACCGGCTCCCCACCCTGCCCCTGCCATCACGTCACACGCCAGTGTTCCCACTGTGTGGCCAGGCCACAGTGGGCCTGGTGCCATAGTGAGTGCTCCCTCGGAGAGCAAATAAGTGAATGATTCAAAGACCTTTCCAGTCGTTTGCTTTCCAACACGACCTCCCCAGTCCCAGTCCTGCCCAATAGACCCAGTCCTACATCTCAATGAAGATAAGTAGAGGGGCTGGGGTTGTGGCTCAGAGGTAGAGTGCTCGCCCGGGTTCAACTGTCAGCACCACATAAATATAAAAGGCATTGTGTACGACTAAAATAAATAAATAAATATTTTAAAAAAAGATAAGCAGAGAGGACGTTACACCCCTGGGACCCCGTCTCTCCTCCCAGCAGACCAGTCCAGAGCATGCCTCTCCTGCAGGCCTCGGCACAGGGTGGGGACAGAGTACTTTTTTCCTGTTTCTCTCCCCTGCCCCTCCCCACCGTCCTGGTGATTGATCCCATCTTTTTTTTTTTTTTTTTTTTTTTGTGGTACCAGGGATTGAACTCAGGGGCACTCGACCACTGGGTCACATCCCCAGACCTTTTTTGTGTTTTTTATTTAGAGACAGGGTCTCACTGAGTTGCTAAGTGCCTCACCATTGCTGAGGCTGGCTTTGAACTCTCGATCCTCCTGCCTCAGCCTCCCAAAGTGCTGGGATTACAGGCGTGCGCCACCGCGCCCGGCTGATCCCCTCTTTATTTTTCACTTGAGCCGGGGTCTTGCTAAGTTGCTGAAGGCCTTGCTGAGTGGCTGAGGCTGGCCCGGAATTTGCAAAGCTCCTGCCTCAGCCTCCTGAGTCGCTGGAACTCCAGGTGTGCGCCACCAGGCCTTACTGCAAAAAGCATCAAAGCATCCTGGCTAGGAGTGGTGGCTTTGGAGCCAGACCGACTGTGGCTGCTGTAGTGAGCCGTGGGCCTGCCCACGACCCCAGCTCCCCAAGCCTGAGTTTCTTTGTTTGTAAATTAACAACTGCACCAGCTCCCTCCTAGCTCACCATGCGGGCTGCTAGGGAACGGCACCTGCCAGCTACTGTGCACATCGTCAGCCCTCCAAGTCCTGCCCAGAACAACTGAGCCAAGCGATCTTAGGCACACTGGACAGCTCCTCTGCCCTGGAGCAGGGAGGAGGCTCACCATGCAGATGGTGGGAGGGGGCTGCGTCCTCCGGGATATTTACCAAGTGTCCCCTGCAGAGTCCAGGGCTCCGGTGCCCCAAGTGCTTCCCCGGGGCAGGAAAGGTAGGCCTGCCTGGCTCCTCGAACTCAAGCTCCTCTCCTTTCCAGCCGCTGGCTGGGAACCAAGCACCAGGCCCGAACAGAGGGACCTTTATGCTGCCCCTCTCCCCACACGGGCTCCCAGGCCCTGTTTTCTTTTCATCCCGTGCTGCTGGGATTCAATGGGCAGAAACTCTGCCCCCCTGCCCCACTGTGGTGACACAAACGCCCATTCTCCACAGGGGCTCCACTGCTGAGCGGGAGAGGCAGGGCCTGCTCACAAAGAGCGGATTGTGTGCTGGGCCCCGCGCGCGAACAGGGCTCGACAGGGCGGGCAGGACCAACCTGAGCCCCGCTGGGCGGCCCAGAAGGAGGGGCAGGGCCTGCAGACGAGGGGCCCCCGCGGTGGCAGGGAGAAGGGCCTGCTTCGACCCTCAGGGGACCCCCTCTAGCAGCCTGCCAGGAAGAGGAGCATTCTGGGTGAAGTGGTCACAGGCCAGCCCTGTGAGGTGAAAGAGTCCCGTTGCGCCAGGGACCGAAGGGCCACCCAGTTCTCCCCCGGCTGGCGGGGTGGCCAGCCCCAGCTCACCTTTGAAGGCTGAGAGCTTTTCCGGCAGGTTCTCTTCATCACTGTACTTCTGGTCACACAGGAACTCCTACAGAGGCAAGGACAGAGCTGAGCAAGGGCTTGGGGACAGAAGTCCCTAGCACATGGCCCCATAGCCCGCTGCCTCCCCTCCTGCCGGGCGGCCAGGCATGACAGGCAGGGTGCGTCCTGTTGGCCCTGGTTTTCCCTCAACCCCCAGAGGCAGACCTGCACATCCTACCCTGGGGTGAAGTCTGCTCAGCAGCGTGGGGAGACCCCTGGAGGGTCTGCTCGATCAAACTGCACAGCTTTGGCAGGGACCTGCGCCACTGCCCCTGCCCAGTCCCTGACTTCCAGGACCCAGGAACCGAGTGCCCCAGCCATCGCCCGGCTCCAGCCTTGATTTCACAGGTATGGGATCCCAGAGCCCCCACGTGAGTCCCCATGAGACTCCCAGCAGTCATTGCGTACTCTTCAGGCACGTTAGTCTCCTCCCTGGCCAGAAAGTGACGGCCAGTGCTTAGAGGCCCGTTCCTCTCTACCTTGCTTCCTCACCTGGGACACTGGGGTTCAAACCCCAGCCTGCTCCCCCTCAGATGCCTGGAGAGGCTCCAATCAACGAGAGGCGACGAGAACCCGCATTACTAGAAGGCAGTCCAGGCTCAGATCACTAGTGTGAACCCGCACGGCTGGGCACCTGCGCCTCCCCGGGTTTGATTGTAAGTGTGAGGTGGAATATGGCCTCTCTGTGGCTCCCCACCTCAGCTCAGGACCCTTCGACAGGAGAAACCCACCCAGCACGTGGCTCCCTGGGGGGTTGTGGGAGGGGTCTGAGGGCCGTTGGCATTTGCTAAGACATTGACTGTGGCCAGCTCATTAGGTCTTCCCAGTCACTCTGCTTCTGATTTTACAAGTTAACATGTCAAGTCCACAGATAGCCGAGGAGGCCCGGGGCCGGATTGGAACCTGGATCTGCCGGTCTGCAGGGCCCTGGCCCACCTGCAGCTGGACTGAGCAGCCCGGGGCCCACAGGGTGTAGCTGGCTTGGTCACACCCTCACTGGGGCCTCTATTTAGCTGGACTGGGTCCTTCTTTCGCTGTAGCCCAGAAACTGCCCCAGTTGGGGCTGGCTTTGTCAAGGACTTCCCGTGATCCTGGCTCCCCTCCTGCTCCTCTCCTCCATTGCCTTCCCTACCCCATTCTCAGACCAAAAGTCAGAAAATTCACCCTTGTTTGTGACGGCGGCGGGGTGGGGGGGGGTGGGGGTACCAGGCTCCTCCCAGGGTCTCAGATCCCTCATCTGTTCAGTGAGAGCCAGATGAAACTGGAGGTTCCCAGACTTGAGGGGAAAGCAGACAGGAGGCGTCAAGGGGAACACCAACGTAGGGCTGCCAAGTTTGCATTTTGCCAATTAGCACTTTTTAGACAATTGCTGTTGGCTGCTACCATGAGCTCAGAAACTCATCATCTCTGAATTTTAACATGGGATCCACTTAGCTAAGGCCTAACTCACTCCACCGCCCTACCTTCCCTTCGCTTTATCAAGAACTGGAACTTTGTCGGGAGGAGGCCCAAGAACACAGGCAGGCCCAGCATCCGGGAGCCTCGGGGGAGAGAGCCGCAGGCCTCTCTGCTCCCGTGCTCCGGCTGGCAATCCTGCCCCAGCCCCGAGCCCGTATGTACCGACCTCCCCAGGATCTGGGTCTACTCGGTCCCCCTGCAGGCAGTGGGCTCGGGAGAGAGACACCGTCCCTGGTCTTAGAGACAAACCATGCACGGGGACAGACACAGAACAACGCGGCAGCAGCTGAGAGCAAGGCCAAGAGCAAGCACAAACTGCAGGAGCAGCTAAGAATGGCTTCCATTCACTGACCCCGGGGGCCAGGCTCTCAGCAGGCAGAGCAGCTGGGGACAGGGACACGGATGATCACTTTTATACCAAGAGAGAGCTTTCTCCTTAGCACAGGTCACCATTTGACATACCGTTTAATTTGAGAACCCCCTTCCTGCCCTCCACCACTAGTAAGGGACCTCGACCACCCTGGCCTCTTTGCCGTGCCTCCTGTGTGCCGAGCTCACTCGACCTCGGGACCTTTTGTCCAGCTGTCCCCCCACATCTACACAAGGTTCTTTCCCTCACCTACTTCAAGACTTCGGTCGATGTCACCTCTATGAGGCCATCCCCTCCACCCCGTTTATGCTGTCCACTGCTGTCTGTCCCCACTTCTAATCCACTCTGCCGTGCTCTGTGTGGGAGGAGCTGCCCCTGGCCCGGCGTCCACTGGCACTGCTTGCCATGGCTGCTGTCCACTGTGTCCCCTGCTAGGACGCAGGATCCACAGAGCAGATGCTCAATAAACGTTTCCAGGATGAGCAAACGAATCGCGACTCAGAGCAGGTAAATAACTTGTGCAAAGCCGCGTTGCTAGCGAGCGGCCAAGCTGGGCTAAACTCTACAGTGGACGCTGCTTGGGCTCCTGCCTGTCCACAGCCGAGGAGCAGAAGCCGTCCAGGAAGTGGATACTGGCAGGAGGCAGGTCCTCAGCCGCAAGTCCCAGGAGGACATGCTTCTTGTCCTGAGGTCGCCGGGTGCCCAGCACTCAGCAATGCCCCGCATAGAGCAGGCACTCAATAACATCTGCTGCAGAGTGGCGAAGCTGCCACTTGGCCCACAGTGACTTCCTCCCACCGCCTCTGAAACCACCAGACTGCTTTGCAAAAGTGTGTGCATGTGTGACAGAGACGGGAAGGGACTCAGGGAATGGTCTCACGTCTTTCCTCCCAGCCAACAATGACAAATGCTTGGACCACAGAGTGGCCAGGGCGGAGGAAGCAGCTGACCGGTTCACATGTGGGTAGGCAGCCCTCTGCCCTGGGTGTAGGGCAGCTGTGCCCTGGCAGCGGATGGGGGAGGCAGGCTGGAGGCAGGGACACAGCCCCCACCCACCTCCCAGCATGGAGTGCCTGCCCACACACAGGCCAGCTTCTTCCTGCTTTCCTCCCTCCGGATCCCTGCTCGGCCTTGGGCAAGAAACCCACCCAGCACGTGGCTCCCTCCGGGGCTTGTGGGAGGGGTCTGAGTGCCCTTTAGCATTTGCTGAGGCATTGACTGTGGCCAGCTCATTAGGTCTTCCCAGACAGCCTGGTTCTGATTTTACAAATTAACGCGTCTCAAGTCCACAGATAGCTAAGGAGGCCCAGGGCTGGATTGGAATCTGGGTCTGCCGGTCTGCAGGGCCCCCTGGGGGGGCAGACACCCTCTCTATTCAGGACCCCCACCCTATCCTGGCTGCCCTGACCCTGGGCCTATGGGCAGAGAAGAGAGAGACTGAAGCCACCCCAGATATTTGGAAGAAAAGCAAAAAATCATAAAGAAGGCAGGCTTAGAGCCCGAGTCAGAATCCACCGAGCAGCTGTGTGGAAATCACTTCATTTGTCTATGTCTCAGTTTCCTCGTCTAAGGAAGAATAAAAAGCTCATGCCCACTATCCAGGCCTGTCCCAAGAACTACAGCATGCAGGCAAACGTGTGTCAAGTGTTTGATCCCACGCTTGGCACTTAATACATGCTAAATAACTGTCAGGTCTTTATTACTACTAATCTCTAACCTGTCTGTCTGTACCATCAGGCCCCCGTCCCCACAGCCCACCATCAGTTATCCAACTGCCACTCCCGGCACTAGGGCTGGTTGTGATTTCTCGCTCCCACTTTCTGGGCACCCATTCGGCAGATGGGACAACGGAGGCTCAGCGAGGTTGCTCAACATGCTCAAGAGGACACAGGGTCTGTCTCACTCCACCAAACAAGGAGAAGGGGCCTGGCCACAGGTTTCTAGGCAAAGCCAATCCTGGGCGCCCCCCTTACTTGGGACAGCTGCAGCAGGTTATTCCTCAGGGCATCGCCTATAGCAGTGCTGCGCCAGTCTTCCCACCACCCCCCATCCAACCTGTGGAAATGCAAGCAGGCAAGAGCCTGCGGGGCACCGCACAGGAATAAGCAATAAGCTATAAGCCCACCTGCCAGTCCTCAAGGGCCAGTGTGCCCACCGGTGCACCCAGGAAGGCAGCAGAGTATGGAAACATCCACCCAGCTGAGCCCAGGGGCCCGCCTCAGAGCACCACCCTGTGCACTCCTTATTCAATAGATGGGGACAGCAAGGCCCCCGAAAGGAACGGTCTTGCCTAAAGTCACAAAGCCCGGAGGCCCCGTGAGATAAACTCTGAGCACTGAATGTGTGGGGCAGAGGCATGGGGGGGCTGGATCAGGTTGCCCAGTGCCCATCCCGGCTCCAGCGTTTAGTAGCTCTGGTGCCCTGGGCCACTTGCTTTACCACTCTGGGCCTCGGCATCCTCACGTGCAGTGCAGGCACAGTGACAGGCCCTCCTCACGAGCAAGGATTACGTGAGCCCTGCGTTGGAAAAGCCTGGTCCCGGCATCGATCACCGTGCCTTGGCATCATCCAGACTCCAGCCATCCCGAGGGACCAGTCGCACAGAGGAAGCCCCCACCCACAGCTCTCTTCCCCGGGACATGCCTGGAAGTCCCCCCACCTCTGGCACCGAGGGCGAGCTTCGCTGCGTCCTCAGGCTCCTGGCTGGCCACAGGGGACAGAGGGCCGGCTTCCTCCGCAGCCCAGGGAACAGTCCCCGGTCTTACGGGCTCCCTGCTGCCTGCTTGGTCAGCACGACCTCGGATGCCCATGGGTGCACACCACCCACCCCAGAGCCTTGTCCAGGCGCTCAGGCCTCTGCTCGCCCTGGAACCTGCCACCTGCCCACAGCTCCTTGACTTAACCCCCTTCTGGGGCTGGTACCTCTAGCACCTTCTCGCAGACCCTTGCTCCCGGCCCTCCAGGCCTGTCTTTATGTATTAGCCGCAGCAGAATTTTAGGGTGGGCAGATATCACCATCCTGGAGGCCATCCAAGGGGCTGGCGGCCGACACCCTGGGTAGGAACCACAGGAGAGGCAGCCCATTCCAAGGCCATGAGGCCTCTGACGCAGTCCACAGGCTCTTAAAGGGCCAGGGCCAGGCCACAAATGCCCTCCCTGTCACCTGGCAAACAGCAGGAGCCTGTAATGTGCACCCACAAGGACAGCAGGCTCACATTCCCCAGGACTCGGGGCCTCATCCGGACACTGTGTCCTCGCCAATAGATGGGCAGCTCAAGAAAAACACCCCAGCAACCACATAAATGAAGCAAACCCTGCAGAAATTCCATCTCCAGCTGACTGTGACATGGCCACAGCGAGGTCACAACTGACCGGACCTGCCGGGGACACTAAACCCCAGAGGCTCACGTGGCCTCTTATCACCATCTCCCTTATAATATATTAAGGGATAGCAAGAGAGAAGGGTGCCCAGCCAGGCCACCTGGGCACATTCACCTAGGCAGGGAAGGACACGCCTGCGCATCCACCTGGGCCAGGTCGCAGAGGTCACGTATGTCCCAGAGGGGCCCAGGACACGTACAGCCCTGGGCAGAGATTCCCAGCTCACCCTGCCAGCTCCCTTCCAGGGCAGGTGGCACTACTGGACCCCTAAATGTGACAGGGGATGCCGAGTGCCCTTCATCTGACCCTGGAGGGCTGGGACTTCAGGAGAGCAGCCAGAGATCCTTATCCACGTAAACAAGAGGCCTGTGTCACCATCAGGCTGCAGCCACCTGGTGGGCGGGGGCCAACGCATCTGGAGTCAGACAGACCTGCCCCTGCCACTTCCTGGCTGGTGACCTTGGGCAGCTGACTTCATGGGGCCGAGTCTCCATTTCCTCATCTCTAAAACGGGAGTCACAGCCTGTCATCCCAGCACTTGGGAGGCTGAGGCAGGAGGAGCGCGAGTTCAAAGCCAGCCTCAGCAAGGGCGAGGCACTTAGCAACTCAGTGAGACCCTGTCTCTAATAAAATACAAAAAAGGGCTGGGAGGTGGCCCAGTGGTCGAGTCCCCTGAGTTCAATCCCCGGTACCACAAAAAAAAAAAAAAAAAAAAAAAAAAAAAAAACGGGAGTCAGATGGAGACGGAGCGCTGTGCTGAGGGTCCTTGAGATGACACATGACAAGCCAGGTCAGGGACACAGCCACAGCTCTCTCTGTCACAGTAAAAGATCCTGACTGCTCGCCAGCCAACTTGAGAGCAGCCCTACTGCCCTCCTGGCTCCTCCTGCTCTGCCCAGGCACAGGCCCACCAAGGGGCAGCCCACCCAGATGCGCGGTTCTGTCTGTCCCTCAGGGAAGCTGGAGAAAGTTGCTCCCTTTGTCATCTAAGGCCGGGCCTTGCTGGCCCGGGGTCACCTACAATGCCACCAGGAGACGGGGAATGCCAGCTATGTGGGGGAGTAGGAGGTGCCCTCTGGCCTGCCCCTCCCGCCGTGCTGATGTGTACCCGCACGTGCGCACCCAGGGCAGGGGCGGGGTGGACGCCCACAGAGGGGCCAGTCCAGCGTGGAGCCTGGGCCAGTGGTCTGGGTTCAAGCTGCGGCCAGTTAAACCCAGGCCATCTACTCAACCCCGCTCAGCCTCGTTTCCTCTGAAATGGGAAGAACCGCAGCCATCGTAGGGTGAAGGTGGCCTTCGCTGAGATTGTGCCCACAGCCTGCCTGGTACAGCACGGCCACCTCCCAGTGGCCCAAGACACTGGCAGCAACTAAAGTGAAACCAAATGAAGCAAAGTTTGTATGCCCCCCGCCCCCCGCCTCCCTGTCCCCACCGGGACCTCTAGGCCCACCCAGGTCTTTTTCCACTTTGACTCTAAAGTCCCTTAGAATGAAAATTGCTAAGACTGAGTCTTCCGGCAGCTGCCCACGCCAGGGGAGGAGAAAGGCCCCAAAAGAGTCAGGCATGTTGGCCCAGAGAGGCCCCCAGAGCTGCCAGCCCAGGTGGGTTCTGCCCCAGTGGTGCCCAGGCTTCTGGGGACAGCAGTGGGCCATGCAACCCCCAAGCAGTGAGCCACGACACCCTGACCTGCATGGTTTCCAGCCTCCACCCAGCCCCCAGAATCCACTCCAGCACAGTGAAGCTGCACCCAAAGGAAGGCTGTCCAGGCTGCCAATTTGGTTTTCTCTAGAATAATCTACCCCAGGACCTTGCCACAGTCTCGAGTGAATCAGACTCAGACCCTCAAGCAGAACAACTCTCCAGGGATCTGGTCAGCGCCACTGATTTTTTTTTCTTTTTTCTTTTTTGTATTGGACCTAGGGGCACTTAACTACTGAACCACATCCCCAGGCCTTTTTTTTATATTTTATTTTGAGAGAGGGTCTTGCTAAATTGCTTAGGGCTTTGCTGAATTGCTGAGGCTGGCTTTGAACTTGCGATCCTCCTGACTCAGCCTCCAGAGCCTCTGGGATCACAGGTGTGCGCCACCACGCCCAGCAGCTCCACCGACTAATGCAGAGGCCCTGGAGGGGGCAGGGCCCACTGCTTCCCCTGCAGCAAGGAGGAGCCAGGAGGGGCCAGTCAGTACCTCAGGAATATCCCAGGTTTCCACTCCTTTTATCCTGAGGCCCCTAACAAGTGACAACAATCCTGACGGCGGTCTGACCTCCCACCCATTCTACACAGACTATCTCCCTGAAGAATCACAACCATCATTATCTCTTCTTAGCAAAGGAGACCCAGAGAGGTGAGAGGTCACAGAACCAATGCTAAGTGGCTGCCTCAAGACTCTAAACCAGTGTGGACACCTTGACCTGCCATGGTCTGGAAATAGCTCAGGCTTCCAGTTGGATCCTAAAGCTTCCTTCTACTAGGGAGCCCACACCCTGGGTCACAGTCTGGACTCACATAATGCGTCTCGGTACAGCATCCAGGCAGGGACAGGACACTAGACTGCGAGCCCTACCGCTGGCTCCTGTGTGTCCTGGAGTTAGCTGCCTGCCCTCTCTGGGCATTAAGGCCCTGAGATGGTTAGACCACAGCCCTTTCTCGCTCACTTTCTCCAGTCCCAGTGCTGCCCAAATCAGCCCATGATAGCACAACCCTGCCCTTTTCTGAGCCAAGCCTGTCCCTTTCCTAGAACAACCCCATGCCAGGCACCCCTATCTGCCTCCACAGGGCAGAGTGGGCACAGAAACTCCCATGCACTCAGCTCCTCTGGGCATCCAACTACAGTCATCTAACCCTTCACCCCACCCTGCAGCTGCCTCTGGCTCAGGGTCCTGCTGGCTGTGGGTGGATCCAGACAGCTCAGAACCCGCCCAGCCAAGTGGCCCAGGGGGCTGTATGAGGTCAGGGTCCCAGGCTCCTGTCCAGAGGGTGAGAGTAGCCAAGACCGAGGTCAGCCTGGTGCAGAACAAGCTGGGAAGGAGCCCAGCAGGCCAGGACCCCTGAGCCTCAGCCAGACGTCCAGGCCGCCTTTCAGCTAAAATCCACATGGCACCAACCCTGAGGTGCCCAGAGCCCTCCAGGGAACCCCATAGCTCAGTGGATGACAACAGGCCGCCTACTTCAAGGCAGTCCAAGAAAAACTAGGAGGAAATCAAGACCAACTTGCTGGCAAGAGGAAATCCTTTACCCAACTCCAGCCCCTGAGCCCACCTCCCCACAGCCTCCCTAGGGGCTCTGCTGACCCCACCAGCTTCCACCTAGGACCCTAACTGGGCTCAGTCCCTAGATATCCTGTGCAAAGGGGGAATACCAGCCTTGTGTCAGTGGGCATGACTCTGCCACCAATTCGGAAGCAGCCTGGGAGACGCCCTCCTAAGCAAATATCTCTAGTACCCTCCACCGGGCGCCTCCCCAATGCCAGTGCTGGCTCATGCAGGCTGCAAACATGCCCTGAGTCCTCACGGTGGCCCTGCCCCCAGGTATCAGGCCCTTGAAGACCACCAAGCTGGTACAGTGGCGGAGGCCAGGTCTTGCCGGACCCTGCAGCACCCAAGGCTGTGCTACCTCTGACCTTGACCAACCCAAGCAGTCCCAGACACCTTTCCTTATCTCCTAGGATCTACAGGATCATTAAGCAAACTTAGGTAGAATTCCTGCTGTACGTCCGCAGCAGCTTGAGAAGATTTCTTTACATAAATTCACCAGAACCCCCAAGAAAAGCAAGCAGTTCCTACAGCAACCTCCCCTACAAGTTGGAAAGAAGCTGTGTGTTGGGAGCGGAGTGGTCAGCAGGAGGCCACAGAGAAGAGCCAACATTTTGGGTGAACCAAGAGCGTATGCTGTGTAGTGCAGAGCCCTGGCCTGGGCCTGGGGGTCGCTTCTGGCGCCAAAAACCGTGCGCGGTCCCTCGCGGGCTTGCAGGGAGCCCAGATCCAGGCTGGCGGCTCCTGGATGGGCCCCACCTCCCTAGCGAGAGTAACAGCTTGCAACCCGAGACGCCAGGCCCCCGAGCGGGGAGGTGGCGCGGACCTACCTGGAGTCGGAGGCGACAGGGCTGGGGCCAGAGGGGGTACTGCGGGAAGCCCGGGGACGGGGAGGAAGGGGTAGATTCTGCGGCGGACACTGCCTGGCTGCAGGCGGCCCCGCAGGGCATGGGAACGGCGAGGGCGGGCGGCGCGCGGCTGGGGCGCCCCGCGCGCTGCCCTGGGCCGCGGCTTACCCGGTTGATCTCGGCCAGCCTCCTCTCCTGCCGGGCTTTGAGCAAGCCGAACGCCTTTCCTCCTACGAGACAAAGAGGCGGCCGGGTAGCGGGGGCTCCGGGGCCACGCGTCCCCGCGCGCGCCGGGTTCCCGCGCGCCCCGCGGTCCGCCCCGCACGCGCAGGTGGGGACGCTGCGCGCGGGACGGCGCGGGGACAGCGGCGCCTACCTTGGAACCTGTTGCTGAGCGCGACCGACATGGTGAGCGCCGGGCTCCCGCCGGCTCGGGGCTTGGTGGCCACCGCGGGGGAGCGAGAGGAGAGACGGGCGCCTGGTCCGGGCTCCGGCGGCGTGTGGCGGCGGGAGCCAGGGGCGGAGGGACCGCGCCGCGGCCGGACACACCCCTCCCCGGCTCCGGGCCCGCGTCCCCTCCCCTTCCCTCTGCTTCTCCCCTCCCCTCCGCTCCCCTGGTCCCCTCCCCTCCCGGCGTCCCCCCCTCCCCTCCGCTCCCCTGGACCCTCCCCTCCCGGCGTCCCCTCCCCTCCGCTCCCCTGGTCCCCTCCCCTCCCGGCGTCCCCTCCCCTCCGCTCCCGGGCCGCGGGCATCAAAGCGGCTATTATGCCGGCCGCGAAGCCCGCCGCCCGCCCCTCTGCTGGAGGACAGGGACAATGCAGAGCGCGGACCGCGCTCAACCGCTCCCTCTCCGCCGCCGCCCGGACCTTGGCGGCGAGTCCACCTGGCCGTCTCGGTACAACTTCGTGGGACCCGGACCGCAATGAGCATCAAGCGCGGTCGCAGAGGCACGGAGTAAGCGCCCAGCCAATGAAGGCTGTCGCATTACTGTCGCTGTTTGCGCCGTAGTGCCACTGTGACACCAAGGCCCTTTAAGTCAATTAGTTGAATTCGTGTCGTTAATAAAACTGTCCTAGGCTCCCACTATATGCCAGGCGCCTGGCATTGCACACCAATCATTGCATTCTCAAAACTCTGTGAAATAGGACCCAGCATGCCTTTTTTTTTTTTTTTTTTGGTACCGGGGACTGAACTCAGGGGACTCGACCACTGGGCCACATCCCCAGCCCTTTTTTGTATTTTACTAGAGACAGGGTCTCACCGAGTTGCTAAGTGCCTCGCCATTGCCAAAGCTGGCTTTGAATCCCGATCCTCCTGCCTCAGCCTCCCAAGTGCTGGGATTACAGGCGTGCGCCACCGCGCCCCGGCTCCAGCATGCCCATTTCACAGAAAAGTGGGGAGGCTGAAGCCTGGTATGGCAACATTAAAGTAGCCAAAAAATAAAATAAAAACAGAAAGGAGGACTCAGGGTGCAAGAATGGGGACTTTGTAACTAGGGTGACCATGAAGTCTAGAGTCCAAACCAGAAGAGTTTGAGAGCAGAAGGGCCAGTCCTCATCATTATGTTGGGGACGCTGGCATGGACAGACACTGCCCAGTCCAAGGACAACTCCACCAGCACATGATTGGATTAGGGAATCTCCTTCCCCACAGAACTTTTCTCCATCAGGACCCTTAGAATTGGGATCCTGGGCCGGGCGCGGTAGCACACGCCTGTAATTCTAGCACTTGGGAGGCTGAGGCAGGAGGATCGTGAGTTCAAAGCCAGCCTCAGCAATGGCGAGGCACTTAGCAACTCAGTGAGACCCTGTCTCTAATAAAATACAAAAAAGGGCTGGGGATATGGCTCAGTGGTCGAGTGCCCCTGAGTTCAATCCCCGCTACCAAAAAAAAAAAAAAAAAAAAGAATTGGGATCCTGGGACCAGCTGATCACCTTTTTTTTTTTCCCCCCTGACTGCCAGTGGAGGGAGTAATGGCCAGGCTATCCCCAGAGTGGGGCTGGGCAGAATAGCATGTGGCCAAGGTCAGCTCAGTCATTCGAGGACCAGCCCCCAGCTCCCCAGCTCCCCAGCTCCCCAGCTCCAGTTTCTCCTAGTTACTCTCCGTCCATTCACTCCTAGGATTTGGATGTGGACAGCCCATATGACCATGGGCAAGGCACCTGATCTGTCTGAGCCTCAGTCCTTTCTTCAGAGTGGGGGAAACAAGACCATGTCACTCGGCAGGGGCTGTTGTAACTTTTTCTGAATGGTTTGAGCAGAGCATTAAAGTCTGGAGGGAAGCAGAACCTGGGAGCTGCACCCTGGCAGAGGGGAGACCGTCCACCCAGAGGCCAAGGAAGGGAGTGGACTTTAAACAGGGTCTTCATAAAGACTGGCGCCCTGGCCGGTTGGGCTGGTTGACCTGGATCAGCCATCCTGGGGGGCAGAGGCCACCCCACTGCCCAGCTGCCCAGCTGCATTGCTAGCCAGATGTTCAGCAGCTGCCACATTCCACCAGCAGTGAGCAGCCCCACCTCTGAGGCCAGAGAGCGGCTCTGCACACACCAAACACGATCAGTCACATGAGTCACAGCTGTCAGGTCCTCAGTTCATCGCCACGGATGGAGAGGAAGCCTGCTCTCCCCCCCATCAGGATGCTGGGACTGGGCTTTGTTGAGCCCACACCATGTCAAGAGCAGGCATCAGAAGGTCTAGCAACAGAAAAACTGTGGTGTGGACCAGACGGACTTCAACCCTGTCTCAGAGGTCTTTTTTGTTGTTGTTGTTTAATTTTTTTAAATAGTTATTTATTTGCTTTAGTTGTACACAATGCAATGCATTTATGTTTACGTGGTGCTGAGGATTGAACCCGGGCCGCGCACGTGCTAGGCGAGCGCTCTGCCACTGAGCCACAACCCCAGCCCAAGACTTCTTTTTTTTTTTTTTTTTTTGGTGGTGCTGGGGATTGAACCCAGGGCCTTGTGCATGCTAGGCAAGCACTCTACCAACTCTACCAACTGAGCTATATCCCCAGCCCCCAGAGTTCTTTGAAGAACCCCTATCTCCTCAGCCTTGCTCACATCAGACCCCTATCACCAAATTCCAGGTGGAGTAACCGCCTCCCTCCCAGCCTGGAAACGTCCTGAAACTCTCCCAAGCTCAGCTGAGTAGTGCCCACCACAATACCCTTGCCTTGATTTTAAGGGTCTCCGTGGAAGAGTGCACCCTCCTCTGAACGCCGTCCCCTACCAGTTGGTGGGCCAACTCTCATTGTGTGGCTTCGAACCGAGGCAGGATCCTCGTTATCCTGAATAGGGAGGAAGGTACTGAGTCCAGCTGGGTCAGTCTCTCCCGGGAAGCCGGAGCCTGGACGGGTGTCCAGCTTATTATCTCTTTCAAGCACTTGACCTGATGATGTGCCAGCCAGGGCCCAAGGGTGGGGTTGTCCTCTGCCATCAAGTACAAGAAAAGCTAAGAAAGTTGACCTGCAAAAGGGAAAGACCCGAGCAAACCAAGAAACAGAAGCAGAGGCCGAGATCGAGAGAGGAGGTGGGGAGAGGAGGAGCGAGACCTCCCAACCACGCAGGCTCACCCAGGCTTCCCCCAAGGCCCGGCAGCCTTTCCCACCCCAGGGTTCCAAGAGGTCCTCCCAACGCACTCTCCTTTTCTGCCTAGACCAATTCAAGAAGTGCTGTGGCCGGGAGCCCCGACGGAGTGTGCTCCACCACCCCATCCTCCACCTGGGTTTCCAGAGAGACCGCTGCTGGCCCGGCCCACTCCAACCCCAGACTGCTGCCTTGTCCAGAACGCCCCTCCCCGGCCTCCCCTGCCTCCCCAGCCTCACTAGCCTCCCTCCCTGCTCCTGGCTGTGACTCAGTTGTCGTTGTTTCCAGTCCTGGGGATGGAACTTGGGACGCTTTACCACTGAGCTACACCCCCAACCCTTTTTATTTTTCCTTTGTGGGACAGGGTCTCCATAATTGCCAAGCCAGCCACAAACGTACTTTAAAAAAAATTTTTTTTTCATACTGGGGATTGAAGCCAGGAATGCTTTACCACTGAGCTAAGTCCCTAGCCCTTTTCCATTTTGAGGCAGGGTCTAAGTGGCTGAGGCTGGCCTTGAACTGTGATCAGCCTGTATCAGCCTCTGGAGGAGCTGAGAGGACAGGTGAGTGCCACCACACCCAGAGGACACTATTTTGAGATCACTATTTCCTGCCTCAGTGTCTCCACCTAAACCAAAGGTCAGCTGAGAGCCTCTCTGTACTCCATCTCTCAAGCTCCCCCAGCCCCTGGACTTTGCCTGACGAGTCCCCTCCCCCCCCCCCCCGAGCCAAGAGGAGAGTGGTGCCTGTGGGGACAGGACCCCAGCAAGGCTCCCTGTGGGAAGAGCTCAGCTTTTGCCACTTCCCTCCACTGGGTGTGGACAAGAGGGTCAGCACACGACCATTCCACCTGCTCGCTGGGCATCTACAGAGGCGCTGTCACACGTGTACCCACAGCTCGGCCTGGCTACCCACCAGCAGTAGAGGATCAAAGACATGTCACCCTGCTCGGGAAAGGGTTTCTTTATTCCCTCATAAATAGGTCCACGTTGCACATGTTCCCCTTGATGGGGTGACGGACACAGAAGCAGGGGGAGGAGGGCACAAGCCACGCCAGTGCGAAGGCCCTGCTGCCTTCTGGAAGAGGGCCCAGGAAAGGGCGGAGGAATGCCAAGAGGACATGCCGGGGAGTCCTGGGCAGAGGCCCCAGGGCCTGGCCACAGGAGGACTCCCAGGCAGGACAGACTGGAATGGCGGCCAGGGTTCCACACCCGCAGGTGGCAGGTGGAGCTGCAGGGCCAGTTTAGGAAGTGTCAATCAAAGTTAACCAGGTCAGCAGGCACACAAAGGGGCGTTCCCAGTGGCCTAAGGCCCCATGACCCAGGCCCCATTGGGCCCTCGAGGGCCTGGCTTTCTGGACAGATCACAGGCTGAAAGGGGTTCAGGGCCCAGGCGGGTGATGCCTGCAGCTGAGTCTGGGGCAGACCCTGGGAGGGAAGCATCCAGAAAGGCAAGGACGCCCCTGTCAGCGGTGGGACTTGTCCCGCTGGATTAGCAGGCCATTCCACGGCCTTAGGGGACCCTGGGCCTTGGGGTCATGCCCCTGCTAGGCCTGCTCCAGATCCCTGCGGTCCCTGTCACCCTCCCAGGTGCCAGCCCTGCTTGGGCCCCTGCTGTCTGGGCTAGCACTGCAGGTAGCACTGCAGGGCATCAGCGTAACAGAACTGCCCCGGCCTCAGAGGGTGCCCGCACGAGGAGGACCGACTGTCCGGTGTGCATGCAGCGTGTGCGTGCACCAGGGTGCCAAATGCACGTGTGTGTCATGCACAGACACACGTGTGTGGGGATGTGGGTGTGGTTGGCATGTGCGGGGAGGCTGTCCCAGAAGGGCCTTGCACACGGGGCCACTTGTGGGCTGGGAGTGGGCCCTCGCTGCTGCCAGGAGGAGGAAGGTCCAGACACACTGGGGAGGGAGGTGCCATTCACCTGGGGCACACACCCCCCCCGCCCCCCGCTCTGGTGGTACGCCTGTGTGGGCACACTTGTGGAAGGGGGGTGTGTGTGCCCAAGCCAGTAAACTGGAGGTGGGGAGTGTGTGCCGGGACCCAGGCGCCTCACTGCCAAGTGGCGCAGTGCCCGGGCAGGCTGTGCAGAATGGCCTCCAAGTTCTGCTTGTCCGCGCGGATCTCAGCCAGGTCGTTCTCGAAGCCCTGGATCTGCAGCTCCTGCTGCTCCGCCTCCTGCTCCAGCAGCCTCAGTTTCTGCTGCAGGGCCCCCCGTGAGCCCAGCTGCAGCCTCAGACCTTCCAGGGCCCACTGGGTCTCATTCAGGGCCTGGGCTGGGGCCTGATGGGTGTCCAGTGACCCTGCAGAGAGACACAGCCAGCCTCAGCAGGAGCCAGCACCCTGCTGGCCCCAGGAACCCATCCAGCCCACATCCCAGCACTCGCCCCAGCTCAAACCTCCAAGAGTCTGACCGCTCACCACCTACCAGCGAAACACAGGACTGGAAGGGCTGCGGGGGGGAGTGAGGGCCCGTGCACCCCAGCAGGCCCGTGGGCACTCTTGGGAACTGCCCCCCCTGGGTGGCCCTGGACAACTGTTCACTTCTGTGGATGTACTACTATTATTGTCAAAACACAAAACAAAACAAAAAAGGCCGCACTGAGTCCTCTCTGAGCCCCAGCCTCCTCCTCTGCAACAGTGCGAGAGTCCTGTGATCACCACGACTCGAAGGTGCTGCATCCGGTCACCAAGGGTGCATCTGTGGGCACCACCTGTGTGTGGGCGTGGGGGTCAGGAGCGCTCTGGTTGGATCTGGAATGCCCCCAAGTGCTCATGTTGAAGGTTTGATCCTCAAAGCAGTCACGTCAGAGGTGGGGCTTTGGGGAAGCGATCGACCCCATCCACGGATCAGCGCACCGAGGGACTCATGATCTGATGGCTTTATTGGGAGGAGGTAGAAAGTGTAGGAGGCAGGAGCTGGTTGAAGGGACTGGGTCCTTGGGAACTACATTATTTTTTTGGGGGGGGGGTACCAGGAATTGAACACAGAGGCACTTAACCACTGAGCAACATCCCCAGTCCTTTTATTTATTTATTTATTTATTTATTTACTTATCTGTGGTGCTGGGGATTGAACCCAGGGCCTTGTGCATGCAACGCAAGCACTCTACCAACTAAGCTATATCCCCAGCCCCTGCTTTTATATTTTTTAAGACAGGGTCTCTTGGAGCTGGGCACAGTGGCACACACCTGTAATCCCAGCACTTGGGAGGCTGAGGCAGGAGGACCACAAGTTCAAAGCCAGCCTCAGCAATGGCGAGGCACTTAGTAACTCAGTGAGACCCTGTCTCTAAATAAAATACAAAAAAAGGGCCGTGGTCGAGTGCCCCTGAGTTCAATCCCCAGTACCAAAAAAAAAAAAAAAAAAAAAAAAAAAAGACAGGGTCTCACTGAGTTGCATAGTGTCTCGCTACATTGCTGAAGCTGGCCTCAAATTGGCGATCCTTCAGCCTCAGCCTCTCAAGTTACTGGGATTACAGGTGTGCGCCACTGTGCCTGGCTGGGAACTACACCTTGTCCCAGATCCTTTCCCTTCCTTCCCTTTGCTCTCTGCTTCCCAGCTGCCACGCCCTTTCATTGTGGTGTTCTCCTTTACCGCAGGCCAAAAGTAATGGGCCAGGTGACCATGGACATCTCTGGAGCTGTGAGCCAAAATCAATCTTTCCTCCTCTAAACTGATTTTCTCAGGTATTTTGTCACAGTGACAGAAAACTAACAGGGTAAGCAGCAGGGCTTCTGGCTTCACAGGGGCAGGATGGGCAGCGGGTGCGGAAGGCAGGGAAGGCCCCTGCATGGTGAGCTCTGCTTCCAGGAGGCAAGGACTCCCTGAGCCTCCCCAAGCCTCGGACGAGGGGTGGGGAAGATGCTCACACTGGAACTTGGCAGTGGTGACGTTGGCAGCGAATCCACAAGCTGCCTCCCCTGCCTTGCCACTAAGTGTGACGTGCAAGAGGAGGACAGAGCTCAGCCAGCTGGGGGCCGAGAGGGACAGGGGAGTGGGTCCAGGGCAGCTTCTAACCCCACAGGATCCCACTTGGCCCTGAGGCTCCTCAAGGTCCTGAATGTGCCAGGCAAGAGAGGCTGGGTCAGAGGGCAAGAAGAGGAAGAGGGGGGCTGAGACCCGCTGGCCTGGGCAAGTCCTGCCTCCAGCAAAGACCTGGGCAGGCCCCGCTGTCCACAGGAAATCCCCAGGAAAATCCAAACAGCCTGGCCTTCGAGATTCAGAATCAGGACGCAGCCGCCCCTCGACCTGCCCGGGCTGCCGGGGCCCCAGGGGCCCCATCTGGGTCCGTGTGGCCCAGTCCCACAGCCCTCGTCACGCACAGCGCTGACGCAGAGTGGGATGACGGACGCGTGACGGTGACAGCAGCGGTGTGGCTTGTCCTCGTGGAACACGAGTTCCGTGCTGGTGTGGGTGCAGACTGGAGGCCACGGGCACGCACAGCGCCCGCTAGAGCCCCGAGTGCCCCCTCTTCCCCACCGACTGGCTGTGGGAACCTGGGCACGGCGTCTAAGCTCTCTGTGCCTCAGTTTCCCCTGCAACGTGGTAAGAGAGTAACCGTCCTCGCAGCAGGCGCAGGGGGTCCTGCAGGACCTCGCGGGTGAACCCCTGAGCACGGGCCTCGAGCGGCCCAACCCTGGAACACGACCGCTCTTCTGCTCATGCAGAAGGACCCGCGCGGTGGGGTCCCCTGGAAGTCACACTGAGTGAGATCAGCCGCCAGGAAAGGGCAAATTCCACGTGACTCCACTCGGGCCGGGTACCAGAGAAGTCAAGGTGCCCGGAGCTGGAGGGGCCGGGGACCTAGCCTTTCAGGGGGACAGAGCTTCTACTTGAGAGGCTGAGAAAGTTCTGGAGGCGGTGGTGGGGATGGCTTGTGCGAGTGTCCCTAATGCCCGGTATAGTTTGGATCTTGTCCCCAGAGGCTCGTGTGCTGAGGACTTAGTCCCCAGCCCAGGGACACGACTGGGAGGTGGTAGCACCTTCAGGAGGTGGGGCCTAGTGGAAGGAAGTGAGGTCACTGGGGACGTCCCGTGAAGGGGACCTTAGGATCCTGGCCCCTTCCGGTCTCTCCTTGCTTCCCAAGGTGACCAGGCCCGTCTGCCATGTGCTCCTGCCAAGATGTTCCGGGCCACCAGAGGCCCAAAGCAACAGGAACGAGGACAGAAACCTCTGAAACTTGGAGCTGAAATCAACTCTTCCTCTTCTCGCCCCCCACCCCGCAATGCTGGGGACTAAACCCAGGGCCTCATGCATGACAGACAACACTCTATCCCTGAGCTACCCCCAGCCCTTTTACCTCCTGAGAGAGGGTCTCACTGAGTTGCTCGGGCTGGCCTCAAACTTGCAATCCTCCTGCCTCAGTCTCCAGAGCTGCTGGGAGGACAGGCGTGCACCTCCTCGCCCAGCACCATTCCTTCTTATAAGTTGATGATCTCAGGTATTTTTTGTCACAGTAGCAGAAAGGCAGCCCTCACTGAATGGCGTGCTTCAATATGGTCATGATGGTAAATACTGTTGTGTGCACTTTTCCACAGTTTTTTAAAAAATGCATGCTGTTCAGTGTAAGTGCTCTCACCCTTGTCCTCCCACGAGGGGCCTCTGGGACCGCCATGCCTTGGTGGGGGCTGTCCCTTCACCTGTAAGCCTCCAAGGCCCTCCTGAAGTTTGGCCTCCTTCCTAAGAGCTGCTGTGTGCTGGCTCTGTCTGTACCCCGAGCTGTGAAAAGCGCTTTTTTTTTTTTTTAATATTGATTTATTTGCTTTAGTTGTACACAATTCGTTTATTTGTACGTGGTGCTGAGGATCGAACCCGGGCCACGCACGTTCTAGGCAAGCGCTCTACCGCTGAGCCACAACCCCAGCCCCAAAAGCGCTTTTTAAGTGACTCCACTGTTACCCCCATCTTAAGATGGGGGACTCGGTGGAGTGCCACGCCCAAGATCTCACAACCAAGGAAGGGACAGAGGCAGACTTGAACCTGGTCTTTCTGACTCTAAATCAGCTTCTCATCCTCAATGCCGCCACCCCGACCGACCGTGATGCTCTTTTTCCCTTGACGCTGCGCACCGCCCCGCTCACCGGGGACTCAGAGGTGTTCGAGTAGCTGGTGAGTTTCCTGCCTCCCCTCCTGTGCCAGGCTGGGGCCTGGGCACAGAGAAGCATGGCAAGTGACGGGCTTCTAGACACCGCCCTGCCCCTCTGAGGCTCCGGTGGTCGCAACAGTGCCATGGGGGGCAGGGGATGGAGATGTGGCAAGTTTCCCGGGACGGCGCCTCACAGGAAGATGTCCCCAGGGATACAGGGTTCAGGGCCAGCCTTGGGGTGTCCTTACCCAGCCTGGCAAGTAGCTCCGACAAGGCCTTGATGTCCTTCTCCAGGGAGACCCGAGATTCCCGGATGTGCCGCTCCACCGTGCTCAGCCGGGCACCCACCTTCGGGGAGGGTGACAGCTGCAGCAGGTCCCTCCTGGCTGCCAGGGGCAGGGGCGCTGGGGCAGGGCCTGGGCACACCTACCCGCTCAGCTTCCCTCAGCTCCCGACTGCGTGCTTCAGAGGCCAGCGCCAGCTGGGAGGCCTGGTGGAGGGTGGCCCGCGCCTGGCTGGCGAGCCGGCCGGCACGGCGGTGGCCCTGCTTCCCCTCCCTCAGCAAGGTCCGGGCGAGCTGCAGGTGGGCGTCAGGGGCAGGGAGAAGAGGGAGACTGGAGTAAGGCCTTCTGGATGAAGAGCTCTTACGGCCCAGATGAGGAGGCGTGGTCAGCTTCCCGCACCAGAGCACGCGCACATTCACCCAGCCACATGTTCTCCCCCCTGGTACTAGGGATTGAACTCAGGGCGCTTTACCACTGAGCCACATCCTCAGTCCACTTTACTTTTTATTTCGAGACAGTCTCACTAAGTTGCTGAGTCTGGCCTTGAACTTGCCAACCTCCTGCCTCAGCCTCCACAGGTGCTGGGATTCGAGGGGTGCCCTTCACTCACACATTCAACAATAATGCGCTGGATACGGGCTTGGTGCCGGGCACCATGAAAACTGTAGGAAACCGCTCAGTCCCCCCTAGAGGAGAGCCCTTCCCACTCCATTACAGACAGGCAAACGGAGGCACAGAGAGGAGGCAGAGGCCAGCCAGAGGCCAGTGGCAGGACAAGAAATCAATCGTGGGGATGCCTACTTCAAATCCAGCCTCTGTGAAGCCTGGGCAGCCGTGACAATGGTTCACCTGTGGTATGAGCTGGAGCTGACGCAGGGCTGGGGACATCTATTACAATGGGGCCCCGGTGACCAAAAAATGCCAGCCATTTAGGTAACGAGGGCAGGCAGGTCCAGGTGGGAGTCCTGGTTATGTAACTTAAGTCCTGACCCCTGCCTGAGCCTCACGGTCCTCACCAGACACCCGGGGTGGGGGGGGACAGCAATGACACCTATCTCATGAAGAATCAACGAGGGCCCTGTGTGAGGCTCCTGAGCGAAGAGCCGGGCCTCGGCAGCAGTTAGTAAGGGCAACAGTCAGCGCTAGACCGGGAGAGGCCAGCTGTGTGTGCGTCCACACCCCTGCCACAGGCCCAGAGGGCAGGAAAGCCACTGTCTCCATGGCCCTGGCCCTGACCTGGGCGCTGCCCTTGGCCGACAGCTCTGCTTCTCTGCCCTTCCTCCTGGTGCTGGAGGAAAGAGAAGCTGCGTTTCCCAGCATCCTCTCCGCCTGCTTGGTCTTCTTCTCCGTGTCTGCAAGGAGTCTGTCCCGGATGACACCTGCCTTCCTCTGCAGAGCCGCCTGGTCCTTGGGCCGAGGAAACGGCGCCTTCATCCCTGCAAACCCGGTCGAGCCTGCGTCAGGACCAGGCTCACACCCGGAACTCCTGCCCAGAGGTCTCTGGCAGCTGCTCGACCACCCCAGATCCTGGGTCGACGGGAGTGGAGGTTTGTGACCCGTGAGATCTGCCTAGGACCTGCTCAGGCTCACCCGGGAAAAGCCACAAAGGAGCAAGACGTGCAGAGAACTTCGAGACGCATGTTATGTTATGACATGTTAAAGTCGTTAAGGGACACGGTGGGCGATGCCTGGGGCAGTGGTGGGGGTGGGGACCCACAGCACAATCCATGGTCCTGCCGATTACAGGCCACCTATTCCTAACAAGGCTATATAGCAACAGAGGCACCAACAGTCAGACTACCACCGTGAGACCAAGAGCCATAAGTAACTAGGAGGGGGATGAGGAGGGAAAGATGAGCAAGAAGTACCATACACTTATGACCAAGATATTGCAGGCACCAAATGCTCTATTTACCACTGAGCTCCCAGGCAGCCAAGACAAAAAGGGAAAGGCTACAATTCTCATAGATTCTATCTAATAAGAAGCAGTTTCCCTCTGGATAATGAAAGGGACTTTTTCATTCTTTTCCTTCCCTTTCCAATAGAATTTTAAGGGAAATTTATTAGAAGGAGTACTGGTGACAGTAGACAAAAGTCGATTTTTAAAAAGAATTTCAAGTCTTCCAATCTTTGGGGGCATAATATTACATAACTGTTCTATCCAAAAATTAGATCTACTTTTTTTTCCTTGCACACAAAATCGGTGCCTTAATTCTACAGGCTGTTCACATATGTTATAGAAAACACCAGTTAAGTTTAAAGAAAGCGACTGGTCTCTATCACAGGACTTCTCGGGGCCTCAGTCGGCTGAAGCAGGCTGGGCGGGCCTCGAGACAGTGCTACAGCTGGAGACATCCCCGAGCACAGCCCAGGCTGGGAGACCCCAGGCCACGCCTCAGGGAAGGCAGCACCTGCCCCTTCTAGACATCTCCCGTGCATCCTCAACACCAGCTGAGCATAGGCCACCTAACTGGCTAGGGAGAGTGTCTCGGAGGCAGGATGGACCCGGGGTGGAGGTGGAGGTCAGTCTGTGTGTGAGCTAGGAGCAGGGCCCGGGAGGCCAACTACCACCCATCCCATGCAGGGATGTATTCTAGAACCATCCAGCAATGGGGTGACCTTGTAAGGAGGGCGCGGCATGGCGGGTGAGTGAGCCGTGCGGTGCGGGACCCCCAGCAGACGACATTAACACCCTCACAATCCTGACATTCTGAAATTCCCTCATCATGTGTCACTGGACGTGCTGGTTCCTCAATGTGACTCTGGGTACACGAGCACACAGCCAGGACGTTCCACAGGAGGCCCCTAGCAGGCGGGTGACCAGAACTTCAGGCCACTGGGGAACGTGGAGGGTCAGGCCCAGGGCTGGAGGGACTGAGAGATGGCCTGCGGAGGCCTGGCTCCTGACCCCAGGCCCTAAGAAACCCTGGGCTCAGGATCATCCCTGCCCGTCCCGACTGTTGCGTAAGGAGCCACCAGGCTTCTCTGTGGAGCAGAGTGAAGAAGCCCTAATCAGGGAGATGGCTATTGCGGTTAGCTGGGAGCCATAAAAGATGTTCTAGTTTCCACCTGATATCAATACATTATTCAAAGTATCCAAGTATGCACGTGACGCACCTGTAAAGCTAAAGGTATATAACCGGGTGAGAGCGGCTAGGAGTCAGAAGAAGAAAAGAGTCAGAGCGGTTAAGAGTTCGAGAGGTTGCTGAAGCTAGAAAAAGCCAGAGAAGCTAGAGAGAAAAAGAGAAAAAAGCCAAAGAGAAAAAGAAAAGAGTTTAGTTTAGAAGCCAAAGAGAAAAAGAGAATAAAAGAATCATTCCTGCCACCGAATTTCCTCCTGCGGTATTGTAGCTGCAACAGCATCAGGCAGCTACAGCAGAGGGGACATCACAGAAGCCCATGACACTCGGCCCCTCAAGCTGGGCCATGCTAACGCTGGCTGCTGCGACTCTCTGCTGCGCTGTGACGGGGGTGGAGGAGCACGCTGCACGCCGCCTGCCCACCTCAGCCTCGTTCTCCTAAAGCTCAAAGGAGGCCCGCCCTGCAGGGACCCCGCTGCCCTCGGCACAGCAGCCCCACCTGCTCCCAGGAGCCCCAGCGCAGATGCTCTCCTCGGTCCTGAGGGGCTCTGTGCAAGGTCGGATGGTCCTGGGGTGGGTGGGCTGGTACCCAGGGAGCCGTGTGAGACGGGGAGAAATGTGCAGCCTGGGGGGGGGATCCTGAGGTGGGGCAGGGGTGGCCACGTGCGTAGGCCCACATGACTGGACCACATGCCCCCGACCAGCCCGCCCTGGCTGAGGTGAGTCTGGTGGCCGTCAGGGCACCTGCGTCACAGAGCCCAGGGCTCAGCTGGGCACACATACCCTCCAGGTCAGCCAGCAGGGTCTCGGCTCCTGTGACGGTCACCGTGGCAGCCTGGACAGATGAGGAAGCCCGGGCCAGGGCGGCTGTGGCCTCCTGGCGCAGCTGGAGGGAGAAGAGAGTCTGGAGGCAGGGTCCACACAGACCAGGTCCCCAAACCGGGTCACTGCATCTCTGGATGGAGTCACGCATTTACCAGGAGCACCTGACCTTCCTAGTTGCCATGATAATGCCAGACCTCTCCTCTGGAGACACCTGAGACACCTAGGGAGGGAGACCCAGCCAGACCTCTCCCCTGGAGACACCTGAGACACCTAGGGAGGGAGACCCAGCACAAGAACTAAAGGACAGAGGACCAGGGAACACTCCTTTCCGGAAGCCCACTGCTTCGGCCAACGGGCAAACTGTCCATGACTCAGCTCCTCCTTGCAGGGGAGCAGCTACTTCCCAGCCAGCACCAAAGGAAACTAGATGCTTCAAGAACTGGGCTTTGCCAGGTGCGGTGGCGCACACCTGTAATCCCAGCACTCAGGAGGCTGAGGCAGGAGGACCGTGAGTTCAAAGCCAGCCTCAGCAATGGCGAGGCACTTAGCAACTCAGTGAGACCCTGTCTCTAATAACATACAAAAAAGGGCTGGGGATGTGGCCCAGTGGTCGAGTGCCCCTGAGTTCAATCCCCGATACCAAAAAAAAAAAAAAAACTGGGGTGTGATGGCGGCGTGGGCAAAGACAGCATGGTCCAGTCATAAGAGGGACCCATGTCTTGGCGCAGGAAGGAAAGAGGGGAGGGAGAAGGGAGGGGAAGGGGAAGCACTTGGACTGAATTTGAGCAAATAATATTCCGTGCTTTTTTAAAAAATATTTATTTATTTACTTTAGTTGTACACAATGCAATGCACTTATGTTTACATGGTGCTGAGGATCAAACCCGGGCCGCACACGTGCGAGGCGAGCGCTCTGCCGCTGAGCCACAACCCCAGCCCTCCATGCTTTTAAAATCATGTCAAGGGCTGGGGCTCAGCAGTAGAGCGCTCACCTAGCACTAGCGAGGCGCTGGGTTCAATCCTCAGTACCACATAAAAATAAATAAAATAAAAAATAAAGGTATGGGGCTGGGGTGGTGGCTCAGCGGTAGAGCGCTCGCCTAGTGCATGCGCGGCCTGGGTTCGATCCTCAGCACCACATAAACATAAAATGCACTGCTTTGTGTACAACTAAAGCAAATAAATAAATGTAAAAAAAAAAAAAAAGGTATTGTGTCCAACCACCACTAAAACATATTTTAAAGAATTATGTCAAGGGGCTGGGGTTGTGGCTCAGCGGTAGAGCGCTCGCCTAGTGCATGTGCGGCCTGGGTTCAATCCTCAGCACCACGTAAAAACAAATGCATTGTGTACAACTAAAACAAATAAATAAATATTAAAAAAAAAAGAATTATGTCAAATGAATCTTAATGTCGTATGTAACTAAAAAGAAATAGAAAAAAAATCCATGAAACTCTGGAAGGAGGAAGAGGGGTGCTGTGGTGGACGGGGCCTCTGTGCATGGGGGTCTGGCCTTGAGTGGACTACAGCTCTCGGAGGGGTTCTGGGGAGGTCACCCCTCTTCCTGGCCTCCTCTCCCTAGACAGGGGACCAGTGGACCCCACGAGCAGGCGCTACCCCGGGGACACCCACGGCAAAGTTCTCCAGGTGTGGGGCAGGCACTGGGCTCCCTTCCTCAGTTCCTCACAAAGAAACCCTTTTCCTGTCTAAAGGGAAGATGAACCGGGCGCGGCGGCACGTGCCGTAAGCCCAGCACTGGGGAGGCTGCGCAGGAGCATCGTGAGTTCAAAGCCAGCCTCAGCCACAGAGAGGCGCTAAGCAGCTCAGTGAGGCCCTGTCTCCAATAAAATACAAAAGAGGGCTGGGGATGTAGGTCCAGTGCCCCCGAGTTCAATCCCCAGTACCAAAAAAAAAAAAAAAAAAAAAAAGTGTGGGGGGGAGATGAGGGTGGTCCAGGTAAGCCACCTTGGCCACAGTGGGTGGGACTCGGACGGGGTCTGTGGGCCAGGCCCTAGAATGGTGCCACGTTGTTTTCCTGAGTCTGATGCTTGCGCTGTGTTTGGATAAAACGCCCAACCCCATGGGAGCCCACATAAAGGGGCATGGGATTCTTTTGTACTTTCTTTTTTTTTTTTTTTTGGTACCGGGGATTGAACTCAGGGGCACTCGACCACTGGGCCACATCCCCAGCCCTTTTTTGTATTTTATTTAGAGACAGGGTCTCACTGAGTTGCTAAGTGCCTCGCCATTGCTGAGGCTGGCTTTGAACTCGCGATCCTCCTGCCTCAGCCTCCCAAGTGCTGGGATTACAGGTGCGCGCCACCGCGCCCGGCTCTTTGTACTTTTTTTTTTTTTTTTTAATTATTTATTCACTTGCTTTAGTTGTACACATGCCTTTATTTTTACGTGGTGCTGAGGATTGAACCCGGGCCGCTCGCATGCTAGGCGAGCGCTCTACCGCTGAGCCAAACCCCAGCCCCTCTTTGTACTTTCTTTATAACGTTTTGGTAAGCCTAAAATTATTTCCAAATGGAAAGCTTTTTAAAACACTTTTTGGTACTGGGGATGGAACCCATGGGTGTTCAACAACTTAGTCACACCCCCAGCCCTTTTATTTTTCAGTTTGAGGCAGGGTCTCACTGAGCTGCTTATGGTCTCACTCAGTTGCGGAGGTTGGCTTTGGACTCACGATCCTCCTGCCTCAGCTTCCTGAGGAACTGGGATTGCAGGTGTGCGCCACTGTGTTTTTTAAAAAGTTACCTTGAGCCAAGTGTGGTGGAGGCAGGAGGATCGCCAGTTCAAAGCCAGCCTCAGCAGTGGTGAGGCGCTAAGCAACTCAGTGAGACCCTGTCTCTAATAAAATACAAACTAGGGCTGGGATGTGGCCCAGTGGTCGAGTGCCCCTGAGTTCAATCCCTGTTTATCTTTTTTTTTTTAAATATTTATTTATTTACTTTAGTTGTACACAGTGCAATGCATTTATGTTTACGTGGTGCTGAGGATCGAACCCGGGCCACGCACGTGCGAGGCGAGCGCTCTGCCGCTGAGCCACAACCCCAGCCCCCCCTGCCTATCTTGAAGGGGTCTTTGACACTCTTGAAGGTCCAGACCAATTGGCACAAGTGAGATCCACCCCCTCATTCTCCCTGAATTCCCCGATCATCTGGTGCCGTCTCTCCTAGACTGCAAATGCCAGGCTGTGTGGTTTAGCACTGGGAGTCCAGGACCAGCTCAAAGTAGGTGCTCACTCAGTATCTGGCCTGTTAATAAGGACTGAAGGGAGGACTGAACAAGAACCAGCAGCCGTAACTGACACTGCGAAGGGTGGTGGGCGTGGCCATCCACTGCCTGTCCCTGTGTCTGTGCATCCTGCCTCTTCTCTAGTCCTTGCTCGGGCTGCCTAAGGTTCTTTGGAGTTTGGGGAAAGGCACCAGACAAATGGGAAGAGCTCCTTCCTGTCTTTGTCCCTCCCCTTCCTGTAGCCCTAGACCCTAGATCCCCGTCAGGGCAGCCCCTGCCTCCTGCAGGTGCCCTGCTTCAAAGGGGCACAGGAGCTCACCCGCGTGAGGGGCTCCGTCCTCTGCAGCGCTGCCTGGGCAGTGGCCTGGAGGGCGCCGACAGCCTCGGTGGCCGCACGTTCTCTCGATGCGACTGTCTTCTCCAGGACTCGCGCTTTGGAGACCAGGTCCCCAGCTTGGGACTTCAGAGGCTGTGGGGAGATGGTGGCTCAGGCGGGGACTGGGGACCAGATCCTCAGAGAAAGGCCCCGCTGGGCTGAGGGTCAGCTTGGGGCTGCCGGCCCTGCACCCAAGTCTCATGCCCCTGAAAAGTCAGTGCCTCCTCAGTGTCCCCACTACACAGGAAGCCCAGAGACAGGGACAAGGACAGTGGGGGTGGGGCTAGTGCGGACCTTGGGGAGCTGAGGGGCCACAGCAGAGAAGTCGGTCGGAGGGTGGCTCAGATCCCAGCCCCACTGACTTCTAGCTCGGCAGCCTTGGGCAACGGCCTGGGCTCGGCCGCGTTTCCTGCCTGCAGGGTGGGACTCCCGCCCGGGGCCACACTCCCGTCTGAAACCTCCAGCCAGATACGCTGCAGAACGCAGAGGGTTCCAGCCCGCAAAGCAGAGCTGCGCAGGAGCCAGGCCCCGCAGCGGCATTTGGGACAGCAGCCGCCAAACATGTTAATACCCACATGCCACTCTTGACGGGCAGCGGAGGGCAAAGCAGCCATGGGCAGGCGGTCTGGGTCAGGTTCCGTCCCAAATGCACTTCATCTGTGTAAGTTCACTGCCTGGGGACGGAACCCAGGGCCCGGTGCATGCTAGACACGTGCTCTGCCACCGGGCTGCACCCCAGCCAGCTTACTGCTTTGTGAAAGCTTGGTTTCCGAGTTGGGGGATTTCAGGGTTACTGAACAGACGGCCCCAACACATTCAGAGTGACGAGCATGGCATGGTGGGCTCACAGGGGACCACCCAATGCCCCCCCGCCCCCATGGAAGCAGCCCTAAAATGGTCTCACAGACCAAGTCCCTGTGACAGATGAAGTCACTGAGGCTCAGGGAGGAAAAGTCCTTGGCCAAGGTCACAAGCTGGAGTGGCAGAGCTGAGGCTTTGTCCCATGTCCGGCTCGTATCCTTACCACCGTCATTAGCATGGAGAAGAGGCTGCAGCCTCAATATTGTTCTAATCAGCAGCAAGGGTGAGCCGAGCTCTCGCCCGGCCAAGCCCTGTGGTGGACTATCCACTTTTATTTTACTTTTTATCTCTGGTGGTGCTGGGATGGAACCCAAGGCCACCCCCCAGCCATTTTTTAAATCTTGAGATAGGGTCTCAGGAAACTGCCCAGACTGGACTCAAACTTGGGATCCTCTTGCCTCAGCCTCCCAAGTGGCTGGTTTTCAGGTGTGGTGTCCAGCTATAACTATCTCACTTAAGTCATCCAGCTCTGCTTATCTCATTTAAATTGACGAGCTAAGCTTATCCCATTTTAATCGGCCGCATACAGTTAAACATGAGCCACATCCCCTGTCTCTGCCCACGGGATTTCTCCAGCCTCTAGAACGCACACCCCTACCCCATGCAGAGCTTCGAGGACGGCTGAGCTGACCGGTGCCGCAGGGGCGGCCTCTGAGGCCCCGCGCCGGGCTGCATCACTAGCAACTCGCTGCGCGGTGGCCAGCGCCTGCTCAGCTTGGGGCAGCACCTCGGCCACAGCTGTGCCCAGCGCTCTCTGGGCGTCCTGGGCCTCCTGGTACCTGGAAGGAGACAGAGGCTGGGCTGGCTCACAGAACAGGGCACAGGGCTGTCCCTCCCCATTGCTGTCTGGGTCCCGGGCTGGGAGCCCTGCTCTGCAAAGTCCCCTCCAGCCTCCTGGGCCGGTTGGGACCCAGCAGCTGGCCTTGGAAAGAGGCTGCTTCTCTGCAGCTCTCCAACGACCCAGAAAGGCCATGAAGGGGCCATTCTTCTTTCTTCACTCGCTCAGTCCACCCGCTCTTTTCTGAAAGGACGCCGCCTGCTCTCTGCCCGGCAAGCACATGGTCTACAGAGCGGGCTCGTCTGGGTGCAGAGTGCGGGGAGACGCCTGGCGTGGGAAGCACGTGGCCAGGGCCCTGCCCTTGCTGCTGACCCTGAGCCTGTCACTCTCCATAGACAGTGACCCCTGGGCTGTGCAGTTGCTTCAGGGACTACGGCCTTGAAGTCTGGGCTTTCCTGTCCTGGCCAGCTGCCTACAGCCTGCCCCCCTGGTCCTGCCCCACCGTGGGCACCACTGGGGTGGAGCCTTCCTCCTCCACCCTCAGCTTCCTCTCCACCCCTTATCAGTCCCTGAAGGACAGTGCTTCCCGCCAGGGGCGGGTCATGTGACCACAACCCCCACCCCCCCACCCCCGCCCTGCAGATTGGCTCAGGGCTGGACACCTAATCCCAGCTGGGCCAATCAGATTGTCTCATCTAGAAATGAAAACTTGGAGCTCAGGCCAGATGCTGTAGGTCACCTTGACCCCTGAACCGAGCTGGTGCCAAAGAGGAGCTACCTGACTTGGGGGGAGGACTGGGGGCGCGCTGCTGGGAGAGAGGGGAGATCACTGTTCTGGGTTCCAGTTCAGCCTTGGAAAGTGGCTGCTACTTTGTAGGTTTCAGATGAGCTGGAAAGGCAGCGAGCAGGCCACGCTCTCCCTTCGTCATTGATCCAGTCTCTCAGAGGCCCTTAGGTCCGAGTGGGACGGCAGGCCGCAGACCCCCGACCAGCCACCAAGAACCTGGGGACTCAGGGGAAGCTGGTTCTGCAGCCAGCAGCCTCTGCGTGGGCCCTGTGGGCTCCCAGAGGCTGAGCCCAAGTTCCTACTGCACCTGGGGAGGTCTCACCTGTCCTCCAGTTCCCGCTGGGTCTCCAGGGCCACTCTACCATCCACCAGACTCGAGAGCAGCACGTAGCTCGTGTTGGAGGCGAGCAGGGCCCGCCGGGCAGCGGCCTCGATCTTGGCTGCAGTGTCCCTGTGGCTGTGCAAATCACCCCGACCATCACCAAGAGCCCACGCAGGGGTTTGGCCCAAACCCACGCCCCTGCCACATGGGCCACCTGCAGGACAGACTGTTTTGGTACCTGCCTGCCAGCAACATAGCCAGGACTACTGGGAGGTGCCACATATCCCATTCCTGTTCCATATCAGGAGGCCTGTTGGCCTGGCACAAGGACAAGCAAGGGCCTTTCACACACATTAAGCCCTCCCAGCTTGGACAGTGACTGTGCGGTCACCCTAACAGACATAGCACAGAGGAGAGTGGTCCAGGCAGCCTGGGGTCAGATCCTGGCTTTATCACTTCCAAGCTGTGTGTCTTTAAGCAAGTCACCTGAATGTATTTCCTCATCTGTAAGATAAGTGTAAGGTTCTTGCAGATAAAGAGGAAAATTGCTACAGAGTCTATGTTTTCAGGATCATAAACTATTTCAGAAAGGCAGCTGGTAAGCCGGGCATGGTGGCGCACACCTGTAATCCCAGCACTTTGGGAGGCTGAGGCAGGAGGATCGCGAGTTCAAAGCCAGCCTCAGCAATGGCGAGGCACTTGGCAACTCAGTGAGACCCTGTCTCTAGTAAAATACAAAAAAAAAGAGCTGGGGATGTGGCCCAGTGGTTGAGAGTGCCCCGAGTTCAATCCCTGATACCAAGAAAAAAAGAAAAAAAAAAAAAAAAAAAGAAAGGCAGCTGATAGAACAATCCAAATATCTATTAAGGGGTGATTGGATAAGCAAAATGTGGTCTATCTATTCCCTGGACTATCACACAGCCATAAAAGCAACAAAGCACTAGTCGATGCTATTCTGCAGATGAACCTTGAAAACACCATGCAAAAGCTAAGGAAGCCAGATGAGAAAGACCGTTACCTGGTTCCATTTACAGGAAATGCCCAGAACAGGCAGATCTATCAAGGCAGAGGCAGGTTAGTGGGTGCCGGGGACTAGAGAGGTTGGAGAGAGGTGACAGGTGATGAAAATGTTCTGAAAGGGACTGCGATGAGCGCATGGCTCCAAGCACGTAGTCAACCACTGGGTTGCACAGTAGGTGAACTATCCCTCAACAAAGCTGCCACCCCGGAGCCGCCAGGTGCTCTGGTGCCCAAGGCCAGCCAGCTTTGTCCTGGTGTCTCTGGCCCACATCCTCTTACCTATCTCGCCTTCCCGTGTGGTGACATGTGCTCTGGGGGCAGCCTGACCCCAGGGGATCTTACTTCCTGGGGAGCGGACATCTGTGGGACTGACCCTGGCCCTGGAGGCCCCCAGAGAAGGTCTGGGTTTGCTGTAGCATGGCGTGGACAGGACCCTCAGTTCACTCCCCGGGGCATGGGCTCACCTCCTGGAGAGGGTGCGGGCCTCTGTGGCCAGATGGGTCCAGTTGGTGGGCTGACCGGGCCCCTCCTGTCCAATCACCTTTAGGAAAAAAGAGGCGAAGCTGAGGCCCATCCTGACAGGGCCAGGGCCACATGTGGCTGAATCGCTGGGCAGAACCAGACTGCGCCAGTAACTTTATGACCGTGCAAAGCTAGCCTCTCCGTTGCAGGCAGTGAGCGAGGCCCTAGGACGGTACTAGCACCGCCCACCGTGTGTCACACAGGCGCTCGACTTAGGCCCTCTTTGGACACGCTAGCTCACCCAGCCAGTTGGGGAGGGCCGGTCTGACCTCCATTTTTCAGATGACACGGAGCCTCCTAGAGGCAGAGGGAGGCCCAGGGTCACCAGGTCAATGGCAGGGACCCACGCCCAGGCTCAGTGAGGGAGGGCCGCGGGTACCAGAGACGTGAGAACCGAGGCCGCGTGCAGAATCTCCTCCTCTGAGGACTCCAGGGCTGCCCCCAGGTCGGCCAGCTGGATGCAGGTCTTCCGGGTTCCGGCCTGGGCGCAGCGGGCGCGCCTGCTCAGCTCCCGCAGCTGCTCCCGCGCGGCCTTCAGAGCGCCCTCGAGGCCGGTCATCTGCTCCAGGAAGGCTCCCCGGGCCCCTGCAGGAAGCCCCGAGTCCAGGGGTCACAGAGAAGTTGAGATTCCACGCTAACCCCCCCCCCCCCCCCCTGGCTCCTGTCTGGGGCCTCCACTCCACTCTCCCTGGGCACAGGCAAACCCGTCACCCGCCCAGGGCACCCACACTGAGTTCCAAAGACTCTGCCCATTTTACAGATGCAAAGGCTAAAGCCTGGAGAAGGTGAATCGTGAGCCCAGGCTCCCACACTCAAGGGCCTGCAAGGGACCCAGGCCTTCTAAGCCACAACAAGCAATTCCAGAATCTGGGACGTCGGTGACCCTCTGCCCAAGGACACCCAGGTGCGGACACTGTAAGACTTGCCATCTGATCGTTCCCCTTTTTGCTAGCCCTGGGCCAGCCACCTGTGCGTGGCTGCTAACGGAGCACAGGGGCTAAGAAAACCCAGACCCTCACAGGACAGCCGGGCCACTGCGAGCGCTCCCTTACCCTCGTGCCAGGCCACATTCGCCTGGTTTTAGCAATAGGTCTTCCTTTTGTCGTAACTACTCACGTATCTTCTCTGTGCCCAGCACTGTGTGTGGGGGCGGGGGTGGGTATAGCAGTGGGCGGAGGGCCAGAATCAGGAGCCGGGACTCCACCCACCCCGCACCCGGAACAGCACCTAGGGCCTTGACTTGCCAAGTGCTTGGGTGCATGAACCCAGCCCCTGTCTGCACCAAGCTTACAATGTGGGGGATGGAGACTGACGTCAACACAGTGACAGGTGGGCTGGGGACACTGAAGGACAGGCCCCCCAGGATGACAGGGCTGCATCCTGAGAGCCCTCAAAGCATCTGACAAGCCCAGGCTGAAGGCCGTGAAGGGAGAGGGCTCTGACCAGCCAGCCCCTGGACTCCTGCTCCGTACCGTGCAGAAGGTGGCCCTGGTAGATGTCCCGCGCGTGGGGCTTCTCCCTGCAGAATGTCTAGTGGCCCCTCAGGGGCCACAGTTGGAGCCCTGCAGCCATTCATCCATTAAGGTCAGCCTGGCCTTTAGCTTGGCCACCTGCAGGGGACAGGGAAGGAAAGCTGTGAGGATGGTGGCCTGCAGTCCTCTCCGGACACCTGCCCCTGGCTTCTGCCTGACCTGTCCTCCTCCTGGGTCCCCTTCCCCAGCTTCAAAACTAAGGGCCCGGGGGCTGGGGTTGTGGCTCAGCGGCAGAGCGCTCGCCTCACACGTGCGCCGCCCGGGTTTGATCCTCAGCACCACGTAAACATAAATGCATTGCATTGTGTACAACTAAAGTAAATAAATAAATATTAAAAAAAAATCAGGGCCCGGCAACCCCGAGACCAGCCCCACCCACTACACGGCGGCCGTCCCTTCCCTTCCCTGCTAAGGCACCTGCTCACGCCCAGCCAGCCACATGCCTGGCCTACGGGAGGAAGGACCATGCAGACCTGTCCTGTGCACTGTACTCCAGGACTCGTGACCCTGTGGCTGTCCCGTCGGCACCTGCTGCCTGCACGTGCTGTGTGATGCCCCCAGTCAATTCTTTTTTTTTTTTTTTTTTTTTTTGGTACCAGGGACTGAATTCAGGGGCACTTAACCACGGAGTCACACCCCAGCCCTTTTTTTATATTTTATTTGGAGACAGGGTCTTGCTGAGTTGCTTAGGGCCCTGCTAAGTTGCTGAGGCTGGCTTTGAACTTGTGATCCTCCTGCCTCAGCCTCTCCAGCTGCTGGGAATTTAGGCATGGGCCAGCGCACCCAGCCAAGTCCTGTTCTTTTAATCAGACACACAATAACCGCACATAGCAGAAGGCAGCCTCGGCATGAACATCTGTCTCAGCTCCGTGACCTGCCACCCATCCACCCACCCTGAGCGGAGGGCCGCGGGTGCCGAGCCCTGTCCTTGGCTCCGAAGTGCAAAATGCTGTGACAAACTACCAGGCTTTCCTTCCCTTCCTTGATGGCAAAATCTGACTTGAACTCATTTGGAAACACAATGGTTCTGGAAAAGGCTGCGTGGGGGGTTATCCAGCCACGTGGCGTGAACACGCCTGCAGAACCACAGTGCGCTTGCTCACGGGGCTGCCGCGCCCCCAGCGGAGCCTGGTCCCCGGTGCACACCGTCTAGTCTCTGCAACTCCACGTGCTGTGGACACCCCACTCGAGTCCAGGGAGGGGGTGCAGGCCTGAACCTCTCTGCTTTGGAGTAGCAGAGAGACACTGGGGTTTACCAGGGCTGCCATCTGCCTGGGCACGTGACAACTAACGGGGCTGGGGAAGGGGACCCCAATGGGTGGACCCCAGAGCGCGAGCTCCTAACTCCTGCACCACCCACCTCCCTGCTCAAAACTCTGCCTGTGCCTGGGGAGGGGCATCACCTCCCCATGAGGGGTCATTATTGTCTCATTCCCCCAAACCACAGGAAGTGTGGGACCTTGGCCCAGGGTGGTGAGGAAGGGCCTGTGACAAGAGCCGCCTCTTTGCTGTTCACCCAGAAAATGAGAAGATCCAGGGTGGGCACAGGAAGGTCTGAGGGCCCAGGAGCTGTGGACGAGCAGGGAGACCCCATGCCCGGCACAGAGCTGGCAGCGCCGGGTGAGGAATGGACGGGTTCAACGAGGCGGGCCTGGCCGGGCTGGGACTGGGCGCGCTCACCTCCCCCTGGACCAGGGCGTAGCAGGCGGGGCACTCCTGGCAGCGCGAGCCGTCCGCCGTGAGGAAGAAGTTTTCTTGGCAGCGGTCGCACTTGTAGCCCGCGAAGCCGGGCCTGCACACGCACGTGCTGTTCTCGCGGCACTGGGCCGAGCTGGAGCCCACCGGGGAGCACCTGCAGGCTGGGGGCCGGGCCGTGGGCGCGGGGGCCTCACGCTGCAGCCCCCACCCCGCACACCCGGCTCTCGGGACCCCCTGGCCATTCCCCAAACTCCTGGCCCTTTCCTGGAGGCTCCCATCAGAAGGTCGGAGGGGATGACAGTCCCATCTATTCAGTGTCCCCAGATGCCTGAGGACCAGCCGGGCCTAGGACCTGCCAATGCAGCCCACCGCCCACGTGAGGAAACCGAGGCTCACAGAGGGGAGCACACAGGAACGTGGTGGTGGCTTCTGGGACGGGGTTCTTAGCTGCCACCAGAGCGCTGCTATTCCTCCACACCCACTCCCTCCCTGTCCCCAGGCCGCGCTGAGGAGGCCCGCCTGCCCCTGACCACTGTCTCTCCTGTCTCTCTGGCAAAAGACCTGCCCTGCCCCGGCCGCCCAGGGAGGACCCGGCTTCCTTACCCCGGCAGCCCTTGATGGAGAAGCCAAAGAAACCCTCCTGGCACCTGTCGCAGGCCCGCCCTGTGACACCAGGGCGGCAGGGGCACTGCCCGGTCTTGGGATGGCACTGGTCCTCCCGGGACCCCAGTGGGTGACACTTGCAGCTGCAATAGGGGAAGCAACCGGGTCTCAGGCCACTCCTGGCCAGCCTCTGGGGGCTGCAGCTGCGCCCGAGGGAGCACAAACCTCACACCAGAGGGAAAGACAAACAGGCTTGGGGACAAGTGCCCCGTCTTGGAGAGACGGTAGCCTTCTGTTGGCAAGTCACAGGGCACTTGCTCACTACAGGCTCTGAGAAGTCCTGCAAGGAGAAGCCTGTGTGCCTCGCTCCCGTTTCCGGCAGCCCCCCTCTGCTCCTTAGAGGTGGCTGTCTCAGGTGCTGCTCTGGCCAAAAGGCCACCCCTCCCTGGCGGACACCCAGGGAGCCACAGCCTCACCCCACCTACCTCTGGCAGCCCCTCCCTGGCTGGAGGTCGTAGAAGCCAGGGCCACAGAGGCTGCAGTCCCTCCCAGTCACATGGGGCAGGCAGGAGCACTGGCCGGTCACTGGGTCGCAAGGTGACTGCCCACTGTCCGAGCCCCCGGGGTTGCAGTTGCAGGCTGCGGTGGAAGCAGGGCGGGGTGTTGGGGACAAGCACACTCAACCACTGGGGGGGGGGCTGCAGAAGCCAAGAAGTTGGGGAGCCCCTGAGATGACCAGGGTCAGCCCGAACTGCACAGCCCTGCTGAGGAGCAGCTGGGGCAGCTCAGATCCCGGCCCACTGGCCACGTCCCTGGAGACAACCGGGCGGTCCTGTCTGTGACAGAGAGTCACAGGCAGAGCCCTGCACCCGGTCCTGGGCCCCAGAGTGTCCTGGACCCTGGCCACCGCAGTGCAGCCTCTCACTCTAGAACACAGCGGGTTCCCCAAGGGGCTCCCCGGAGCAAGGGGCAGCAGAACGTGGCGGGGCCGTGTGGGAAAGGGCGCGGGAGCAGATGGGTTTGGGGCAAACGCCCCACTTCTCCCCTGCAGGACCTCGGGAGCCTCCCACATGCTGTGGTCCCCAAGAGCGTGAGCTCCTCCGTTAACCAGTGGGGGAGGGTGGAGGAGGAGGGGCGCCCGGCCTCCTGCACCAAGGGCAGCGAGAGCAGGCCCCAATGACCCAGGAGGGGAAGTGGCTGGGGCTGAAAGGGACCTTGGAGAAGAGCAAGTCCGGACCCTCCCCAGGGGACAGAGAGGGGAGGGGCCTGCCTGAGGCGGCACAGCCTGGGAGGGGCCAGCTGGCTCCCGGGACCCTCAGCCACCCCACCTGGTTCCGGTTCTGAGCGGGGTGGAGGAGGACGAGGCCTGTGCCCGCCGCGGACCCGGGCGGTACTCACGCATGCACCGGCCGCCCCGGGCGCTCCCGTAGAAGCCCTCCCGGCAGCGCTCGCAGTGGGGCCCGGCCGTGTTGTGCAGGCAGCGCAGGCAGCGGCCAGACAGGGGGTCGCAGTTGCCCACCGCGTTGGGGTCCACGTTCCCGCTGCACTGGCACGGGCGGCAGGGCTGGGGGGCTCCCGAGAGCCCCAGGGGGTCCCCAAAAAAGCCGTCACAGCAGCTCTCGCAGCGCCGCCCTGTGTGCAGAGGGAGCAGGGGTGAGGCGCTCCCGCCACCGGTGCCCATGAGGGCCGCGTGCGCTCCCCAGGTCTCCTGAGGGGGGCACAGACCCCGCAGGCGGAGCTGGGCCAGGCCCCGGTGGGCGCTGCCCACTGGCTGTGAGGTCGGGCAAGCCACTGTGCCTCTCTGAACTCAGGCTCCTCGTCTGTCAAGGGGACATGCACGAGGGGCACCTCACAGGACAGTCGAGAGGGCTCCGTGAGAGTGTCTCCTGGCACGTGGTAAATGCCTGCATTGCCACTGTCACGGTATCTTCACCAGCACCTCCGTCATCATCTTCGTCGTGACCACTGTGTCACGTCTCCTCCCTCCCCTCCCCGTCTATATTTCTCGCGTCTTTCCCGCTTCTGCCCCCTGCGGCCTCTGAACCTCCTTGAAGTGTGCATTCCCACTCCTGCCCTGCCTGCCCGGTGGACCTGGGGCTGCTGCCACCTTGTCCCGCCCTCAGGGCCACCGTGAGCCCCCCAGGAGATGGGTGTGAGGGCTTCTGGAGGGTGGTGGCCCGGGAGACCCTCTCTGGACCCGGCTGTGTCGGGTGGCGTGAGCCCTTCTCTGTAACACACCAGTCCCTGCCCAGATGTCCATGCAGCGATGTCTGGGGGATCCACAGACCCAGACTGCGTCCGTGGTCCCCCAGGGGTGGCCAGAGGAGGGGTGCGTGAGGTGCACGTCACCCCCTCTTTGCACCCCTACCCTGCGTCAACGGACACGGCCAGCCCCACTGAGTGGACACGTGTGAGCGCAGCTGCTGCCCCTGTGGCCCCGGTGTCCTCACGACTCCGCGTCCTCTTGAAATCCAGCCACCGTTACTCAGAGAGGGGCAGAGGGACACCAGGGACCAGGAGACAAGGCAGGGAAGACCTGACCGGGTGCAAGGTGGAGGCCAGCGCGGCCTTGGGGACTCTGAGACAGAACCACGCTGGGAGAGGAGAGCTTGAAGCCTCGCTGACGAGCGCGGCCCCCCAGCCACGCCCTGGGGGCCAGGTGAGGGCAGCTCTGCAGGCCCCTGGGAACTGCAAAGGGACAGGGTGGGGGGTGTGGTCCTGAGGCTGGCAGAGACCCAGACTTGACCGCGGCCAATCCCAACCCAGCTGTCCAGGTGAGCTGTCCGTGGCCAGCCTCTCACAAGGCCCAAGAAGCCCTGCAGGCAAAGAAGGGCCGGCAGAGCCCGTGGGCTGTCCACCCAGGAGACCCTCGGGGGGCTCCCCTCAGGGCAGTGTCCGCTCCCTCCATGGCCTCACTCATCCCCGCCCCGGGTCCGTCTGAGCGTCTGTCCACTCACACTGGGTGAGAGCCACAGTCAGGGGCCAGGGCGAAGACGGAGGGCAGGGTGCGGGCCAGCAGGGGGCAGGTCGCTTAGCCTTGGCCTCCCCGCTCTGGGCCCGTCCACTCAGCCCTGCCGGCTCCCGGGGACCAGGGAGGTGGTCTCAGGAGGGTCCAGGGGAGCAGAGCGTGGGACAGGACTGGTCCAATGCGGCCACGTGTGCCAAAGGTAAAATCAGAGGCCTGCGACCTTGAGGATATTGGGTCACCAGCCACACACGGGGGACCAGCATCGTGTGAGTCCACCTAAATGAGGTCCCCGGGGGTGCGACTCAGAGCCTGCAAGCTGAGGAGCTGTGACGGGGCCGGGGAGCAGGGGGCGCTGAGCACTGGCCCAGCGGCACAGAGCTTCTGTCTGGGGAGGCGAGGTTCTGGAGGTGGTGGTGGCCATGACAGTGGACAGTGACCACGGCACCCCCGAGCTACACGCTGAACATGATGATCAAAGCAGCAACTTAGAGGCTACACGTTCTACCACAATAAAAAGTCAGTGCTGTAATTTACCAACGCCACGTAACCGTACGCTTTAAATGGGTGGATTGTTGGGCAGATCAGATGGCCAGGAGGGCCAGTGCCCAGCAGCAGGCACGAGGACGGGGAGAGGCCCGGGGTGGAGGCGCAGAGGGTCCTGCTGCACACGCTGCCCTGGGGCAGCGTTGACAAGCCGGAGGTTTCCGTGTGGCCTGAGGTCCCACCTCTGCCGTGCACCACTCGTGAGGAAGCAGGGCCTGGGACCAGGCAGTGAACCCGGGCCGGGACCGGCCACGGGCCTCTTCTCAGGTCACTCAGGTGGGTTCGGGGCTAGGTCTGCCCTAGCTCCAGCAACCCTGGAGCCTGAGGCCTTGACCGGGACTACGAGTCTCCAGAGGTCACTCCTGCCATCCCTAAGCTGGGCTTTCCCCAAACTGTCACATCCCAAACCCAGGACCCCAGAGCCCAGTGTGCCCAAGGCCTGGTGTGCCCGTGGGGTGGTGCCCTGGGACACAGCCACTCACCTCTCTGGTGCGGGGGGCAGTGGGTGCACACCACCTCCCCACTCTCCGGGACGGTGGTGCAAGGCGACCGTCCAGGGCAGGGACAGGGCTGGCAGTCGTCAGCTTGGCCTGCGAAGGCGTTGCCATAGAAACCGGGCAAGCAGCGCTCGCAGGACGGGCCCTCGGTGTGGTGGCCACACAGGCAGATCCCTGAGGGTCAAGACAAGAACTGCTGTCCACCACCTGAGCCCAAGATGCCCCCGAAACTGTGCCCACGCCAGTGGGAGCGGCCACAGAGCGCCCCGGGTAGAACTGGGGCGGGCGCCTTTGAAGGCCGAGGCGGCACGGCCTGGGGCAGGGCCACCTGGGTTCAGGTCCTCCGTTTACTGCCCCCGTGAACCCGGCAGTCATCTCACAGGCCGTGTCTCAGTGTCCTCGCCTGCAACACGGGAATGGCAGAGGCGCTGGCCTCGAGGATTCCCGGCAGGACCCGGGAAGCCAGGCGTCCGAGGTGGCCCCACACTCCCGGCACACGTGCTGTCACTATTAAGCTGCGCTCCAGACCTTCCCCTGAGTGGGAGGTGGCAGAGCCAGCGGCTGATTCCTCTCTCCCTCCTCTGCGACGAGAGACCTGCCCTGGAGCCCCTCTGCAGAGGCCCTCCGTGGGGTCGGGGCACCCAGAGGCGCTTGGCCTCGGCCTGTCCCTGCCCTCCGGCGTCTGGAGACAGGGGCGTCTGCCAGTGCCCTCCGCAGCATCACCTGGGGTCCTCTCAGAGCCCAGGGTGCTCTGAAGGGAGGCCTGGCCACGAACACCCAGTGAGCAGCTGGCTATGGAGGCCAGCACTGCCCGAATGCCCCCGCCGCATCCGGACAAGCTGAGGTGGACAGGGAGAAAGGGGGAGGGGCAGGAGTGGACCAGCAGAGCCGGGTAGCACTTAGCAGCATTGCCCCTGCCTGGGCCCAGCACCCACAGGCTCCTCCGGGGCTGGGCAGTGAGCGGAGGGCTTGCGAATCTCCGATCTCAGCAGGGATCAGGGGAGGCAGCGTGGTCCCCTCCCACGAGAGACTCTGGGGAAGGGGTAGACGGTCCCTCCCAGGCTCCCCTGGTGGTGTCTGCCACAGGCACGGGAATGAAGGGTGCCCTGTGTCACGTGGGCAGAGACCCTGCCTGCTCCAGGGAGGCCCTGCTCTGCCCAGCCTCCACCTTTCTGCGCCTCTGCAGGTGGGGACGACCGTGGGAGGGGAGGTGCAGCTCTGCCACCTACTGGCCATGTGGCTGCTCTGCACCTAGAGCCCCGGGCTGTGAGCCAGGACCCTCCTGGGGACCACACGGGCAGGCAGGGAAGCTTGCAGGAGCCAACGGTGGGTGCATGCAGTGGTGCCGGGTGCGGAGGAGCTTGGTGACCCTACCTCATCATTCCCTTCTGAACCTGCCCTTCCCAGGTGAGGACGCCAAGGCTCGTGCCCGGTGAGCAAGGGCGCAGCTTTGCTGTCTTCAGAGCCTGGGCATCTCCCTCCCGCCACAACTTGGGCCATGTGACACTACTGCCGTCCCCACTTCACAGGAGGGAAGTGACCTTCCCAAGGCCACAAGCCCGGAAGGAGTGCGGGTGTCAGGCATGAGGCTCTGGGTCAGTGCCTGTGAGCTGCTGTCACCTGTGTGGCGCGCACGGGTGCCCTCCTGCTGTCACCTGCCATGCCGATGCCTCTGTCCTCCCTCACGGCACCCACAGCATGGCAGCCCCCAAGGTCTTCCCTGGGAGGAGGGAGCCTGCCTAGCGGGCAGGCGTGTGGACAGACGCCCTCACCCGACGCACACATCGCCCTTGGCACAGAGCCTGGGGTGCAGGCGGATCCAGTCGCTGCTCTTACTAAAACACAAGACGCCCCAGCAATCCCCATGGCTTGGGCAGCCCCGTGGTGCCCGTGCCAGGATGACTCCGTGATGGCCAGTATTCATCTCACCCAGCCAGATGTAGCCCAGGTGGACTTAGATTAGGGTGTCAGGGACTCACCTGTGTTGGGGTCACAGGTGCCATGCTGGTTACAGGTGCAGGGGACACAGCTGGCATAGGGACCCCCCTGTGGCGTCTCCCTTTTGTATCCCGGAGCACAGGATTCACAGAACTGGCCCGTGTAGCCCTGGGGACACGAGCAGGTCTCTACCCAGGAGGCCGTGGGCGAGAGTCCCCGCTGGGGCCGGGCGGAGGTGAGCCGGACCTCGCTCAGGAGCACCTGTCCTGCAGAGAGAGGAGGGAGCTGTGCGCACGCTGCCCAACCTCCCCACGCACAGCTGGGCAGCGTGGACAGAAGGGCAGCCCAAGGGTCAGTTATAATTTGTAAAACAGCAGTCAACTAAGGGCGAGGGGAACAAGGCAATTATGGAAGGAGAAGCAGCGCAGGGGCCCAAGGCGAGCTCAGAGCCCAGCAGGTGCTCAGCAGGGGCAGAGCCCCAGGCGCCATGCCCAGGCCTGGGCAGGGAGGGGCCGGTGGTGGGGAGGGAGGAAGAGACGGCTGAGAATTTGGTGGGAGACTCCGTCCTCGTGGGTTATTAAAGATACGCAGATTTCAACAACGAGCCATCCCGACCCCTTGACTGGGAAACATTTTAAAGACCAACCATGGAGGACGGGACGGGGCGGGGCGCCGAGAGCTCCGCTCAGAGCTGGATGCTACCTTTGGGCAAAGCTTACGGTCTGTTTCCTGAAGTTTTTAAGTCTTGCAAGAAGCGTGGAGATGAATGACTGTAACAGTTCTGCCATTTAATGGAAGGATTGTTTTTAACGGAAAAATTTTGATTGAGCCAGGCGCAGTGGCGCACGCCTGTAATCCCAGCACTTTGGGAGGCTGAGGCAGGAGGATCGCGAGTTCAAAGCCAGCCTCAGCAATGGCGAGGCACTTAGCAACTCAGTGAGACCCTGTCTCTAATAAAATACAAAAAAAAGGGCTGGGGATGTGACCCAGTGGTCAAGTGCCCCTGAGTTCAATCCCCGGTAACCACAAAAAAAAAAAAAAAAAAAAAAAAAAAATTTTTTTGATTGAAAGAAGCTAACTGACATGGAAATGTCGGTGAAATTTCGTGGTGGACATTTTGTATTTAAGTGAACAATAATGCACTCATTTTTGAAAATAAAGAAATCTGACATTTGGAAAAAAAAAAAAAAACGTGTAGCTGTATGATTACAGTTTAGGAGGCTCTACTTGTAGCAACTGAGGGGTAGAGGGTCCCATCAGACCATGCTCCTCACTGAAAGCCACTATAAACTCCAGGCAAAATATTAAAACAAGCCGGGTGCGGTGGTGCACACCTGTTATCCCAGCAACTCAGGAGGCTGAGGCAGGAGGATCGCAAGTTCGAAGCCAGCCTCAGCAACTTAGCAAGGCCCTGAGCAACTCAGCATGACCCTGTCTCGAAATATAATATAAAAAAGGGCTGGGATGTGGCTCAGTAGTTAAGTACCCCTGGGTTCAATCCCTGGTACTGAATATATATATATATATATATATATATATATATATATATATATATATATATATATATAAACAACATCTGTGAGCGCTGAGAAGCAGACTCTCCTATCAGTAGAGATGAAGGCGGTCTTTGGAGGGAAATTTCGGCAATAGCTGTTGAAATTTAAATGCACACTCCTGGACCTACGACTTCTACTTCTGGGAGTCTATTGTGCCCCATGCCTACACAAGGAGAGAGACCTTTAATGTGAGGTGTTCCCTGCTCCCTGCAGTGCTGTGTGTCCTGGTGGGAGCTGGGGACCCCTGGAGTGTCTGTCACAGGTCGGGGGGAGTGTTAGACCCTCCCGGGGTCTATGCCAGGGCGTCCTGCAGAGGGGGGATCTAGAGAACCAGCTGTCCCCACGAGCACCAGCGAGGAGCCATCTCTAAGACACCGGCAGCTGGAAAGAGTGAGTCACAGAACAGCATCCTGTGTGACCATCCTGTGTGACCGGATTTCTAAGTCGAAAAGACCAAGGTAAGAACGTGCACCAGGGGTTAGGGCAAAAGGCCCCCAAATGTGACCAGTGGGAAGAGGTTGGGCCTGGGGGTGGGGGAGGTGTAGGTACTTGCAGCTGCGTCCCCAGTGCCCCCCAGTACCTAGTGTAGGGTGGGCGTGGCACAAGTAAGAGGGTACGCTGGTAACTGAAGCCAAGGGAATGACTGGGAGGCCTTGGGAGCCGCTGGGAAGAGTGGAACTGAGATTCCCGGGATGAAGAGGGAGCCTCGACCCAACAGAGACAGGAGGTGCAGGGGCCTGAGGGATCGTGGGGCTGCACCCCCAAGCCCTGGACCTGCAGGGGCCTGGGAAAGCTGGCGTCAGAGCTGCGGGCTCTCAGAAGGAGTAGAGTGACCCTGGGAAGCAAACCTGAGGGACACTTGGTTGTCACAACAGAAGGCCAGGGTGCTAGAGGACACCCCGTCCTGCCCAGAAACGGCCCATGTGGTTTACGAATGTCCCTCTGATGCTAGAAGGGCAGCAACACCCCTTTGTAAGCACCTGAGCCTAGACCCCCACTCCATTCTGCGCACGGACGCCAGGGACTGTGAACACTTCCGGCGGGTATGGAACTGTCCGCAAGTTGGAGGGACCTCTGTGCCTTACCTGGCTCAGAACTGTCCCAAGTCGTGTGCCAGCAAAGGCACCCAGGTCATGGGGCTCTAGTCCCCGTGGCCACCACCCCATCCCACCTGCAGCCCCTCTGTGGCTCCTCGACTCGTGATCTGGCAAACGCACCCATTCAGCTGAGTTCCCGAGGACCAGCCTAAAGAATGTCAGGAATCAGGGTCAACTGTATTCCCCCGAAGGTCAGAAACTTGGTTTTAAGGCTTCACGCAGATGAATGGCTTCTCTGCCAAGCATTGCCCCATGGGGCAATGAAACCGAGCCACAGGCTCCGTGCACCTTTGCAAAGAACCACAGTGATGGAGCGACCGAGCCCACCGCCCTCCTCCTCATCCTCTGGTGCCTGTGACCGGTGACCCCGGCTTCTACTCTAGCTCAGCCACATGGACTCTGTCTGCACGGCTCTGCCCTCAGGTGAGAGAGGGCTCCTCAGCTTCTTGCTTCTCAGAAACCCACACTCAGTCCGCACAGCAGGGACCCTCTGAGCACTCTGGGACTTCCAGCGCAGCCGGCCCGAGCCCTGACAATCTGAATACACGTGACTGTTTCTTTACCTACTTTCTCTTCTTTTATTTATTCTGCATATCACAGGAAGGATGTTCTATGATTCTTGAAATTGTGTGTAGGTATGGTATAACCATGTTTATCCCTAGTGCCCCAGGTAAGAGATGGTGACAAATACCGGGCCATCCTGGGGACTTAGGAAACCAGACCTGGGGTGGCTTGGGTGCAATACCAACAGTGGCCAGCAGGGGCCGAGCGCTCAGGGAAGCTGCAGCCCCACATCTGCCTAGCACCCGCCCCTAGCGCCGGCCACCGGCAGGCCCCCCACCTGTCCAATCTCTGCCTTGGTCCTCAGCCACCGTTCCTGCTGCCTTTGTGGGTGACAGGACCAGGGGCAAGCGCCATGACTCCTCAGGGCCTCAAAGTGCTTGGAAAAGTGGGGACCGTAACTACCCTCTGAGGACTCAACAGGGCAGGCCATGCGGGAAGGACCCAGCCCAGTGCCACGCCCAGAGTGCTTGGGGGCATGCCGCCATCCTTACTGACCAGAAGGGCTTGGGCCTCGTGCACTGGCCCGGATGCTCAGAGCGGTCAGATTGGCGAGGAGACGCTGGAAATGGAAGGCGGGCAGCGGGGGCTCGGTGTCCTCGGAGGTCTCCTGCAAACTGCCGGGGAGAGGCTCAACGTGAGAGCCCGCTGGGGACCGAGGGGTGCCGGGATCCTGGGAATCAGACCTCAGGGGACTCTCCGGGGTGCCCCTCCCGCCCACCCACATCTCTGAGGACGGACGGGGACACTCACAGGAACCTGAGCTGCGCCTGCCCTGGCTGCCCCGCGTCCTGGGGACCCGGCGGACTGGAGTGCCTCAGAGCCAGGGCCAAGCCCGCCCCTTCCAGCCTCAGCTGCACCGGGGGCACAGAGCCACCCCGGGGGACACGCAGGGTCAGTGTGAGGGGCTGTCCGTAGCTGAACCTCTGGTCGCCCAGGAACCGGTCTGCAGACAGAGAAGAGGCTCTGAGCGTCTCCCTACGCTCGGCTTGAGGCCACACGCCTGCATCGATGTCACTGACGAGAAAACATTTCAACAAGACGCTCCCTGCACCGCAGACCCCGGAGCGACCTGTCACGCTCAGGTGCCGTCACCCATCACCCGGGGCTGGCTCAGAGCTCTGCTGTCACTCTCCTGGTGCTCCTGGTAGTTTAGTCTCTGGACTGGAGTTTTGTAAGTGAAGTCCAAGGGGACAACAGAGTCTGAACACCAGCAGAGGAAGCAGTAATGACAGACCCCTGCCACCGGCTCTCGTGTCACAGACCACCTGTGGACCCACCTGCGCGGGAGACAGTGAGACTCCACAGGAGCCGGGCCCACCCTTTCCTCCTCTCTCCCCTTCTCTGCGTCAGGTGACCACTTATGCCAAGGACCATGCAGGGGCCTGGGGTGTGGCTCAGAGGGGACAACCCTCCACTGGCAGCTCCTTTCAGTTCTTCCTCGCGAGGCTGAGGCAGGAGGATCATGAGTTCAAAGCCAGCCTCAGCGACTCAGTGCCCTAAGTGACTCTGCGAGACCCTGTCTCCAAATAAAATATACAAAAAAGGCTGAGGACGTGGCTCAGTGGTTAAGCGTCCCTGGGTTCAGTCCTAGGTAAAAAAAAAAAAGGAAATAAAAATACCGAGCCTCACGTCTTGCAGGGTTTCCTCTGTTCCAGTAAGAAAAATACACATTCACTTCTAAACCGTGAAAAGCAAATTGTGTCATTCCAGGGACTGTGTCATACGCCAGGGACCGAGGGCAGGATGGTGGCCCCAAAGGTCTCCACACCCTAGTCCCCGGAATCTGTGCATGGGATAGCTGACGTGGCAGGGCATAAGGCTGCAGATGGAGCAGGTAGCCGACCAGCTGGCCATAGAGCGGGGACAGGAAGTGGACCGTCCAGCTAGGCTCAAGGTCATCACAAGGTCCTGGAGACGAAAGGCAGGAGGGTTGGGACGGGCGAGACACAGCTGCTCTGAAGCTGGAGGAAGGCTCCAGGAGGGAGGCGGGCTTGGCACACCCTGCCCCTGGCCGGGGAGGCCCAGGTCAGCAGACCTCGGCCTCCCGGGGCACCGACAGGACTGTGCGTGTTTTCAGCCACCAAGGTGGGGACAATTTGTTGCCTCCTGCCATGCTTTGAATGCCCCCTCCATGCTGAAACTTAGGGTGGGAACATTCCCACCTGGCGCTCAGTGGGGGCCTCTGGGAGATGACGGGGATTAGAGGAGGTCGGGGGAGGGGCCCATGAGAGAACCCCGGGGGCCTTCTAAGGAGGCAGACCAGGAGGTGCACACACACGTGCGACCCCGTCTCTCACCACGTGCTGCCCTGTGCTGCCGAGGGGCTCTGCCAGCAAGAAGGCCACCACCAGACACAGCCCCTGACCTTGGACCAGACACAGCCCCTGACCTTGGACCAGACCGTGAGCCAAAATAAACCTTTTTTCTTTATAACTCAGCCGGTCTGTGGCGGTGTGTTATTGATGATAAGAACTGGACTAAAAACACCTAGCAGCAGAGGGGAACTAGCTGGCAGAGCCCGGGCTGCGGGTACCTGGTGCTGTGAGCTCCTCCTCGTCTCCTGAGCCCAAGAGGATCCCACGCGGGTTCCATCGCGGGGGACGCTCCGAGCCGCCCTTGCCCCTGACCCACCAGCCTCCAGCTCCTAGACACAAGCACAGACACACCCAGCAGGTGAGGCCCTGGAGGGGTGTCCAGGAGGCAGGTCCAGCAGGGGACTGCGTGTGGAAGGGAGCCCAGGAGGAGACCGAAGTCAGGGACCCTGCTCTGCTTCGCAGGGATTCGAGTTCAACATGAAGAGACAGCCTGGAGAGCCCACCACGGGGGCCTCGGGACATCAGGGCCATCTCCAGCAATAACGGACATGACCTTGTCGTCAGAGAACTTTCTCACCCGTGGCCTCACCAGCCCTGACCCTCCAGGTATGTGTGGCATTAGCCCCAATGCACCCACAGGGGTCACCTGGTGAGGAAGGGCCCAGGCCAGAATGGCAACAGGCCTTCAGGCCCCAGTTCCGTCCACCTTCCCTCCAGTGACAGGAGCTAACAGCCAGCACAGCCAGCGCAGAGCCCACGACCCCAGGGGCACTCTCCAGGGGCAGCTGGCAACAGGGTGGAAGCCAACCACGGCGCACCCAAGGGGTGGGGAGGGGGACGAAGAAGGGGGAAGGCCTGGGGCTCCTCGGGCTGGGCTGAGTGGCCCCTCGCTGACCGTGTGACCCTGAGAGACTGACGGAACCCCTCTGAAGCTGGCTCCACAGCTACAAAACAGGGGCAGTGGAGGACTCTGGGCCCGTGGCAGCTCTCAAGCTTGGTCCACACCCCTCAGGGAGGTCCCTGAGAACCTTCCAGGGGTCTGTGAGATGGAGCTGTCTTCCTGCCCACACTCAGAGGCTGGAGTTTTCTAGAACCTGCATGATGTGTGCTGCCCCTGCGGCCGGCCAGCAGAGGCTGATGGGAGGAGCGGCCGGCGTCTGCCCAGCCAGGCCTCAAGGGACGCGTGAGAACACAAAGCCAGCCGCTCTCTTCTCAACGAATGTTTTGGGGTTTAAAAACAAAGTTATTTTTCACAGAGCTGTGTTCTTTGTTATAACGTAATAGGTTCACAGTGGCTGTTTTTTTTTAAGTGAATTCATGAAATAAGCATTCTTTTTTTTTTTTTTTTTTTTTTTTTTTTTTTTTTTTTTTTGGTGGTAGCAGGGATTGAACTCAGGGGCACTCGACCACTGGGCCACATCCCCAGCCCTTTTTTATATTTTATTAGAGACAGGGCCTCACTGAGTTGCTAAGTGCCTCGCCATTGCTGAGGCTGGCTTTGAACTTGCGATCCTCCTGCCTCAGCCTCCCCAAGTGCTGGGATTACAGGCGTGTGCCACTGCGCCCGGCGAAATAAGCATTCTTAAAGATCATTTTCCCTGCTCATATTTATAATCACAAAAGTGCTCTGGGTCCTTGATGGTCTCCAAGAGGACGGGACCAGAAGGTGTGGGAGCCACTGGCTGAGGCAGCTGAAATAAACGAGGTGGTACCACCAAACTGCCAGGTCCTGTGCTCTCAGAGAGAGCCCTGCCGGCCACTAGCACCCTGGTCTCCAGGGCCAGCCCCTGCCACAGCCATCCATCCGCATACCTCCCATCCTGCCTTCTGCAGGGCGTCCAGCAGAGGGCGCAGTGTCCCTGCATCTGCGCGCCCTCCTCCCTGGGGGGATAGGCAGGCCCACGCTGGCTCTGACTTAACGCTCTAACTTAGGGCTCTGCCAGTGTCCTGCCTCACAGATAAGGCTGTGTGCCCCAAAGCTGCAGACCCACCAGGCTGCCTGGGGATAGCAAAACTCCGGAGCTCACAAATGTCCGGGTGGGGACTCCGGAGCAGAAAATAAGGACAGTAGTGGCTACACTCTGATGCAGCCCAGAGCACCCTTGATGTTAGGGACGTTAAGGCCCAGGAACCAGACTCAGGAAACTAACCTACGTTTTTGGGGCCTCACCTGTAAAATGAGAATGAGAAGCCCTACCTGCCAGGGACCCTGCCCCAGGCATACCACAGGTGCTCAATAAACAGAGGACAGGAGACTGAGCCTAAATCCTCAGCACCTGGGTACGCCAAGGGATGATGACCTCCTAGGGTTTGTAGCATACCCCCCACAGGATTAACAGGGTGCCACACCCCCAGCCCCCCAAAGCCACCCCCACCCCCCACCATACAAACTGCCGGAGGCTGGAAGAAAAGGCAGGGGCGGGGCAGGACGGAGGGGCTGCGGGGAGGTGCAGGAGCTGCCCTCTCACACAGCCCACGCGGCTGGCATGGTGAGGGGGCGCCCCCGCCCAGCTACCAACGCAGAGCAGACCCCTGGGGGTGGCCGCGGGGTGCTCTTACCCTGGCGGAAGTCAGAGAGGACGCGGTGTGCCTGGAACCCGGCAGCGGCCACACACACCTTGGAGTGGCCGTAGCAGAAGCAGCTGCTGCAGCCCAGCGGGTTGTGGGGCTGCAGGTTGAAGGTCCCTGGGCGGCACCTAGAAGGAGGGTGGACACGCCCACCAGGGGTGAGCAGCCAGAAAGGCACAGGGCCGGGATCCCCGTTAGACGATGCCAACCCAGAATCCCCGGAAACTCCGACGGGCAGAGAGGAGCGAGGGAGGCAGCCCCCCCACCCCACCCCCGCCCCCCGCGCCTCCCCTGCTGCACAGCTGGCCCTGTCCCCCCGGCCCGCCCCGTCCCTAACATCGAGGTGACCCGGGAGGGACACTGTGCTGGGTTGAGCTGTGTCCTCGCTCTCCCCCATTCTGTAAGGCCTCTGGGTCTTCCGGGGTCCCCCTAGACTTCAAAAGCACAGCTCCGCAGGCCTTAGAGCGCCCGCCCATTGGGGTGTGTCCCTGATGTTTCCTCATGAGACTGGGGTTAGGGGCTGGGGGCAGAAGTACACAGAGGGGAAGTGTCGTTTTCGTCACATTAGTGGCGTGATCCCTGGGCAGTGAGGTGACCCTTCCCTCCCCCGGGTTCCTCCCCTGAACAACGGCCAGTGCCAGGCCTCGACCCAGCCCCCAGCCCCAGGGAGGGGAACGGAGCTCCCTGGGGTGGGGGCAGAGGACAGGTGGACCTGTGCCCCCCACAGACACTCTGCTTCTCCTGAGAGTGCCACCCACTCCTGCCAGCATCCGCGGTGGCTTTTGCCCCCAGCGATTACGACCGTGAAGTTCCGACTCTGATTTCCTACTTCCTGCGCTCCTTGCCTGTTTATTGTTTGGGACTCTGCAAGGAGGCCTGCCCCCTCGCCCCCCTCTATTTGTTTATTCCGCCGTCCGTCTCCGTGGGTGCGGGGGCTGTGGGCGCTGGGCTTCCTCTCGGGTCAGAGTGCGAGCCTCTGCTTGTTTATCTTGCTGTCCCACCACTGCAGCTTCAGGAGCTCTTTCAGGCTGGCTCCTGGGTCCTCCTCACCTGGCCCACCCTGGCTTGGGATTTGGGGCTGTTTGTGGGTGCTGGGGGTGGAGGTGGGGGGACCCAGGGCCTCCAGCAAGCCAGGCAAGGGCCCTGCCACGGAGCCCCGCCCCAGGCCCTGCCCCGGCTCATCTTGTGATTTTCCAGCCTCAGCCCCAGAAACAACCATCTCTCCAAACAGCCCCAGCTGGTCTTCTGATTCAATCCAGATGCCCAGCAAGCTCAGGTGAGCCCACTGCATCAAGCCCTCCCATTTTACAAGTGGGTAAACTGAGGCACAGAGGCGCAGACCCACTCAGGGTTGCAAGGAGGAGCTGAGGGAGGTCCCAGGAGGCTTCTGGCCCCCAAATTGAATTCTACTCTGCCTTCTTGCTTAAGGTGTCTAGGGGAGGGGCAGGGAAGAAGACCCTGCAGAGACAAGATAAAGGGACGGCCTGGGACTGCCAGGGTGAGAGCCAAGGCCAGGGGCCAGCCACATGGTTTCCTTGCAGACCCAAAGCCGGGAGGAGCAGACAGTGCATCCAGGGAGGCAAGCCCTAGTCTGCCTGCCAGCTCCACTGCTGGGAATCGGCGGCCTTGAACATGAAGTTCACGGACCAAATGACCTTGGGAAAATCCTTTTGTCTTACTGAGCTTCAAATCCCTCATTTGCATCACAATGGGATTGCAAAGATGGGCAGATGGGCTCAAATCTCAGCTCAGTTGGTAGGGGCTTCTGGGAGCAGGGCACTGAGAAGGCTGCTAAGTTACAGGAGAGCTCATGGCAAAGACTGCTGTGCTCCATTAGTCATGTCTGCCATGGGTGCGAGATGGGAGGGCTGTGATAGCACTCGATTAGTGATGTCTGCTGTGGGTGTGGGACAGGTAGACAGGAGTGTTGAGCTATGTGGATTAGATGACCTCTCCTATCCCTCCTAGCTCCCTCTTTTAAGTTTCTGAGCTTGGGGAAAAAAGGCATATTCTCTTAGCTTATGAAGCATCCACAGCATTAGATCAAAGCATAAACAGTGCCAGGTTGCTGTGGGGTGACTTCCTGGACGGCAGGTGGGTGGTGCTCCAGGGGTGTGGCCTGCCGCGAGGACCGAGCTGTGCTCCTCCCCGACTCACAGCCCTGGTGCCTGCTCAGCAGCCGCGCCCAGTCCCACTCATGGCCAAGAGCTCACCCACCTGTCGCAACGGTCTCCCTCCACGTCCCCTTTGCAGGGGCAGCGCCCACTGTGGGGGTCACAGGTGCCCAGGCTGCCAGCAGCGTTGCAGGTGCAGGGTCTGCAAAGAGGGGGACGAGGGGACAAACATCTAATGAGCAACTCCAGAGTGGAAACGGCTGTCCCCAGAAAACCCCAAGAGGAGGGGCTGCCCCTGCCCTCCCTGTTCCCACCTTGCCAGGGAGGTGCCCCTCCACCCGCCAGCACAGCGCAGCCTCTGCCTGCCCCACCCTCCATCCATCCACGCGCCCGCTGCGGCTGCCCGCCTGCGTCCACCAACCACCCGCCCCGGGATGAGCGAAGGCTCGCAGTGAGGACAAGTGAGGGCAGACGCTGCCCTGGGGCCAGGTGGCTGAGTGGGGCACAGCACCGTGAAGGGGCATCTGGCCAGCCTCGGGAGGGGGACACCAGGGGCAGGAGGAGGGAGCTTCCCCCGGGCCTGCCAGACGCAGGCAGGAGAGGGCAGGCCTGGGCGGGCAGAGGTGGCTCCAGGGTGGAGGAAGGCACCCACGAGGCCCAGAGGTGGGGACCTGGGTGGCAGGTCCTATCTCAGGCCTTTCGCTTTGCTTCCTGGTGCTGGGACAGAGCCCAGGGCCCCTGCAGGCTGGGCAAGCTCTATCACGGAGCCACACCCAGCCCTGAGGGCATTTCTGTGCCCAGAAGCGTTCTGCCAGGGGCCGGGACCTCCCCAGGCCTGCAGCCCGTGGTGCCGCCGCCTGTCCAGGACACAGGACCCTGCTACTGACCAGAGCCGAGCTCACTTGAAAGTGCTTCTGGATCCACAGTAGCTTCATTCATCCTTTTTTTTTTCTTTTAATTTGTTTCGCCTTTATTCTTACGTGGTGCTGCGGATCGAACCCGGGCCACGCACATGCCCGGCGAGCGCTCCACCGCCGACTCACAACCCCGGCCCTTCATTTATCTTTTTGGTCGCGGTGTGTTTTCTCAGTCAACTGATGGGTGGACGAGCTGGTCTCTCTCCTGAGGCCCCAAACCCGGTCGCCCCCTGCCTGTCCCACTCCCCTCCAGGGGCTCCGGAATCTGCCCCACCCACACTCCATGGGGCCAAACCCTAACACAAGCTTGCCCAGCCTGCCTGCCCTGACCAGCTTCTGACCTCGACCCCCCCCATGACCGTCCTCAGCTCCTCCAAGGCCTCCCTGCTCACCAGTTCTGAGCACCTGCCTCTGAGCCTTTGCGTGCTCTTCCCTTGCCTGGAACACCTGTCCCCCTCTCTGCCACCTCCACTCGGTCAGCACTGGAACTGGTCACGCCTGTCACGGGAGCCTGCCCTCCGCCCCGCAGGTGGGCTGCTGGGCCACAGGACTGGAGCTCCGGCCCACACTCCCGTGCCCATGTCTCGCCCCCTCCTGGGCACTGGGCATCTGGGTATTGCCAGAGCTGGCCGTGGAATGAGGAAGCACTAGAGAGGAAGCCCGTGTCCCGTCCCTCCTGCTCTGTCATCCCATCCAGGCACCCCTCCTGCGTCCTCACCTGCAGCCACCCTCGCTCAGCGAGTGGAACCCGGGCAGGCAGCGGTCACACTTCCAGCCCGTCACGGTGGGCTTGCAGACGCAGGTGCCCGCGGCGTCACACTGGAGGCGCAGGGAGCCTGGGGAGGAAGGCACGGGGCGGTGGGGGCCTGCTCGGCTGAGGGTGGGGCCGGCCGCGCGGCCACTCACCTGCCGGGTGGCAGTCGCAGGGCTGGCAGGGTCCCCGCTGGTCCCAGCGGTAGAAGTTCTCCTCGCAACGCTCGCAGTGCGGCCCGGCAGTGTGGTCGCGGCGGCAGTGGCGACAGCGCCCGCCGTGGCCCGTGCTGCGGAAAAGCTCCCGGTCAAACGTGCACTCCTCGGAGCGGCCGCTGCAGTTGCAGGCTGTGGGCGGGAGGCCGGGAGGAGGTGTGAGTGGCCCGGGCAGGAGGGGGCACTCTGCCGGTCACAGTGCGTCCTTGTGCTGAGACGGCGGGCAGCTTAAGGGAACGCAAGGGTCCAGGACGGCCCTCAGGCCCGGCTTGATCAAGGACATGAGGGCCAAAACACTGATCCTCCAGAACAGGCCCTCCAGGGTCAAGGTGAGTGCCACAGAGAAGCCGCAGCTGTTCTGAACTAAAGGCTAAGCAGGAAGGGGTTGGCCCGGAGAAGGCAGAGGGAGTGAGGAGGGTCCCGGGGCAGAGCCTTGCTTGGCGTGGTGTGCGTGAGCTGGCTGCGGTGGCCTGTCCCACGGTGGGCAGGGTGGGGGTCAGGTTGCAGTCAGGAGCTGGGGTGCAGAGCTTGTCGGAGCCTGGGCTGCAGGTACAGGGGGGTGGAGGCAGGCGAGAGGGAGCTTTGGACCCCCAGGGGAAAGGTGGCCGGGACCGGGCACTGGCCACACAGAGGCTGCTCGCTGGGTGGGGGCAGAGAAGCCCACGAGCTGAGTCCAGGGCTCAGGGCAGCCTGGGCTGGGGGCAGGGGGCTGGTCAGGAGAGCCAGGCTTCCAGGGAGGGGCGAGGACAGGGCAGGAGAAGCAGTGCGGCCTCTGTGGCCCCAGCCACAGGCTGGGCGTGAGCCAGCACGTGAGCGCCCCCTGGTGGAGGCAGGCCAGGGAGGGCAGGAGGACCCCATTAGGGTCCTGGTGGCCCTTGGGCAGCTCCTGCAGGCAGTGTGCCACCCCATGGAACAGCTGTCCCTTCCTGCCCCAGCTGTGACCACCAGCAGCCCAGGCCCAAGAGGACAGCAGGGCCCAGAGGCCCAGGCGCCAGGCGGGCTGTGCGTGGATGCTGGGACCCAGGGGCCGTGACAGGCAGCCGCACAGGGAGGCTGAGGCGAAGCAGCGGGAGGGGGCGGGCCTAGGGGAGAGTGGCCACTGGGCAGCTGCACACCAGCAGGGGACCATGGGACCGCGCTGGAGGCCACGTCCCTGCAGGAGACAGTGCCACCCTCCCTGCTGTGGCGCTGTGCGGTTAGCCGGTCACAGCCACACCACACAGGGCGGGGACATCAAAGGCTGGGGCCGTGGGAGAGGCCGGGTAGGCAGGGCAGCATCCCTGGAGGGGGTGGCCTGGATTGCATTAGCAGCTGGGGTTGGGGCAGTTAAGACAAAGGAGCGAGTGGGGCGCCCGGCCCTCCCCCCAGGCGCCCGGCTGGGTGGACGCGCTCTGGGGAGCTGTCTGTGGGGCGGACGGGGGCTCAGGGCTCCCCGCTCCCCTCCCTTCTGCAGTCGCTCTGACCCCAAGCTGCGCAGGCCCACCCAGGAGCAGCCCCATGGCAAGGTTCGGGGTTCCCGAGGGCCCCGGCCTCGGCCCCCGACACTCACGCAGACACTCGTTGGCGGCCTCGGCCGTGGCGCGGGCCCAGGGCCGGTCCTGGAAGAAGGGCAGGCAGCGCTCGCAGTCTGCGCCCGTGGTGTTGTGCTGGCACCTGCAGGCCAGCCTGCCCGCCTCGTCGGGGCCGCAGGAGCTGGCGTGGCCGTTACACTTGCACCTGGGGGAACACGGGCGGGGTGACCGCGGGCCGGGCGGGGTGACGAGTCACTGCTCCTCCCTGGCCTCTGCTGAGCACCACTGCGCGCCGGCCTGGGGCGGCATCTAGGAGAGCGGCCTGCACTGGGCGACCTCGGGCCACGGCTGCCCCTTCTAATGGGGAACCAGGCACCCAGAGGCAGGCCACACCCTGGTATTGCTGGCAAGGGTGAGGTGGGCCCAAGCGGTCTCCGGGGACAGCGGTAATGAGGGCAGTGACAGGGACTGCCGGCCTCTGGAGGGCGCCGCAAACACCCCTTCCCCCCACGAAGTCCTCTGACTCGGACGGAGGGTGAGATCCCGTCGGCCTTGGGACACAGGGTGTCCCAGCCACCTGCCCCCGTCGCCAGCTGTCGGTCCCCGGGTGGTCCAGCCCCAGCAGCTGGGGCCCAGATGTCCTCTGGCCGAAGCCCCCAACAGCTGGAGCTGGAGGTCCAGGCCCCGCCCGTGGACCTTGACCTGACTCGCACGGGGGTCCTCCCAGGACGCCCAGCTTTCCCAGAGCACGCGGACACCCTGGGGTGCAGACGCTGGGCCTGCGACCCTCTGGCCTCTCCATCTCCCCGAGGCCACCCACGTGTCCCTGAGTCCCGGGAACCTTCTCTGCCACTCACACCGGAGTGCAGCTCTGGCCCTCTCCCCGCTGCCCCCCGCCCAGCCCAAGCTGCCCCGACCCCACGGTCCTCTCCCCGCCTCCCCGCAGCTCTCGGGGGGCTTGACAACCCGACCCCGTGACTGCCTGGCCAAACCCTCCAAGCTCCCCACCGACTGTGGGGGGAGAGTACGCTGGCCCGGCCCTGGCCTCCTCCAGCCTGGCCTCCGCCTCCCTTCCAGCCTCGGGGCTTTGGTCCCTGAGCCCAGCTTCCCGGCTCCTGCCTGCCCCGGCCTCGGGCCCTGCAGAGCCGCTGCCTGACCTCGCACATCCTGTCCTCCCTCTGTCCCTGCTTTCCCAGGGCACCCTGACAGGTTTATGAGCCGTCTGATCCGTGTCTGCCACACCACGCTGGGGCAGGAACACGTGGCCTCCTCTCCTTCCTGGGAAGGAGGCCGAGGCCGGTTCCCACAAGGTCGGCCGGGCCCCTCCCCACGCACGGGGCTAGATGAGAGAGGCTCTGACCAGGGGCAGCCCTGCCTGGGTGAGGGTGGACGGTAAGCACAGACCCACCACCGGGTGCTGAGAGCACCTGGTCCAGGGCGGGGACGAGGCCGGGTGGCAGAGACTGGCTCTCTGGGGCTGGCAGGTAACACTGCACCCCTGAGGATGGGGGAGGGAACAGCAGTGCCCTGGCCATGGGGAGGGCTCAGCCTGGTGGACGTGGGGACAGGAGGAGCCTCCGCGATGACCTTCAGTGCCAGGCAAGGGGCTAGGGTACCCCCCGCCCCGGGGACAGCTGAGCTGGCCTCTCCCCGGCTACCCATCAGCCACCAGCGGTTGCCACCCGCACCCTCTTCCTGCCCGGGGTCTGGGTGCTGGGCCCCGGCCTGGCACCCACCTGCCGCCCACGGAGAGGTCGGACACGGCGTAGTAGTAGTAGGACTGCAGCACCTTGGGGTCCTTGAAGATGTCGTCCCCAAACGTGTTGAGCCGATCGAGAGAGATGAGCAGCTCAGTGCTGGTGACCCACTCCTGGGGGGAGGGGACAGGGACACATGGCTCTCCGCCTGCTCTGCCGGCAGGTCCAGCTGCCCATCTGGGTGGGCTCCCGGGACAGCCACGCTCAGGGGCGTCCGGGAACAGTGCAGGAGAGGAGCACCGGGCACCGGGCCGACCCTGCTGTGCACCCTGGGGGGGGGGGGAAACGCAGCTTGATGTCCCGTGTCTCCATTTCCCTGTCTGTGACATGGGAGGACAGTGCCCCTGTGAGGGCACCAGACAGATCTGGCCAGCACTGGGGCACCCGGCACCTGCCCAGGATGGAGTGGAGGCACTGGGGTGGGCAGGGCCGAGGCCGGCCACACGAGACCCTCACACGCGGTCACTTGCCCTCTCCCAGCTTCCTGAGGGCCATGCCAGAGGTCAGCTGACAGGACATTCCCAGAGACCTTCTCCCACACTGCCCGGGCCTGGCAGGACGCAGGCCCCGGGACTGTCACTTCTCGCGTGCTGAGGGTCAGCCTCTGCCCCAGGGGACATCTCTCCCTTGAGGACGTAAGCCCTTCCAGGGTGGGGACGCGGGGACGCGGGGCCCCTGGGCTCTGCCAGGCACGTAGCAGAGCCTCGCTGAGCGCTCGCTGGTGGGTGAATGAGCAACTTTTGGGGGAGGCGCGGGGGAGGAAGCGGCGCCCACGTGAGGGCTGACATTTCGGTGCCTGCTGTTCTAATCAGGCGGCTCCGGCGGAATGTTAATCAGCATTTAATTCAGCCCAGGAGCCCTGCTTTAGCAATCAGGCCATCAGGACAGAAAATGAGCTCCTGGCACAGCCGCGTCCCCCGTGACTCAGGCCGCGCCCGCCCGCGCCCACTGAGCGCGCAGACCCGGGCCTGGGCCCACAGAGGGCCCCGCGTCCACCACTGCCCACGGGAACCTCTGCACGGAGCCGAGTTTGTGGGTTCCTGTCACTCCCTGAGTCACCAGCGTGGAACTTCTCAAAGGCCATGTGGATTCGGGGGTCTGGTCAGGGCGGGGAGCCCAGCTGTCCACGCAGAAAGCTCCCCAGGAGTGGCAGCTGCAGCGCCCAAGCCCACCCGTGCCCCACGGAGGCGCAGGGGAGGCTGGCTCCCGCGTGTGCCGCAGGCTCCGGGCCTCGCAGGCTACGAGACGGTGTTCCTGCTCACCGAGGAGACGCGGCTCAGCCAGGGCGAGCCTCTGTTCCAAGTCGCCACCAGTGCAGGCAGAGCGGGGTCCAAGCTTTAATGACTACCCTGGTCTACCTTCCTGCATCCGCCCTGCTGCCCTGGGCATATGAGGGGACCTGGACAGGGCAAAGGCCTGCCCAAGGTCCCGGCTCATCAGGGACAGAAGGGGACAGAAGGACCCAAAGTCCAGCAGCTGCAGGAGACACCCATGTGTGTCCACCCTCTTGGAAAAGCATGCCCACATACCCGAGGGCAGGGTGTGGCCGCCGTCCCGTGTCCCCTGCCCTACAGCCGCAGGGGAGATTGTCGGGAGAGATCACTTCTCCACCAGGGACAATGCCAGGACACGTGAGGCAACAGGTCAGCAGAGGCAGCGCCTCCGTGGCCATCCTCCAAGAAACGCCCAGGACTCCAGGGCCCGGGCGGGCGAGTCTCTGCACACTGTCACACATCGTTGCTGGAAGAGGCACCGTCAGCAGGACCCCACCAGGAAAGGCCAGCTGGGAAGGGCAGCCGGGCTCCCGGGCCCTCTGCTGATCTCGGGCCGCGCCATTTCCTTGTGGTGAGCTGTCTCTGTGTGGAGGGGACTGTCCAGTTGTGTGGGTCGTGCAGTGAACCACAGAACCTGAGGGTGGCCTTGGGGACCCCACACCAGCACCCTCAGGTCTTCTGATGCTGTGCATGGCCAAGCAGGACACAACGGTTCTCTGGGCCTCAGTGTCCCCTCTGGAAACAAACAGGACTCCCACTTGTCATCCCAGATAGGCAAGGGAGGGCTTTGGACGTCTCCAGAAAAGGAGATGGAGTTCACCCCGCCTGCAGCCTGTCAGAGCCCAGGACAGTGACTCGAGGGCCACCCAGCGTCCAGCAACGTCAAGCAGACTGACGCAGCTGTAGTGGACACGCAGGAAAGTGGACACACGGGTGCCTGGCCCACAGGCCCAAGCCCGCCCACGTGGGTTGGGCTGGAGGGACCATAGGAAGGACAGGGCCACCTGCCTGTTCTCCACCCGGGGACAAGACCAGGGGCCACCGTGACCGCGGGCTGGGCACCTTCTGTCTGCCAGGCCCCACCCCGTCCACAGCTGCGCTCTGCACGGCTCTGCCCCATGTGGCTATTAGCATTAAAATTCATTAAAGTTAAATAAAACCTAAGGTCCAGACGCTTGCCTGGTGCCCACAGGCCTCGGGCTCACCCCCAGCACCGGGCGGGAGAAGGAAAGTAAAACCCGATGCCTCTGTCGCCCCGGTCACGTCTCAAGTCCTCTGCAGCCCCTGAGGCCACCGGCCACCTTGACGGACAGGCGCCCAGAGACCACTCCACCCTGAGGAGCTCCCGGTGGCCGTGCCATCGTACAGCAAGGCCCCTGGGACCCCAGCACCCCAAAGCTCACATTCTTGTCACGTTGTGCCAGTGATCCTCGTGTGCGCCCTGGAGACCGCTGCGCAGGCCCCGCTACCCGTTCACACCAGGGGGAGGGGTCCCCAGGGCAGAAAGAGGAAGAGCCGGGGGTCTGGAGGCTCGGCCGGGTCTGGGCCCTTCCCTCAGCTCACGTCCCCTGAGAGCTCCTCTGCCGGCCGCCCGGCCAGGGCGGGTGGGGTGTGGCTTGGGAGGGCGCAGGCCCCATGCAGGAAGCCCTGGGGGTGTCGCGGGGGTCCTGGGACACCTCCCTGGCCCGAGCCACCCCCAGCCATGCCCGTCCCAGGCACCCACGGGCCTAAGGCTTCTAGGGCCATGAGTGTGAAAACAGGTCTCACTGGCTCCTGCTGTCCCCTGGCGGGGTGCCCCGCCCACTGCCCTGTCCCCAGCCCCTGCGGCCTGCGCGCTCCTCTCTGACCTGCAGCGCGGGGCTCTCCTCGAAGTTGTAGGCGCTGGGCCGGCCCTCCAGGGTGGAGAAGGCCACGTTGCCCCCGCTCAGCGGGGAGATGTCGCTGAACTCGGAGGTGCAGAAGGCCAGGCGCTCGTCCTGGCCGGGCCGCAGGTGGTGGCCCTCGGGCCGGCCGTAGGTGGCCAGGCAGGAGGCGCTGTAGTACTGGTAGGGCTCCCAGGGGCCCCCCGCGCGGCTGCGCTTGTAGATGGCGAAGCTCTCGGGCCGGCTGGTGTGGAACTTGAGCCGCACGTAGGTGATCTCGTACGCCTTCCCTGAGGCCGGGAGACAGGACCCCTTACAGACGGGAAGGGAGGGTCGCGGCCCTGGCCGGGGGGGACAGAAGGGCTGCCCTGCGAAACTCCGGGAGAGACCGTTAGAGGCTATGGGGCTCTGGGCTGGGCGAGCCGTCACCAATTACTGATGGCCGTCAGGGACGCGGGAGGGGACTACGCTGGCACGATGCCCAAGAACCTACCATCCCTCCTCTAGCTCAACTTGACCTGCACGGGAACCTGTGTTGCGATGCCCCAACAGGCAGCCGTCTCCTAGGCTCCAGCAATAGAAGTGACACATCCGGGAAGTGCTGCTCCACCATTAGAAAGTTATTTCTTTCACTATGCCCTGACCACGCTGGCCCTTCCACCTAGGCCTCTGGCCCCATTCCAAGCACCAACCTAGAGATTCCCGGAGAACCAGACCACCGTGACCCACCGTGTGCCGTGATTAAAGGAAACGCCTTCACCAGGCTGCCCCCCCCCGCCCATGTTCACTACTGACAAAGTTTCCTTTAGAAGAAGAGACCAAGGTCCCCAAGTGTTGCCGCCTGAAGCGATGGCCGCTTGGAGCAACGAAGCCGCGGGAAGAAGGTCAGAGGCGAACTGGAAACAAACAGATTTTTTATTCTGATAACTTTTCTCTCTGGCTCTAACAACGACTTTAACACGCACCACACACACCACCAAAAATGGCGCAGACCCGATCAGCAATCTCGCTCAAGTCCCGCGAGATCCCGGGCCAAGTCCCGTGAGACTACGGAAGGCGGCAATGCCCAAACATCTCCACGGCCCGTAGTCAACCGCAATCTTAGCCATCTCCCCAAACAGGGCTCCTGCACCCAAGGAGGGTCTCATTCCCCAGAGAGCCCCCACCTTCCCACGCTTCACGCCGCACTCCTGCTCTCCTTGGTGACCTCTGCTTGTGCCCCCTCCCGACACATCCTGGAAGTCTTTTCTGCAACGTGCATCAAGAGCCTGCAAGGGCCATGCTGGGGTCCCCTTCTCTCTTCCGGGCCCCTACCTGGTGACACCTTGAGTACATCTGGCTAAGTGAAAGAAGCCCGTGGTGAAAAGACGATCCCATAGGATACCCCTTGCACGAGGCCCCTGGAGTGGTCACATTTGCAGGGACAGGATTCAGCCCCCACTGCATGGGGCTGCCGGGGGCAGAGGGGACAGAGGCGTGGGGACCTGGGGGCGTGGGGACACGGTTTCTGCTTTACTAGATGAAAGGAGTCCTGGGGGAGGTGGTGACGCCGGCACAACAGTGTCACCGCGCTTAATGTCATCAAAATGTCCACTTAAAAGTGGCTAAGAAGGCTGGGGTTGTGGCTCAGCGGTAGAGCACTCGCCTCGCACGTGCGCGGCCCGGGTTCGATCCTCAGCACCATGTGAACATAAATGCATTGCATTGTGTACAACTAAAGCAAATAAATAAATGTTTAAAAAAAAGTGGCTAAGAGGGGAACGTTGAGTGTGTCCCCACAGTGGAAGAAAGACTGAGGGCAGGGAATCTGTCGACTGGGCAGAGCCACAGGCAGGATCCTGGCCTTTGCCATGGGAGTCCCACCTCAGGGACCCACGCAGGCAAAGGACCCCAAGGGCAGGGCAGCGTCTACCCAGGCACTTCACACAGGAGGGCCGCCTGGCCCAGGGGACACGGGGACTCAGGGACGTGAAGCCCTCCAGCAACAGAAGCCTTCCCCTCGCCAAGAGCCTGTCATGGCGGGAACCCACGTCCCAGCGCTGACGGGAACACAAAGGCACAGTGACGTGGCGTCTCCTTACAGATTCACAGGTCCCCGAGGGACAGCCAGGGACGACACCCAAGGGCTTGGCCTGCTTGTGCCCGGGCCTGGGAGTGACGGTCCCTCCTTTTTCGGTTTTTCCCCTCGTGAAGCTTGTTCTAATTTAAAAACTGGAGGAGACATGGTTTTTTTTTACAAAATTTTTCAAAAAAGCAGCCGCCTTGCCATGTTCCGTTTTAAGATGTTTTCAAGGTCCTGTGGCAGCCCAGCCGGGCACGGCGTCCAAGGCCTTTAAGAGGAAGCATGTGTGGCCTGGGGCAGACCCACCTGGCACCAGACCCAAGCAGGGCTCGGAGCTGCTGGATGAGCAGCTGGAGCCTAGGGGCTGCCTGGAAGGGTCACGGCAGGGACCTCAGGCGGGGACCTCACGCAAGGCCAGCGTCACACTGGGCACGCCAGGCGAGTCCTTGCCTGCCAAGCCAGGAGGTGAGGGGGATGCGACATCACAGAGACACCGCGGGAACTATTCCTTACAAGAGCTAATTAGAAGGACCAAGAAAGCAACTTAATCCCTGTTTTTAATGAAAAAATTTCTGCCAAAGGCAACCAAAAGGCTGGGGAAGGAAACAGCCCCAAGACCTTCTAAACAGTGGCAAGAATTAAATTCACAGCCACAATCCAGACCCTCACAGGCTCCAGGGGCCCAGGGAGGCTGCAGGGTGATTGACACAGGTGCATTCCTACCAGGACACTGAGCCAAAATGTCACCCAGCTGTGCATGCGGAGTGATGCCATCTAGAGATCATGGCTCCCTTGCCTCCAGGCCACCCAATATGTGGTTCCCCTGCCTGGAATGCTGTTCCCTGCCCTCCCTACCTGGCTGGCTCCCAGGCATCCCGGCTCGTCCCACTGGACTGAGCACCTACTGTGTGACTTGCTCTCTGCACGTGGTACACCCCAAACGGCATTTTTACTAAGGGGGAGCCCGAGGCGTAGGGAGGAAAAAGGGCTTGCCCACAGGCTCTCAGAAAAGAGCTGACACCCCCCAAGTTGCTGCCCAGAGCCAGGTGCCCTCCCCTCGGGCTCTGTGGGTCCCCATCAAGACGCGGGTGCCACTGCCGGCCAGCCTTCGCCGGCTGCCCATGGGGAGGCCGGGGCGGCGGAGGACCCTGCAGGCTGTGCACCAGGAGCGTCCTCAGCAGCTGGGACATGGAGCCTGTCAGGAGTGACACCGTGACAGCCGTAAGCCCGGCCAGCCCACATCTGGCACTGACCAAGCAGCCTGAGCCCAAGAGCTGGGCTTATTTTGGGAAAATGGAAACAAAACAAAGCCCATTAATTGGAGCCATCTGGGAGCAGGCGCGGGCGGGGCGGGGGGCGCGGGGGCGAGGCCGCCCTGCCCAGGCGGGCACGGCCAGCACGCGGGGGCAGAGCAGGGTCCCCCAGGCCGCGTCTGTCCACCGCTGCCCCGTCCTGCTCTCCCGTCCCAGCTCTCGGCACTTCCGGACACCGCGAGGCCGCGGGAGGAGCTGGGGACACTCCGTGAGCCCAGCAGGCCAGCAGCGACCCGCGTCCAGCTGCACCGAGCCTGGACTCCAGGCCGCCACGGCTCCCCCGTGTCCAGACCACGGCCCCGCGCCTCGTGTGGCTAGAGACCGTCAAGTCTGCCCTCCACCTGGGGACAGCAAAGGGCTCTGCCAACTGCTCACTGTCCGAGGCTTTGTGTTAAGAAGGATTCTGAGGTCCAGGACGCGCCGAGGCTGGACCCAGGGTGCGGACTACAGGTTTGCAGGGAGGGGCAGGCGTTCAAGACCACTGCAAGAAACAAGCAGATGCAGCCGGGTGGGGTTGTGGCTCAGAGGTCAAGCGCTTGCCTGGCACGCATGGGGCCCTGGGTCCGACCCTCAGCACCCCATAAAAATAAAATATATGTTTGTCCATTGAAAACTAAAAAAGATGCGACCACCAGGGCTGAGGTAACAACGGAGAAAAGGGCAGAGTGTTCCAGAGAGGGACGGAGCCAGCTGGAGAAAACCAAAGTAGGTGCTGAGACAGGGAGGTCTAGCTTCAGGGCGCAGAGTGACGGCGAGGCAGGAGGTGCCTTGACCTTCACAAAATAGGTGCAAGACAAAACTGGCCATCTTAGCCACCTGGAAACGTGCAGCCCAGTGGCACTGATCCACGCCTGCTGCTGGGAACGGTCACCACCGCCCACCTCCACAACATGTCCATCCTCACAAGCAGGAACTATCCCCGTTCAACACCAACTCCTCTGGCCACCCCATTTCTTTCTCCGGGACCTGGTCTAAGTGAGATCAGGTAGAACTTCCCTCTGCGATCAGCTTATTTCACTTGGCATGAGGTCCTCGTGTTGCAGCTGGTGTTGGAACTTCCTTCCTTTTCAAGGCTGGCTAATATTCCATCGCAGGGACAGACCAAATTTTTCTTATCATGATCCACCAATGGACACCCAGGTTCCTCCGATGGTGACCATTGTGAGTTAGGCCACTGCTCACCCTCTGGGTGCCTTTACTGTGGGACTCAAGGTTTGGGGCTCTTCTATGACATCGAGGGCTGGCTGATGTTCAGGAGTCTGCTTGAATCCCCTGGGCCAGGCGAGAGGCGCGGGTAGAGTCCCACATGGGGACATGACTCCAACAGGCAAAGCCAGGGCAGAGGTGGGGCGAGGGCACGGCAGGCCAGGGAGGGGGGCAGAGGGCTGGACAGGGCTAGCAGGAGCGGCAGGGCCAGGAGGAAGCTGCGCCGGGACAGCCACAGCTCGGGGTGGGACGCTCTGGGGGTGGGGGTGGCAGCGCGCGAGCCTTCCCCTCCACTGCCCCGCCCCACCCTCCCCGGCTCTCAGGCCTCCCCCAGGGACCTGAAGGGAGCCCTCGGTCTCCCCACCTGCAACGCGGGCGCAGCCGCGCCAGCTAAGAGGGCAAAAGCCCGCAGCTCCCGGGCAGCGCCAGGCGTGGCTCAGCTGCCGCTCTGCCCACCCGGCTGGGCAGCCCGGCCCTGGCACCTGGCTGTGGGCCCCCGAGCTGGGCGCTGGGTGCCGCCGTGGAAACCGGCCTCCCCTCTGCCGCCGGGTGAGGACGCAGACCCAGAGCTCCAGGGCGAGCCAGGCCCTGGCGCGGGCGCGGGCACAGCTCGGCCAGGTTGGGGGCGGAGGGCTCCGGGGGAGGCGCCTCCTGCGCCGGGGCGGGGCGGGGGCTGCGGCAGGAGAAGTGAGGGGGACGGGATGTCCCAGAGGGGCCCCTCCTGGGCCAGGGTGTCCCACTGCAATTCCTCGTGAGTCCCCAGAGGGGGGTGGGGGCCAAGGCCAGCTGGGCCGGGGGTAGAGGGGCCGTTCTGCGGGTGGAGGCAGGCTCCCCAGGGCCGCTGCCTTGACCCTCGACCCGCCTGGGGCCCGCGTTCCAGCCAGAACCCCCGGGGAGAAGGAAGGAGCCAAGGCCAACACGGCCGGGCCGCCCACTCACAGGAAGAGCCGCGGCCGGCTCGGGAGACCCAGCTGTCTAGGGGGCTCCTGGGGCAGAGGTCCCCCGACAGCCACCCCTCCCCGGGCCAGGCTCCCCGCTGTGGCCAAGCAGCCCCGCTGTCCCCGCACTCCCTCCCCCTGGTGCCACCCGGGCCTGGCAGTCCCTGGATGCACAGAGCTGCTGCTGCCTGCCCGGCGCCTGGCCTGGACCCCAGGCCCGTCGGCCCCGGCTCACGGCAAGGGTGAGGCACGGGCAGGAGGAAGTCCCAGGCCCGGCCACTGACTGGCCCAGGGGACCTTGGACAACGGCTCTCATCCTCCCAGCCTCAGTTTCCCCATCTGTTGAAGAACGCGGCGCTGACCCAGCACATTCCTGGCGTGGGAACAGCTTCCCTGGACACTCTGTCCCCCCAGTGACCGCCTACGCCCCCTCCCCACCCGCCACCAGGCCCAGCCCACCAGACCCCGGCCTCAGTGAAGGCCTGGGAGCTGCCTGCCCCGCTGTGGCCTTTCATCTCAGACAGGAAGGCCCGGCTCAGCCACCGCTGGCTCTGGAGCAGATGTCGGGAACTGCGGGGGGCTGGGAAAGCAGTGGCCTCCATCAAGCCACCAGGCCTCCCTCCCCCTCCACAGGACCCTGGGCCAGGGCCGCCCACTCTCCCCTCCCCAGAGGCTTCAAAGGGAAAAAGGGGCTAGCAGAGTGGCCTGAGACTGAGGGGCGGCTCCCAGCCCCCCCTCCCCCACCGGTCATGGCCTCCATGGGGTCCCCACAGCCCTGGACCTCCCCTCCCCTGATGATGGGGCCGTGGCTTAGCCTACAGCAACCTCAGTTACCTGGAACCCCAAGTGGGCCGACTCTGGGGCTGCTGCGGGCCCAGAGGCCAGCTGTCTCTGGAAGCCGCAGCGTTTCTGTTGAGCCCCCTGCAGGGACCACAGGCTGCTGGCCACAGGGCTGTCACGCTGCCACCTGAGCTCCCGGAACTAACGGGCTTACCGGCTCCCAGGAGGGGCAGCTCTTATCCCACTGCACAGGTGAGGAGCACGCGGGGCCCGCCGCCTGAGTCCAAAGCCCATTTCACGGTTCACGACTGCCACCCATGCTGCCTCCCAGAGCAGGCGCAGGGGACCGCAGCTGGGCCCAGATGCCAGCGTGGAGGAGCTGGCCTGCCGTCTGGCACTCATTCGTGGTGTGTTCTGCGTTCACCTGGAGTCCCTCCACATGCCCCGTACTGTATGACACACGGGAGGAGCCCGGCCGGGGCCAGGTGGGACACCTGGGGCAGCGCACCTGAGCTCTCTGCAGGATCCGCAGAGCCTCTCTGAGCCTCGGGATCTCGCCTGCAGGAGCATCAGGCCCCACCTGCTTCTAAGGGTCCTAGGCAGCGTGCAGGGGGGCCGCATGTGGACGCGTCCCCCGATAGACTCCCACCTTGTTTGTGCTGGGCGGAGTCCCCTCCTCTGGCGTGTGGTCCCCACTGACACATGTGACACCCTCTGCCCTGGAACACTGTGTCTCCCTCGCCGCCTCCCACCCCGTCCCAGATTCCTTCCCCTGTGGCCTTGGGGTCCTGCCAGCCCCAGCCGCCAGCTCTCCCTGCTGACTTCCTGCCTAGGTAGAGACCCGCCCCGCCCAGAAGCCCCACCTCGTGTCCCAGACAGTCCAAGAGGAGGTGACAGATGTGAGCACCTGCGTGTTCTGCCGAGGGGTCTCAGTGTACTCCCCACCACCCTTTTCCAGGGTCACCCCCTAGCTCTCCTCAGGGCTGTCAACCAGGCCTGGGACGGGCCAGCTCAGTGGTGGGTGGTGCAGCTCTCGTTAGGTTCTTGCTCTGACCTCCGAGGTCTGCAGAGGTCCACGCCCAGCTGTCTGCCCTTAGGAGAAACACTTAACCTCTCTGATCCCCCAATTTTTCATCTGAAAAATGGGGACACCATTCCATCATTCCCTTACACAAATGCATTGGTTCCAGATGTGGTTTGGAACTCAAAACTTCTCCAAGTAAAGAAAGACAATGCAGGCTTTATGTTACATATTGTGTTATCCCCAATCATTTGTTCTGGGGCTGCAGGCAGTACTCAAATGAAATTACAGTAGCAAAATGTACAAATATTCACTCTTTCTAGAATAAACAGTCTATGAGTAGCCTCAGGTCTGATCTAGCAGCCAAAATGAGTTATAAAAATACCCTGAGTTGCCAAAGCCTTCGGTGATTCTGATGGCGCAGATAAATACCAGCTCCCTGGGAGAGTAGCGGAGGCTGCATTGGTAACTGTTAGCATGATACAGGGCATGAGGCAGGGGACCAGGGAGGACACTGGACAGCACTGGACTTGGAGGGGCAGGAGCACTCCAGTTCCCTGCAGTGGGGCCAAGTAAGGGCTGGGTGGAGACTCTGATCCTGCTTCCCAGAGACCTGAGGTTTCCTGCCCCTTGGCAGGCCAGGAGGGGGCCACGGGCAAGGCAGAGGAGAGGTCCTGCCAACTGGTCCAGCTCCGCAATGGCAGGATGCAACTTGGTCCTCCTGCCCAGAGAGCTACGCCTCGGCTCCTATTCCCAGGGCTTCCGTGCAGACGCAAGGGCCCCTGAGTCCCTGAAGACAGCCCCAAGATCCCACCCTCTATGAAGGATGGATGGACTAGGCCATCTGGGGTGGGCCATCTTCCCTCTCCAGGCAGTTCTGGGTCTAGGTTGGAAAGCCATTACCAGGGCGTGTCATTGCGCCCTGACCCACAGCTCGGCAGAGGAATCCCAAAAGGCTTCCTGACTCCCAGCCCCAGCCCACGGGGCGCCCCTCCGTCTCTCCTTCGGGGTCATGTCCCGAGCCCTGTCTGGGTGCCGCAGCCCCGCCCAGGGCGCACAGGCGCTCCCTCGCCTCGGCGGGACGGGCGGGCGGGACGCGGGCGCTTACCCAGGCGCAGGGTGATGTTGACGGAGGTGGGGTGCTGCACGCCGAAGGCCATGGACGGGCTCTGCCACCAGGTGCTGTCGTCCTGGCTGTGGAAGTCGGTGAGGAGGGGAGGCGTTGTGGTGCAGCCGGGGGTCGGCGGCGTCGCAGCGCTGGCACTGCGGCCCGGCGCGCGCGGCGCCCACGTGCGGGCAGAAGTCCTCGGGCGGGCTGCCGCACGTGTGCGAGGCCTCGGCGCGCCGCCCGAACGCCGCGTTCTCGAACTCGGGCAGGCAGCGCCGCGGGCGCCCCGCGCCGTCGTAACACGCGCCCGCGCCCGCGCCCGCCCGCGGCGCCGCCAGCGCCAGGCCCAGCAGGAGCGCCGCCGCCGCCATGGTCCCCGCGCGCCGCTCGGCCGGCTCGGGGGGCGTCCTGCGCGCTGGCGGCCAGGACCCGCCTTCCCCGGCGGGCGGGACCCGCGGCGGGGCTGGGAGGGCCGGAGGAGGGACCGGCGGCGGGCGGCGCCCCGGCCGCGGTCCCTGGGCGCTCACCCCCACCTGGTGGACGCGCCCGGGAGTGCCCGGCCCGGGAGTGCCCGGCCTCGGAGCCTCGGTGTCCCTCATCTGTAGATGGGGTTGGTACAAACGCAGGTCCCTTACCGCGGCTGGGACGGTCCAGTGGAGGTCGCGCCGCCTCCCGGCCCGGGACAGAGGGAGCGCGGGCCTGCACCTGGCGCGCCTCCTCCTGGCCGCGCCCCCGGCAGCCTCCCGGCCTGTCCTCGGCCCTTGGGTCCGCGGATCCTGACGGCGCGCTGCGGCCGGTTCTTTCTGCCCCCAAAGCAAAGAGATTCTAACGTGAAGTCCACGAGGAGGGCACCTGGCCTCAGCACGTTGGCCACCTTGGAGAGCTCTTCCCTGACCGGTCCTCCCCCAAGCAAATGCCCCCCTTCTCTTACCCTCCATTTCTTAGGAGAAAACCCACCTGCTCTTGTCACTAGATACTACAGAAAGTGTATGATAAAATTTAGCAGTCATGCCCAGAAAAAATTCTAAGGAAAAACAAATGTACTTCCTAAACATGTCCAGGACTATTTTTCAGCAAACATCATGATTAAACAGATTCTAAGGATCCTTCAGTCGAGGAACAAAACGAGAGCATTCAGGAAAACTTTGAGAAACAAGATTAATGGTAATGAAGTGCTTAACTACCAGTTTTTAAGATATAATTGAAATAATGTAGATGCATGGAATAGATCAAAGATTCCTAAAATACATGAGTTAGTACAGGACACCACCACAGGTGTTTGATGTTATTTTGGAAGTCCTAGCAAATGCAATAAGACAAGAAAAAATATATAAGATATGAATATTTCTTACATTATATTTTTTTAAAGATCCATTTAGAAAATTTAAGAGACCCTAATGAAAGATTATAAGCATTAACAAGAGCTTAATGAGATGTTTGATTACAGAATAAAGTAGAAACACCAACACCAGCAACGTTTTAGACAATAGCAGAGAAAATTATCCCCTTCCCCACAGTGATATAAATGATACAATGCTAAGAATCAATTTAGCATGAAATGTGCAAGACATAAATTAAGGAAATCATAAAACTGTACTGAAAGACACCAAACCCAAAGAAGAGAGGGGCATCTCTGTTCATGGGATTCCAACTATTTAAATGTTCAAATTCTCCCCAAGTTAAAATGCAAACTTAATGTCATTCCAGGTTGTGGTTTTTTTTTTTTTTTTTAATTTTTAAAATTTTTTTAGTTGTTGATGGACCTTTATTTTATTCATTTATTTATATGTGGTGCCAAGAATTGAACCCAGTGCCTCACACATGCAAGGCAAGTGCTCTACCACTAAGCCACAACCCCAGCCCCAGGTTGTGTTTTGATGGTGTTGAGGCTTCTTCACTCAAGTTTGCTTTTATGGCCACCGACAGGATTACCGCAGGCCGTTGGCACCCCACCCAGGCGCCCTTTGCTGGGCTGGGCACCAGCCGAAGCTGGGGGGTCCATCAGACACAAGAGACAACACTTTTAGGAGCCCACAAAAATGTTCTAACTTCTTTTTAAAGTCAAAATAAAAAAACTTGATGGGGCTGGGATGTGGCTCAGCGGTAGGGCACTCACCTAGCATGTGTGCAGCCCAGGTTCGATCCTCAGCACCACGTAAACATAAATGCATTGCATTGTGTACAACTAAAGCAAATAAATAATTATTAAAAAAAAATTAAAAAAACTTGAACTTTTAGGTAGGAGAAAATACTTTCATATATGAAATGAATGTATTTGCCTTTATATCAGTGTAGGTGTCAAGAGCAATTTTTATAAATTCTTTTCTTTAAATGTTTTTAAGTTGTATATGGACACAATACATTTATTTTATTTATTTATATTCAGTGCTGAGGATTGAACCCAGTGCCTCACACATGCTAGGCAAGTGCTCTACCACTAAGCCACAACCCCAGCCTATAATTTTTTTTTTCTTTTTTTTGGTACCAGGGATTGAACTCAGGGGCACTTGACCCCTGGGCCACATCCCCAGCCCTTTTTTGTATTTTATTAGAGACAGGGTCTCACTGAGTTGCTAAGTGCCTCACCATTGCTGGCTTTGAACTCGCGATCCTCCTGCCTCAACCTCCCAAGTGCTGGGATTACAGGCATGCCCCACGGTGCCCTGCTCTATAAATTCTTAATTGTGGTAAAATATACATATCAAAGTACATTCACATTGTGTAACCATCTCCACCACCCATATCCAGAACCTTCTTATCTTTTTTTTTTTTTTTTTTTTGGTACCAGGGATTGAACTCAGGGGCACTCGACCACTGAGCCCAGCCCTATTTTGTATTTTGTTTAGAGACAGGGTCTCACTGAGTTGCTAAGTGCCTCACTTGTGCTGAGGCTGGCCTTGAACTCGTGATCCTCCTGTCTCAGCCTCCTAAGCTGCTGGGATTACAGGCATGATGCTTGGCAAGCCTCCGGAGGGCCTAGGAGCGGCACACTCTTCGCACAGGGATTTGCCTCTGACCCCCTTCTGGGTGACGTGGAAGGCTGAGTGGTGGCTGAGCAGGAGGCGCTGTGCAGCAGCTCCAGACGACACACAGCAGCCTCCTTGCGTGTGACCCACGGATCCCCTGATGCTAGAGGCTTCCGCGGAGGGCAAGACCATGTTCATGGTGAACGCCATGGGAAAGCCGCGATGCTGACTCCTGGAGTTCTGGAGCAAGGAGCCCCGGCTGCAGCAGAGACCACGCCATCCTCACCTGGCCTGCTGCCCCGCCCTTGTAGGGACTGGGGGTGGTGGAGGGAAACCCAGCGGCCCCTGGCCAGGACTGCCATCAGGAGCCGGCACTGTCAGACCCACGGAGTCCAGGTGGAGCAGCCCTGCAGCCGTCCTTCACGACCTGGGGCCGGACCCTCCTCTCGACCTCTCTGGTGCTCCTCCTCCTCTCTGACAGCCTGAGGCGGGGCCAGCTGTGACCAGCTGATGGAGGAGGGGGAAGCCAAGGGTGAGTCCATCTGGTTTGCAGTGACAGCACCAAAGTGGCCGGCCGCCGCCCTTCCACTGACTGAGGTGGCCTCAAGCCTGGCGGTCCCAAGGGGCAGCGTTTGTGCATCTGGAAAGATGTGCAGGAATGCACGGTCAGCGGCCAGTGGCCTGGCGAGGCCAGAGGCTCAGCGGGCAGGAGGGGCAGGGGCTGGGCCCCGGGCAGGAGCGGGACTGTGGCGAAGGCGGCGGAGGCCGGGGTCCCTCCTCCCTGGCTCCGGACAGAGCAGACCACTGCCACCCTACCACCAGATAATTCTCAGTCAAGGACTCTGCGGGAAGAATTCCCTGGTGGCTCCTCCATCCAGTCGTCCGGGTTTTTATTGCTTTGCCTGTGTGAGCAGGAGGGGCCCGAGCTGTGACGCAGAAGCCAATGCCATGGGGCGTTTGGAGTCGGACCCACCTGGGCTCAGGTGCCGGCCAGGGCTGTGCGGCTGCTCTGGGTCCTGCAGCCTGGGTCCCAGCCCCGGGGGACTCGCCCATGCTAGACTCCTTGCTGCGTGGTCCTCTGTCCAGCTGCCTTGGCCAGGGGCCCGCCTTTTAGCCGTCCTGCTAATTGTGGTCCTTGAGCTCTAGAAGAGGGGCGAGAGGAGGCCATCTCCTGCCCTTCCGAGGAGTCTTCTGGTGCGAGGGAGGCCGCAGAGAAGGGGGAGGGGGGTTCCTGCCGCCACGTGCCCCACTGCAGGTGTGGAGTGGCCTGGCTGTGCGGTGGCAGGAGTGGCAGTGACCCCCTGGCTCTTGTTTCTGGCCTCTGGATTGCAGCCAGGGGGCAGTTCTCAGAGCCAGTAGAGGGGGCAGCGTCAGAGGGGATGCCAGCTTCCGGGGATGCCCCCTCTGGAGCCCTGGTCGGCAGCCCCTTCCCCGCTCCCCACCCCCCAAACTCTGAGTGTGTAATATCCAGCGTGTGTCCTCCTGCTGGACGCGCCTGAGCTGCAGCCAGAGCTGAGCCTGGGCCCAGCAGGGGGTCAGTGCTTGAAGATCATCCCTAAAACGGAGCCAAGATCCTGCCCTCTGCCCGCCCCAGCCCATGATCTGGATGGACAGGGAACACGCTCATCGGGAAGCACCTGGTGACACCCCCAGGCCTGCTCCTCCCTGTGTGGACACTGGGCCCTGCCTGCTCACTGTCCCTCCCCCAGCTGGCGTGTCCAGGTGCCCCTCTACAGCCCCACCGTGCTGGACGGGGCTCAGGGGTCTCACGTCCCAGCCTCCCAGCCTCCCTGCCTCCCAGCCTCCCAGCCTCCTAGTCCAGGGGAGAGAGAGGTGCCGTGTGCAGCCGGATTGATGGACAGGCGGGAAGGGGGAGACGGCACGTGGCGCACAGAGGCGGGCTGGGGCGGAGCGAGGTGGGGTGGCCAGTTCTGTGTAGAGGTGGAGCGCACTGCCCAGGACGGGTGGTAAGTGGGGCAAAGGGCCTCTGTGGCAGGAGGCGCCATGCCCGCTGAGGCTCAGGGTGCCAGTGAGGAGGGCCGGCCTGTTCCCTGTCTGTGGCGTCGGGCGGGGAGTTGGTCTGGGGTGAGGCTGGAGGAGGGGGCCGGATGACGTGGGGTGGTGGGCCGCAGCAGCAAGCCGGGAGGGCCCGGGAGGCTCTGCCGGGGCTGGAGGCCGGGGCTTGTGAAGGGCAAGGAGCGCGCGGGGCTCCCCCTGCTGTCCCCACAGCCTGCGTGGAGCCTTGTCCAAGGGAGCGTTTGCGGAATGAGCAGGAGCCTCGGCGGGCCAGGGCCCCAGAAGGAGATGATGGCTTCTTCCAGGTGCCACCAGGTGCTCGCCACCCTTGCCCAGGTGCCCTGGAGAGGCCATCCTGCCCGGGTTGGTGACCCCTGGGGTCTGTCAAGGTCTCCCCCAGGCCCCTTTGCCTCCTGCTTCTGAGCTCTCGAGGTGCCGCTGTTCACGGTCAACCGTGGCCAACCACCGGGTGGCGACATTGGCTGCAGCACGGGGCCTGGCCTCTCTGGCCCCCTGTTGACCAAGCACCTGGGACTGTGGCCGTCCAGCCAGCCCAGGGAGCTGGCCAGCATGAGCTGGGCAGGCAGGACCTGGGACCAGAATGAGGCCCTTCCTGGAGTCTGCTTCCGTCCTAGTACCCAGGGGGCACCAGCCTCCGGGGCCTCCCGCCAGCCCTTTCCCCAGCCCCCAGACCCCAGTGCAGTGGTGTGTGCCCCCAGGTTGAGGGGTGCCCCAGAAGGGCTCCCAGCCAGGGGCGACTTGGGACATAAGGCGGGGTGTGCTGAGCCAAGAGAAGTCTCAGCTTAACTCCCCAAATCTGGTGACAAAGGACAATAAGCCTGTGCATGATGGCTGGGAGGGGCCCGGAGAACGGAGGGAGTCGGCGCGGGGAGTGCCCCTGCCCACCAAGAGAAGGCTCTGAGAGCCACCCTCTGGAGGACCCGTCACCCCAGCCAGGCGTCTGTGCCCTGAAGCCAGGGGTCCCCAACACGCACATGACCCAAGCCCCACAGAAGCCACCGGCCATACGCCGCTGTCCCTACAGCCTGGAGCTTCGAGGCCTGACCCCAGGCCCACTGCCAGCCCCTCTCCCCGACCCCTGGGCAGCAGCCCCGCATCTGGCTCGGGAGGGGCAGCAGCCCCAGCCCCAGCAGGCCCACACGTGCCGGGTGAGGGCCACACGGTGCCCCTGTCTCAGGTGAGTAAGGGTCTCTGGCCTGTAAGCTTGACCTGCGGGGTCCCGGCAGCCTCTGCCAGGGGCACTGTGCCTGGGGCTCCTCCAGAGCAGTGGCCCCGGGGAGGGGCCTGGAGCGGCCTCTGGTGGGCTGGTGAAGCAACTGCAGTTGCAGAGCAAGGGGTGGGGTCTGGCCTGGGGAGGGGACAGAAGTGACCCAGGCAGGGGTCTAGGCAGGACCTGGCCCGCAGCCTAGCAATGGTAGGGGCTCAGGAAGGCTCCGGAGCAGCAGAGGGCCTGCACCTGCTTGCTTCAGGAAGATGGGTGGGTGGAGCCCAAGGGGCCAGCATGGAGGCGGGCAGGGGGTGAGAGGGCGGAGCCTGTGTGGTCATGGGGCATGTGTCTGGCAGTGCCCTGGCCTTCTGCTCGGCTCCCCTCCCCGAAGCCCACCTACCAAGGGTTAAAAGCTTCCAGGCAAGGAGGAGGGAGTAAGCCCTGTTGTTCTGATTTGCTTAATGAACGTTAATTAAGGAGACAGAAGATAGCTGAGTCCTCCAGGACAGAGATGAAAGGCCCGTTAATTAAATCTGGGGAGATCGGCCTGCACCCCGCTGATCCCTCCTGACAGCTGGGGAGCCCAGAGTGGGGGGCACTAGCACCTGCCCCAGCCTGGGGTCTGCCGGGAGATCTAGAGAGGCCCTGGGGGGCCCAGATGCACCCTGGTTTCCTAGGTGGGGTCGTGCCTCAGTCTCCCCAAGTGCACAGCCGGCGCCTGGTGGTTCCTGGTGACACCGGTCATCTGAGGCTCTGTAAGTCCGTGCCCTCTGTCCTCAAGCCCGGGGCCTCGGTTTCCTCTCTGCCCAGGGGGAGACCACCCACTCTGAAGACAGCTTCGAGGGCAGGGGAGCCGGGGCCCACCAAGGGGGTGTGAGGTGCCTGCCCAGGACCACCCTGCCAGCCAGCGACGCAGCAGGCCCACCCTGGGCAGCCTGGCCCCGGGGCCTCGTCTCCACACGCTCACTCAATCGCCGGCTCACCGCTCTGTGCCCGCCCTGGGCTGGGCACTGGGGCTGCCATGGTGCAGGGGATAGTCTGTGACCTTAGGGGACTCCCTGGAGAACCAGAAAACAGATGATGACCCAGGAAACAGATGGACGGACCTCGGCAAGAGCCACCAGAGAACGAGCGCAGGGCCCAGAAGAAGCCCGTGGGGTGGCAGTCAGGGAGGGTGGGCCGAGACCCGCAGTGGGGTGGGGCAGGTGGGGCAGGGCTCACGCTGATGGGAGCAGACAGGGGGCCCTGTGCTGTCACCTCGAGGAGCATCTCCTCCCCGGGCAGTAACACGTTCAGACAGGCTCGGGGACGTGACTGGCCTGGGGCGTGGGACTGCTCAGTCCGGCAGTGGTCCCAGCCCCTCCCTGTGCCGGCCCAGCCAGGCTGAGCCTGGAGAGCCCAGTCAAGGAGGTCCAGACACACAGGTCCTCCGGGACAGGGGCCAGGGCGGCTGCGAGGAGGCCACAGTGCCCACTGCACAGACATTGACTGAGCCCACATGCCAAGTCCAGGGACAGAGGGATGAATGACAACAAAAGTGTCCCTTTGCTTGGGGGCCTTGAGAATAAGCTGGTGACTTTAACATGGAGTGATCAGAGTCAGTCCCAGGAAGCCAGGGTGGAGAGGTCCCAGCCTGGTCCAGAGAGGCAGGGAGGGGTCCCGGGGAGGCGGGGGTCTCAGCTGAGACCAGAAGGGCAGGACAGGGAAGGAGGCAGGTCAGAGACAGAGTGAGGGGTGAGGGGCTGGTGTGCGGGAGAGGGGGTCCGAGGAGACACTGTGGCAGGATCTCGAAGGGCGGTGCCGTGGAGGAAGGTCCTCTGAGACCCCCACTTCCCGGGGCCTCTGGGAACTGGGGAGCTAGCTGTGCAGAAACTGGCAGCAGAGGTGAGACGGGCAGGCTGGTTTGGGGGTCCCTGGACTGATGCAGGAGAGGGGCCGTGGTGGTGGAAGCAGAGCTGGCTTCGAAGCTGCCGCAGGAGCCCAGGGAGAGGGTGGTGGCTGGGACCATGCCCGGGAGCCAAGGGTGGCCCCAGGACGGGGCTTCTGTGTGCCTGGGGAGGGGGAGGGGACGTGGAGGGGGAGTCTTGGGCTCTGGCTGGCGGCTTGGCCGCGGTGCTGTCCTGAGATGGGGTCCAGTCAGAGAGCAGGCCTGGGGAAGACGGGGCGGTCGATTCTAAATATGATGGTTGTGTGCACCAGAGGTCGCCTGAGAGAGGTGTCCTGGAGACCAGGCTTCTGGGGTGGCCCGTCCCGTGCTGTGTATCCTTGGGCCAGTCCCTTCCCCTCTCTGGGCCCCAGAATTCTGGGCTCAGTCAGTGTCTGTGAGTGGTGAAGGGGTGATGGCGGCGTGGTGCGGGGGTGGCAGAGGATGGCTGGAGGCCTGTCGAGAGCAGCTGCTCTTCCCTGAACCCGCTTGGGACAGGGCCCCGGCCGTAGCGAGGTGCCCCAGCCCAGGACCCAGCCTCTGGGCCCTGCTGCTTCCCTGGGCCGTTCCCTCAGGCACCCAGGGTCTTACAGCTCCCCTGGGCCTGGCAACCCCCCACCATGGCTCTTCTGACCCTGTCATTAAGCGCTTAATCCACGCCCGTCTTTCCCACTAGACCGTCAGCTCCAGAGGACAAGAATCCTGGGGTCTCCTGCTGCGTCCCAGACACATATTCCAGGAAGTGTATACACTAGGCGCTCAGTAAGTAGTGTGGGATGAAGGAACAGGTGAACGAGTAAGAAGGAGGGAGGAGGGGGGACAGGAGGAGGGGAGGCGGGCCGGCGGGGAGGAAGACCCTGGCCCTTTAAGGGGCCACGCAGGCCAAGGGCAGGGAAGGGGGGTGGTCTAGGAGTCTCTCCCTTCACGTGGCTTTATTTTGAAAACGTGAACTTTACAAATGTCAGGGAAAGGCGGATTCTCCGCCTGGGACCTCCAGGAGCCCATTAGCATTCCCGAGCCTCGCTAATGGGCTGGCAGAGGCTGGGAAATTTATGCGGCCTGCTGGGGCCGAGGCAGAAGGCCAAGGCCGGGAGCTCAGGAAATGAGACTGTCAGGCTGCCAAGTCTGCCTCCCCGGAGGGCGGCCCCGTGGGCACCCGGAGGACAGGGAGGTGGACACGGCACAACCTGCTCACAGGGCCCCCCACCTGGGGGACAGTGAGGAGGCGGGAGGAGCCGGAGGACTCCCCTCTGCCTGTGGCAGACTTGGGGGCCCTCACCCCCATTGGGCCCCTGCCCCCCACCCCCGGCGGTCCCGGGCTGAGAGTGGATCACCCCAATTCATCCCCAAGTTGGTCTTCCGGGCACCGGCCCCCTGCAGGGGAGGAACTGACACTTGCCAGAGTTACGGGCAGGAGGGGTGAGGTGGGCGCGGGCCCAGGGCTGTGGCTGGCCTGCCCGCCTCGCCTCTCCAGGTCCCAGGAGGACTCCTTCAGGACCGTGGCCTTGGTGTGCTCAGAGCCCCCAGCCCTGGGGAGAGGTGCGCAGGCTGTTCCTGCTGTGCCCGCTGTTCCCGGACCTGGAACGCCCCTCCTGCTGCCCCGTTCCTGGTGGGGTCGCCAGGCCGGCCTTCTCCCCCGCGCCCCAGGGGAGCTCTCTGCAGAGGGTGCTCTTTTTTTTTTTTTAAGATTTATTTTATTTATTTATTTTTTAGTTGTAGGTGGACACAATATCTTTATTTATTTTTTTGTGCGGCTGAGGATCGAACCCAGGGCCTCACACGTGTGAGACGTGCTCTCTACCACTGAGCCCCGGCCTCAGCCCCTGCAGCGGGTGCCCTCTGCAAACCACTTTGCTCTCACTCATGCGTCTTGGAGGTAAGAGGGGAGCCGTCCGCTTCCATCTGGAACTGAGGGGGTGCATGCGGGGTGTGCTGTGTGTGCAGACACGTGGTACCAGTGAAATGTGTGTGTATGTGTGTGTGTGTGTGATGGTCTGTGTGTGTGTGTGTGTGTGATGGTCTGTGTGTGTGTGTGATGGTCTGTGTGTGTGTGTGATGGTCTGTGGTGTGTGTGTGTGTGTGATGGTCTGTGTGTGTGTGTGTGTGATGGTCTGTGTGTGTGTGTGTGGTGTGTGATGGTCTGTGTGTGTGTGTGATGGTCTGTGTGTGTGTGTGTGTGTGTAATGGTCTGTGTGTGTGTGTGTAATGGTCTGTGTGTGTGTGTGATGGTCTGTGTGTGTGTGTGTGTGTGTGTGTGTAATGTGTGTGTGTGTGTGATGGTCTGTGTGTGTGTGTGATGGTCTGTGTGTGTGTGTGTGATGGTCTGTGTGTGTGTGTGTGTGTGTGTGATGGTCTGTGTGTGTGTGTGTGTGATGGTCTGTGTGTGTGTGTGTGTGATGGTCTGTGTGTGTGTGTGATGGTCTGTGTGTGTGTGTGCGTGTGTGATGGTCTGTGTGTGTGTGTAATGGTCTGTGTGTGTAATGGTCTGTGTGTGTGATGGTCTGTGTGTGTGTGTGATGGTCTGTGTGTGTGTGTGCGTGTGTGATGATCTGTGTGTGTGTGTGTAATGGTGTGTGTGTGTGATGGTCTGTGTGTGTGTGTGTGTGTGTGTGTGTGTGATGGTCTGTGTGTGTGTGCTGTGTGTGTGATGGTCTGTGTGTGTGTGTGTGTGATGGTCTGTGTGTGTGATGGTCTGTGTGTGTGTGTGTGTGCGTGTGTGATGGTCTGTGTGTGTGCGTAATGTGTGTGTGTGTGATGGTCTCTGTGTGTGTGTCTGTGTGTGTGTGTGTGTGTGATGATCTGTGTGTGTGTAATGGTGTGTGTGTGTGATGGTCTGTGTGTGTGTGCATGTGTGATGGTCTGTGTGTGTGTGTAATGGTGTGTGTGTGATGGTGTGTGTGTGTGTGTGATGGTCTGTGTGTGTGTGTGTGTGTGTGTGTGATGGTCTCTGTGTGTGTGTGTGTGTGTGTGTGTGTGATGATCTGTGTGTGTGTAATGGTGTGTGTGTGATGGTCTGTGTGTGTGTGCATGTGTGATGGTCTGTGTGTGTGTGTAATGGTGTGTGTGTGTGTGTGATGGTCTGTGTGTGTGTGTGTGTGTGTGTGTGTGTGTGTGGCAGAACTAGCCTGCAAGCCGTGGAGACCCGAGAGGTGTGGTATGGAGGTGCTGGCCATGGGCAGCCTCCGTGGGCCCAGGGAGGGGCAGCTGCAGCTGATGAGGAGCGTGGCCCCTGGAGGTCCCCGGAGCCAGGCCCGGCTCCAAGTGCCATGGGGCCTAGCCAGGCTGAGGGCAGGCGGGGCTCCCAGCCTGCTCTGGGTTGGGGAGGACCTGGGGGTGGGTGCTCCAGGCCAGAGGCTGGCCTCTGAGGGACAGTGCCTAGGGGCTCAGTGAGGGACCCAGCAGGCCACGGGAATCTCAGGGTTCAGGAGCCTACAGAAGTTGGGACCGGGGAGTGACCACAGAGGAGTCTTGGAGCCGGCCCCAGGGCTCCCCTGCTCCGTCCTTTACAGGCTGGGTCCTGGCCCCAGCGGAGGCCAGTCCTGGGGGTCAGCAATAAGGCCAGGTCCCACCACTGAGCCTGTCCATCCCCCACAGCGGGGCATCACTGAGGGCAGGAACGCTGTGTGCCCTTCCTGTGGCCCCTGGCATGGTGAGTGCCAGTGTGTGTCTGCATGGAGCGTTTGCCCACCTGTGCCCGCCACAGGCAGGCCTCCTCCCGTCTTCAAAGAGCCCTGGCAGAACAGCTGCCACCTGGGCTCAGGTGAGGGACCAGGCTCAGACCGGCCCAGGGCCTGCGGTGCTCACGCTGGGCCTGGAGGGTGTGGTTTGACACGGGAGCAGGAAGGCGGGTGGGGCAGAGGTGGCAGGTGGCAGGCACCATCGGTCTGCAGGTCCCCGTGAGTGAGAGCTGAGACAGCCAGCGAGTGGCAGAGGCGCAGACCCAGGGCCCACGCAGGGACATCACAGCCCCGTGGCAGGCAGAGGACTGGCGGGGCGGCGTGCCAACGGAGGCCCCTAAATAACGGGGAGTGACCGGCACGTCTGCTGCCCGTCCCGGCCAGGGGACAGACTCCGGCTTCATAACGCGTGATCGATGGGCCTAATATGGAATCGGAGACACCAGGCTGGCAGCCCCGGCCTGGCCTGCCGGCTGCCATTTGCCCATTTATTTATTTATTTATGCATTCTCCTTCGTGGCAAGAGCCCAAAACAATAAAAGGAATTGAATTGCATATCAGATGGGACATCAGAGGGAGATACGGCCATAAATCGCACCGTATTTGTTCCATAAATATCAGCACCTCCTGGATAGCCAGTGCCCGTTAGGAAGTTATAATCAGAATCTGGTCTCCGGATGCTGCTGCCAGCCCCTCCTTCCACTAGACGAACAGGCTGGGTCCCCAAATAAATAACAAGTTCCTCAGGCCACCTGCCCCTGTGGAGGCAGGAGTCTGCTCCGAGGAACGGGGACCACAGGAGAGGGCAGAAGTTGGCTGGCATCACTGGCTGCCTGGGCCTGGGTGCAGCCGGCCCAGTGAGGGGTTTCTCCAGAGCCTCTGACTCCCTTCTGTCCATGCCTGGCATTCCAGGGGGCAGAGCCACCTTGCACCAAAACCTGGGTGGAGCCACCATTCTCTCCCTCCATGTCACTTTTTTTGGGGGGGCGGAGGGGGGAGGATGTGTCAGTCAGATCTCTGTTACTATAACAAATACCTGAGATAATCAACTTATAAAAAAGGTTTATTTCGACTCACAGTTCTGCAGCAGGAGTGCATGGTGAAGCCGAACCTCCCCTCATAGCCAGGAGCAAAAAAGAGGAAGAGGGAGGAGCAGGGGGTTTCCACTTCAAAGGCACACCCCTTGTGGCCAGAAGACCTCCACTAGGCCCCACCTTGTAGAGTCTTCAGCCCCGCCCACAGCAGCCAGCTGGGACCAGGCCTGTAACACCTGGGCCTTTGGGGGACACCCAGACCCAAGCTGCAGCAGTGGATGAAACCTACACTTAGTAAAATGCCCACATTATAAGTATACAGTCTGGGCTTTAGAATTCACATACTTTAGCCGGGCGCGGTGGCGCATGCCTCCGTAATCTCAGCACTTGGGAGGCTGAGGCAGGAGGATCCTGAGTTCAAAGCCAGCTTCAGCAAGGGCGAGGCACTTAGCAACTCAGTGAGACCCTGTCTCTAATAAAATCCGAAAAAGGGCTGGGGATGTGGCCCAGGGGTCGAGTGCCCCTGAGTTCAATCCCTGGTACCAAATAAATAAATAAAAAGAATTCAGATACTTTGGGGGGAGCCAGGTGGTGCATGGCTGTGTTCCCAGCAACCCAGGAGACTGAGGCGAGGACTACAAGTTGGAGGCCAGGCCGGGCAACACAGGGAGATCCGGTCTCAAAGTAAAAAATGAAAAGGGTGGGGGTGGCTCAGCAGCAGGGCCCCCCCTGCCTGGGCTCGGCCCCAGGACTGAAAATTTTTAAAAAGGTGGGGGGTGTAGCCGGGCGCGGTGGCGCACGCCTGTAATCCCAGCACTTTGGGAGGCTGAGGCAGGAGGATCGTGAGTTCAAAGCCAGCCTCAGCAATGGGGAGGCACTTAGCAACTCAGTGAGACCCTGTCTCTAATAAAATACAAAAAAAAAGGGCTGGGGATATGGCCCAGTGGTCGAGTGCCGCTGAGTTCAATCCCCAGTACCAAAAAAAAAAAAAAAAAAAAAAAAAGGTGGGGGGTGGTTTTTGAGGTGGGGTCTTGCAGTGTTGCCCAGGCTGGTCCTGAACTCCTGGGCTCCAGTGACACCCTGGCCTCACTCAGCCTCCCAGGCCGGGGAGGATCCGGGTGTGCACACCACGCCAGGCCCATTCCGGCCCGTGGAATCGCGTGCTCCACCCGCGCCACGTTCCTGCTTAGCCTCGGCAGGCGCATGCGCTTGGCTCACCGCTGTCGGGGGATGGCGGTGGCTTGTTCCTGACTTGGGGCTGTTGGGAGGGAGGCTGCCAGGGATGGTCCTCGGTCCTCGGGAGGCTCCCTGTGAATCCTGGTGCTCATCTCCCTGGGCCCCAGGGCGGGCAGTGGAGCTGTGGGGTGGGGGACGCTCATTCCGCAGAGTGGCCGCGGCGTCGCCCGCCCGTGCCTCACCCCTGGCATTGCCTGTCTTCCACGTCAGCCATCGGGGGCTGCAGGCTGAGATCTCGGTGTGGTCTGGGTGCGCAGACCCACCACTGGTTCTTACGCAGGGGCTGCAGGGTGGCCCACCTGGAGCCCCTGCCACAGCCCCTGCCCTGCGGTCCCTCCTGCTCCTTACCCATCCGTCCGCTCGGCACACGGCTGAGCACAGGGGCCTGCCGTAGCTTGGGCTGTTCTCTGGCCTCTGCAGGGCTGTCCCGGGCTGCCCCCCCCCGTGTCCCCCTCCTTGTCCCCTCCTGCCTCCACATTGCCCCCACGCTCCCCTCTCCAGCCCCAGCTGCCCCTGCGCACCTCCTTCCCTGCCTCTGCGTTGTCACCTCTCTCCTCTCCGAGGTCAGCCCGGGAGGGTGGAGGGCCCAGTTCAGGGGTCACAGAAGGAGGCTCAGTCAACACGGGAACGATCGAAATGCATGTGGTTGGGTCACACAGGTTTTTGATAAGAGCCCCTTGTGTTTTTTTATATTTTATTTATTTGCTTTAGTTGTACACAATGCGTGTATTCTTACGTGGTGCTGAGGATCGAACCCAGGCTGCGCACGTGCTAGGCGAGTGCTCTACTGCCGAGCCACGACCCCAGCCCCATTTTGTATTTTAATGGAGGCCAAATTCATGTAACATAAAATCAGCCGTTGCAGAGGGTGCCATCGCACAGTAAGGGCAGTGCCTACCACGCCTGGCGTTCCAGGTGACAGCGCCACCTTGCACGGCCTCACCAACCTCCAGTGTGACCTCAGTACTCTGCCTCTCTTCTTATTTTTGGCCTCTGAATGTCTCCGCCCTCCCAGCGCCGAGGCCTGCGGTGCCCACCAGGCCCTCTCCCGCAGGACGGCGTTGGGGCAGGTTGGCGACTTGGGGCTCCCCCAAGCTGGGTGCCCCGGGCACTCGTCATGTGGCTGTCCTGGGCCTGCTGGGGACATGGAGAGGGACAGGTTGGCCAGGCTCTCCCTGCTGCGGGCAACTCTGCCTGGAACCTCGGGCCTGCAGGTGGGCAGTCCCGGGGACCTCAGTGATGCCAGCCCAGTCCCGTCCCCCCTCCGCCCACGAGCCTCCCTTTCCTGGGGCTACGGCTGGGGGAGGGGAGGACGACCCAATTTATTTGGCAACAAATAAAGAGCTGGCGTGATTAAGAGGGGGGAGAAAGTTTAAAGGAGGAAAAATACCCTGGGTAATGCCGTCGCCCGCGTCTTTATATTCTGAAACGGATCGTTCTGGACGCGGGCAGAAGGCCTGATTTAATATCCTCATGGAAAATACTGCACCTGATCCAATTACCACGGGAATTTTGATACAGTCAGCAGTCAAGATGAAAGATTCAGAGGCGCCCTCCGCGGAGTAAACACGGAGACCGAATTACCCGCGCTCCTCCGGGAAGACTTAAGCGGCTCGGGTCGCTGCGAGGGCACCTCGGGCCAGGCTGGGGCCCACCGAGGCCAGCTTGCAGCAGCCCTGCGGCCACTCTTCCCTGGCCACGCCACATCCCAGGCTGGTGGAAGGTCCTCCGGTCAGGCCACACAGAGATGTGTCCACACGCCATGGTGTGGTCCACCCTGGCCCTGGGGCCTCCTCCAGTCCAGTCCTTTCTCCCTGCCCCTTGCTGCTCTGGTCCTAAATGACGCTTCACGCTCCCGCTCGGCTCAGTCCCCATGCCACCGGGCTGGCCCCGGCTCCTGCCTGGAGCCCGGCTGCCTGCCGCAGCCCTTCCGTGGTCCCCTAGCTCATCTTGCTGCCTTCCGGTGACTGATGGCTTGGAAACACGAGGCCAGCCATGTTTCCTCCCTGCTCAAACCCTCCCGTCACCTCCAGGTCTCGGGAGGACATCCCTTCGAGTCACCTGGCGCAGTCCTCCAGTGTCAGCATGGCCTCTCCAGCTGGCCTCCCGTCCCATGCCAGCCCAGGTGTCCCTGCTACATCCCTCTGAGCCCCGGCCCTTGGCCCACAAAGCACTGGCCACAACTCTATCACAAATTGTCACAGGCCACCTGTTAGAGGCCCATCTCCCCGCTGGATGGGGGCTGCCCAGATCTTGGAGGCCCAGGAGCTGCGTGTCGCTGTCCGTGCTGCCGTGGGCTTCCAGACCCCCCAGGCACAGGTGACTGACCTGCAGAGCAGGGTCACATCGGGAGGAGGGCGATGGCAAGCACAGGGTCCTGGGCCAGACCCTCGGGGCCACGTCCCAGCCCTGCAGCATCTGTCCCCATCCACGATGTGGTCCTACGTGCTGGCACAGCGAATGCCCACCAAGCTTCGTTGACCTCAGGGGCACAGAAAGTGCCAGCCGTGGTTCCCTTGTTGAGGGGCTCAATGAGAGCCCCCGCCCCAGGAGGATTAAGGACAGGCTCTGCAGCTCCCCTCAGAAGCCCTGAGACCCAAAGGTGCAGAAGCCCAGAAACACTTCACCTGCACACCTGTGGCCTCAGCCCAGCCTGTCCCGGGAGGCTCACCTCCGGGAGGGGAGCCGGCAGGCGTGCGTGCACGGGAGGGGTGAGCTGGCTAAGTTGCTGAGGCTGGCTGTGAACCTGCGATCCTCCTGCCTCCGCCTCTCCAGCCACTGGGATAGCAGATGTGCGCCCGGGCGCCTGGCTGGGGTAAGTTCTAAATGGAAACAGAGATGTCACTTTGTCAGTGGCTTGCTGTTCTCTGGGGCGGCCTTCACGCACAGAAATTTCCTCAGATAATGACTTTACTCTGTTAACGCTGGGTTCCTGAATGCTACACGTTCTTAAAGCTCTCCTTCCGCAGGCCTTAGGGCTCGCCGGACCCGTGTTACTGTTCTGTTTAGAAACCTCGCACACTGAACAGTCCCTTTAAGGACCATTTGATTACTGTTCGGTCCCGTTTACAAAGCCAGTTAATCAAGCTCCTTTAAACATTTTAAACTGCACAAATAAACTCGATATACTTGGTTTTCTTTTTAAGCACTTCAATGGCTTGATGAAGAGACTGTCCCCCCTACAGACTTAAGAATGCCTTTTTTGGGCTGGGGCTGTGGCTCAGCGGCAGAGCGCTCGCCTCGCACGGGCGCGGCCCGGGTTCGATCCTCAGCACCACGTAAACATAAATGCATTGCATTGTGTACAACTAAAGCAAATAAATAAATATTTAAAAAAAAAAAAAAGAATGCCTTTTTTTTTCTCACGGGCTGCATTTACAAATGTGAATGCCGGCGCCGCGCACTAAGTTTCTAAAAGGGCAATCAAAAACTCCCAAGTTCAAATCCAGTGCCTGGTTTCCCACTGTAACTCCGCACCGCAAGGCCGACCGCGCACTGAATCAGCAGGATTCCCCCAAGCTTCACAAGCGCTCAGCCACCCAACAGGCGCCCCTGGGAGACAGAAACATTCACATTCTTGTTTTGATTCTTCCAGACGCGGTTTCACTGTGTTCCGGGGCCCTAGAGGCTGACTTACCAAGGGATGGGTTTGGTCACAGTGGGCACTCTGGGGGCCGCCCGCACGGAGCTGGCCTGCCTTCGGGGGCGTAGAGCCCCGTTTGCCGTGGACTCCAGGGGCTCCTGGGCAGCCAGGACGCCCACTCACCCCCTCATTCCCCTCTCCACTCACGCCTGCCCGAGCCCCACCGGGGGCTCCCGCCTGGATTGGATTCCCCTAATCCGTTTACCCGCCCGTCTGTTCTGCGGTCTTCCGTGCTCCTGTCCCCGCCGGGGCGGGTGAGCTGGACGGCACTTAATGACAGCTGATTGGATTCTCTGTATCTCCCAGGGCTTTTGTGGCGGCTCTGAGGTCACCGCAAGGACGGGACATGGGCAGGAAAACACGGCCAGCGTCCGGGAGAAGGCATAGAGCCAGGGGTGGCCAGGAGGACCAAGGGCCACCCCCAGAGCCCAAGGACCACAGGGATGCCCCAATCATGCTCTTTGCCAATTTCGGGCCCTGCATCTGCCCCCAGAACCACGCAAAGTAGAGGCTGCTCAGGGGAGGCTGGCCACCGGGCTGGAAGAGGGGCCGGTGCCTGGCTGGACCTGATGGCGCTGTTGGCAAGTCGCTCATCTCTCTGAGCCTCTGGGCCTCAGTGCTGCCTCTTGGGAGGGGCTGTCTGTACAGTCTTTTATTTGGTCATCACAAGAACCCCACAAAGGCAGTGACTAGCATCCATTCGGTAGTGAGGCTCAGAGAGGTTAGGTAACTTGCCCAAAGTCACACAGCCTGGAAATAGCGCAGCTGGGGTTTGTTCCAGCCCCCTTGGCTTGGCCCTTGTACTTTCTGTCCCCCACCTAGACTTGTACAGGACAGGGCAGCAGGCGGCCGGGGAGGCACTGAGACACAGTGGAGAGGGATCCCTCAAGTCCCCTGGTCATGCGCTCCTTGATTATCTCAGCACCAGGAACCTGAGGGAAGCTGACAGGCTCAGAAGCAGTGCCCGGTGGTGAAGGCAGCCGGCAACCCCAGCTGACAGCTTGGCGGGCACCTGCCCAGGCCTCTCCTGGACCAAGGGGAGAGTGGGGGCAGCAGCGAGTGGGAGCGGGCGGGCAGGGGTCTCCCAGGCTACCCTCCCTTCCTGCCAGCAGTGGGCAGGGAGGTTGTCTTGGTAACAGGACTCAGCCCCAGAATTGCCAGGGAATTGTCTTGCTGGGATTTTCCCCTTGATGGAAGGTGCAGCTGGGGGGGGGGGGAGGAGAGGAGCAGGCGGACACGCCCCGCCCTGCAGGGGCTCCCAGGAGCCTCAGCTGTGAGGGTCCCCAGCCCCAGGTTGGAGCTGTGTGTGGCTGGGGCAGCCAGGCTTGGTGAGGGCAGGGGCTCCCCACTCCTGCACCCCAAGGGCACTGTCCTCAGGCTACACACCCCTTTCCAGGACAGGGACAGGGCCTTGGAGGGACCCAGCATGTGGCTCTGAGGACCCCGGAGTCTCCTGAGAGGCAGGCAGTGTTACCCAATGGTCAGAGCCCCTCTGCATCCTGGGCGTCCTTCCTGTTCTGCATCAGTAATGGGGGGACAACTGACATCCGGGGTTGTCACACCCTGGGGGAGCCAGGGGACAGAGCTGAGGTCTCAGCCGCTCAGGTGGGGTCGGGGGTCCAGCCCAGCGCAGAGGAAGGCCTCCCCCCAGACCCTGAGAGGGAGGGGGGCCGCTTCCTCCCTTTCTGCTCTCGCTTTCTCTCTCTAACCAGCTGGTTGAACTCAGGCGCCTGGAGGAGGGCGCGACTCGCCAGCTCCCGGGCGGAACGGGCCGCTGCCGGGGCCCTGGCCTCCATCTGTCCTGGGGCAGCTCTGTCTTCTAAGTGGACAGGCCCTCTGCCACCCCCAGGTGACCACAGGAAAACATCCACACCTGAACCCAGGCCCCTGAGGGACGCGGCCCGTCTTCGGGAATGACTAGAGCTGCAGGCACCTGCAGTGTCCTGAGCTCGCAGGGAGCTGTGTGTAGCTCGGAGCCAAGGTCGTGACCTCCAACGGGCAGGGGCTACAGGTCTCTGATCACTTCCACCCTACCTCTGGGTAGGGGGCCCAGGACGCCCCAGGGGCACGCTGTGGTCCTCCCTGACATTGCAGGCAAAGTCCCTGCGTGTTCGGTCAATCAGAAGAGGCCCGGCTTATCCAGCACTTCCTGGGTGCCGCCCCGTGCTGAGGCTGACCGCCCGCCCCACTTCACAGAGGAGATCACGGAGGCCCAGAGAGGCAGAACGTCACCTGCTGCCTTTGGGTGCTGCTTCCAGGAGCAGACTGGAGCCCAGGGTCTGAGGGCCAGTCGTTCTGCGAAGGCAGGGCTCCCAGGAGGAGGCCCACACACCTGTGGTTTCCGGGGAGGGCAGGGCTCCGGGGGATCCCGCAAAGGAGCTCCAGGGTGTGGGAGGCCCTCCCCAGGCCGAGAGCCGGGCTTTGCACCGTGTGCCAGCCGGAGGCGGCAAGGCTGCAGGAGCTGGTGAAGGAGTGGCCCTGCTAGGAAAGGGGCTCACAGGGGGCCCGGCTGGGACGCCACGGTCTCCCCCGAGCTTGCTCTGGATCACACAGCTCGTGAGTGGTGGAGCCAGCAGTCAGACCCAGCCCTGTCCACCTGGGGCCTTGACCGCTCCCCCACACTGTCCCCAAGGATCTGGGCTCGGCCTTCACTGGCCTGCTCTGCTCCTCCCCTGACCTCGGCACGGAGGCCAGGAGGCAGTTCTACGCACTGACCCGGCTGGGGCACAGGGACGAGCGTCATCGTGCCCGTGTGACACCTGCTCTGATACACGGCCTCGCCCTGCAAACTGTGGTGCAGCTCATGGATAATTCATGCCCTGGGGCTGTGCGCCCGGAAGGTGAGGGCCGCCTGAGAAATGTTCACAGCCCGGCCAGCTCAGAGCGTCCCCGCGCAGGGACAATTAGACACTCCTGAATTAGGGCCCTTCGCCAGTGGCTCAGCAAACACACCAGCTGTCAGGTGAGCTGATTTAAAGAAAGTGATTCTGCAACTGATGTCACCACGGGACCTCGGACATAGCAGGCCGCTGGGGCCTGGGGACAGACCCCAATCCAACTCCGCCCCTGAGGGATGAGGAGTGGAGGGTAGGAAGGGGAGGCAGCGGGCACTGGGCCCGGGCACAGCCAGCTCTGTGCCCCCCACAAATCGGGCTTCACCGAACCCACTCGGGGCTCTCACTTCTGGTCCTTCTTGGTGTGGCTGTGACGCCCTCACGGGGCCACCAGAGAATGGGGAAGTCAGCCGTCCAGGGGCGGCAGGGACAGGGAGGCTGGGAGGAGGCCCAGGCTAGAGCCTGCTCAGGAAGCGTGGAGAAGGGCCCTCACTGCCAGCCACGGGGGTCTCGTCCTTGTCCTCAGGCCCCTCAGGACAGGAGAACACCCACATCCCGTGTTCAGGCCTCGGGATAACAGCAGGGACACTGGCGGCGTCTCAGGCCAGAGGGGCCCCGCCTCGCCCTCCACCTGCCCAGCCCCTGTACGTGGGTATGTGTTTGGGGGGGCAGTAAATGAGGTGAAGATAGCAGCCGCCACCAGCGGCTACCCTTGCCAAGCTCCCATGGGCAGTCCCTCTGGCAGCCTGGTGACCACGAGTGGGCTCAGCCAGGGCTACTCTGCTTGCAGGGGGAGAACAGAAGCCAGAGGCCGTCTAATGCCTCGTGCACGGTCCAACAGTCCCCGTCACAGGGTGGGATTAGGACACAGGCCTTGTGTGTATTTCCAGCTTTTGAGCGTGTATCTCTATTCTGGTGGTGGGATCAGAGCCCGCACTCTTTAATTAAGTCCCAAGCAGGCGGATGGGGCGCCCCAGTCCTTGTGGGAGGAGATGGCTGCCCCCCTCCCCTCCTCCCTGCCTCTGGAACCTGTGTGAATTGTCTGTAGTAAATTATTAACTAAAATATCAACAGTGAGGCATCCGTGTTCTTCCCCTGTTCTTCCCAGGCCAGTCCTGGGTGTCCTCCACCAGCTGCGGGGTGCTGGGCCTCCTCCTCCCCGGAGCTCCACACTCGGCCTCTGCTGAGGCTGGCAGGAGCCTGGGCTATTCCTCCCCCAGAGCCCGCCTGGCCGGGCCCACCAGACCTGCCTGCAGGGAGCCACGCCCATCTCCATTTCAGTCCCCACCCTCTGCTCTCCAGGGGTCAAGGTGCCCCCCCCACCTCCCCGCAGGAAGCAGGACACCTTTAAGGTTCAATAGGGGAGAGGGTTTTCGTCACAGCGCCATTCCTTCCTTCTCCACCCCTGGGCTTCCTTTGTTTCTCTGCAGAAGTTCTTGAGGTGGCGCTGGCTGATGGCTGCCACCCTGCTTGGCAGTGTCCGCTTCAGCTGTCCATAAGAATCCCCTCCAATCCCGGGAGATGTCAAAGTCCAGATTCTTGAGTCTCCCACAAGAGATCCCGCTTCCACGAACCTGGGCATAGGATGTTATGATATTAAAATGTCAGGTGCTATTTCATAAACATGGTCTTACTCTTATTGTGATCAAGTACACACATCCTAAGATTTGCCGTTTTAGCTACTTTACAGCCTGCGATACATTTTAGAGCATTCACAATATTGTGCCACCGTCACCTCTGTCTAGTTCCAGAACTTCTTCATCACCCCAAACAGAGACCAATTAAACAGCCCCCCCCCACACCCCCGCTCCTGGAAACCCTCCGGCTTCCCCTCTAGGGATCTGCCTATCCTGGACACTTTGTGTAAATGAAATCACACCATGTGTGGCCCCTTTTGCCTGCTGCTTTCACTCAAAAGGAGGATTTTGAGGTTCACCCAGGCTGTAGTGTATATTAATATGTCATTCCAGTTTTTTTTTGTGTACCGGGGATTGAACTCAGGGGCGCTCGACCACTGGGCCACATCCCCAGCCCTTTTTCATATTTTATTTAGAGACAGGGTCTCACTGAGTTGCTAAGTGCCTCACCGTTGCTGAGGCTGGCTTTGAACTTGCGATCCTCCTGCCTCAGCCTCCCAAGTGTTGGGATTATAGGCATGCGCCACCGCGCCCGGCTTTTTTTTTTTTTGTACCAGAATTGAACTGGGGTGCTTAACCACTGAGCCACATCCCCAACCCTTTTTTTAAATATTTATTTATTTGCTTTAGTTTTTTTTAAATTTTTTAATATTTATTTATTTGTTTTAGTTGTACACAATGCAATGCATTTATGTTTACATGGTGCTGAGGATCGAACCTGGGCCGTGCACATGCGAGGCGAGCGCTCTGCCGCTGAGCCACAACCCCAGCCCCCCCAACCCTTTTTAAAATATTTTATTTAGAGACAGGTTCTTGCTAAGTTGCTTAGCGCCTGGCTAAATTGCTGTGGCTGGCTTTGAACTTGTGATCCTCCTGCCTTGGCTTCCCAAATCTCTGGGATTACAGGCATGAGCCACCACGCCCGGCATGTCATTCCTTTTATGGCTGAACACCAGTCCACTGTGTGGCCAGGCCACAGGTCCAGACCCACCCTTCCATCCATGGCCATTTCGTGGTTTCCGCGGTTTGGCTGTGGGAAACAATGTTGCGGTGGACATCTGCATTCAGTTTCTTGGGTTTGATCTATGAGTTCATTTCTCCTGGGGACACCCCTGGGGGAAGGATTTCCGGTTCAACTGGTAACTCTGGTTAACATTTTGCCAAACTGATGTCCACAGTGACGTCTGCTCCCATCCCCTCCAGCGAGGCGCCAGGTTCCGGCTTCTCCGCGTCCCGGCAACCCTCACTTTCCTTTGTCCTTTGGTTTTGGACACATGGCCATCCCACTGGGTGCGAACCACCTGTCTGTGACGTTGCCTCTGGTATCTCCCTCGAGGACCTGGGTGGGTGGCGATGGGCGCCAGGGGCTGAACGCGGGCTTGATCTGCTTGGTGCCTCCCACCGTCTCTCTCATGACCCTCCCAAATCCTCCGAGGCCCCAGGTGAGGCTCCAGCGCAGAGCCAGGAGACGGGCGGGGTGAGGAGGCGGACCTTGTCCTCCCTGAGTGTCCCACGGGCCCCTGTGAACGCTGGAGGCCAGTGCTCCTGCCCCAGGCCTGGAGGACTCTAAAGTGCTGTGCTCCTGTCCAGGCACCTGGGGCCCTGGAGTCGCAGCCGTGGCCTCCGGGTCCATCTAGCCCCGGCCTGCTTTTGTTCAGCCCTGAGCTAAGAATGATGTTCGCATTTTTAAGGAGTTATAAAAAGAAATCAAAGATGAATATGCAAAGTCTGAAACGTTTGTGCTGTCTGGCCCTTTCCAGGTTTCTGGACCCCAGCTCAGCTCAGTGTGACAACTCTAGTGACAGGGCCCTCCAGCCTGTGGGGGGGGGTGTTGGAGGGGGGAGCAGGGGACTGGGAGCACAGTCTCCCAGCTCAGCATTGCCTGAGGCCTGGTGGAGGCAGAGGGATGCTCTACGGTGGTGCCCCCCAGCCCAGACCCTGCCTGCATCCCCAGTGCTGGCATCTGTCCCCTGTGCCAGACATGGGCTCTCTGAGGCTCAGCCCTCCTCCATCCCAGGAGGAGGTGAAAAATGTGACACCTCAAAGTGGGACATTAAAGTTTAATGGGGGACAATGCATATTTAATAGGGCTTAACAAAGCATCTTTAAAGACATCCCAGACAGCCACCCCCAGAGGAGGGAGGGGCAGGCAGCCACCAAAGCCACCCTGCCCACCCTGCGGCCTCCACTCCCTGGTCTGTCTGCGGTGGCATCCCTGAGACAACCTGGCCTTCCATGCGCCTGCTAGCGCCAAGCAGGAGCCCGTGGTCTCGGAGGAGCTGCCCTCTCATTATTAATATCATGAAGATGTCTGTGAGCCGCAGGGGTGTGACTCGGGGCTGCCGGGCCCTGTCCCCAAAAGGCTTCTCTCTGCAGGAGAGTGTGGAGGATGCCCCCCTCTCCTTGGTCCCTCTGATCCCCAGTCCATGTCAGGAGCCACAGGTGAGCTGGAGACGCCCCAGGTACAGCCAGGGGCACGGTCGGGTTGGAGTGAGGAAGGTCCCCCTCCTTTGCTGGCTCTGAGATCGCTGTGAATCAGAGACGGCCATTTTTAGAACCATGGCATCCTGGAAGCCCGTCAGGCCCTCTAAATCCGGGGGCCCCCTCGGGAGGCTGTGAGCTCCGCGGTCACATGAGGGGACAACGCTTCCACGGCCTCCCACCCCCAGCTACATGACTGTGGTGCCTCAGCCCACTCTCAAAGTCACCCCAGATATTTCTGGGAGTCCTCAAGAGCTTTTCACAAGGAGCCAGCCGCTCTTAGGGACAGCCCCCCCCCCCCCCGCCACTCTGCAGGGAGCTCCCTGCCCTTGCTGGGTGGGGGGGAAGGGCAGGGGGATTCTCAAGGGGCCCCGCCTGTCCTGAGTGCACCTGAGTCACCTCGGTTACTTGCTGCGCAGAGATGGCCTGTCCGGATGGCCTCTCCTGCCGCCCCTACGGGCACCAGTCCCGGGGACCCCCAGACAGCACTGCACCACCCTAAACCCACCCTCAGAAGAGCCCACACGTGCCCCCTCACCCTAGTCACCTCCCCCGCTGTCAAAGCTGTGCCTGGGCAGAGTCACTGCAGGCTGGCAGGGACCAGACCCACTTGGTGACTCTGCAGCGTGCGCAGGTCCAGGGTGTGGGGCCGCCGGCTTCCACCTGGGCAGGGGCTTAAACATGCCCTTTGGTCTCAGGTTCTGTGGGGGGCTTCACGGAGGCTGAAGGCAGGAAGGGCTGAGGAAGGAAACTGGAAGGCAGCAGGGCGCCCAGGACCCTTCTAGAACCACCCCCACCCAGAACAGCTCCCATGTTCGGCCGGGAGGCGGGGTTCCCATATGAGATCTTGTCTGAACTGAGTGCCGAAGCTAAAGTTAAATCCAGACACCTCACTTGACAGATGGGAAGCCATAGCTCTGGTGGGGGCGAGAGGGGTCCTCCTGGCCCCAGCTGAGCCCCAGCTAGTGGGACCCAGCAGTGGGGATGGCAGAGAGGGCTCGGTGACCTCTTGAGCAGCATCGCCTGCTCAGGAGGAAGCAGGTGTCTCCCCAGCCCCCTCCGCGTTCCCACCCCCTCCCAGACAGCCCACACCCACCCTCCAAGATGGCACAAAAGAATCAGCCGTCCTCACATGTGGGAAGCATTTTCAAATTCCTTTGCCATTTGTTATCTCTCTTTCTTTAAAAAAACACTCTCCCAAACGTCCTGAGAGGCCTGGGATTCCACGTGTCTGAGACTCCGGTCCTAGAGTGGGAGAGCCCCAGCATGGGGGCTGGGCAGCTGCCCGGTCCAGGGACCCGGCCACCTGGGTAGCAGAGCCCTGTCCTGGCCTCGGGCCATCTGGTCTGAGTCCTTCCCTCCAGGAGTCCTGGGAAGTCAAAGGAGGTTAAAGGACAAGGTCCCACTTGCTGGGTTCGAAGATTCCCACCTCTGCTTCCCTGTCAGGGGCCCGGGCCGACCCTGCCTGCGGGCAGAGCTGCCAGCCAGGAGCGGCTGGAGCCCCCTCTGCCACATCTCCTGCTTCCCTCTCAGAGTCTGAGTGGCCCTCTACTCCCCAAAGGCCCTGTGGCTGTCGGGTGCTGCCCCAGGGGGGGACACAGCCCCTCACACCTGGCCCTGGTTCTCAGAACCCTTTCTCTGGGGGCCTGCAGGCACTCAGGATGGGCACTTGCCTGGCAGAGATGAGTGCCTGGGGGGTCAGACCACCGCCTTGCAGGCTATTTTAGTCTGAGCAGTCTAGATCTAAACTGTGAGGACTAGATGGAGTTCTCCAAGGAACCTTCCAAAATAGGACACAGTCGAACCCTACTTTGCCTCCCATCCACTGCCCTGGTCCCTGGAAACTACCTCCTCCTGAAACTCGAGGGGTGCGGTGCCAGGCTGTGCAACAAGCACCCCTCTCCTAGGACTCCACCAGGGGCCCTGCCTAGAGCCCCTTGGGCCTCTTCAGGGCTGGAGCCCCAGGGCTGCCCATGACAGTGGTTTATTCTGTCCAGCTCCTCTGTGAGCCCTCTGGGTTCTGACGTCGATAATTTGTGGGAGAAAGTAGGAGGCCAGAGTGGCAGGTGGGGCTGTCAGAAGAAAATCTGGGCCAAAAATAGGCACCTGCTTCATAATCAGGCCCCACAGGGTGGGCCTCAGCCGGGATGGCTTTGGAGCCTGGTAATCAAGGAATTAGCGCTGGGCCCGGCAAGGCACGCAGGGAGTTTTAACTCCTTAGTACTGCTCAAAGGTCTGTGTGGACTCAGCCCAGGCCCTGGGGGAGTGTCTGGTGGCCTATGGGAAGGGCAGGGTCAGGGTGCAAGGGGGGATGAGGGCCTTTGTGCAAAAGTAGTGGCAAGGTGTGGTAGTGACAGCTGTGATGGTAGTGGTAATGGTAGTAGTAGTGATGGTGATGGTGGTGGTGGTAGTGATAGTAGTGGTGATGGTGATGGTGATGGTAATGACACTGGTGATGATGATGGTGATAGTGATGATGATGGTGGTGGTGGTAATGATGGTGGTGATGGTGATGATGATGATGGTGGTGGTGATGACAGTGGTGATGGTGATGATGACCATGATGGTGGTGGTGATGACAGTGGTAATGGTGATAGTAACAATGATGGTGGTGGTGGTGGTGGTGGTGGTGATGATGATGACAATGGTGGTGATGACAATGGTGATGGTGATGGTGGTGGTGATGACAGTGGTGATGGTGATGGTGACAATGATGGTGGTGGTGATGACAGTGGTGATGGTGATGGTAACAATGATGGTGGTGGTGGTGGTGGTGGTGGTGGTGGTGGTGATGGTGATGGTGATGATGATGACAATGGTGGTGATGACAATGGTGATGGAGATGGTGACAATGATGGTGGTGGTGATGACAGCAGTGATGGTGATGGTGACAATGGTGGTGGTGGTAATGACAGTGGTGATGGTGATGGTGACAATGATGGTGGTGGTGGTGGTGGTGGTGATGACAGTGGTGATGGCAGTCATGACAATAGCAATAGGCCTTGCTGTGTGTCCAGCCCAAAGTTGATATGCCTCAGTTTACCTTATTACTTTATTTTCTCAACCTCATTTACAGATGAAGAAACTGAGGCTCAGAGAAGTGAAGTCACTTGTCCAAGGTCAGCTAGGAAGTGGCAAGGCTGGGACCAGAGCTCAAGTCCACCTGTCTACACTGTGCTGTGTCTGGCCCCTGTTGCAGGGACACCAAGATGGGCCAGCAAGGGGGACTTGCCAGGCTGGAGCCGAGGAACTGTCCCCCTCTCCCAGGTGACACACCATCCTGCTCCATCAGCCCCTGGGCTGTGACTCCTCACTAATCCTTCAGCAGAGTGACTTCATGTCCCTTGTCTTCTTGGACTTCTGCAAGGGCCCAAACAGGTTAGCAGATGGGGACACTCAGGTCAGAGAGAGGACGTGACCTGACAGAGGTCACAGACCACGGTCAGAAAGCCCACCGTCCAGGAACCCAGCGAGCCTGGCTCTCAGCTCGGTTTCTTCCCACCACCCTCCCTGGGCACTGGCGCAGCCGACGGGCCACAGAGGTGCCCTCACAGGAGAGGGGTGGCCCAAGAGAGTGACGAGGGCTTCTCCAGCCTGCGCGACTTAGGTGAGGCCTGGCCTCTCTGAGCCTTGTCGGGACTCTGCAGCACCAGACGCTCGGGGACTTTTGGCCTGTAGGAGTGTGGGGAAGAGCCCACACAGGACGCCGCTGTGGCAGCCCCGTGCCTTGGGCTCCTTGAGGAGCCTGCCTGCACCCTCTGCCCAGGTGGCCGTCCCTGGCCCTGGAGGAGGGGATCCCGCTGACCTGCCCCACTGGGTGAGAGCCTGGTAGGAAGCCGGCCACATCTCGGGCTCCTGGCCTAGGACACAGGCGGGCCGTGGCACCTCCTGAGCCTCGCCGCAGCTCAGGGCTCAGCCTTGGCGGGTCCACCAGAAGCTGGCATCAGAGGGCTCTGCCTGGCTGCTTGGGGAACAGTGACCCCTGCTTCACCCCGCGGTCACCACGGTGGGGAGGCCACCTGGCAGGGGACCTGGCTGGTCTGCGGCCCTTTCCGTAGCGCCAAGCTGTTGACGAGGAGATTTAAAAACAGAACCAGCTGCTTCCTCGCACATCCCTGGCATCAGAAGGCAGAGCCTCATCCGATGTGCCAACTTCCTCTCGGTGCCTCCTGTCGGTGCCGCCAGCTCCCCCACACCCCCGGCCGGCAGCGACGGGCAGAGCCCCCCTGCAGGTCTCCACAGCCCACGGCACCCCCCCTCCTCGCCTCAAACGACTCCGACCAGCCCAGGGGCTCCCATGGGTGCCACACTCCAGGACACTTCCTCTGGCCCCGGGCCCATGCATGCCTGATAGCCCCGCTGCCCACCCCTCTTGCAGAGGCCATGGCCTTTGCCAGCCCCTGGGGGCCTCCTGTGGAGGAAACGAGGCCCAAGCTGTGATCCTGACACCAGTGACTCATGACAGGAGCTCAGCACCGCCCCTCTAGGACCCAGCGGAGCCGCAGGGGAGAAGCTGGGTCTCCGGGGGCTCCCGGTTCTGCCCCTGCCAACTAGCAGGGCAGGGACCTTCCTCCAAGCTCCAAGCCCCTCCCGGCCTCCCCGCCCTCTGCAAACCTTTCTTTGACATCAGCCCCAGGGTCTTCTGGAGAAGACCCCCTGGAGGGGGCTCGCCAGGCCTCAGTCTCGCATCTGGACATCGAGGATGCTGGCCTCCAGTGGCCCTTCCAGTGTGGGTCCTGCAGGATTCTCGAATAGACCCCTCCCCCTCCCATGCTCCACAGCCCCATCTCCACCACCAAGGAAAAATAAAAGGAAAAAAATAACACCCACCCCATCTAATCCCTTCCCGGCTTAGACCACGCAGCTCAGCTCTCTCCCGCTCCTCTGGGGGATGATGGAAATGTGAATTTAAATAGAGTTATGTTGAAAGAACATTACCAGCACGGTCCCAGCAGGGAGAAGTCCTGCCGAGACGCAGAGGCAGGGCCGGTGGCGTGTTTGTGAGAGAGGCCAGCACCTTTGGACAATTACAATCAGGACAGCTTGATTAGCCCTCCTCCTCGCCCTGCCCCCTCCCAGGAGGCTCCTTAATAGCTAGCTGCCTTCTCTCGTGGCGCTGGGCTGGCCACTGGGGACTAGCCGCGTGTGGATAATCTCCTGGTGGCACCACGATGCCATCCGCAGCTAACAGGGCTCCAAACCAGCTTTCCGGGTGGCTCGCTCCCTCCCCAGCGGGGACAGCCACCAGCCCTGGACAGGATTAGCATGGTTGTCTGTCTGAGCTGAGGCCTCAGCCACGGGACTCTGGGCAGATCAGAGCTGGCGCCATGTGCTGGGGATACCTGGGGGGCCCCAGCTGCCTCGGCACAAGCTTGAGCCGGCTGCCCCCATGCCCTCTGCCCGGGATGGGCCGTCTTATGGCCTGAGGCTCTGCAGGCGAGAGACAGTTAGCCACCTCTGATGCTGGGCACGGAGTGGGAGCTTGGACAGGGTTGCGACACATATTGTCAGTTAGGAGAGGTGCCGGGCTGACAGGGCTTGTCTTAGAGGTGTACACCCCAAGCTTAGGCCAGGGGCCACAGCAAGCCCCCAAGGGGGGAGCAGGAGCTGGGGCACCGTGGTGCTCTGCCTAGATAGGCCAGCTGGAGCTGGGCCTGCACGGTCATTCATTGGTATGGACAAGCCAAGCCAAGAGCATGGAGCCTTCACGCTGTCAGAGCAGAAGTCCTCTGATCTCAGAGGGGCAGAGCTTGGCACAGGTAAGGGGCTGTCTTGGGTGACGGCCAGGACCTCACCCTGCCTGACACCGCAGAGCCTGGCTGGGATGAAAGAAGCCTGCTGTGCCAGGAGACGCTTTGCCCCCAAATTAGTGGTGGTGATGGTGGAGAGTGTGGGGATGATGGTGGTGCTGGTCACGAGGCTGGTGGAGATAATGGTGATGTGATGATGGTGATGATGGCGATCGAGATGGTGGTGGCGGTGATGGTGGTGATGGTGATGGTGATAGTGATGATAGTGATGAATGTGATGGTGATGATGGTTGAGATGATGGTGATGGTGATGGTGGTGATGGTGATGGTGATGATGGTGGTGATGGTGGTGATGGTGGTGATGGTGGTGGTGATGATGGTGGTGGTGATGGTTGAGATGATGGTGATGTGATGATGGCGATTGAGATGGTAGTGGCGGTGATGGCGGTGATGGTGGTGATGGTGATGGTGATGGTGATGGTGATGGTGGTGATGGTGATGGTGATGGTGATGGTGGTGATGGTGATGGTGATGGTGATGATGGTGGTGGTGATGGTGATGGTGATGATGGCGATCAAGATGGTGGTGGTGGTGATGGTGGTGGTGGTGATGGTGATAGTGATGATAGTGATGAATGTGATGGTGATGGTGATGGTGGTGATAGTGATGGTGATGGTGATGGTGATGGTGATGGTGGGTGATGATGATGGTGGTGGTGGTGGTGATAGGTGATGGTGGTGATGGTGATGGTGATAGTGATGATAGTGATGAATGTGATGGTGATGGTGATAGTGATGATAGTGATGATGTGATGGTGATGTGATGGTGGTGATGGTGATGGTGATGATGGTGGTGATGATGATAGTGGTGATGGTGATGGTGATGGTGGTGATGGTGATGGTGATGATGGTGGTGGTGATGATGTGGATGGTGATGGTGATGGTGGTGATGATGATGGTGATGGTGGTGATGGTGATGGTGATGATGGTGGTGGTGATGGTGATGGTGGTGGTGGTGGTGGTGATGGTGAGATGATGGTGATGGTGATGGTGATGGTGATGTTGGTGATGGTGATGGTGATGGTGGTGATGGTGATGGTGATGGTGATGGTGGTGATGGTGATGGTGATGGTGATGGTGGTGATGGTGATGGTGGTGGTGGTGGTGGTGATGGTGGTGAGATGATGGTGATGGTGGTGATGGTGATGGTGGTGATGGTGATGGTGATGATGGTGGTGATGATAATAGTGGTGATGGTGATGGTGATGGTAGTGGTGGGTGATGGTGGTGATGATGGTGGTGGTGATGGTTGAGATGATGGTGATGGTGATGGTGATGGTGATGGTGGTGATGGTGGTGGTGGTGGTGGTGGTGATGTTGATGATGGTGGTGGTGGTGGTGGTGATGGTGATGGTGATGGTGGTGATGGTGATGGTGGTGGTGATGGTGGTGGTGATGGGTGATGGTGGTGATGGTGATGGTGTGGTGGTGATGGTGATGGTGGTGATGGTGATGATGGTGGTTGTGATGGTGATGGTGGTGATGGTGATAGTGATGGTGATGGTGGTGGTCATGGTGATGGTAGTCATGGTGATGATGGTGGTGGTGGTGATGGTGATGTTGGTGATGGTGATGGTGATGGTGGTGATGGTGATGGTGATGGTGATGGTGGTGATGGTGATGGTGATGGTGATGGTGGTGATGGTGATGGTGGTGGTGGTGGTGGTGATGGTTGAGATGATGGTGATGGTGATGGTGATGGTGGTGATGGTGATGGTGATGATGGTGGTGATGATTAATAGTGGTGATGGTGATGGTGATGGTAGTGGTGGTGATGGTGATGATGGTGGTGGTGATGGTTGAGATGATGGTGATGGTGATGGTGATGGTGGTGATGGTGATGGTGATGATGGTGGTGATGATAATAGTGGTGATGGTGATGGTGATGGTAGTGGTGGTGATGGTGATGATGGTGGTGGTGATGGTTGAGATGATGGTGATGGTGATGGTGATGGTGGTGGTGGTGGTGGTGGTGGTGGTGATGTTGATGATGGTGGTGGTGGTGGTGGTGATGGTGATGGTGATGGTGGTGATGGTGATGGTGGTGATGGTGGTGGTGATGGTGATGGTGGTGATGGTGATGGTGACGGTGGTGATGGTGATGGTGGTGGTGGTGATGATGGTGGTTGTGATGGTGATGGTGGTGATGGTGATAGTGATGGTGATGGTGGTGGTCATGGTGATGGTAGTCATGGTGATGATGGTGGTGGTGATGGTGATGGTGGTGATGGTGGTGATGGTGATGGTGGTGCTGGTGGTGATGGGGGGATGATAGCCCTGCCCAGGGACAATCACTTCTGCAAGTGTTACCTGCACACCCACTGAGAGCTCCCAGCACACTCTCAGAAGTACCAGCAATGAAGCTGGTCTTCAAGAGACTCTTCAGGCAGTGCCTTGTGGAAGGGCAGGGGTCTCTTCCTTGCTCACCCTGGGCTCAAAGAGAGTGGCCTCTCAGACCAGGGAGTTTGAGGAGTGGCAGTCTTGGCCAGGAGGCAGGATGACAGTGGTGGACAGATGGGTGACATGGTGTGGCTGCAAACATGGCTGGAGATGGGGCAATGCGGAGGCATAGGGGCTGAGGGCTTAGAGTTAAAGGTGTGCTTCAGGAGGGACAAGATTCTGGAGGGTCGCAGCCTGGCTCAGGGCAGTGGGGGCGGGAGTAGCTGCACAGAAGAAACATCTTGCAGAGAAAGGAGGGGTGGGTTTGGATGGGGGGGAGCACTGACCTTGATCTTGCCTGCCAGGCAAAGGGTTAATCCTGTTGACAGTGGGCCCCTCTGGCTGCTGAGATCAAGGACTGAAAGGAAGGAAGTAGGATTTGGGAGATAATGCCAGTGGTGCCCTTTTGAGGCAGCCTGGGTGCTAGGTGCTGTGTTATGGTATAAGATGACAGTGTCCCCCTGCTGGAGCAGGCTTTGGGCTCAGCACTGTCTGTCGCCCTGCATGAGTCCTCTCTGATCCCTGGGAGGCAGCTGCAGTCGTGTTCAAACCTGCCCACTCCTTCCTTAGAGCAGGCCTAGCTGAAGGAGCCCTAATTAGGAAGGGCTGTTGTAGCTAGCTGGAAGCCATAAGTTCCACCTGATATGTATGTGACGCACCTGTAGGCACCCGCAAACCTGAAGGTATATAACCGGGTGAAAGCGGTCCGAGTGAGGAGAACGGAGAATTCAGTCAGCCGGGCAGTCACTCGGTCGGTCAGAAGAATCAGAGCGGCCAGAACGTAGGCAGAGCGGTTACAGAAGAGAAACCAGATAGAAGAAGTAATGACTGGTCAGAGTTAGGCCGAGGCTCCTGAGGAAGACAAGAAGACAGAAGAAAGAAGAAGGAAGAAAGAAGAGAGAAGAAAGAAGCTCTAATCTTTCTCTAAGCTAAGCTCTATCTTTCTTTCCTCTCTAAGCTCTAAGAAAGTAGAAGTAAAATCTTTCTCTCTAAAAATCTTTCTTTCCCTCTCTAAGCTCTCTCTAAGAAAGTAGAAGTAAAAGTAGTAAAAGCTTAACTCTGCCTCTGAGAGTTTTTCCTCCCGGTTTTCGGTACCAGGTACACCTAGCTGTGCCCCCTCTGTGTGGACGGCTGGTAGGGGCTCACTTCTAATGAGCAGTAGTGGAAATGAAGAAACGTGACTGCCAAGAGCAGGTCATCCGTGATTGTGGCTGCCCCAGGCTCCACAGCACACGCCTGTCATCCCAGCTTCTTACGAGGCTGAGGCTGGAGGATCCCAAGTTTGAGGCCAGCCTCAACAACTCAGTGAGAGTCTGCCTTGAAATAAAAAGAAAAGGGCTGGGGATGTGGCTCCATGGTAGAGGTCTCATCTGACGTATGAGAGGCCCCGGGTTCCATCTACATACAACAATAATATGTGTGTGTGTGTGTGTGTGTGTGTGTGTGGCTTTCTGTTTCATTCTTTCTCTTGGTTGCTTGCTCTGGTCACGTTGTGAGGACTCTCAAGCCACCCTATAGAGAAGTCTATGGGGCAAGAAACTGAGGCTTCCACCAAAGAGCCAAGTGATGGTGCCATCTTGGTAATGGCCCCTCCATCCCCAGTCCAGTCGTAGCTGCCACAGACCCTGCTGACATCTGACTCCGACCCATCAAGGGGACCTGAACAAGAGCCACCCAGCTAAACTGCTCCTGCATTCCCTCAAAGCCCAGGTGAGGGCTGGGGCTCAGCGGTGGAGCGCTCGCCTCGCACGTGCGCGGCCCGGGTTCGAGTCTCAGCACCACGTAGAAATAAAGGCATTGTGTACAACTAAAACAAATAAATATGAAAAAAATAAAAGCCCAGGTGAGGTGACAAACGCTGGTTGTCTTAAGCAGCTGAGCTTTGAGCAGCGTGTTAGACGCAGCTGATAACCAGCACAGCAAGCACTGACTAGAAATACCCGTGGGAGGCCTTCCGGGCAGGGGACCTGGCTTAGACGAAGCTGTCCCAGCCAGAGCACTTGTCAGGATCCCTCCAGCAGCGGAGGCGTCCTCCTCCACTTGGGGCTTCTCTGCTGGGGACCCCAGAGTGCGAGGCTGCGTCACCAGGGGCGCTCAGCAACTAGCAGGTCCAGGCAGGCAGAGGGGCTCCTTCACCAGAGCCACGCCCCACTCTGTGCCAGGAGCAGCCACGCCCCCCTCCTTAGGACCCTCCCTCCCCACTGCCTCAGCCCAGCTGCAGACCCTCGTGCTGGGAGGCAGGCCAGGACCGGGGCTGTTGGGAGGCAGGTCACCCCCACCTCCTCAGGTGCAGAGATGGGCGGAGGGAGGCCGGGCAGAGGGAGGCCGCGGCTGGAGATTTCCCATGCAAGGTCAGCTCGCAACAGTGTGGGAAAGAAGGCTGGAGATTGCAAGGGCAAGGCCAAAGCTGGGCGAGGGGGACGGAGAGTCTTAAAGACAGTCCTGCCCTTTGACTCCATGATTCTCTTCCTGGGAATCCACCCTCAGGAAATAATTAGCAAGGCAGACCGAGGAGCGGGTAAGACAGTGCACTGCGCGCTGTTCAGCAACAACTGGAAAAAAATATGTACGATCAAGGGGAATTCACCAACCGGTGCCTCTGCCATTCCAACTCTGGATTCAGACTCCCGGGTACAAATCTCCACCCTGCAGCTGGGTGACTCCGGTGCCTGTAAATGGGGAGGATAACAAGGCATAGCCCTGGGTCCCCGCGAGGGTCCCATGAACTAGTACCTGCAACTCGCTCAGCTCAGCTCCCGGCACCCAGCACTCCTCCTCCAACCCTGACCAACATCGTCACCAAGTAGGCGCATGTTTAAACGCGAGGTGCTGAATTATTAAGCACATGGGCGATTCTCCCAGTCAGGTGACCCAACCATAAAGGCCATCTCTGCTCTAACCCGAGGCCCCCGTGGGGGTACTGATGGCGCGTGGCCTCCATCACTGCCCCCCGCTGTCTGGTGTCCAGCGTCCAGCCTGCGGAGCTGTCACGAGTGGAGTGTTGTCAGTGGTGAATCTGGAGTGACAGGGAAGCCCCGGGGGAAAGCGCAGGGGACTCAGTGGGGGGGAGGTGGCCAGTGCCGGGTGCTCTGTGCTGGGCTGGCCGCCTGGGCCCAGGTCCGGGGACTCTGGGAAGCCAGGTAGCACTGCGTCCGCAGGGGCGAGGGAGCTGCACGTTCATCGCCACGTTCCAACTTGCACCATCAGTGGCCAAGGGCTGTCCTTGGGGGACAGGTGTCGCTGCAGACCTGGGCATGCTCTGGGATGCCCACGAGGACAGAGCTGGTGGGGTGAGCTGCAGTCGACCGCGGCCTGTGCGGAAGAGACGCTGCTGCCCTTTGCCCACCCCAGCCCCAGGCGCACGCTCGCCAGCGCGCCCCCTCCCGCCCCAGGACGCTGCCGTCCTACTGGCCTGATGTTCCCACGGTCCCCAGCGATGACTAGGAAAACAGACGGGAAGGGAGCACCCAGTGTGGGGACCAGCGTCGTTTCTGGACACCGCGACAAAAGGTGCATTTTACAATTGGGAAAAAAAAAAAAAAAGGCATCCCAACATTCGCAGGTAGCAGCAGGGCCACGAGGGGCCCAGTGTCAGGAAACACTCGGGGACGCGTCTCTGGTGGTCACAAAGATCACCGTGTCGTGACAGCTCTGAATGCTGGCCCCGTTCTTCCTGCGGGCAGACCCAGCCCCGGTGCCCCCGGCAGCCTCCCGTCCTCCTCCCCCTGGGCTGGAAGGAGGAGAGATGAAGCCGGCTGGGACTCCGCCCTGTGAGGACCGTCCCGGCGCCCAGTGGCTTCCTGCGACAGCGCTTGTCTTTCTGGTTTGTTGCTCTGCTGCGTTCAGGCCCTGAAGAGTCGCGACCTGCCGTTTCCCAGGGCAGGGCCCTCTTGTGGCCGTGCCAGGAGGGCAGGAGGGCAGGAGGGCAGGAGGGCAGCTCTCGGACACCACCCGGTGCTTCTGCTCCCCACCCCCAGCTAACGCAAGCCAGCGGGCAAGTCCCCTGCAGGGGGTAGGAGGCACACAGTCAGAGGGCACGGGTGTGTGACTCTAACAGGAAGGAGGACTCGGGAGCACAGGTGCCACCTGCCCCAGAGCCCCCGCCGCCCGTGACCTCCCCCAGCCTCGGGGACTCGAGGCCCCCCCATGCCCTCAGCAGCTCCGGCGGCCCCTCACACTCGGCTCCTGCCCCCAGTCGCCCGCCCCAGGTCTCCCCATCTCGTTGGGAGGACCTGCTGTCCTGAGGTGGCCCCAGACCTCGGGGACCCTGGTTTTTCTCTACTTTGGTCCTCACGTGGCTCCCCCGGCCAGGCTCCAGCCCTGTCTCCTGACCTCGTCCCCCGTCGGTCCTGCCTGTGTGCACAGCCAGCTAAGCTGCCTCTGTCCCTTGCCTGGGCCTAGCAGCAGCCCCTCACTGGCCCCTGCCCTTGGGCTCCCGAGGAGCCCCTCCTCAACGTGGCAGTTGGAGCAAACCTGCAAAAATGTCCATCAGATCACGCAGGCCCCGTCTGCGACCCCACCCCACCCCGGGGGGTCTCCAGTGCCGTCATCAATCCATGCCCTTCCCCTCCTTCCCTCTCTGACCTCACGTCTCTCCCAGCTTGCCCCTGTGCTCCCACCACGAGGTCTTTCGTCAGATCTCCACGTAGGCCAGCCTTGTTCCTGCCCCAGGGCCTTTGCACCTGTGATTCCCTGCCGGGTTCGCCCTCCCTCAGAGCCTCCTCCACAGCCTCTCCTCTAACCGTGCTGTACGACAGCACCCTGCTTTATTCTCTAAGGTCGCCATTCGAACACAGCTGACTTGTTCACCGGAATCAAGCTCTGCAAGAAGTGCGTGGTGCCTGTTTGTGGGAGGAGCGTGCTGGTGGGCTGGACATGGGAAGACGAGGGAGTGGGCCTGTCCCTGGAGCTCAGATGGCCAGAGCTTCCTGCTGGTCTTCCAAAGGGATTCCACCCACCCCTGGGATCCGAGGCCCGGGAGCCCAGAGCTCCGCTGGAGGTAGTGAGCACCCCACTGAGGACAGGAGGGCGCCTTGGCCCAGGAGCAGTGCACCTGCCACCCCAGGCATGGGTCTCCGAGCCCAGGTTGCGGGCACCAGGGAGGTGGGGCAGGACCCCACAGAGCAGGCCACTTGCCCGCAGGCAGACGGAAGGGGTTCCACCTGCCGGGAGGGGGGGCTGGGGAACCGGGGCGCCCTCCATCCCATCGACAGGCCTCTGAGGTTCGGCCCAGGCGTCAGCTCCCTCAGAGGCACAGGTGACAGCTGAGCTGGCCGCCCAGCCGCGGTTTTGAGGGTGGGCCCTCTGGCAGGTGGTGCTGAGGGAGGGCCCCACTGGGAAGGGCTTGTCCTGGGGACGGGACAGGAGCCCAGAGCCCACAGGGGATGGGACCAGGCAGGCGGGGGAGGCTGCGGGAGGCTGGGGGACACAGGGGAGGCTGCTGGTCGTGTCCAGGGAGGCTTCGCCAAGTGCCAAGGGGAGGGAATGGACACAGGGTGAACCACAGGCGCGTTGGGAGGCACAGCCAGCTGCAGCATTCAGGGGACAGTGGAGGGACGCCGGGCGCCCGGACCCTGTGCCTGCAGGAGGGCTGTCCCACGGCACCGCCACGGTGGGAAGCGATTGGGCTGCGTTTCCCGTGACGTCAGCCGCTCCCACCTGCGACCCAGCATTGTCCAGAGGAACGTGTCCACAACCCCTGGGGACGCGTGGATCCATGTTCAGAGCCCAAAGTGGAAACAGGCCACACGCCCACCAATGGGAAAGTCCTCAAATTGAGGCCGAGCGGGAGACGCATGCCACGCTCAACAGAGGGGGCGAGGCAGCCCGGCCCCCAGGCCCAGGACACCCCCATATGTCTCCACTCACACGATGGTAAGCTGCGGTGATGGACACAACCCGGACAGGGGTTCTCTCTGGGCGAGGCTAACTGGGGTGGGGCATGAAGGAATTTTCTAGAGGAAGGGAAATGTTCTATGCACTGAATGTTCTACACGTTGATGGACATCACGGTCAAACCCCCCACGCCGTACCCTTATGGTCTGGGCATTTGGGGATGTGGCTCGGGGTAGAGCACCTGCCTCCCAAACACGAGGCCCTGGGTTCAGTCTCCAGCACCACAAGAAAAAAGCACTTAAGAAGATCTGTGGGCTAGGGTTGTGGCTCAGCGGTAAAGCGCTCGCCTAGCACGCGTGCGGCGCGGGTTCAATCCTCAGCACCACATAAAAACAAACGCATTGTGTACAACTAAAGCAAATAAATAAATATTTTAAAAAAAGGAAGAAGATCTGTGCATTTTATTACATGAAAACCTGGCTTCAACGATGTCCTAAAGTTAGAAAGAAAAGTCGGCATGTGGGAAGAAGGGATTTTTGTTAAAAACAATATGGTGGACTAGATGCCTCTGGGAACACTTGGATACCAGAATCTATAGAACTTGGATGCAAAATGACAAACATCATTTTAAATGTACAGCTACACACACACACACACACACACACACACACACACACACAGGACAATCAATAGGGACCAGAAAATACAGAGAGACAGGAAACCCAGTTGGCGGGGTCTGTGGCCACGTTGCCCCAAAAGCATTGTCAATTGGGGGAAGCAGACGTTGGGGTTCAGGGCTTGGGACACAGGTCTTGGGGCCCCAGGAAGGACGGAGAGCAAGGCCCAGAGCCAAGGCCACACCCTTGGTGGATGCACAGATCACAATAAGTGCTCTCTTCAACGAGAAAGGATGACAAAGACACTAGAAGATGACAAAGAAAACATTCCCCCAATAAATTAATACTTATGGACCTAGACATTTTTTTTTTTTTTTTTTTTTTTTGTGGTACCGGGGATTGAACTCAGGGGCACTCGACCACTGAGCCACATCCCCAGACCTTTTTGTATTTTATTAGAGACAGGGTCTCACTGAGTTGCTAAGTGCCTCACCATGACTGAGGCTGGCTTTGAACTCGCGATCCTCCTGCCTCAGCCTCCCAAGTGCTGGGATTACAGGCGTGTGCCACCGCGCCTGGCTCTGGACCTAGACATTTTTTTTTTTTTTTTGATGTTTAGTTTTTAGTTTTAGGTGGACGCAATATCATTATTTTATTTTTGTGTGGTGCTGAGCATCGAACCCAGTGCCTCACGCATGCTAGGTGAGCGCTCTACCTCTGAGCCGCAACCCCCAGCCCAGGCCTGTTCTTACAGATATTTTTTTGGACCCAAATTTGCTGCATGGGAACTTAATTTAAAGTGGTCCTGGGTTGGGAATGTCTTCAGATGCCCCCTGGAAGCAAGCATGTCTCCAGGGAAGACTAACAACTCCCAGCCAGGACACAGGACTCCCACAGATAAAGCTCTCACACAGACAGAGCCCACAATCCACAATCACAAATCACACGAGAAAACAAGCCGTCCTTAAGTGAGAGCTGAAGAAATGGCAACTAACAGAATCGGCACCCCAGGGACTTCAGACAATGGAGTTAGTCTTCAAAATGCAAAAGGAATATGAGAAGAAGACACACAGTTTTTTTAAAGCCCGGTCACTTGTAGGTTGGGATGTGGCCCTTGGTTGCATCCAGACTTCTGAGCAAGAATTTGATTTTCTGTACCAGTTACTTTGGATTCAACAACACAAATCTGTAACCTAATTGTTGGTTGCAGAGAGGTCCCCAATTCTGCAGCTGTGGTTTCAAATGTGCATTCTGGAGTCAGACTGGGGGGCTTAAATTCAGGCTGTATGTTAATGGGATGCATCTCTTTGAACAAGGCACTTGACCTCCCCGGGTCTGTGTTGTTCCTCCCTCCTTCCCTCCTGCCTGCCTTCCTTTCTTGTGCTGAGGACTGAACCCAGAGCCTCCTGCGTGCTGGACAAGCACTCCTCCACTCAGCCACCCTGCGGCCCTTTTCATTTTTATTTTGAGACAGGGTCTGGCTAAGTTGCTGAGGCTAGCCTCCAATTTGCAATTCTCCTGCCCAAGCCTCCCAAGTGGCAGGGATTACAGAGGTGCACCACTATGCCTGGCTCTGCTGTTTCTTTATTTGTAGGATGGGGATGAGAAAATCTAGTTGTGAGGCACTTGTGAGGATCTCAAAGAGAGGCCTCAGCGGCACAGAGCTGGCATTCAGTCACCCTGGTGGGCCCCTCTCCCCAGCCTCTGAAATGCCGCTGGAAGCCCCTCGAGCTCACCTTCCCTGCGCTCCTCCTGCTTGGACCCCTGCTTGGTCTGAACCCTGCACCTGTAGGCCCCTCCCTGCCCTCCCTGGCTCTGGCGTGGGCAGGGCCATTGTTTGCCCAGGCATCCAGAACACAAGGCTACTGAATCTTCCTACCAAAGACTGGGGATCACACGCGGGGTTCTTCTGTGCGGGACACTGAGGACCACCTTCAACACAAAGCAAAGATCCTGTGTGGACCAGGGCCCGCCTGCAGCTCCTGTCCCTGTACCCGGCCCCCCCTCCCCTCGGCCTCTCCTCCCTGCCCCTCAGCCCAGCGCCTCCAAGCCCACCTCTGGCCAGCACCTCAGCTCCCTGGGGCCTTTGCTTCTCTCCCTGGTCTGCCCTCTCCTCCCAGGCTGGCCCGAGCCTCCCCACTTCTCACACCCGAACTGTGCACCAGGATGCCTGATAAAAACCAGTTCCTGGAAGCCAGGCACGGTGGCACACACCTGTAATCCCAGCACTTGGGAGGCTGAGGCAGGAGGATCGTGAGTTCAAAGCCAGCCTCAGCAATGGCGAGGCACTTAGCAACTCAGTGAGACCCTGTCTCTAATAAAATACAAAAAAGGGCTGGGGATGTGGCCCAGTGGTCAAGTGCCCTTGAGTTCAATCCCCGGTACCACACACACACACACAAAAAAAAAATAGTTCCTGGGGCTGGGGTTGTGGCTCAGCGGCAGAGCGCTCGCCTGGCACGTGCGCGGCCCGGGTTCGATCCTCAGCACCACGTAAACATAAATGCATTGCATTGTGTACAACTAAAGCAAATAAATATTAAAACAAAACAAAAAAAAAAAAAAAAAAAAAAAAAAAAAAAAACAGTTCCTTCCAAGAGGAGCTCTACTTCCAACCTTCTAAAGAACACTTCCCTAGCCTGGCGCGGTGGTGCACGCCATAATCCCAGCACTTTGGGAGGCTGAGACAGGAGGATCGCGAGTTCAAAGCCAGCCTCAGCAATGGCGAGGCCCTTAGCAACTCAATGAGACCCTGTCTCTAAATAAAATACAAAAAAGGGCTGGGGACGTGACCCAGTGGTCGAGTGCCCCTGAGTTCAATTCCTGGTACCCACAACAAAAAAAAGAACACTTCCCGGGCTGGGGCTACGGCTCAGCGCTCGTCTCACATGTGTGAGGCCCTGGGTTCGATCCTCAGCACCACATAAATAAAATAAAGGTATTGTGTCCACCTACAACTAAATAAACATAAAAAAAAAAACAAGAACACTTCCCCTGTCTGCTCTGTATTTATTGAGCACCGACTGTGTGCAAAAGACCGGCGGGTGCAGGCGCCGCCCCCCACCCCCTGCTCCTGGGTTCCGGCCTCAGCCTTGGGGGCGCGCCCTGGGCGCCTGCTTCTCAGGGGCACAGCTGACAGACTCGCCACGGATGCCACACACGGCGTCCAGTGGACTCGAGTCGCAGAGGACTGCTGCACAGGGAGCTAGTACAAAGGGACACACGCACGCGGGCACACTCCCTGCTAATTCCTGCCTTTGCAAGCGGTCTCTGGTCTGTCATCCCCACTCAGTGTTGACAAAGCAAAATAAAAAATAAAATGAAAGAAAGAAATCCACCCTGTCACTTGGACTCCCCCACCCCTGCCAGGCTTGGCAGCCCCACCCCCACCCCCGCCTTTGTATTATGGGTTTGTGTCAAGGTGTGTTGGATTCTAAATTAAATGTCAGCCCACTGTACATTTCTGGCTCCAGCTGCAGAAAATGAGGAGCTGGCGTTGGAGACCATCCAGTTGTTCAGCTCCCGTGCCTAACTGTGAGGGGTGACAAGCCCGTTGAATCACGCCACAGCACCTTTCCATGCCACGGGAAGCCAAGACAAATTCATTTTTAATGATAAATGTGACTGTCAGAGTTAAGTGGGAACAGCTTTAGAGGGAGCACTGAGTGCCCGTGGCAGAGCAGGGCAGAGGCTGGGTGGACGAGGGCCACAGGTCCTGACCTCTTGGCCGGCCAGCCCCAGGCCCCGGGAGACGGGCACATTTGACATTCCTTCCACGTTCGCTGAGTCCCCTGCTGCAATCCGGCTTAGGAGCTCTCCGACAAGAGGTGCCAAGGCATTGGAGAAAGAGAGATGGGTCCCAGCAGTGCACAGGCCCGGGTTCCAATTCTGGTCCCACCAATTTCTGTGTGACCTTGGTCCAGGTACTTAATCTCTCTGAGCTTCAGTGCCTCATCTTTTCAGTGGGGATACTGACAACACCCATAGGTCCTGGGTGAGGATGACGTGAAGTAAGATGGCAGTGCTAATGAGCAGGGTCTAGCACAGGGGACACGCTTACTAAATGGTAATTTGGTATTGACTATATAGTTTTTTAAAATTTATTTTAGTATTAGGGATTGAACCCAGAGCCTGACACATACTAGGCAAGGGCTACGTCCCCACTTTTTTTTTTTTTTTTTTTTACTTTCTATTTTGAGGCTAGGCCTTACCAAGTTGTCCAGTCTGGCCTTGAACTTGTGATCCTCCTGCCTCAGCCTGCTGAGTGGCTGGGATAAAGGCGGGCACCAACACACCCAGCTTATAGTGTTAGGAAGACTGCTACCCGTGCTACGTAAGTTACCTTTCGTTGTCAGTTTCCTTACCTATAAAAGGAGATGGCAACAGCTCCCACCTATTAGAGGAGCTGGGGGGATGCTCAGCACAGGGTTGAGCAGAGGGTGATACTCAACAGATGGCAGCTGGCCCGGGTGGCACCTGGATATTGTCACCCTATGTCCCCAGCTACTCTTCCTGTCCCCTTATTGGTGCTCTTGGTTTCTGTCCCTCCCACATGGTGTGCCTGTCTGCCCTTCACCCTTCCCTGTGTTAGGTCCCAGGAGCCACGCCCTCCCAGAGGGCTGCAGTGGGCACCTGTCAAGGCCATGCCTTAGACCAGCTGACAACCTGTGATGGATAAGCCCTGGTCTAGAGGATGAGCGGGTTGGATCAGAGCCCTTCTCCCTGGAATCTAAACTAAAAATCTCAGACAGGCCTTGCCTGTTGGGGAGTTATCACAGCAAGGTGGCCACAGAAAAGGAAAACAGGGACACGCAGAATTAGCGAGGCAGAGAGGGGTGACAGGGGGACAGGGCAGCCTTGGATCTGATGCCATGTGGCCTGCAGGCCCCAGGCTCTGGCTTCCCTGAGATGGACCCTGGCTGGCTGGGAAGCCCTGCTCCTGCCCAGGCCAGCACACACGGGCAGGGCCTGGCGTTGGTGTCCTGCCCTGTGGCCTCGTCCAAGGGCAAGGTGGGGAGACGCTCTGCGGGCTCAGCTGCCCTCTCTCCCCATGCAGGTCCCAGGGTGGGTCGCGCGGGCTCTGGGACGGCTTCCACCTCCTCCCCTGCATCACGCCCTGAGGGGCTGGTGACAGGTGCAGCGCTGTCTTCTCCAGGACAGTGCCCAAGAGTGCGGGGTGAGCACAGCTCCGAAAGCTCCAAGCAGACACCTGCAGGCTCACACCAGTCCTGCGTCATGGCTGACCCTCTGGTGTCCTGAGCAGAGGCATCATAGAGCAGGTTTCAGGGTGAGGGCAGCCCGCCGGCAGGAGGGTTGAGGATCCTTTGCTGAGCAGGTGTGATGACCCTGCAGGAAACACTGCCAGGAGGAGCCGCTAGGTGGCCCCCGCTTACCTGTCCAGCCTCCCTCCGCCGGCCTGGGAGCAGATGGTCTGGAGCCAGCTCTGTTCCCGCGCTGGGAACTCCATGTCCCCAGCACCAGGCACCCCTGACCCCCCAGCGCACACTCCCAGGACCTCCTCCGCTGGCCCTCAGCACTCCGCCACTCGGACTCTCAGGTCCGGGCCGCCCAGGGCCATCTGTCCCTGTGGAGACTATCTGGGGCTGACCTGCTCTGCCCAGCGGTGGAGCTGCAGACCTGCAGTTCCTACCCCGAGCGTGCTTTGTGCCAGGCACCCTGCAGGGGCTGCAAACCTCCCAGCTCCTGGCTTCCTGCTCAGTGAGGACACCCAGCCTGGGAGAGAACGTTCACCTGCCTCAGGGAGGCTTGAGCCCTTCCTGCCGGGCCCCTTAACACACTGTCACTCACAACCCCACCGATGCCTTCCTGGAGGGTGCCCTGAACCCCTTGGGGTATGTGGAGACGCTGAGGCCACACAGCCAAGGCCCTGTTCTCCACCACATCCTCTGCCCAGGCCTGACAGTCCTCCTGGTCACCTGCCCACCCTCTAATAATAGTACAAAAGGAAGACACAGAAAGAGCCAGAGTTCAGAACAGGGACCCAAGTCTGACTCCAAGCCAGTGCTGGGAGGTCCTCTCCAACAGCCTGGCCAGTGCCTCTGGATGGGCAGCTGGAGAGGGGCTGCAGGTGAGGCCGGCAGGGCCCAGGGAAGAAAAGAAGGTTGCAGACAAACAGGAACTGGGAACCCAGCTTCTGGCTGGTGATTGACAGTCTTCTCACACGGCCTGGGGCCACCATCCGGTCCGTTCTGTCTCTCAGAGTCCAGGAGCACTCCTGCCCCGAGCCCCCACGCCAGGGAGCCTGTCGAGACCGCGGAGAGGGACAAGGAGAGGGACAAAGATGGGGAGACAGACTGGCAGCCGGTGGGAGAGAGACGAAGACGGTGCCAGGGAACAGCGTGGCGGGCCAAGGCGCCCCGGGAGCCGGAAAACAGCTTTGGGAGAAGCGGGGGACGGGGACGGGGGCGTCTATCTGGAGCTGGGGGAGACGAAGACGAGGCGGCCGCAGACAGCGCGGGGGAGGGGCAGCCGGCGGGGGTGCCGCGCGGGGCGTGTGGGAGCCACCCGGTCAGAAGCCACAATAGCAGCTCGTTAACGGCGCAGATTAAGGACTTTGTCAATTACCTCCGAAGGCTGCTCGGGCGGATTAAATGCTTTTAAAAGTGCTGCCGGTGGGAAGGGGCGCCTAAGAAGCCCCCTCCCGGCTCAAATCCCTCCTCTCAGGGCAGAGGAGGCGGCGGGGGCTGGGACTGCGCGGGACGCGCCTGGGGAGCGCGGCGATCGGCCGGGAGCGCGGGCAGGGCGCGGAGCAGCTCGCACACGCGCCCGCGGCGCCCGCAGCTGTCCCGGCGCAGGGGCCCTGGTTCGGCCCGTGAGCCGCCTGGGCAGGGAGGCGTCGATCCGCTGTGGGTCCGCGAGCGCCTGGGCACGGGTCTGGGGGCGCAGGCCGAGGTGTTCCCAAAACCCAGCTGGAGCGTCGGGGTTGGAAGGGGGAGGCCCGGGGCGGCGAGAGACTCCCCTGCTGGGCGCACTTGCCCCAGGACCCCCGACCAAGACCTCGGGCCCGCAGGGGGCGCCCTCTCGCCGGTCCCCAACCCCTGACTCCTACGGTTGAGGAGTGAGCCCTGCGCTCCGAGCCCGGCGGAGCGCGGCGCTGCTCCCGGGAGACGCTCGACGGCCCCGCGGGGGCGTCCACGAGGCCCGCTTGGCGCCGCGCCCCGCGCACGGTGAGTTGGTGCGAGTCCCGCCCGGGAGGAAGTTTGTGCAGAGGCGCCGTCAGCCCGCAGCCGCGCCCGTTTGCTGCCCGGCCAGCCGGTCCCGGGGGCCCGAGGGCCAGTTCTGCCTCCTTTATCCCGGCCGTTCTGGAGGCGGCGTTGACTATCCAAGTCCGCGGTGTCTGTGCGCGTGCTGGTGTGTGTGCGTGCGTGCGCGCGTGTGTGTCGGGGGGAGGCCGAGGGGAGTAAGAAAAGGCAAGAGAGTCCGAGACAAAAAAGACGCGGAGACTGAGAAGGGGGCGGGAGGAAGGAGCTGGGAGAGGAGCGCGCAGGGAGGCGCGGGAGCGGGGAGCGGGAGCGGGGACGGCGCGCAGCGCGAGCGGCGGGCGGGCTGGCGGCGGGCGGCTCTCGCGCTCCCGCACACACCGCGCGCGCACCGGGGCACACACACACCTGCACACAGCCGCCCGCTGCCCGGTCGCCCCGGTGCCGGGTACCGAGGCGGGAACCCAGCGGACAGAGCGCGCTCCGCGCCCGAGCCTGCGCCCACCTCGCCGCCTTTGCGCTCCGCAGCGGCGCGGCTCGGCCGGCGCCCCCGCCAGTCCTGCCGGAAGATGGTCAACGACCGGTGGAAGACCATGGGCGGTGCTTCCCAACTTGAGGAACGGCCGCGCGACAAGCCGCAGGTACACACCGGCCCGGGGACAGGGGGCCCGCGATGGGCGAGGCGGAGTCCGCTTGGGCTGGCGGGGCGGGCACCTACTGCGGGGGCTGGAGTTTGGGGAGCTCCTGCCGGGCTCAGGAGGCCCGGGGCGGGCACCTTCCTCCCTTCCCCAGAGGATACTGGACTCGGGGCTCAGCTGGGGACGGCGCCCCCCGGAGGAGCTCCTCGGGCTGTGGCCAGGTGCACCCCCCTCCAGTCCCCAGAAGAGATCCCGGTGCTCGCGTGTGCAGAGGGAGTCGAGGACCTACAGTTAGCTGTGATCAGCCCTTTAGTTTGCTCTTGACCGACAAATGACTTCCCTTGCTGAATCGATCTCCTCACCTCTATGGTGGGCATCTTCAGCACTTACAAAGTCCCCACTCTGGATGCCACCCTGTGCCAGGCACCTGGTACATCAACCTGAGCTTCGGGACCAGTACTGGATCCCCTGGATTTCCCCTTAATCTTTCCCATATGGCCAGGACCCTGCATACAGCAGGAATTAATACATGTTCATCTTCTGTAAGAAGGCTGACATTGGGATTCTCTGACTTTAAGACGAGAAAAACAAGGCTCAGAGAGGGCTGTCGCCAGCCTGAGGCCACGCAGCTCTGCAGGGATTTGAACCCTGGCCTGTGTGCTTCGGGGCTGGTTGGGCCCTCCCTGGCTGCTGCCTCTACCCTGCTGGAGACTTGGAGGGTGCCCACCTCTGCCCCCCGTGGGCTGGAGAGGTGAGCAGAGAGCAGAGCAGGGCTGGCATTGAGGGGGTGCCCCAGGGCTGCTCCCCACGGAGAGGAGATAATGGGGCTGTTTGTTTTAAATTTTAAATTTCCGGACAGATGTCTTTGGGGGAAGGAACAGTGAGTTTGCAGCCATGGGAGGGGGCGGCAGGGGCGGGGCTTGCCCCTCCAGATGCAGCCTGCTATTTCTTCCCAGTGACACTGGTGTGCCGGGGGCCAGCCTTCTACAGCCGGCAAAGCCCTTTCCAATTCCCTGCACTACCTCACTTCCCGAAGCCATCTGGGGGGCTGGTCAGCAGTCTGCACCCCACCCCTCAGGCTGGGATCGGAGTGGTCGCAGGTCACCCAGCCTGCAGGCAGGAGAGCCAAGGTCAGACCCCTGCTTAGCCCCAAGCTTCCCCCACCGCCTTCTCAGGGGACGGGAGGGTCTCCCTAGCCCTGCCTGAGCTGGGTCTCCCCCAAGCCATCCCAGGTATCAAGCCCCTCCTGCCGAGTCCTGACTTTCCCCCTAGCAAGAGCACGCTTCATTTCTAAACTTGTCATTGAGGGCCACCCCCAGCCTGCCCCCCCCCCCCCCGTCTCCTCCGAGCCCCCTACAGGTGTGGACCGCTTGTCATTTGCCAGCTCTGGGCCTCTCTGGACTTCCAGATCTTTGCCATCTCTTCTTGTTGGCACCACCAGGCTCCCCAACACACACGCACGCACGCACGCACGCCCCTCTTCACTCAGGGATACCCTACATAGTCCTCAAAACCCAGCTCGAAGGAGGCCACCTCCTCTGAGAAGCCTTCCCAGATGCCTCGTGGCTGTGTCCCGCGGTCCCAGTAGGGTTTGTGGCCGATGCGTCCACTCGCTGCCTGCCTCCGCCCCCAGCCTGGGCCCTCCTCCACGGCAGTTCCCTCTGGACAAACACCTCTGGGTCCCTCCCCGGGCAGTTGGGGTTGGGAGCTGAGAGCTATTTGCCGACTTGAGCTGCTCAGAGGCTGGGCCAGGAGGGGCCCTTTGGAGATGAGCCAGGGAGCCTGCGCTATCTCCAGGGAGGTGGCTTCTGGGGACTGGTTTGAGATGTGGCTTCAAGGTGTCCTGGGCCAGGCCCAGCCTCCCGGCTGCAGCAGGCCAGCGCTTACCTGTCTGCCCCTGAGCATGGCTGGGGCTCCGGGAGCCTGGGCCAGTACCAGACACCCCTCTCCTCACATGGTGAGCCAGGGTGGCCGGCTGTCCCCTGTGCCAGCTCTACGTTTATTTGAAGCTTCCGACGGAGCCCAGGCCTTTCTTGTGCCCACTGTCAAACAGGAAACAGCCTCTCCTGCCCTGGTTCCCTGGAGGCCTGTTCTCCCTTGGGCAGCCTCCCTGTCCCTTGCTTCCACTTCCGCCTCAGCCGCTGATTGACAGGCTGTGTGACTCTGGGTAAGTTATGCCTCCTCTCTGGGCCTGGGCTGTACCATCTGTAAAATGGGAGCAGCAAAATCTGCTTCCTCCTCACTTCAGGACCAAGTGAAATACTGGTGTGTTTTGCAAACTGTGAAGCACTCTGCACCCATGAAGAGGTTGGTTCTCAAAGCACCTGGTCCCCTTTCCCAGGCTGGCAGGGCCCTGCCCTCTTCTCTGCCCACCAGAGGAGATCTGTTCCCCAGCTCCCACCATAAGGGCCTCTGTAACGGGGCCCTTCTTCTAGAATACGCCAGTACCACCCCCAGGGTACCAGTTGGGCGCATCCCCACATCTCTCGCCCTTAGTCACAACCACCCTGGAAGATCGGTGGCAGGGGTAATTATCACCCGTTGGACAGGTGAGGAAACCGAGGCTAGGCACTGAGCTGGGACCTGAACCTGGGTACTCGGGGCAGCCTGTTCCTGGTTCAGCCAGAGTTATGACGTCCTTCTTAAGGACGGGGCTCCTCGTCCTGTGTGTGGCTCTCAGGATCCCGGGGACCCCCTCAGGCCTGCTCTGTCCTGTCTGGCCTCATCTTCTCCTTTTCTGGGTGACCTAGGACAGGTTGCTGACCTTGACTTCAGTACTGTCCTTCCCCCTGCAGAAGGAGGGGGCTCCCACGGACCCCAGAGCAGAAGGTGCGGCGATGTTTGCAGGGGGTTGGAGTCACTCCATGAAAGGTCTGGAAACAGACGGGGTCCCTCCAGCCCTGGAGTGCAGGGCAGGCAGTCGCCAGAAACTCTCTGCTCCCCAGGGAGGTGAGGGCTGGTTTCCTAGCAGTGCCTAAGCCTCTCCCCAGTGAAGCTGACCTCCAACCCATCCCAGACAGTGTCTCTTGATGTTTTCAAAACTTCAAAAAATATTCCAGAAAGAAAGGAACAAATTCTCACCGGGAAGTTTTTCCTGTTGTCTAACCTTAACTCCCACTGAATTTAATTCACTTGGTGGCTATTTATGGAGGGCATACTTCGTGCAAGGAGGCTGTGCCTCAGGAAGCTTAGAGTCTGCCAGAAGCAAACCCACAAGTCAGACTTTATCACGCCACAGATGGTGCTACTCAGGGCGACCACTGGGCCTCATTCCTTGTGTTCCCTGGAGCTTGGGGTGAGGCCTCATGTGGGGTGAGGGAGAAGGAGAGGGAAACAGGGAAGAGGAGGCTGCTGGGGCTCCCCTCTCCTGCTGCTTCCAGAGCCGCTGCTGCTCTGGGACCTCACTGTGAAGCCCCTGTGGCTGGTGGGTGGCCCTGGGCAGGCAGAGGCGGGCGGGGAGAAGCTGTGGAGGAGAGGGGCTCGGGTGCAGGTGGAGGCCACCAGGAGTACCCAGCATGGACTACCCAGCATGGACTCTTGGGGCCGGCACCAGCAGAGCTTCGGGTGCCCTGGGTGGTCTCAGTGCCCTGGACTGCTTTGCCTTGGGAGGTCCTGGTATTAGGGCTGGGGGAGGGGGAGCCGGCGGGGAGCGGTCACTGTGATCTCCGTGATGGCGCCTTGGCCAGGACAGGAGCTGGGGGTGGGGCAGTCGGCGAGGGGGCAGCAGAGGCAGGGCAGCACTGGTGACTGGATGTGGGGTGAGGGAGCCCAGGGAGGCGCCAGCCTTGGAGGACTGGTGGGTTGGGGCCACCCTGCTGCTGGGCTGGAGAGACCCCGGCGTGGGCCTCCGTGGGCTGGAGGCCCAGGCGGGCCATCGGGGAGGCCAGGAGCTGTGTGTGGTGGGGAGAGTGGACAAGGCCATTATAGGAAACCTCTGGGGACAGACCCCAGCAGACAGAGCTGAGCGTCCCCTGGGGAGCCACAGAGCCCAGGAGCATGGAGTCCCCAGGCGGGCGACACCTGAGCTTCCTGTGCCTGCCGGACACCGTCAGCCCCTCTTCCTGGGACCCGCCCAGGGGCCAGGGCTCCAGATGTCCCTCTGCATGGTCTCCATTGAAGAGGCTCTGGCAGGACAGGGGGCACTGCTCAGCCTCTCTTGTGTGGGACAGAAACCCCTGCCTTTGCCCCAGGGCTTCTGCCAGGGCCTGGGGCTCATGATTCAGATGTGGGCTCCTGGGGAGATGGAGGAAGAACCTCAGGGGCTCTGGGCTGGGGCAGGAGCTGGGTCCCCAACCACACTGATTTGTGACCCCCCCCCCCCCGTCCTCCCCCCCTCAAGCCCTCAGGCTCCGTCAGGGCCCTCCCTGGGCCTCTCCATTCAGAGCCCCTCGGGGTCCTTCCCAGAGCTGGACAGCTTCCTGCCTCGGCTGGGGCTCCTAGGAGAGGGGGTGGGGAGCCTTTCTTCTGTGACTTCATCCGAGGAGATGGGCTCAGCCCCTCAGGGGACCGTGCCACCCAGCTTCCTCAGAACTAAGGCAGAAGGGCAGCGCGAGGGCGGAATCCCTTCCTCCTCGGCCCTCCTGTCCTTCCCCAGACCCCCACTGGGGGCTGGTGATGCCGAGCAGGTGGCCTGGGCAGGTGTCACCTCTAACTGGGGCACCTCGGGGGCCTCCCGCCTCTCTCCTGTCCTCGGGGCTGAGGTTTTCTCAGCAGCCAGGGACCCTGGGCTAGCACTGGGGGTCATGCAGGGACAAAGCCACGTCCCCCCAGCTGGTGGCTCACAGGGGCAGTTAGTGGCAGAAGTGGACCTTGAACCTGGGTCTCCCTTCTTGGGCTCCTGGTGACCGGCCTCCAGGCTGCCACCTGGAATGCCTTGTTCCGGGGAAGTGGGGCCCGTGGCCTCTCCCTCCTACGCTGTCCAGTGGTGTCCCTAGCTCGGCGGTGGCCAAAGGCTGATCAGTAAGCCGCGGCCCGCGGCCCCCTCGCCCGCAGCTCCTCTTATTATCTCGGGCAGATTTCTTTGCGAGGCACGTAAACACAGCCTATAAAAGCGAGCAGCACTTCATCTTTAAGGCTGATCTCTGAAGACTAATTCTCCTCTGCCAAGTGCCCTGCTTCATCTCCCGGCTGCGATGTCCCCACGCCTCTGCCAGCCCCTGCCCTCCTTGGTGCCCTCTGTCTTCCCGGGGAGGGTGGGTGGGGAGGAGGGTGCCCAGTCGGGCTGGGGTCCCGGAGACCCCGCGGGGAGGTGGCAGGCTGCTCTGCAGAGCCCCCCACCCCGCTAGCTGGGGACCTGATCGCTGCAGTCCAAGCATGCAGCGCAGTGGCGCTCGCTCGGGGCAAGGTGTCTCCGACGACGCTGGAGCACGCCAGGCAGGGAGTCACCTGCTGACGCGGGGCTTTGCTGAGCCCAGCCGGGACTACTTAGGCGGAGGAAAGACGCGGGAGGGTGCCGGGAGCGGTCCTGGTGCACCTGTCCCCCCGGAGCCGCGAGGCCTGGCTGCAGCAGCTGCCGCTACTGCTTGTCCCCCACGTGGCTTTGGGCTTGGCTCTTTGCTCTCTGAGCCTCAGTTTCCCCTAGGCAAAATGAGCTCCACCCTGCTGTTCACTGCAGGGCTTGCTTGGAGGTTGGGGTGGCCAGAGCTTGGCGGGCACCCACGGAGGGACCGATAATGCCGTGCCTGCCTCTCTGTGGGCTTGGGTTGGCCCAGAGGTCACCTTCATTCCATGCTGCACCATCAGAGGCGGGCACAGGGTCAGAGGTGGCCCTGCCTCAGGATCTGGGGCTCAGCGGGGAGGTCACGAGCCTCTGCCGTTCGCGCACGGCAGGTCCCCCCCCCAGCCCAGCACCATTCTGCAGCCGCGGCCTAGGCCGTCTGCTCTTCCTTCCTTGTGTCCATCCATCTGTCTGTCCATCCTTTCAACATCCAGCAGCAAGGACGGTCTGTGCCAGGCAGCGAGCCCGTCCCCGCCTGTGCCGGACTCACCGTCCAGGGCAGGTTTCCCACACCTGCCGTCCACCAGCCCCGAATCCCGGAAACTGCGTCCGCGGCGTCCATCCGCTCCCCAGGTGGATCGCGCGTCCAGAGAGGCTAAGAATCACAGTCTGTGGGACACGAGCTCCCCCAGCCGGGGTCGGACCTCCCCACCCTCGTGTCCTCAGGGACAGGCCCAGAGCCTGGCTCGTGGGGAGACCTAGAGAACGTTGCGTGGGTGATCTAATGACCTGTGTCTCAACAAGCACCATCGTGGGGAGTAGGGGAGGAGCCCCAAGCTCGGGGAGGGGAGGAAATATCAAGGAAAGCTTCCTGGAGGAGGTGACCCTGCTAAGGCCTGAAGAAGGAAAGCAAGTCAGGCCACCAGGAAAGGGAGCAAGGCCAGCAGCTGTGCCCCGCGCGGCCCACGAGCAGCTGGTGCGGAGCTGGCGGGGGGCTGGTGTTGGAGTCTGGCTGGGATGCACTGTCCGGATGTGTGGGGCCTGGCATCATGACTAGAGGGACAGTCCAAGGACCTCTGTCCTTCACCTTGACCCAAAACCAGACCCTTCCTCAGGGTCCCTGGTCTGCCTGCACCTCACCCGACCTGTCCTCTGCTGGCACCAAGTAGGAGATGCGGGAGTCCCTCGTTACCAGCGCGTGGATTCGCGGCGAGGCAGCTGGTGGCACCCGCTCTTCCTGCGTAGTGAGCCGAGATGGGCATCCGCCTTCCCAAGGTGGCGAGCGCCGTCAGTTACGACTGCAAGATGCCCCCCAGTGTCAGAGATGCTCCAATCTTAAAAAGAGAGAAGGTGCCCCCCAGGCATCCGGAGCCACAGAACTGAGACCTCCTCCAGACGCGGGTGCCGTTGATCATGGGATGATAAAAGCTGCTAATAGTTATCGCAGAAATACAAGGAGCCAGGCACGGCTCCAAGTGCTTCTGTATACTAGCTCATTTAAAGAAGCGTCTCAGATTCAGCAAGTTGGAAATGTGTGTCATGATGTGGAGGAGATTCGGTGGGGGGAGGTCCCTGGTCCTGGGGGAGCAGGAGGCTTGGGGTCCAGTTGAATCTCTGGTCCTAATTTCGCTGTGTGAAGTTTGGGGTCAAGCCCGCTGGCCCTCTCAAGGGCCTCTCAGGGCCTCCGTTTCCTTGGTGTGAAGTGCCCAGTGGCTGCCAGTGCTTTGCCCGGTGAATCTGCCCCACAAGCCCTTGCTGCCGCGAGCCACCCACGGCCCCTCCTCGAACTGCATGCTGCACTTTGGCTCCGGCTCCTTGGGTCGCTAGGCCTGGCCCAGAGGGGCCCAGTCCTCTGACCTGTCCTGTGCCAGCCCTGCCTCCACTCATCCCCCCATTCTGGGAGTCACAGCCTCCGTCATTAAGGCAGGGCCCCTTCCCCAGTGGCCTTGGGGCTGCTCTGCCCAGCTGTTTGGCATTTGTCCTGCCGGGGGCCTGCTCTGTGAAGAGGGCCAGCCCAGAAGAGAGGAGGTGTTAGGCAGCCACTCTGTGCCCAGCAGCCAGAGACCAGCTGGAGCAGAACAAGGGATCCCTGGGACCTTTGGTGACTGGCACCCACTACCCCAGGGCACCTGTTCCCCAGTGACAGCATGATCACTTTAGCATGATCGACGTCACCGTTGCAGCTCTCTCTTCCTGGGTCAGCATAGCAGGTACCACAGGTGGAGAGATGAGGGCCACTGTGGCCCCGCTTTGCAGGTGAGGAAACTGAGGCCCAGAGAGGCGAGGTCCCTCTGCAGAGGTCATGTGGGGGAACAGCAGTGCCGGAACCTGAGCCCAGGCCTGCAGGCTGCAGGGTGGCTGCACGGGCAGGTGCCGGGGGCCAGGTGGGGCAGGGCAGTGAGGAAAGGCACAGTGCTGTCCTGCGGCCCCTGCCTCCGTTTCTCCGCCAGCCTCCACCTCTCTGGGCCCCTGGCTCTCTCCACCTTTCGGGGTCTCTCCCCTGCCCAGCACCCCCAGGTCCTCACTGGGCAGAGCCGGAGGCCCAGGCCTGCCTCTCACGCCTGCCCTCCTCTCTCCTGTCCCCCTGTCTGTCCGTGTGGGCCCGCAGCGGCCGAGCTGTGGCTACGTGCTGTGCACCGTGCTGCTGTCCCTGGCCGTACTGCTGCTGGCCGTGGCCGTCACCAGCGCAGTGCTCTTCCTGAACCACGTGCACGCACCGGGCACGGCGCCCCCGCCCGTCGTCAGCACCGGGCCCGCCGGGGCCAACAGCGCCCTGGTCACCGTGGAGAGGGCCGACAGCTCCCGCCTCAGCATCCTCATCGACCCGCGTTGCCCTGACCTCGCGGATGGCTTTGCCCGGCTGGAGGGCGCCCAGGCCTCGGTGCTGCGGGCGCTGACAGAGCACCAGGCCCGGCCACAGCTGGCGGACACCCAGGAGCAGGAGCTGTTGGACACCCTGGCCGACCAGCTGCCCCGGCTGCTGGCCAGGGCCGCGGAGCTGCAGGCCGAGTGCGCGGGGCTGCGCAGGGGCCACAGCACGCTGGGCCAGGGGCTCAGCGCCCTGCAGAGCGAGCAGGGCCGCCTTGTCCAGGTAAGGGCTGGGGTCTGCGCCTCGGGGTCTCGGCAGAGGCGTGGGGCTACTGTCACCACGTGCTGCCTGTGCTGGACGCCTGGAGCCCAGGCCTCGCCTAAGCCTCAACCAGGGCCCTGCCATTGCTGTCCACGGAAGGGCATGAGGCCAGAGGCCGAGTCTCGCCCATGACCACCACCCAGCTCCTGGCTACCAGGGTCCACCCCATTTCTATCCTGCACATTCTCCTGGTGACCCTGGGACAGCCAAGGGCTACGCCCTGAGGCCCTCCAAGAGGCAGGGCGCTGTCCTGTCATAGCAAATTGAGGCTCGAAGAGGGGTGTGTGGTTGCATAGTGTCCTCAAGGTGGGGTGAGAGAGCTGCACCCCTGTCCCCAGAGTCCCCAGTCCCATCCACGGCCCACGGCCCCCAGGATGCAGCCTCTCAGCCTGGCCCCACCCCTGCCCCTTCCCTGTCCCGGAGCCAGGTTCCTGCAGGCACCAGGCAGGGCTGGATGAAGCATTGCCGGTCCCTGTGGTGACAGCCCCAAGGCACAGGCAAGACAGTGGCCTTGTGTGGGATCAGGGACTTGGGACTGTCCAGCTGCCTCCACCACTTTCCAGAACAAAAACTTGAGGCCCAGAGAGGGGAGGGGGTGGCGGTGGCCTCCTGGTAGGTGCTGTGGCCAGGTCAGCCTGGAATCCAGCCGCTTGCCACCTGCCCAGACTCCATCCCGGGCCAGGTCACCCCCTGTGACTCAGATCCTAAAGGGCTGGAACCAAGCCCAGGCTGCCGCCAGGGCCCGGCCTCCTCCACCCACCTCCCTTCCCGGCCCCCGGGATGACCAAGCTCTTGGTCACTCTGCGGCACATGAGCCATGGCTCTTCCCTCCCTCTGAAGGCTGCAGCTGGAGAGATCACAGTCCTCTTCGCCTGTCTGGGTGACAGATGGGCGGTGGGGAGCTCAGCTGGCCTTCCTGCCGCCCCTCCCCCAGGCGTGCCCGGCGGGCGGGAGAGCTCCAGGCTGAGCCTGGCCAGCTGGGGAGGGTCCCCTCCCACTGCAGGGACAGCTTTCCCTGGGACCCTTTCCTGGCACAGCCCACCTGACGTGGTTGTCCCTCCACACGTGTCTGGGTGGGTGTGTCTCCCACCACCCCAGAAGATTCCAGAGACCCTGCGTCTGTCTCATCCAGAGGCAGCCAGCGCGGCCGCACGGCCGAGTTCTCAGAGCCACGCCTGGGGGACGTTGCCAGCGGCCAGTTAGGCAGGTCCCGGACCCCAGCCCTACCCCCGGGACCTGCGGGGGTGTGGGAACCGCAGCAGAGCAAGTGCCCAGGGCAGTTCTCAGGCCTGGTCCCTGCGGCCCTCTGGCTGGGGCTGAGCTTCTGCCCTGAGGGTCTGACGTGGCGCAGCGGGGGTCCTTGGGCGGGTCCACCCCTCTCCAGGCTGGGTCTTCTCCCCTGTAAAATGGGGGGAGCGCAGTCCATGGCGGAGGGGGTGCTGCAAACCCCCTGGGGAGGCTCAGCTGGACCCTGCACTGGGAAGGTCCCCACCCGCCCCGTCTGAACTGCAGTCGACACCTTAGGCAGTAAAGACAGCCCCACCGTGTGCCAGGCTCTGGCCTTCAGCCCAGCACCCCACAGAGGTGGGGGGCTGCCCAGGGCTCGGAGATGCCAAGGGCCCCGGGAAGCGTGGTCGCCCACCGGGAGATGCCACCTGATTCCCGCCTCTGAAGCCACCGCCGCCTCCCCGCGTCTGTGCAGCGGCGAGCGGGGACTGACTTGCCCATTAATTCGGGGCATGTTTATATGAACATTTTCAACTTTAATCATTTGCTGGTTGAAACCGAGGTCTTCCCTGCCCGTGAGCGAGAGGGAGGGGCCGCGCTGGGTTCCACAGCCAAGCCCTGCCGCTCCACAGCCCGAGCCCCAGGTGGGCGGTCGGCGTCCCTCCAAGGGGCCGCCCAATGGCCAGTGACCCCCGCTGCGGCCACTCCCCCAGATCCAGCCCTCACCAATCCCCTGCTGGGCGAGGGGGGTGACGGGAACTGACAGCTTCGCGGGCCTGCCTCCCCCCCCCCCCCATCGGATCATATTTTGTGAGCTGCCGGCGGCACAGTTCTAGTTTCCTTCCTCCGACGGGCTATTATCTGGCGAGTGACAGGTTCGGTGTGTGAGACCGGCCTGCTCCACGCAGCCGGCTGCCTGTGATCTGCCGTGTCCTCCTCCCCTCCACGGGGGCCCACAGCCTCCTGGAACCCAGGCTGGGGAGGGAGGAGACCCCAGACCCCCCAGGCCACCGGCCCCCCAGAGGCCCCCACGGAGCCACAGTGTCCTGCTGAGTTCCTGCCCAGGGCAGTGATGAGTCACAGAAAGGACACTGGTGAAGTGCTCGGGAACCCCCACCCCAGGAAGACCTGTGTCCTCATCCCCCTGTACAGGCCCCAGAGACCTGTCACTCTCCCAGGGTCACATGGCCAGGGACCCGGGCAGGGGTCTGGAGTCAGACCCAGACAGCCAGCACCAGGGCCTGGGTCCCCCCACCCTGGGCTTGGTGCACAGTGACACAGTGGGGGGAAGTGACCCGAGGCCTGCTCACGCACAGGGACTGCTCCTCGTCTGGGCCTCCGTGTCCCCATTTGTAACAAGGAGCTGACACCTCCCGTCCCAACTCTCTGCAGCGCAGAGAGCTCTGCAGTCAGGCCCAGGACGCCAGCCAGCATGCACGTGGGGGGCTCTGGAGTGGGCGTCCTGGGGCCTGGGCCCGCAGCCCGCGTCCAGGCCCTCACCTCGCCAAGCCCCAGCTCCCCTCTGCCACGGGCAGGGCCGTCACCCCCCCCTGCAGCCTTGCTTGGGGCCAGGAGAGATGGCGGGCGGTGTCTTCCAGCCTGGAGGGTACGTGGGGATCTGGGAGACCCCTGGGCCCGCCGTGGTGTTGGCAGTGGCCATCAGGGCAGTTTGGCCAGGGAGGTGATGTTGGCCCCATTTTCCACAGAAGGAGCCCACACAGGGCACTGGCCTCAGCCGTGGAACTGGCCAGGGGATGAGCAGGCTGATGCCAGCCTGCCCCTGCCAGGGGCCTCTGCCGCACAGGCCACCCTCACCTGGCCAAATGCACAGAAATGGCTGGAGGACAGAGTCAGGGCAGTAGGAGCCTGCTGGGGACGCCCTGTCTCCTCCCGCCTGAGCCCCTGTCCTTGCAGCCCTGGGGCCCCAGACCCGCGGCAGCGCCAGAGCTCAGCTGACCCTCGCACGCCTTGCACAGGGGGCCGGTTCAGAGCAGGCCGGGGCTCGCTGGAGCCAGGAGCCCACTCCCGCCTGGGGCAGGCCCTTCCTGGCAGGCGCGGCTGTGTGCCGTGGCCTGCAGGGTCCCTGTGCCCTCCAGCGAGCCCCTGTGCTCCGCAGCTTCTCTCCGAGAGCCAAGGCCACCTGGCTCACCTGGTGACCTCCGTCAGCGACATCCTGGACGCCCTGCAGAGGGACCGAGGGCTGAGTCGGCCCCGAGTCAAGGCCGACCTTCAGAGGGCCCCTTCCAGGGGAGCCCGGCCCCGGGGCTGCGCCAACGGTGAGTGGGGTGGGGGACACCTTCCCCAGGTGACTCGGGTGACCCGCCCTGGGGAGCAGGGAGAGCTGGGGCCCCACTGTGCCCCGTCCTCTGCCACCCCCCCACGGCCCAGGGGAACACTCGGCTAGGGACGGTGTGTAGGAGCCCTGGGGGATGGCTTGAATTGCAGTTGACTATGAGCCGTGGAATTTGGCCATTGTCGCCCACCCGTAGTCGGGCTTTTGTTGCGGGATCTGGAGTGACTTGGCCGAAATTACTGATCGGGTCAGCGCCATTTTAGTGGTGTGTTTGGCAGTTAGTTGTTAGAACCCCCAGAATAAAAAGCCCCAGTTTGCTTCTGAAGTTCCCCGCTTGCTCCGAGCGCTTCAGGCGGCAACAACGGAGGACTTCCTGTGGCTGGGAGGCTGGGAGCGCCGCAAAAGTGAGAGGCCCGAGGGAGTCGGAGCCGAGCTGTGACTCTGAGGCAGTGCCCTCGACGGCACGAGGCCTCGTGGGGTGGACGGACAAGTCAGAGCAGTTTTGGTAGGAAGGGGTGGTGGGGACATGGGCCTGGGCAGTGGCCACCCTGATAGGCCTTCCCCGTGGCAGGCTCTCGGCCGCGGGACTGCCTGGACGTCCTCCTGAGTGGACAGCAGGATGATGGCATCTACTCCGTCTTCCCCACCCACTACCCTGCCGGCTTCCAGGTCTACTGCGACATGCGCACGGACGGCGGCGGCTGGACGGTGAGTCTGCGTGCGCATCTGGGGCTGTGAGTGGCCGCTGGCCCAGGCCGGCCCTGCCTGACCTCCGTGCACACCTGAAACCCAGGAAGGGGTTCGTGCCCCGAGGGAGCCGGTGCAGATAGGAGCAGCCTGGTTCTCGAGGTGCGCTGGGTCCTGGGATGACATGAGGCCCAGGAGCCTGTACGTAGTGGACCTCGAGGGCCGCTGTGTGGGCGCCGGGCATCCTGAGTTGTCTGCCGTGCTGAGCGTGCAGGAGGAAGAGGGAGAAGGCGGATGGCTTCCCGGCCAGGAGCCCTCTGATTCCTGCGCCTCCTGGTTCCTGCCTGGTTGGGTCTTGGGAGCAATGGAATGAATGGCCCGATCAAGGGACAGAGGTGGGACAGCTGCCCTGAAATTCCTCAGAGCTGGGAGAAGGGGTGCAGGGGGCAGAGGCCCAGGTTTGATGACCCCAGGTATCTGCCGAGGGCCGGTGGGGAACTGTGCTGGTGGCCCTGCAGGCGCTGAGGTCACTGGGGTCTCCGTCTGGTGGCAGCTACTCAACTTGGCCACTGTAGGGGAACCAGGAGACAAGGAGAAGGCACGGTGGGCTTCGCCAGGAACGAGACTCGTGGACCCTGAGGTTTGGGTTTCATAAAATGCTCACATCGCCTTCCTCGGTGTTATTAGAGGGCGTTTCAAACATTCTCCTTTTGATATTTTTTAAATATTTATTTATTTGCTTTAGTTGTGCACAATGCGATGCATTTATGTTTACGTGGTGCTGAGGATCGAACCCGGGCCGCGCACGTGCAAGGCGAGCGCCCTGCCGCTGAGCCACAGCCCCCCGCCCTCCTTTTGATTTTTAAAAACCATTTAAAAAGTTCCAAATCCCTCTCGGCTCTCGCGCTGTACGGGAACAGGCGGCGGCGGGAACTGTCCTGCGGGTCCTGGTGTGCAGGCCGCGCTGCAGAGCTGGCCGTTCCTGGCGGTGGGAAATGAGCTTGCTGTCCCCAGCCCTGAACTGGTGGGCTGAACACTTGAGGCTGGGGCGGGGGCTGTGCCTTCCCAGGCACCACTGGCCATCGCTTGATGTCGTGCAAATTTGAGGAATGCATGTCCCTTCCTGTATGCATACCTGGGTGCTAGGCTTGGCGGGACGTGAGGGTGCCCTGTTGGCCAGATGCCCTTGAGCAGTGAACAACTTGAACCACCATCCCGGTGTGCCGCCCTGAGAACGCCTCACCCCTCCCTCACAAGCTGACTGTGATGGGGACATCAATCAGGCCCTTTAGGGTTTCTCGCCTTCACATTTAATTGCAATTGAGCAGACCTTTTTGAGTACCTGCTTTATACCGGTCCTGGGGAAGCCTTGGTCCCAGTCCTCCCAAGGCTCCCAAGGAGTCTCTGGGGGGTTGGGAAGAGTCCCTGTGGAAAGGTGGGGGGCCCGGCGCTAGCTTGCGGTAGAAGGGGCCTTTCTGAGGCGCCTAAAGAGTGGGTGAGGCTGCTCAGTGTGTGAAGGAAGAGGAGGAGTTCCAGGAAGAGGGCGAGCGGGCAAGGGCTGGAGCCAGGAAGCACGTGGCCCATCGGGGCACGGGGACTCAGCTGGCATGCGCGGCACGGGAGGAGGCGAGGCTACGGTTGCTGATATCCTGGTCTGTGGGGTTTGCGACAGACACTGGGGAGCTATCGAAGGTGGTGGAGAGAAGAAAGACAGGGTGAGAGTCGTGCTTCAGGAAAGGGCGCGGCTTGGAGGCAGAGCACTGCCTACTATGTGCAAGGCCCTGGGCTCCATCCCCAGCACTGCAAATAAAGAGAGAGGAATCGTGTTTCAACACCTGGTGTGGGCATCACTGCTGAGAGCCAGAAGACAGGGGAGGAGGCGTTTCATGCAGAGTCGACAGGCCTTGCTCCATCATCCAGGGACAGACCTGGGCTCGGCTTTCAGTCCTGCTGTGTGATCTTGGGCAAGTCACTTAAGTCCTCTGAGCCTCTGTTTCCTCCTGCACCACTTAGACCTTTTAAAGGGGCTGACCCAGGCAGGAAAGGAACGTGCTGGAGGGAGAGGCCAGAGAACCAGCCCAGGGCCTCGCAGCCAGGAAGAGACCCCCAGGCCAGGCGGTCGGCCTCCGGTCCCCACTGCCCAGGGCCACCAAGTGCTGGATGCACGGGGGCGTCCTCAGTCTTGCTCTGGAGGCGTCTGTCCCTGCTTCTTGGCCGCCCGCAGGTGATTGGAAGCCTGCGAGTGCCCTGAGGGCGCCCTCCCCGCAGCTCCAGTGGCAATCCCAGGCCCTGCCAGGCCTCGGGGGCTGAGGAAGGAGGGCCCAAAGACACAGGTCCGCCTGCGCTTCCTGCAGTGGCCAGGTGTGCCCAGAGCACTTTGCCCACGGCCTGGGAGCCGTCCGTCCTACCCGTGACCGTGAGCCTTGCCCGGGGCCAGGCACTGGCCACCTGCCCCTCAGCCTCCACCAGGAGGGCGTCTGCAGCAGCCCAGGGGACGGGGCGGGGACCTGACGCGGGGGAGGTGGGAGCTCATGCCTCCAGGGAGCCCAGGTGGACGCTCTCGTCTCTGACCTTGGACTTGGACTGGTCTTGGGGCAGAGCACCTCTGTCCCTGCCGAGGCGCTTGGCGCTGACTAGTTTTGGTGTACTGCTGTCCAGGCTGACCGGTGTCCAGCCAGGAGTCCGACATCGCATGAAGCAGGCGACCTGGGAGCAGAGCCCAGGGAGGCCTGCGGGGGGCATCGGGGGGATGGCGGGGGAGGCCGGCGCGGGTCAGTTTTGAAAGGGGTCAGCAGAGGCGCGGCGCGGGGAGACGCGGCGAGGGCCGGGGCAGCGTGAGAGCTGGCCATTAGGAGAGCAGAGAAGCCCCCAAGGCCCCGCAGACGGCCGCTCCGGCGGAGGCTGTTAAAGGCACGGCCCGCGTCTGGGGCTAAAAGCTCTTTTGCTTCTGTAGCTGCCAGGAGTCTGAGTTATGGTGTTTGCTTCTGGGAACCCTCTGCAGGCAGAACGGAGAGGAGCAGGGGCTGGGCCCAGAAATCAGAGTTAAGGGTCCGGACAGGCTTGACGGCAGCCTGAGGGCTGTGTGGCTGGCCCTTGAGGAGGCCGATCGGCTCTGGGCCCGCAGCTCCTAAGTCCTGGGCTGCAGGGGCCTGAGAGGTGAGTGCAGGAGCAGCAGCATCCTGCTCCGCCCTGCGGCGCCCACCGGCCTCCACACCTGGACGGGCTGTGGGAGCGAGGCAGGCCCGCGTGGCAGGAGACGTTAATACCCATTTGAGTCTCCGTCAGGAGCGATCTGTCCCAGGCCCCTCGGGACATCTGTCAGGCCGGCCTCCCTGCCACATGGAATCTCTTGGAAGCTCAATTGTTGTTTGGAAGGCTCAGGCCACTGCCTCTGCAGACCCTCGTCCCTCCATCCTCATTAGGCCGCACGTCCTGGCTGCCCAGCCTCCGGGGCCAGCACTGGCTGCTCCTCCCTGGGGGACAGGACACCTGGAGCTGTGTGCCAGGGACCGGGTGGACTTTCCAACCACAGCCTAGGAGCAGGCGGGGACAGGGCTTGGCCTGAGGGGCACCCTGCGATCCACATGCTGCTGCCCGCCTGGCGTTGACCCTAGGCCACTTCAGTCCTGGAGGCTGGCAGGCAGCCCCCCGGCAGGCCTGGCCGCTGAGGGCTAACTGGGTGTGACAGTGGCAGTGACTGTCACTTGGTGGGCCGTGCTCATTCTTGTGTCAAACACTGAGCACCAACAACGTGCCAAGCCCAGGGAATAAGAAGGGGTAGGGGGCCCTGGCCTGGGGGCAGGTGGACCAGGCAACTGACCTGGCCCAAGAGGAGAGCCCCAAACCCAGGCTGAGAGCCAGGGCTGGGGACAAAGTGGGGCTCGGTGGGGAGACGCCGGGCTTGCTCCGGGGCCAGGTGGCTCTGTGCGGCTGCTGCATCTTCGTGCAGGGGCTTGGCCGGGGCCGGGTGGGAGGCGAGGGGGTAGGGCCGCGTGTGGTGGCAGGGCACATGGAGGCTGGGCATCTCTCCCGGGGCAGAGCCGGCCCTGGGGCGGTGGAACCCCACAGGGAGCAGGACCGGGGGTGAGGCCCAGGTGCTGGCGGCCGTGGGCAGCGGCGCTGGAGCCCGAATCCCCGCCCCAAGCTCGCGGCAGAGAGTGGGAGCAAGTGCCAACAAGGCCACTCCTGGTCCCTGGGGTCGGGGAGGACGGGGGCCGATGGACAGATGCTTCAAGGTGGCCTTTGGGCTTACGTGGCTGCAGGCTGAGGCTGAGCCTCCCTCCAGGCTCTCCAGAGGCCGTGGAGGCGTCCGTGTGGGGGTCACCCCAAGGCCCCTCCTGAACTTGACGCTCACCCTGCAGGGGAAGAGGAGGAAGGAGGGCTGGGGCTGGGGCTCAGCGGTGGAGCGCTCGCCTGGCACCCCCACGGCCCGGGTTCGATCCTCAGCACCTCGTAAGAATAAAGGCCTTGTGCACAACTAGAACAAATAAATAGATATTAAAAAAGAAAGAAAGAAAGAAAAAGAAAAGGAGGAAGAGGGCAAGGAAGGAAGGGCGCCCTGGCTGCCTGTGGACCCCGCGGGGCTTCCTCGCAGCCCAGCCCGCGGCCCGTCCTCTGGGCCAGTGTCTGGGCTCCTTCCGGCATTTAGGGTGTGAGCTCCTGGGCACCGATTGCGCCCTCTAGTGGCCACTGCACCCCTTAAAGCTTGCAGATGAGGACGGCCAAGCCCCTCCAGGCCTCACTTTCCCCACCTGCTAAATGGGCATCACAGAGAGCCACTGCCTGTGCGGGAAGTGGGAGTCTCAGGCTGCCCTGGGGCCAAGGGGAGGGGACCAGAAGAGGGAGGAGAGTCCCCTGCTGCCCACTCAACTCTGCTGTCCGGGGCAGTACTGGCCCCTGGGCCTAATTGCCAAACCCTTGTCTTGGCATAATCACCAGGGCCAAGGTCTGGTGGGTCCAGGTCGGCACCTCCTGCAGCACAGGATCGGTCCATCGGGCAGCCCCCACGGCCGGCTTGGAGCCTGGCCCAGCCCCCACCCCACACACCACCAGGAGCTGCCGGCTCGCCCGTCCTGCTCAGCTGCCCGTTCCGCCAGGCACCTTCCCATCATGGGTCACCGGCTCCGAGGTGCCTCTAATTGGCTGTGCTGTGAGAGCCCCGCCCCCCGCCGCACTCCCTCCACCTGCGCTCCGCGGGCGGGCGGGGACCCTGCTCTCCCTCGGAGGACTTCAAAGGCGCCTGGCAGCAGGATCAGGCTCAAGGAGAGATGAAAGCTTCCAGGGGCTCCCCGGCCAGCACGGCTGCAGCCCCCGCCTGGGCCCGTGCAGGGGAGGCCGGCTGCAGAGTGCACCAGGCAGGAGGGGGCACCTGCCCTCTGGGGCAGCAGCTGTGGCGCCCCCCTTGCCCCAGAGGACCAGGGTCCTGTCGTGACATCAGTGGGCTGCTGTGTCCAGCTGCCGCCCAGCCCTCGTGCTGCTCTGGGGAGGTGTCCTTGGAGCTCACTCGTGTTACTGAGGGCCCAGGTGACAGTGCCAACACCCTCATGTTCCTTGGCTGAGCTGGGTGCAGGAAGCCTGACGCCTCCTCCCCGCGCAGCCTGGGTTTTTCAAACTTCCTAACGCAAATGGGATGGCGCACGTGAAGCGCTCGGCGCAGGCCCCGAGGCGGCTCAGCGTTTGATAAATGGCAGCTCTGAGCCGTGTTTTGCCAGACGCTGGCAGGCGCTGCTGCCAAGCCCGGGAAAGGTGGCAGGGTGCCAGGCCTGGGGGTGCCACTTCCAGTCCAAAACAAAGAGTGGGCCCATTTCCTTCTGGGCACGGCACCTGGCTCCGCAGGGGAGGCGGCCGCGTTGGCTAGACCTACTGTGTGCTGCCCTGTTCGCAGGTCTGCTTTGCTGCATTTTCTCTGCAACCCTGCAGGGGTGAGGAAGGGGCTTGCGGGGGGAGGCTCAGGCTTGGAACGGTTCCAGGACTAGTCTGGAGCCGTAAGGCCCCAGGAACACGGGCAGAGCCTGGGGGGCTGCCTTAACTCACACGGCCAAGTTCACGCTCCCTTAAGGACAGGAACCAGCGTCTCCTGTTACAGCCTCACCCTAGTCTAGAAAAATCCCAGACACTGCCTCCTGGGGACGCTTCTAAGGCACAGAGACCACCCCTGCCCAGGCTTAAGGGGCTTGGACCCACCTACCCCAGCCCCCGGGCCACAGTGGCTCTGGCCACCTGGCAAGGTCCAGCCAAGTTGCTCCTTCGTGGAAGTCCTCCCAGACCACCCCTGTCCCAGCAGAGGGGTCCACACCCGCTCTGAGCCCCCAGCAAGCCTTGTGGCGACTCTTATCAGGATGCTGCGTCCTGACAGTCTCTGGCCCCGTCTGAACCCTGTGAGCCAGTCTTCCGAAATCCCAGTGGTACAGGGGAACCTGGGCATGGGGATCAGAGGAAGGTGCCAGGCGGGGAGCAGCTGGGCCCTGCCACTGTGGCCTGTGCAGCCTCGTGGGCTGAGCAGGCCTGGGCCCGGCAGCGTCCTCGTTTTGCAGGGGAGAAGCAAGACTCAGTGGCCCGTCCACCAGAGTCTGGGTAGACCTCGGAGCCCTGGTGCCAGTCCAGGTGCTTCCTGGGACTGAGCGGTGGGCTCACGGGCCTGAGGCTCAGTGTCCACCCCACCGGGCCAGGGCACCCTTTGTCCTTGGTGCCTTGTCATCCTCCGCTCTGGCCTCTCAGCCCTGGGGTCTGGGGTCTCCAACCATGAGCACACACCTCCCGCCGGGGCCACGGCAGGGCAGGCCAAGGCCGTCCTCTGAGTGACCACGGAGCCCAGATGGTGTGCTCAGGAGGGCGCGCCCTGCTCTGGCCCCAGAGCAAGCGGGCAGGGTCCGTGTGCTGAGGCGGCCCCGTGAGCTTGCGGCTGGGAAGCTCAGGGCCATCTCTGCCTCCCTTGGCCAGTCAGCCGCCCCAGCAGGGACAGTCAGCCGCCCAGCGGGGACAGTCAGCCGCCCAGCTCAGCCGCTTCTTCCTTTGAAACGGCCCAGCACCATCTGCAGGACCATGTGGGCCAGCGCTCCCTTGGCACAGCCTCCTTGGCGGCACTTCCAAGGCGCGCCGGGCGCTGAGCGGCTGGCTTTTGAGAATCCGCACCAAGAAAACACACTCTGTGTCTTCCCACGCGTGGCTCCGTCCCAGGAGGCCCAGCGGCAAGCTGCGTCTCTGCGTCAGTCACTTTCCAGCCGGAACCGGAGAAGCCCCGGGCAGGGCCGGCGACTGCTTCAGCCTCCAAATTAGCCAGTACTGAGTCCCTTTCCCCCAGTGGCGTTCCCTCCCCTCAGCCCCAAGAGTCCCGCACAGCCTGAGGAGGGGTGTGGACCCTGCACCCTTGGCTTGCTTCCTGGGGTGTCTTCCTGTCGTTGAAGCCTCCCTCCCGCAGAGTCCGGCCTGTGTCCAGAAGCCTGCAGCCACAGCCGCAGCGGCCCGTGGTCCTCAGAGTCAGAGAGACCTTCCCGCACGCCTGGACCCTGGGGCCATCTGATGACCGGGGGCTGCTTGGGGCCCTTGGCACTCCTCAGGCCGCCTTGCGCTGCGGTGGGCTCCAGGTCACGTGGTGTGGGAGCCGGTGAGTGAGGCCTGCGGCCGAGGCCAGGGCCCTGGGATCCCACCGGGATCTCGCTGCTCCGGGGCTGGCGGTGACATCAGCTGGGACAGGTGAAGAGCAACGGGGTCTAAATCCAGAGGAGCGGCAGAGACCAGAGCCCAGGAGCAACACCGATGCCCGGGGTGAAGGCCTCGGGTGGAATCGCGTGCTGAGGGGCAGGCCGCCTCTCCCCGGGTCAGAAAGCCACTTCTCCAGAACTGTGTCACGCTGTGTCTCGGCCCCTCCGGGGAGGGTCGCAGAGGGTCACCACTCGGAATCAAAGTGCCCGCGTGGGCAGACGGGGTCTCTGAGCTGGTGTCCTCGACGGGACCGCGGCTGTTCTGACTGCGGCGTCCGTGGGTGGAGGCGCAGAGCAGGGCTGTGCCGGCCCCGCCTGACGCACCGAGGACCAGGAGGGGTGGGCCGCACCCACCACCCAGGCCCAGGTCAGAGGGCGGGGGAGGGCCGGGGGACAGCTGTTGGCACGAGAGGCTTGGGCAGGGTGGACCCCAGCCAGTGCTGACAGGCAGGCATGGACGTGGTGGAGGGCATCTGCTTCAGGGCTGGCCTCCGGGACAGGTTCCTCCTGTCGCTGGGCTGCGGGCATGAGGCAGGGGGGACACTGCCCGCTTTGCCGCCCCTGGCCACTGAGACAGGAGCGTCCCAGCTTCTGTCTGCTGTGACGGAGGGGACGTGGGACCCCAGGTGGGACTGGGGTAGGGATCTGGTGAAGAACGTGGATCTGGGGAGCAGGACCCAGGAGAAGGGGCCGTGGTGGCCCAGCACCCAGCACTGCCCTGTCCCCTCCCTTCAGTAGGACAGGGGCAGGTCCCCCACCAGGAGCCCTGCCCCTGCACGGCAGCGGCCGATCGGGGCAGTGCCGCTGAGCTCCAGGGCCAGGGCCTGGGGTGGAGTTGTCCCTGAGACAGCAGGCTGGGCCCTGCGCCCGGAGCTCCGCAGGGGACGCTGGGCCTGGAGTGGGGCGTGTCCTGGAGGCCCAGTTCCTGTGCTCAGCCCAGCTCACCTGAGCCATTCAGGAAGGGCCAGCTGGGCACCTGTGCAAGAGCCCCTGCCCACAGCCCTGTGCATGGCTGCGGGGGGCCAGCCACGGCTGCCCTGGCCCTGCCCCTGCCCCTGCATCCGCCCTCCGGGCTCCCCAGTCTCTTCAGACTTCCCAGTTCCCAGGGTTCACGTCCTGCGCCTGCCAGGAAGCCTGGTACCCCCCACTTTAATTCACAGTAGCAGAGGCAGGAGGACCTAGAAGGGCCATCGCGTGGCACCTACTGTCTCACCCTCCTGCAGTGGGGTGGGGGCTGCGGTCAGGGAGGAGGGACGAGGGGACACTGGGGCTCAGACCCCTCCCCAGAGCTGCGCTGCTGGGCAGACCTGCTCTCTCTGCCCCAGGATCCGGCTGCTTCCCGCCTGGGTGGGAGGGCCCCTGAGCCCGGACCCTGCCCCGCTGTTCTGCCCGGGGTCCTGGCGGAGGGTCCCGGCCTCGTGCCCCCCACTCAGTTGCGTGGCTGGCACCCACGCCTGCAGGGAGAGGGTCGACGGCCATGCTCGTGTGGAGGGCTCAAGTGGCCCCTCCAGGAGGGCAGGTCAAAGGCCACACAGGGCTGGAGGCCAGGAGGACGTGGCCGGCGGGGGCAGGGGCAGCAGAAGGGAGGAAAGGCAGGGCACGGCCAGGCCTGGTCACCCGCTCGGCGCTGTCGGCACCTGCCTCGCACCAGGCCTGGGCACAGCGCATCGTCGTGGCCAGGGAGGGGGTCCTACCAGGGTCTTCATTTCACAGAGGAGGAAACCGAGGCCTGGGCAGGCGGCGTGCCTGGCCACAGCGTCTGCAGAGCGGGGCTCCAGTCCCAGGCCCTCAACCGCCGGGCTCCCGGCCTGGCACGCGCCTCCTCCTGTGCTGGGCGCACTGGGGGCCCGGGCACCTCCAGGCCAGCAGGGCCTCCGGGGTCTCCCAGCCCACGGCCCCCTCAGCTCGCCCTGCGGCAGAAACAGGCTCCGCCTGCCCGCCGCCCTCTCCGGGGAGCGCCGGAGCTTCTGCCTGGATTAGGCCTTTCAAAAGGCGCGTGCTCGGGGTCCCAATCTGCAGCCATCAATACCTCTCCCTGCCGCGCCTCAGATCTCTGAGCCTCATCGAATTTCCTCCCGCCCCAGCCGGTCCCTCCAGAGGACTTTGAGATCTCAGGGCTGGACCCGCTTGGAGGTGGTGGAACAAGAAAAGAGAGTGTCCCCTCTCCCCCAGACTGTGACATCAGAGCGGCCCAGAGGCCCGTGACGGATGCGTCCCCACGGGCCCAGCACGTCCGGCCGGTGCTCACCTAGCAGGCCACGGTCAGCCCTGGCGCTCGCGCAGTTCCGGGCCACCGAGACCAGGCTGCTTAGTAATGAAACTGCAGCTCGCGGGCGTCACAGACAAAGCCCTGCCACGCCAGCCGGGGACACAGATGGCGGCAGGGGGCGGCAGGGGGCTGCCTCTGCCAGTGAGCAGGAAAAGGCTTGTTAATCAGAAAGGCAGAGGGGCCGGATCGGGCTTGTCAGCGGTCTTGTAAACACTCGAGGCAGCCCCGGCCTGGGCCAGCGCGGGCCTTATTTCAAAGCAATTTAACCGGTGGGATTCCAGATCCCAAATCAAGAATGTTATTAAAAGAAATAACAGAGGCAGCTCAGGGGCTGGTTGGTACCCGGGTCACACCCAGCCCTGCTGTGGCCTCGCCGTCCCCCTCTGAGAGGCCCTGGGCTCAGGGTTCCCAAGCCCCCCGGGGATCCTGTTCCGGGCTCTGGTATTTGGAAGGGGGGCTGTGGAGGCAGGCTCCCGGTGGGGGCTTGTTTGAAAACTCAGAGTGGGCTTTTGTTCTCTCTGTTCTGGTTCATTTTGATCTGGAGAAAGATATCAGGCGGCGGGTGACACACACCTGTGATCCCATTGGCTCAGGAGGCTGAGGCAGGAGGATCGAGAGTTCAAAGCCAGCCTCAGCAACTTATGAGTCCCTGTCTTCAAAATGAAATATAAAGAGGGCTGGGGAGGGGGCTCAGTGGTCAAGTGCCCCTGGGTTCAAACCCCAGGACTGAAGAAATAAATGTATGGGGGCCTGCCCGTGCCCTCTGCTTGGCCAGTGGTGAAACTGAGGCCCGGAGCAAGACAGCGCCTGGCCCAGCCTCCGCCAGCAGGGCAGGGCTGGGCCTGGAGCCGGGTTCCCTCCAGTCCACGGGGACTCCTTTTTTTGCAGACGGGTCCTGGGCCACTCAGTCCTGCCTGAGGCTCCTGAGCCCCTGCTTGGTTCCAGCCCCCACAGCCTCCAAGCCAGAGGCAGGGCAAGGGGAGTCTGGGGCAGGGAGGCACGGGGCTGGGGTCCTGGGAAGGCGGGTGCCCCCTGTCCACCCTCACGGTTGCCTTGCAGGTATTCCAGCGCCGGGAAGACGGCTCCGTGAACTTCTTCCGGGGCTGGGAGGCGTACCGGGAGGGCTTCGGCAAGCTCACGGGCGAGCACTGGCTAGGTGAGAGCCCTGCCCACGGCCTGCTGGCCCTTCTCCCTGCCTGCCCGGCCCTGCCCGCCCGGCCCCTCCCAAGTGGGTGGCAGTCTGGGGTCCCGTGGTCTTGGCATGCCTGAGGAGGCTCACAGGTGTCCCTGGCGAAGGGGACCAAGTCTTTAGAAGTGAATGAGGCCAGAGACAACGGAGCCCGCGGAGGCGTGGTCAGCGGTCAGGGCTGGCTCATGGAATGACCCAAGAGGGAAGGACGCACTAGTCCCCCGCTCCCCCACTGTCAGAGTGGCCAGGAGCAGGGAATAAGGGAATCTTGGTCTGTTGGGGACACCCGGGATCAGGTCACTGGTGGCCAGAGCCATGGCAAGTCCAGGGCACCATCTCAGGGACCAGGAGGACCAGGGACGCCTGGCACAGGCTGCCCTCGGGGTCAGCAGTGCCCAGTGGCCTGCTGGGGTGGCCGAGCGGGCGAGCCCCGCTGACCTCGTCCGCGCCTGGCCTGGGCAGGGCCGCGGGAGGCTCTTGTCAGTGCCATCACCGGGACTTGATGCAGGGGCTGCTTTAGACTCCTCCGTCCGTCGCGGGCCTTGTCGAGTCTCATCCTCACGGAAAACGTTCCCCACAATCACGCGTCCGGGCTCCTGCGAGGGCTGGGGTCGATCTGACTCCCGCGGCCTCCGCCGTGGCCGGCGGCTCCTGTGCGGGGCGGCACCACCAATTCCAGGGGAGATTCTTCACCCCTAAAGGACCCACGCCCCTCAACCGCTCCCATGGCCGTTCTGACATTGAAACACGTGTCACCAGACGTCTCGGGAGCGTCCTCTGGCCCCGAGCCCCAGGCAGCTTCTGTCACCCCTGGCTTCCCGGCGCGGGGCCTGCGGGCTGGGGGCTGGGGAGGAGGTGCGGGAGCCCAGGGGAGCCCACCAGGGCTTTCAGAGAGACCCCCGGAGGGCGTGGGGCCGCGCCACCCCGGGCACAGCCCGCCTTGCTGACTGCCTACAGACATGGCTCCCGAGACCCCCGCCCACCTAGAGGGACACCCTCTGTCACCCGCAGAAGGGGAGACGGAGGCAGCTGTCACAGCGTGTGGGGGCTTGGGAGCCCCAGCCAGGCCCTTGAGCCACGCCCTGACTGAGCAAGTGAGAAGCCGGGTGGGGTGGAGAGACCCTGGCCAGGCGGCCCGCCCATCCCACCCACCAGGGGTGTATGAAGCAGAAGGAGGAGGCCTCCAGGGAGGGCCCGGCCCTGCACGGCCACCCGCCACCTGGAGCTGCGTTGGGCCCCGGCTGCTCCGCGGCATCTTAATTGAAATCTATCAGTGGCCTCGGAAGGTGCGGGAGGACACATTAAAGCAGGGCCTTGATTAGCTCTGGGGAGCCAGGGGCCTGACGAGAATGTCAACTCCAGCCGGCCTCGGCCTCCCCGGTGTGGCCGCACTGTGCTCTGCAAGCTGGCTGGGCCCCTTCTCCTCGGGTGTTTTTCCTATTGAGTTACGGGAGCTCTTTATATATTAAGGATATTGATCCTTTGTCTGATATGCATGATACAGAGGGACTGCCCCTGCTTCACCGATCAGAGTTTTTTTTCTCTTGGTTATTCTTTTTTGGTACCGGGAATTGAACTCAGGGGCACTCGACCACTGGGCCACACCCCCAGCCCTTTTTTGTATTTTATTAGCGACAGGGTCTCACTGAGTTGCTGAGTGCCTCGCCATTGCTGAGGCTGGGTTTGAAATCGCGATCCTCCTGCCTCAGCCTCCCGAGTGCTGGGATGACAGGTGTGCGCCACCGTGCCCGGCTCTTTTGGTTATTCTTTTTTCCTAGAAGTTTTAAATCTTGATGTGGTCGACCCTGGCAGTCTTTTTCTTCCTATCTCTGGGTGTCAGGCCCAGATTCCCCACCCACCATCTTATAAACGTCTCTGGCACCTTTGGGGAACGGTTTTTGGAGTTTTGTTGTAGGTTCTTGATTCTGATCCCCTGGGTGGCCCCGTGAGACCTGGGGGCCGAGGTCTCCTCTCTCCTCCCTCGCCCTCTTGACGTGAACGCGGGGGCCGCGGGGCTGCCTCCACCCTCCAGGCCCAGGGTCTGGGGAGGAGCAGCTCCGGATGCTGGCAGAGACCCGGAGGACCCTGGGGCTGGAAGAGCCCGGAAGGCAGAGTGGAGAGGCTGAGGGAGGAGGCCCGGTGCTGGAGGAAAGGCTCAGGGCCGGGGCTGGGTGGGAGGAGCCCAGGGGCACCAGGAAGGCACCCGGGAGACAGTGTCACCTCACCAAAGCCTCGGGGCGCTGAGGGTGGGCCTCCGGGCACCAGCGACCACGCAGTGCGAGCGAGACGCTCCCAGAAGCCCTTGTTCCTGGGCCGCGTGACTCGTCCTGGGTCAGGCCTGGCAGACAGCAAGGAGTCCGGGCCTCCGCCTGGGCTCGAGTCCCAGTTCTGCCCCTCCGCAGCTGTGTGGCCTGGGCCCCACCAGGCCTCTCTGAGCCTCGTGCCCCTCCCCTGTGCAGCAGACCCCAGCCCCACCTGGAGAGTGTGTGCGGGGAGGGGCAGGCGCGGGGTGGGAGCTGCGGGGAGGCGGGCAGGTCGCTCAGCCTCGCCCTCCTGCCCTCCATCATTCACCCCCGCGGGGCTCCACGGCGCCTGGCCTGGGGCCGGGCCTGCCAGGGGGTGGCTGCTGTCACCGTGAGGCCCCCGGGGGTCTGCTCCCAGGGAGGGAGGCAGCTGGCCAGGACTGCAGCCCCGAGGAGAGGCGAGGCCCTTGGTGAGGAGCAGGCCCGGCCCAGGGGACAGGTGAGGCCTCCGGCCAGGTCACGCCCCTCTTCCCCGTCCCCTGGGCCTGGCCAATGGGGACGGGCCCACAGGAATCAGCCTCACCCCAGGAGCAGCGCAGCCGCGAGGCAGGAGGAGGCCGAGACGGCGCTCACTGCCGAACCCTGAAAGGCGCCGGGTGGTCAGGAGTGAGGCGACCCCGGCCGGCCGGGCGGGGGGACGGCGCAGACGTGGCACCTCCTCCGCCTCCTGTGCTCAGCCAGCGCTCACTGAGCACCTGTGTGCTGGGGTCAGCAGTGACCAGGACGGGCGTGCTGCTCTCACGGGGCTTTGCCTGGTGGGCAGCCCACAGGACAGGCAGCTAGGACCAGAGGGGTGGCCCCTGCTGGGGTGCCGCCGGGATGGGCAGAGGAGACTGCCAACCCAGACAGGAGGTCAGAACAGCCTTCCTAACCTGGACATGAGCAGAAGGGAACCAGGCGGGAGTGGGGACGAGTGCTCCTCAGCGGAGGAGGGGACAGTGTGTGCGGAGGCTCCGAGGACAGGTTCAGAGGCGTGTGAGTTCCAGTTCCCACCTGGGTATGAGGGAGAAGGATGCCAACGCTCCCAGACTGTTCCTGGTTTTCTTCCAGCCATCCACTAGAGCGGGAAGGCATAGCCCAACTTAAAGTGAGCAGAGAAAACCGAACACGAAAAACTGTCCGTCTCCAGCTCCTGTCAAACACAGACCTGTAGGAAGAAGGAAGTAGCCCAGAGCTGATAGCACCCACTTGGTGGTTGCTGCCTTTTCTTCACCAAACATGAGCTCAGCTCTTGCTTCCCCTCAGTTCTCTCTGGGAGGCCCGTCCTAAGCCCCTTGCCTTCTCCCACCGCTCTCCTCCTCCTTCAGGGCTCAAGCGGATCCACGCCCTGACCACGCAGGCGGCCTACGAGCTGCACGTGGACCTGGAGGACTTTGACAACGGCACCGCCTACGCCCGCTACGGGAGCTTCGGGGTGGGCTTGTTCTCGGTGGACCCCGAGGAGGACGGGTACCCGCTCACCGTGGCTGGCTACTCGGGCACTGCAGGTGAGGCTCCGGCGGCGGCGGCAGGGCTGGGGGACAAGGTCTTGCTGTCACGCCCTCTGCGCTCTGGGTCGGGGTCGAGCGCGGGGTGCGAGGAGAGGGAGCGGGGCAGGGCCGGGAGGAGCTGTGACACGGCCCGCGGACGCCCCCGTGGCCCTGTGTGCGTGTGCGCAGGGGCTGCCTGAGGCGTGCACACCTGTGTGTGTGCAGGGGCGCGTGTGCGAGTGCGCACGCTCGCTCACGCCCGGGGGTGTGTCACAAGCACACGTGGCCGCGAGCCAGGCGTCTGTGCCCGTGCCCGCGCACAGCTCCGTGCCAACGCCTGTGCAGGTGACTCCCTCCTGAAGCACAGTGGCATGCGGTTCACCACTAAGGACCGTGACAGTGACCATTCAGAGAACAACTGTGCTGCCTTCTACCGTGGTGCCTGGTGGTACCGCAACTGCCACACGTCCAACCTCAACGGGCAGTACCTCCGTGGCGCCCACGCCTCCTATGCCGACGGCGTCGAGTGGTCCTCCTGGACCGGCTGGCAGTACTCACTCAAGTTCTCGGAGATGAAGATCCGGCCGGTCCGGGAGGACCACTAGACTGGCACAGTGTTCGACCTGAGCGTCCTCCAGCCACACCCCACGGCGCTGCCCCGACCCTCACCTGTGTCCACCCTGCCTGCTGCTGAGAACCTCCTCTGTCCACCTGTGCATGGCTGACCTGCTCTCCAGGTCACTAGCCCCGGGAAGTGCGGTCACAGGGCACCTTCCTCCCGCCCCGCCCACCTCCCCGATTGGCAGCTGACTTTATCTCCCGCCTCTGCTGCCGGGCCTGGCGAGCTCCCCCACCCAAGATCCCACCTGTGGCTCCTGTGCTGTGTCTGCGCCCCCGGCAGGTTGGCGGAGCCCGCCACACGCCCTGGTCCTGGACGGTGCCCCTCTGCTGGCCCGAACACCTGGCACTGAGGCGCCACCAGAGTGAGGGCCCAGCCCCCGCCCGCGTGGGGAGCGGCTGAGCCCAGGCGCAGCCCCCTGCGCCACCCTCCCAGCACCTGCCCCATTTCCAGGGCCTGGAGAGCCCACCTTTCCCAGAGGCTGAGCCCAGCCGGCTCCCAGGGCAGGCTGGGCACTGCTGCCGCAGGGGACTCAGGCAGAGGCCAGCTGCGACCCCACTCTGTCCCCTGGCAGGCCTGGCAGGCCTCCAGGGCCCTTGGCTTGCTGTGCCCGGCGGCTCCACCCAGCTCAGATGAGGCCCGCCCAGCCCCCACCCAGCCCCCGCCTCCCTCCTGCCCGGGTGGCCTGAGGCCCTTCAGGAGGTCGCCCCTGCTGGCGACTGCAGGTACTGCCCTTTGGGCCCCGCCCTGCTGAGGGCCAAGGGCGGCCTGGAGGGTCCCGTGGACCCTTGGAGGCAGGGCAAGGGGAGCTGGAGGCAGCTGAACCCCTGCAGCTTCCTGTCCCCCAGCACTGCAGGACGACTCCCCCAGGTCCAGGGCCGGAAATCCAGCCCTCAGCCACCTGCAAGGGCCCAGTACCTGCCTGTGGGGACCCAGTGGGGGGCAGGAGACCCCTGTGCCGGCCTGTGCGCCACCAGCGACTCCTCCTCAGTCAAGGGACACCTGAACCCGCGACCCGGAGCGTGCGGGCGTGCTCCCTCCCCTCCTGAGGGCCCTGCTGGCCGCTTGCCCTGGACAGCTCCTCGCTGGCCTCGGCGAACGGCAGCAGCACCTCCGTCTGTGGCCAAAGCCCTGGGTACTGGACAAGGCCAGGCCGCTGCCCACTGGGCATCAGCTGGAAGCAGAGGCAGCCAGGAGACAGGCTCAGCGTGACCAGGGCGGTGGCCGGGCGCGGCCCGGGTGCAGGTGGCCGTGGGGGGAAGGGGAGCAAGAGGCTGCGCCGGCCTGGGGAGCCCTGGGCCTCTTCCCTCCTGCGGGAGCCAGAGCACCTGCGTGGCCGGTCCTGCTGCGGGGCTGTAGGAGCTCCCCCACTGCCCCCGGAGCCTGCCTCTGCGGCCAGCCTCGCCGCGCCAGCGCTGCTTTCTGAGGCGTCACAGCACCCTGTGAGTGCCGCGCTAATGGAGTCGCAGATGTGGGTGGCGGGCGGCGCGGCTGCCCGTGCAGGCTTGGCTGCAGATCAGTCGCGCTGGAGCTGTGCCCGGTGGGGCGGCGGGGACGGGTGAAGGCGGCCTGCAGGAGTCCGTCACTGCCCTAGAGCTCCGGGCCAGGGCTGGCACCACCAGAGGCAGGGCCTCCCTGGCACCTGCTGATGGACACAAGGCCCGTCTCGGTGAGGGATGCCAGGGCTGCAGCCTATCCCCATGTCCCCAGCGGGCATCCTTCACGGGCTGGCAGGAGCAGATGGTCCTGGGCCACAGCCCTGGCCACAAAGAGCCCACAATCTGATGTCAGTGCAAATGGCCGTCGCCGGAGATGGGAGTGACCACAGGAAGCAGGGCGTGCTGGGAGACCCGGAGGGCCCTGCAGATCCACCAAGACCTGAGGGGTGAGTGACCAGGCAAGTGACTGGTGTGGCCAGAGGTCACTAGGACCCACAGTCCTTGCACCCAAACCTTGCCCCACCGGGCCCAATTTGATGGTCTGGCAGTGGGATACCCACGTCCCAGGAGGCCACCTGGCCAAACTCCCCTCTCTCCTTCCTCCCTGGTGAACAGCGAGCCACGCTGCACCTCTCCGTGGGGACCTGGGCCACGTGGCTGGGCTGACTCCCCGCCCCGAGCTCTGGAAGCGTCCTCTCGGCAAGCCTGCGGGCTCTGTGGCCTCCGCCGGGCCTTGGGCCTGGTCCCCTGGGCCTCTCCGATCCACCTCAGAGAGTTAGGCCGAAGACCGCTCAGCTGGTGGCCTGGCTCTCCAAGAGCAGGGGCTGGGAGGACCCTGGTTCACACCCTGGTGGCCTCCACCACTGGCCAGGAGGCCGTGCCTGGCCGTACCTCCCTGAAGCTGCGCAGGAACGCCTCCGACCCTCCGTCCTCAGGGCAGAAGTGGTGTCGGCAGTGTCCTGGTGCCCCTCACCTTCTCCGCCACCTGCCCTCATCCACGCAGGCCGCTGGTGGCTTGGCTGGTGGGAGAGAGGGAGTCCTGTCTCCAGAGCCTGTCACCAAGGCCGTCTCCAGCAGAGGCTCCGGGTCGACGTGGCCTGCCAGCCACCGCCGCGACACCAGGAAGACTGGGGACCCTGCAGGAGAGGGGGGCGGGAGGGCAGCCGGGACCTGGGCGCAGCCCACACAGATCCCCGCCCAGGGTTTGAGGAAGGAGCAGGCAGCGAATCACAGGGCCCGGCAGGAGACGGGACGCTGAACTTGAGCCACGTGACCAGGGCCTCCCCAGCCCCTCAAGGGCCTCAGCTTCTGCCTCTGCTTGCAGAGGTGTTGCTCGGAGCTCCGAATGGCCAAGGCGGCTGCAGACTCAGCAAACCGGGGCCTGGGGTCTGGTCTCCGGGGGCGGGTGGGGGAGGGGTCTGACGGCCAGCTTGTCAGTGGCCTCCAATGAGCTGGAGATTCCCCAGGGAGCAGGGGCCCGGGGACCAGCCAGGCACCTCGTAGGCAAAGCATGGTGGGGGGCAGTAGCTGCTGGGGCTGTGCACTGGGCGTCCTGTGTGTTCGTCTGCAATAAAGTCTCATGGTGACCCGGCTGCAGCCTTGGTCTGTAACCCTGCTCGATGTCCGTGTCCCGGCACAAGGTGGGTCAGACACCAGATGTCCCAGGACTGCCACATGGTCTGCCCTGAGTGTCTCTACATTTTTTTTTTTTTTTTTTTTTTTTTTTTTTGAGACAAGTTCTCCCTAAATTGCTGAGGCTGGTCTCAAACTTGTGATCCTCCTGCCTTGGCCTCCTGAGTTGCTGGGATCACAGGAATGGGCCACTGCACCTGGGAAGAAGAAAGGCTTTCGTCTTCTTGCAATGGGGATGGAACCCACTGCCTATCATTGCACAGGATAGGCAAGCACCCCGTCGTGAGCCGCACCCCGTCGTGAGCCGCATCCCGAGGCCCCCACTTTTATTAGATCAACCAAAGGGCTCTCAAGGCAGCTGTGCACCCCCAGGCTGCTCGAGAACGTTTGGCAGAGGCAGCTGAGGCTCTGTGGATGATGGAAGGCCTGGGCCTGGCAGCAGGGGCAGGAGTAGCCATGGCCCGGTGACCGGGGCTCTCCCCTCCTACACTAGCTGCCAGGGTGGGCCACAGGTGAACCTGGGCCTGCTCCTCCTGGCCTCCCGTCAGTGTCCCCAGGTGATCACCTGCCCCTGCGGGCCTCCCAGGCTGGGCTGGCATTCCGAGGAGCCAAGACCGTTAGGAACTCACCATCCCTCACGGGCTGTTAATTCATGAAACCCAACTTGAGGGTTATGGATGAAATAATGCTCCGAGTTTATTCAGTAAGATCCAGTATTTGCCGGGCACAGTGGCCCACACCTGCAATCCCAGTGACTCTGGAGGTTGAGGCAGGAGGATCGCAAGTTCAAGGCCAGCCTCAGCAACTTGTGAGACCATGTCTCAAAATTTAAAAATTAAAAGAACTTGGGGTGTGGCTTAGTCGTAGAGCACCCCTGGGTTCAATCCCGAGTACCAAAAAAAAAAAAAAAAAAAAATCCAGTGTTTAGTGCTGGTGTTGGGAGGGTGGGTGGGGACAGCTGGGGCGGCGCCCTCCCCTGCACCCGCACAGCGGGCGCAACGGGGTCCCAGTCACGGATGCCAGCCCACTCCCTCCTACCCACCACAAGGTGTGTTCAAACTGGCACAGGGGCCTGTGGCTCGGACAGCTCATATTGGGCCCCAAGGTGACAAGGGACAGAGATGGGGGCCTGAACAGCCCACAGAAGCCACAGAGGGGACTGTGGCCACCTGCGTCCCACGGGTCACACCCACCTCACGTGGGGGTCTTGCCCAACTAGGCCCCCCAAGAACAAGCTGCTCTGGTGGCAGCTCCCAGGCCAGCAGGGGGTGTCCAGGGACCCGTCCCATGAGGCCTCCGGAGGACCGCGTGTGCGCAGCCACCAGCAGGGCAGGAGGGAGGCGGGCAGGTCTCAGGCGGAGGGCTCCTGGCACCGCCAGGGCTCTGCGACTCAGCAAGGGACACAAGGCAGGCGCGGCTGGCTCGTGGCTGGGCCACGTGTGGACCCCAGTCCTGGGGGCTCCCCTGTGGCTACGTGAGGGGCAGCAAATCTAGGGGGTCTGAGCCGCCGTCGCTGGGCCGCTCCGGTGCCGCTCACACCCCGTCTCTTCACTTGGAGGGAAAAGGGTGGTGGCCCTAGGAGCCCAGGCCGTGGGTCAGCTGGGCCAGGCTGGACGTGGCCTGGTCCGCCCCAGGACTTCCACAGCCGCTGAGGAGCCACCTGCCAGCCCCAGCCCCGGGCTGCTTCCCCTGGGTCCCCTGGGTCCCCCCGATGCTGAGAGCTCTATGCGGCCGCTGCCCTGCGCAGACCCCGCTGGGCCGACGGGCCCCGCCTCACTGCCTGGGCGTCCAGGCGGCCAGACCCTGCACCAGTTCTGGTGGAGTCCCCTTCCTGGCCACAGAGGCCACACGAGCTGTGGCACTGCTGTCACCCACCTGCGCTGTCACCCGCCTGCTCAGGAGTCAGGAGCTGGACGCTGGAAGGAGCCGGGGCTGCCCTGAAGCCTGCCTGTCAGGCCGAGGGTCCAGGGACACCTGGCCAGTCCTGCGTCAGGAGGCTCGACGCCACGCCCACCATCTGCCACGGCTCCCGGCAGGCCACCGGCGCTGCCCCCAGCCCGACTAAGGACCCACACAGGCACTCCCTGTGCCCCCGCCCAGAGCCACAGGCCTCGGCCTTGGGGACCCGGGTCTGAGGCGTGTCCATGGGAGGCTCCTTCTTGGAGCCAGTGGGTCAAAGCCGAGCATTCTTGGGGTGGTGGGGTGGCCTGCAGGGGCGCGCCACCTGCCTCCGCCCCAAGGCTGGCCCAGGGCACAGCTCGGGAACCAGAACCTCTCGCTCTGCACCCAAAGGACTGCAGCACAGGGAGGTCGTGCTGGTGCCCCAGGCCTCACAGCGCAGAAGGGACCTGGGACAATGAGCAGCAGTGTCACCGCCAGCCAGACCACCCCCCCCACGCACCCACGGTGCGCACACGCGTGCAGGCCTGTGCGCACAGGCTGGGGGAGGGCTCAGGGGCCCTGCGGCACCCGGCCAGGGCAGACACTCCGCCGCACCTGCAGCTGCAGCCCCTTCCTCAGGCCACCAGGGAAGTGTCCAAAAGGCTGTCCACACCCACGGCACCCAGACACAGGGGACCTGCCAGCTGGGGGGTCCCCTGGCAAATCCTCTGTGCTTAGGTCCCAGCCTGGTGTGAGCAGCCAGCCCCAGGCCACAGCAGGGCCGCGGCTGCCCACTGCCAGCCAGGGCAGAGCTGGGGGCCACGACTGCCCACTGCCAGCCCCAGGCCACAGCAGGGGGCCACGGCTGCCCACTGCCAGCCCCAGGCCACAGCAGGAGGCCACGACTGCCCACTGCCAGCCCCAGGCCACAGCAGGAGGCCACAACTGCCCACTGCCAGCCAGGACAGAGCTGGAGGCCGCGACTGCCCACTGCCAGCCCCAGGCCACAGCAGGGGCCACGGCTGCCCACTGCCAGCCCCAGGCCACAGCAGGGGCCACGGCTGCCACTGCCAGCCCCAGGCCACAGCAGGGGCCGCGACTGCCCACTGCCAGCCCCAGGCCACAGCAGGGGCCGCGACTGCCCACTGCCAGCCAGGGCAGAGCTGGGGGCCACGACTGCCCACTGCCAGCCAGGGCAGAGCTGGGGGCCACGACTGCCCACTGCCAGCCAGCCAGGCCACAGCAGGAGGCCACGACTGCCCACTGCCAGCCCCAGGCCACAGCAGGAGGCCACGACTGCCCACTGCCAGCCAGAACAGAGCTGGAGGCCGCGACTGCCCACTGCCAGCCCCAGGCCACAGCAGGGGGCCGCGACTGCCCACTGCCAGCCAGGGCAGAACTGGGCCAGGCGAGGACGGAGGCTGGGTGCCTCCTGCGACGTCCCGCAGAGCTCCTCAGACAGGGCGGGGCCACCCGCAGGGGCAGCTGGGAGGCCCTGGGCTGAGCACCAGGCCCCCAGGCTGGCTCCTGGAGAGTGGCCCTGGGCCTCCGCCTGCTGAGCCACGCAGCCCTGTGCTGGTCGACCCTCGCCTGCTCCGGCAGAGGGACGTCGGACTTGGCCATGGTCAGTGGCCACATCAGGGCGGAGCTGATCCTGCAGGCGGCTTCCAGGGCCGGTCCCCAATAAAAGGAGTGGCCACGTGGCACCCACCGTGCATTTGTCCCCACCCCACACACCCTGCCCGTGAGCCACCTGGGAGAAGCCACGTGGGGGCGGGAGGCTGGGAGTGGCAGAGGCTGTGTCCCCACTGTGGGTACCAGTGTGGAAGGGGCAGGGGTCGAGGACCCCGGGACCCACAGGCGCCCTCGCCACTGTCCACACTCTGACAGCCTCGCCTTGGGGACCCGTCGCTGTGGCCCGGAGGTGGATGGGATCGCTCTCAGAGGAGGTTCAGAGGGACAAGAGGGCCTTGGCCACCCAGCGGGACAGTCAGCAGAATTTGGAAACAGTGCCTCTCTCTGGGCCGGCAGAGGTGTGCCCAGGTGGGGAAGCCAGTGCAGGCCACTAAGGGACAGGCCGACTGCGGTGCTGGCCACGGGCTGGAGAGGGCCCACCTGGCCCCAAGGCAGGGCACTGGCACTGCCCGGCCTTGCCTCAGGCTGGGGCAGGTGAGGGGCAGCCCTTCTCGCCTTCCTGGGGGAGGAGAACGGCCACTGGCCACCAGCCCTCGCGGCTTCGTGGTGTCTGATTCCTGCTGGAGCAGCCGGGCGGGAGGGGCGGGCGGGTGGCCACCCTCTCACTGGGCATCTCCTTGGGGAGTGGGGCTGGCCCCGCAGAGATGTGTCCGTTGGATTATCAGGAGTGACGCGGGAGCTGCGGCCCGAGGACTCGAGGGTTCCTGGTTGGGGTCCACAATGGGCAGCTAATGATGTGGCCGCTCTTCTCCAAAGGCCGGCGTCCGCCCTCTCATCAGGCCGCATCCTGTCTGCACTGGGCCTCATTGTGCGGCCAGCACGGCCCCTCCGTCACCACCGGTGCTCCCAAAGGAATCCCAGGGTCAGGAATGTGCGGCAATCAGGCAGCGTGGGGGCGGGACGCCGGGGGCCTATAAAGGGGGCTCCCAGACCAGGACCCCAAGAGCTCCGCCAAGCCCAGCGCCAGGCCTGGGGTCGCCCCTCCTGGGAGCAGCCGGCAGCATGGTGAGTGCGGCCCTGTCCCAACACAGCTCTGTGCAGGCCCTCAGGTCAGGGCTGGGCATGGGCAGGCAGCAGCGGGCCCCGGAACCAGGGCACAGGGAAGGCCCAGCACAGGGGCACCTGCACCTGGTCTTGCTGGAGCCGCAGCAGCAGAGACTGGCCACAGCCGCTCTGCCAGGGCAGGCCCGTCTTCCACCAGCGCTCTTCTGCCCCTTCCTGGGCACCAGGGACGGAAGGCCCCCTTGTGCTGGGCCTTGCTCCGTGGTGAGGCTCCCCAGTTCTTCCCAGGTTCTCGAAGGCGACCATTACTCCCCAAAAGGGCAGAGTGGCCACGTTCTGCCCCACATGGAGACGTGCCCTTTCTAGAGGCCTGGGGGCACCCAGGTACACCCCTCCACAGACGGGGCACTCCTGGGTCCACACTCTTTCCACCAGGAGCACGGGCAGGTGTGCTTGTCCCCTGTAGAAAACTGCCCGTGAGACACACCCACTCCGCTGGCCCTGCTGGGGGCTGGAGCGCGGGGACGGGAGGCCGGGGAGGGCCGGCTTGGGGCAGGGGCAGGGAGCGGGGCTGCTCTGACGGCCCTTTGAAGCTCCCTGGCTGAGCTCACTGTGGGACGTTGTCAAGGAGCCTTCTGGAAAGAGCCCCGGGGAGCGTGAACGCTCTCCTCCAGCGGGTGCTCTCTCCCGGCCTCAGAGCCCCTCAGAGGACAGGCCAGCCCCGCTCACCCCTGGTCATCACCATAAAGGTCTCCTCGGGGCGGGCAGGGAGCAGCTTAGCGTCAAGGCATCCCAGGGGTCTATTGGATTCAGACGGTCAAACACAAGAAACAGCAGCAAGGCAGGGAGGGCCACACTTCCAAGTCCAGCACAGTTAGAAGCCGGGGGACCTTGCACACTCACGTCGCCCGTCTGTCGGGTGCATACAGAAGGCACTTCCCGCAGGCCTGGCTCACCAAGAGCCATCCCAGCCAGGAGAACCGGGAGCCCAGAGACTCCACTCTCTGGCTCCGCACCTGGGCACAATCTCTCTTCCTTTCTGGTGGTTTCTTGCCTGAAAAAATGGGAATACGATGGCGACAAATTTACTACGAAGCAGCGGCGCAGTCCCGCAGGAAAGGCTTGTAGCTCGGGCCCTGTGCGTCCACTGTGCGCGCCGGGGACTGGTCAGGTCACCTGCTCCGCCCCGAGCGAGTGTCTTAGGGCAGGGCCACCAATTTCCTGCTCTCAGGAGCAACTCGTTCCTGCATTCGAGACAGCAGCGGAGTATCCGGGTAACCAGCTTAGCGAGACCCACTCACTGTCAAGTTGAAACAGAGAGACTGACACTTCTCTCCTCCTACCCCGTGGCTCCCCGATGATAGGGCCCGGGAGTCCATAATTATAATGAAAGAAAAGGAATCCAAGTTCCCGCAGCCCTCCCGGGGCTGCCTGGGCACTGCTCTGAGCCGTGGGCACCCTGGGTGTGACAGCGCTGAGCTGCGGGGGGTGCAGCAGGCACCAGGAGAGCGAGAGCAGCCTAATTGGCACAGCCAACTCCTGAGCCTGCTCGGAAAGGAAAGGCCCGGTCCCCAAGGCTGCCTGGAAGCTGGGCTCAGCTGGGCCACCTAGCTGGGTAACGACCACCCTTGGGTCGCCCGGGTCTTGGGAACCCTGTTGACAGACTGTTGAGGTGGCCACACGCATGGCCGTGACCTCTCCCTCTCTCCTCTGGCCAGGTGAGGAGCCGCCTCTCCCTGCCCTACCTCCTCCTCCTGCCGCTGGGAGCCTGTTTCCCTCTGCTGGACAGAAGGGAGGCCGCAGACACCCTGGGTGGCATCGCAGCTGGTATGAGCCGGGCCCGCCTGGCCCAGGGGCCCAGCCCCCACTTGGTGTGGGGCCCCTCGCGGTGGCCAAGAATACCGCACCCACGGGCCCTGCCTGTCAGGGCCCAGGGGCTGCCGGCCTCCGGTGGAGAGCAGGCTGGCTCCCGGCCTGCGGGGCAGGACGGCGGTGAGGCCGCTGGCTTCCTGCCTGCCCACGGCGAGAAGGCAGGTGGCCCACTGGGGAGCCTGGCTGAGGAGCTCAGTGGCTACAGCAGGAAGAAAGGCGGCTTCAGCTTCCGCTTTGGCCGGCGCCGAGGGGCCAGGGCGTCCAGAGGGGTGCTTGGCAGAGCCTGCCCCTGTCTTCAGAGCCTCCGCCTTCAGCCTCCAGAGACTCAGGGAGGGCGGAGCCACACCGAGCGGATGTCTTAGTGGGGTGGGTTAGGTGTGCGCTGACTGTTGATTTCTAACTTTGCTGGAAAAAAAAAAAAAAAAAAAAACCAAAAGGCGAGTGTGTCAAAAAGGCGAGGAGCCACCAGCCTTGGCGGGCTCTGGCTGCTGCCTCCAGCCTCCCTCTTCGCGCCCCAGGGGCAGGAGCCGAGGCTGCTGGGCCATGAATATGAATGGGCCGAGTGGCTGTGCAGAGCCCAGGAGGGGACTCAGGTTCTGACAGTCTCCAGAGGGACGCCGCAGCTGACGTCCAAGTGCAGCTGCCAGGAGCGCGTTCCCTGGGCGCAGAGCGGCTTCAGAGGGAGAGACAGCAGAGGAAAGACCCGAACGAACGGCAAAGAGACCCTCGTCTCCTCCATTGACACAAGACCCCGAGGCAAGAAAACCCTGCCCTGGCTGAGCTGCCCTCCGGCCGCAGTCCACCCCCTCGGCCGCTGTCCCACTCGCAGTGCTGTCTGCGAGCCGGGAACCCCCTGGGAGCTGAACTAGAAGGAATAGTCTCTGCTCTAGCCGGGTTGCATTTCGCATGTTCAAAATCTGGATGTGTTGTGTGTATCTTTTGAAATAAAAGTTGTAACCACTGCAAAACCATAATGAAATGCCGGCTCCTTCCCCCAGGTCCTCAGGGCCCCAGAAACTTCCTTTTCCTAAGCTCCGAGCGCCTCTGCTTTGGGGAGATGGAAATCGCGCCGCCTGCGCGGGCAGACCTCTCCTCGCATCCCCTTAATTGGCAGCTGGTCAAAGGTACAGGCAGCCACCGCGCCGGCTCCTCCTCCTCTGCCTGCTCGCCCGCATTCCACAGAATGGGGAGCATTAGGGAAATGACACCCCCATCTCTGGGAAGGCTGGCGCTCAGCCTGGAGTGGCTGCAGGCTCGCGGCCGGCCAGGAAGAGCATCCCCTTCAAAGGCTGCCGAGCGTCCCCCGCACCCCGAGGCGGGCTAGGCGGCAGTCGGGAGCTGCTCAGGCCCGGCTGGCGGGTATTGATGTTACTATGGCAACATCTCCCTCCTCCCTCAGCGCTGCGGCTCCTCCGTTCACAATTGAATAATTTTCCATTGAGCTGTCACAATTAATTGGTGGATTTTTATTAGCCTCTTAGAACCACCCTGGGCCGGCCCAGCTTGGCACCTCGGAGCAGTTCCGTGTTTTCCCTTCTATTAGTGACTTGCGTTCCCCAGCAGCGGCTCTCAATCTGCGGCAGCCAGAAAGCCACTTCATTAGGGCGACAGATCTGAGCCACAAAAGGACGGCTGCCTGGGGAGGAGGGCGAGAGGTGGGGGGCACGGGGCCAGAGCAGGGCCCGCGCTGCCGCACACTGCCTCTCCCGGTGCCCCACCGTGCCCACGCAGAAAAACTGGCTCCCTGCGGCCTTGAGACGTGCGCCCTGGGTCTTGGAGCTGCCGTGATAGGGACAAGACAAGGGCACTCGAGTCTGGGAGGCACAATTCTCAACTCTCGCCGTGTCTGAGGAAGAGGTGATCCAAGATGCCCCTTTGGAGGGCTGCGGTGAGCTCAGTGGCAGAGGGCTCCTGCTGTGCCCAAGGCCCTGGGGTCAACCCCCAGCAGCCCAGGAGAAGAAGGACTCCTGCAAAGCCCTGTTGTCATCACTTGCTCCATGACACTGACGGGTGGACACAACCCCTGGGGCATCATCTGTAAGGATGGCCCTGAGGACACGTCATGGGGGGGACAGAGGGGCGACATGATTCGGACTGATTCCCTCGCCTGCAGGTGTGCACAGTCACCTGGGGTGCTCTTTCCACTTTGGGGGGGACGGTGATCTGGAGCGACCCTGCCCTGGCTCATCCACACGCAAAGCAGCCAGGGAGGCGCTCGTCAAAGACCAGGTGAACAGGACAGACCGAGGCAGAGGTGCGGGAGCAGGTCCCCTGCCCACCTTCACCTGCCAGCCTCCGGGCTCTGAGAGAGGGCGAGCACGGGCTCGCTAGTCGTGAGGACCTGGAGGCTGCCGAGCGCTGGGCCTGCACTGGCTCGTTTTCCCTTCAGCAGGATTAGACTGGCCTCGGTGGAAAGCCAGGGATGAAGAGAAGGGGCGGAGGCTTCAAAGGAGCGGCTGAGCGGTCGTTGCCCTTTCATCGTTAAAAACCCGACGTGTTCCCTTCCCGGCTTGCTTGTACCCCTGAGCCCGCAAGCCTCCGCCTTAGAACCGCAGTCTGCTGAGGGCCTGACCTCTTCCACCCACTGCCAAGACACCTGGTCGCCCTGCCTCCTGCACTCCCGGCCCACTCTTCCCTGCCCTCGGCAAGGCCCCGGCCTCACCCTCGCACACCCCACCTGAGGTCCTCCCTGGGGAGCCCGCTCCCCTCCAGGATGGGGAAGGTGCCACTCGGGAAGCATTTATTGTGGAGCAGGGATTCAGCCCCCCAGTGCCAGGCTTTCTCCCCAAGCCTGGCAGCTCCTGCTCCTTCAGCCCAGAGCCCGCGAGAGCCGTCTGCAGCTGTTCTCTAGGTTTATTTCAGACACAGAAAAGGGTTCCTCCTGGTGCGCGCCTCTAAAGGCATTTAGATATTAAAACCGATGGAGCCAGGCACAGTGGCCCATGTCTGTCCGTAATCCCAGACTTGAGAGGCCGAGACAGGAGGATCGCAAGTTGAAGGCCAGCCTGGGCAACTTAGTGAGGTCTTAGTGAGACCCTGTCTCAAATAAATAAATAAATAAAATGGAAAAGGCTAGGCTCAATGGCCATGGCTGTGATCCCAGCAACTGAGGAGGCTGATGTAGGAGGATCGCAGGTTCAAGGCCAGCCTGGGCAATTTAGCAAGACCCTGTCTCAAAATAGGAAATAAAAAGGGCTAGGATGTAGCTCAGTGGTAGAGCACCTCTGTGTTTAATTCCCAGTACTGGGAGTGGGGCTGAGGTTGGGGGATGGAGAATACTTCTGCCTATATGTTCCTGTATGTTTCAAAAATTAAAATTACTAGCCGGGCGCGGTGGCGCACACCTGTAATCCCAGCACTTTGGGAGGCTGAGGCAGGAGGATCGTGAGTTCAAAGCCAGCCTCAGCAATGGCGAGGCACTTAGCAACTCAGTGAGACCCTGTCTCTAATAAAAACAAAAAAGGGCTGGGGATGTGACCCAGTGGTTGAGTGCTGCTGAGTTCAATCCCCGGTACCAAAAAAAAAAAAAAAAAAATTACTTTTTTTTGTGGGGGATACTAAGGATTGAACTCAGGGGCACTCGACCACTGAGCTACATCCTCTCCTGTTTTGTATTTTATTAGAGACAGGGTCTCACTGAGTTGCTTAGTGCCTCGCTTTTGCTGAAGCTGGCTTGGAACTCATGATCCTCCTGCCTCAGCCTCCTGAGCCATTGGGATTACAGGCGAGCGCCACTGCGCCTAGCCCCAAATTAAAATTCTTAAAAGGGAAAGAAAGGTTCCTGGGATAGCTGCCGTGTGAGTAGGGGAGTCACCTCCTTTAACCTTGCTCCGGTGTGAGGCTGCTTGAGCGCTCAGCCCTGATGAAGCACTTGTCACCTGGTGCTGGCTGTCCCCTTGGGAACACCCTCCCAGACCGGCTCTTGGACAGGACCTCCAGCTCGTTGCTGTGGCAGGCACGGGGCGGCGCGTGCTGGGTGACCCGCCCAGCAGCTTCACGCCTGAGCCTCAGCTTCTGTGCCCACTGAGGGCAGGGACAGACCCCGCTCCACCGAAGGGCACGCGAGGGCTCCACACGGGCAGCTCTCCTGGAAAGCCTTCGCTGCAGTCCAGCCTGCACCTCAGCGTGCACCAATTCCAGCTGACCGTGTTTTGTGGTGACACGCCCATTAGCCGGTGACATCCAGGCTGACCCAGAGCTGTCCCTGCACCATGCCCGAGCAGCCCAGGTGGCCTGTGGTGGGCCACTCCGTGGTGGAGCCAGAATGCGATTTCCATTAGATTCTCCAGAGGTCCTATCACCTGAAAATGGTCAAGAGACCTCTGTCTTAGAATGGCAGGCCAAACTAAGTGTGGCGGGGTCAGGTGACACGAGGCGGGTCCCGTCTCGTTCCTGTTGGCTAGCTTACGCAGATGCCACACGCCTGAGAACACTGTGAGGACCACGCGAAGGTCCGCTCTGCACACAGGGGCAGCCGCCAGTCGTGGCCATCACCAGACAGACCCGCATCTCCTTTCAGATGGGTCTTGAGGAAGCCCCTCCAGCCGCAGAGGCCGGTGCCCAGCTCCACCGCCAGCAGCTGCCGCCCGCCAGCTGTGTGTGGAGGAGCAGGCCTGGGCCCCGTGCTGCCTGCCGTGCTCCCGGAGCACCACGTGGCCTGGCAGCCCTTCTGCCGCAAGAGGCTCTTTGGATGCTCTGGGGAGCGGGGACAGGCACCGTGACAAGTCACCCTGTGGGTGTCAAAGGCACCGTTAGCAGAAGCACCACTAACCACCTCCCCTTACCAGTGTCAACCAGCTGGCAGAGGGAGCGTCGGCACCCCCCAGCCTGGAGGTCCCTCAGAGGTCCCCAAAGGCCAGCACACGTCTCCTCCTTGTCCACACCAAGCAATACCATGCCCAGCATGCCTGATGTGAACGAGGGGGGCTCTGTGGGGCTGCGGGTGGGGACAGAAAGTAGGCTCGAGGGAAAAGGGAAAAGGTACCCCGAGATTCACCCAGCCAGCCAGGGCCTCAGGCCGCGGCCTCCTCCCCCCACTTCAACGACAACGTGGCAGCCTGACATGGCCAGTCAGATGTGGCCTGGACGGGGCGTGGGTCAGCCGGCAAGGAAGGGCTAGGTGCACAGCCAGCAAAGCCTGCACAACTGGCCCCAGGACGATGGTGCAGAGGAAGCTGAGTGGTGGGTGGTGCTGCCACTGTGGGGACCTGGCACCCCTCTGGGCCTCAGCTCAGGAACCCCAAGCCCATGTCACCTTCCCCACATGCACACAGTGGCTTGGGAGGGCAGGAGTCAGACCAAAGCAATGTGCCAGTAATTTTATAAACACTTATTTATTTCAAAAATACTAGAGAGGAGAGATTTAGATTAAAAAAAAAAAAAAAAAAAAAAAACACAGTCATGTACAGAAACAAAAATGTATTGGACCAAGGGAGAGAAAAGGGGACACCCTTGGCACCCAGAAGGAAGGACAGTGGAAAACTATTTACACATCATTTATAAAAGAGCACATCTATAAAAGAGTGTAATACCAAAGTATAAATGCAAAATATAGTGGCACATCATGGAAGAGAGACCAGTACCTCGTGGACATGGGCAGTGGGGGAGCGGGAGGGTGTGGCTTTGTCTCAAGGCCGCTGGCGGTGTGTGGTGCTCCCCGGGCTGGCCACAGCCGTGGGGCACGGAGGTGATACGCTGTGAGACCCCATGGAAACGACCCAGAGGAAACCATCTTTTCCAGAAAAAGGAAATGTGAGTTTAGGTGGTCAGTGTGTGGCGGGCCCCATGGGCAGCACCTACGCACCCTCAGCTGGAGGCCAGGCAGGCCCAGCCCTGGCCCCGAGCCTCCAGGCTCTGCACTGGGCGCTGGTCCCGGCCAGCCTGGCCTGCTCTGAGGCGACCTGGGGTTCCCTGTCTGTGGTGTTCTCAACAGTCCCTGATGGCCCCATGGGAACACTGGACCAAGTGTTGCTCACGGTGATTAAATAAAAGACGTGCAGTTGGAAGGGGCCTGCGCAGGGGAGGACCTCGGGGGAGCCCTGGAACTCCTTCAGTGCACGGGCCTGGTGGCAGCTCCTTCCTGGGTCAGGTGGCTGTGTGGAGGACAGAGCCTTGAAATGCTCCAGGAGCCCCAGAAAACTACCTTGTCGCCAAGGGGAGGCCCCATGAGAATCTCCTGCCTCAGAGGAGCAGGGAGGGAAGGGAGACTGTCAGAGACCCAGGCCTTTGGGGCACCTGATGTGCGAGGGTCCCCTGGCTTCCCTGGGCCAGCGCCTCCACTCCTACCCCGGGGACCCACTCAGGACTCAAGCTTTCTATCCAGGATTCGCAGTGCACGTCACAGGGAGCTGGAGCTGGATGCTGGGACCCAGGGAGGACAGAGTGAAGACCCCCAAGGCTGGCTGGGTTTAGCACCCCGTGTCCCCTTGACCCCGCAGCCGTCTCTTCTGTGAGAACGGGAGAGCGCGCACCAGCCCGGGGGGCTGAGCTGCAGCAACTGCAGGGTGGCGCGGTGTGCGTCCTCCCGGGGACGGAGTTCTCCAGACCACGGGCCTTCAGCGTGGCGGGTCAGGACAGCAGGCGGGGCCTTCTCCAGGGGAGGTGGAGGCGATGGCACCTGGAGACAGCCGGGGCAGGAGGTCCAGGGAGAGACGAGGCCAGGGCGGTCCTCACAGCTGCTCCCAGCTGGCCTGGGAGCTTAGTCCGAGCCCCAGGGGTGACAAGCCTGATGGCCCCTGGAGTGGCAGCTGCAGTCCACAGAGAGGGGACTCCACAGATACCAGACAGAGGCGGCTCACAGGGGCCGGGCTGCGGAGGCGGCGGTGCAGGAGGACAGTTGGTGCACAACGTAGGTAGTCGGGCAGGACTCTGTGGGACCCTGGTGCCCCCTGGCGCAGAGCCCTGGGCCAAGTGCGGCTCCCTGGTCCTTTGTCGGGCAGGGCGAGCCCTGGCAGCTGCAGCAGTTCCAGCTGGTGACCCGGGGCTGCTGCTACCTCTGCACGATGTCGCTGATCTCCTTCACGGAGCTGAGGAGCTTGCTGAAGTCCTGCGTGGCCGCGGGGGCCGCCCCCCGCGGTGGCCGGGCAGATCTGCAGCTCGCGGAGGCTGCTCTCCAGTTTGTTGATGGCCTCTCGGAAGGCGAACTTGTTCCGCATCTGCTGGATGGAGTCCACGTAGCTCACGCAGAACGTGTAGAGGTTCTTGCCGGCCTCCAGCACCGCGCTGTGGCTGGCCATCTGCTCCGAGTTCCGGGAGATGGCGAGGCACAGGGCCTCGGTGCTGTCCAGGACCGCGCCCTTTGTGATGGTGCCGCTGGCGATCCTCTCTGGCGGCTGGCGGGTTTTCCTAAGGGACACGCGGGTGGATATGAGAGGAACAAAGGCCGTGGACGAAGGCTGGTCGCCTGCTTGGGCTGAGGATGCTGCTGGCAACATGGAGGGGACAGGGGCTGGGCTGGTGGGGGTGCCGGGAGGCTTGGTGGCTGATGGTGGCTTGGGCTGTGGACGGGAGCACAGGCTTTTTGAGGCCTTCTCCTGGAGGGCTGGGTTTGGTGGTGTCACTGTTCACAGCATCGACAACCAGACTGGCGGCCTTCGTTTTCGCGTTGACGCCCGTGTCCCCTGCAGCTTCCTGGCCAGCGCTCTGCGAGGGCTTCCCCACTTTCCCTGTGGAGGCTGGGGGGGGCGGGGGCGCGGGCTTGAGCTTGGACAGCCGCCCCTTGTCCCTCCCTGGTGACTCGGAGGGGTGCCTGTGCCTTCTCACTCTGGGCTCCTCGGCCGGGGCCTTGCTGGGGCCCCCAGAAGTACCTGCCCCTGACCTGCTGGTGGGGGGCGGTGGCTCAGCTGCAGCAGGGGCCCCTAAGGCACTGCCCTTCCCAGCCTCGTCCTTGTGGGGGAGGCCAGAGGACGGAGCCACCACGACCTGCCCACGGAGGAGCTTTGGAGTTGTGCTGGGAGGGCTGGAGCCCGGGCTGGCCCCCGCGCTGTCTCTGAAGACCTCGTCGGCGGCGTCCTCGCTCTTCTTTGCCAGCCGGGGTGGGGGGGGGGGTCACCGTGCCTCTGGCCACCTGCTCAGGCCTGTTCTCGCTGGCCCGCTTCCGGGGCAGAGCTGGCTTCTCACTCTTGTGCCCCGCGAACGTGGAGGAGTCAAACTGCCTCCCGGTGGACGGCAGGTCCCGAGGCAGAGTGACGGACCTCCACTCCGTGTCCTTGGCCCCGTGGGGCACGCAGGAGGCCGAGCAGGACCGCAGGAAGCGCTTGCTGGCGCTGCCGCCACCCTCCTCTTCACTGGCGGCTAGTCGGGCTGCTGGTCAGCGTGCTGGACTTTTTCCACAGGTGGGGAGAACGGAAGCCTGAGCCCCCAGGCTCCCGGAAGGCTCCATTGGGGACACCAGCTCCGTTGCTGGGCTTCGGGGCCTTGGCGGGCTCAGCTGTGTCTGAAGGGGTGGGAGCTGGCGCCCCATTGCTGGCTTCCCGGCCATCTTCCTCACTGGCCGCCCTGCGCTCAGGCTGACCGTCCATCTCCCGGAAGGAGCTGCTGCGCTTGGGAGGAGTCGGGGCCGTTCTCTTCTTCTTCTTGATGAGGGCGCTGAACAAGTTGGTCTTCCTGTCTTTGGGGAGAAGGCGCTCGTCTTCATTCAGGCCGCCGTCGGGGGCCCCTCGCTCTTTCCGAGGGAGCAGCGGAGACACAGCAGGCTCCTGGTCCAAAGGGTCTGAAACACAGGGGCAGGGGTGAGCGCCCAGGCTGGGCAGCGGGCGCAGCTCCCAGCGGAGCCTCGTGGAGCAGCCGGTGGGCCTGCCGACGGGCTCTGGGCCCACCGCCACGAGGCCCAGGCCAGCTGCGCCTCTCTACTCGCCCCAGAACTCTCCCACCTGTGAGACGTGGGGCGGAAAGCCACAGCCCAGGTGTGAGCGAGATGATGAAGGCGGGGCTCCGCCCGTCCTCGACCAAGACAGGACCCGCAGCGCAGGCTGGCCCGGCCTCCTCGTCTCAACACGGTTCACTCTAGAGCTCAGAGTCCCTCCAGTGTCACTCACTGGTCAGTAAGAGCAGCGGCAAGGTCGGCCAAGGGGTCAGACGGGGCTCTCAGGCCAGCCACCAGTGGAGGGTCCCACAGGGCGCCACCTAGAGGCGGAGGCCGCGTGCCACAAGGGGCGCCACCTAGAGGGGAGGCCGCGTGCCACAAGGGGCCACCTAGAGGGGAGGCCGCGTGCCATAAGGGGCGCGGCCGCAGGCCGTGGCGGGGGAGAAGCAAGGAGGGGCTTTTGCGGGGCACCCTTCACACACGCACACTGGCTCACAGGGGCGTCTCTTTTGGTGGTGCTGAGGTCATGCCGGGTCCTGACGCGGACTCTCGAGTGCTCTACCACTAAGCCACTCCCCGAGCCCCATAGGAAACCTGTTTGGTCCTGCCCGTGAATGACGGATCCCTCAGAGGCGGCCTCGAGGGGACAGCTGTCTGTCAGCACCCTGTGGCTCAGAACACGGCTGTGGACCACTGGGCCTTCAGCAAGCACTGCGTTGCCACGGTGGCCGCTCCCCCAACTGGAATCACGGGGACTACCAGAAGGACGAAGGCAGAGGACTCGGGCGCTCCGCGTGCCGCTGGTCCGGCACACAGGCTCACCTTTCACTCCTCTCACTAGTGTGAGTGATGGCAGAAAACGGCTGGGCCCGCGGATCTGCGGTGAGCACAGCCCTCCGGGACCCCCATCAGGACCTGGCCTGGTCCTGCCCCTTCCCCCTCGCCCATCGGGCCCACCACCAGCGTGTGCAGGAGCCGCTGCAGACCCAGACACCTGGACCCGCTGACCTCCAGCAGAGCCCAGTCTGCCGGCTCTGGAGGCAGCTGCGCCCTCAGAGCGGCGCCTGGCACCAGAGGCTCGGGTGAGTGTTTGCCGACATCATCCTTGGTGACCAAGGCTCGAGGCCCTCCTGCACTGGTCCCTCTCCCAGGCTCTCCTGGGTAAGTGCGCTACAGAGACGCTCTTTCTAGAGGCCACGAGGGAGAACCTGCTCCACAGGCATCTGCTGGCTCCACTCAGCCCCAACAGACGGACAGATGGACGGACGGACGGCGCCTATTGTGCCTTCACAACAAGCTGCTCTGTTTGGTTCCATATTTATTACTGCTGCATCTGCCTGAAAGATGCCTCCAAACGTGGTGGACGATAGATGGAGAGGCCTCGTAGCCCTCTGCCTTTTGCCTGAGCCAGCCAGGAAGCTGAGGGCTCCTGCATGACCCCCGGGAGGGGTGGTGCGCGGGGAGGAGCCTGGCTCCATCCGGAGCGGGACCTGATGGGGCCGCCTACCTTCGGTGTGGGCCCGCTCATAGCTTCCCCGACGGGGGCTGGGCTGGGAACATACCGCTCTCCCCCTGGCCCTTGGAGTGGGGCGTCTCGGGCACGTCGGTGGCATCTTTGTGCTCGGCAGCTCTCCTGGAGGTCCTGGTCTTGGTGGGCAGCTCTGGGGCCTGCAGGAAGGTGCTGGTGGCTCCGTGAATGCCCTGCTTCCCCAGCTCCTTTTCCACTTCTAAGAATCACACACACAAGGCCCAGCAGCCATCAGCGACAGTGTCAGCTCAGAACGGGCGCCCCTTTCCAAGACATCAGTGGGCATCAGTGCTGTTTCAGAGCAGGGATACAGATGCTGAAGGAAGCACTGAGCGTTTTCCAGAACTCTGCAGGGCCACCAAAGACAGCCCAGTGCCAACACTTGTGGCCTGCTTTCTGGGCTCAGAAAACTCGCTGACCCGTGCGCCCGTGCCAGAGGAAACTGCAGGCTGCAGGCCGGAGCCGCGCCTGGCTGCCCCAGCCCCACCGCTCTCCCCACGGCAGGCACCCTGGACATTTACCGTCCGAGATACTGGACTCCTGGAACATGGTCTCAAAGGCTTGGTGGATCTCGGCAAACGAGGGCCGGTCAGAGGGATTCCACTGCCAACCTAGAGAGAAGAGGCCCAGGTCAGACCGCCCACAAGCCTGCTAACAAGCGTGGGGTAGCAACTCCCAAGGGACGGTCTGGGAAAAGGGATTCCAAGCCTGTTATCACATGATGCTGTCACAAGTTAAAGTGACAAATGCCACTGTGTCCCATTATAGACAATAAGAATTTGAAAAGGCATTACCAATTGGTAGGAACATGAACTGCAAAACCCTAGAGAGACACTAACAGTAAAAATTGCATTTATAAATATATTTTCCCAGCCCCACCGTCATGGGTGTTGAGAATTAATAAGGCAAACAGCCTGTTTCTACCTCATCCTTACTTCACGGTTATCCAAGCCTGAAACTTCTCCAGTGAAGAAACACTATTAAAACAAGACTTTTAAAACGAGGATGAAAAGCCAGTGTGGCGAGCATGTGGTCGCTCTCAGACGCTCCCGAGGGGAGTGCAGGTTGGCACTACCTTTTCTGGATGGTAATCTGGCATACTTTGTCAAAATTTAAAATGCACACAGTTCTTTGGACAACGCAGCTTTCAGATACCAGGTAAGTGCACAGAAACACACACGAGGATGTGCATTCCTGCCTCGCTTATGATGGTGAAAACCAAGCAAGTACACAAAGCCACCAAGTGCCCGTCCCCAGAGGGCTGGAGGAACGAGTGGAGTCACTGGATGGAAAGCTGGGCAGATACACGCCAGTAGGGGGGCTCTGAGAGAGATCTGACGTGTGGGCGAGGAGAGGCGAGGACAGGCGTGCCTGTCACGCCACGTGGAACACAGGTTGAGGGAGTGAACGAACGATCACACACACCTCAAGAACACACAGGAACCACACAAATGTACAATACAAACACACACGCACCGACACGTGTGAACAGTGTGAAACTGACCGGGTGGGCACTGCCTGGCTAGAAGAACGCAGTGCTCAGAGGCAGGGCCCAGGAACTGCACTTATCAAGGAGAAGCCTGGGTTTGGTATCCACCTCTCCCACTGAATTAGGAGAACAAGCAACTCATTCGTACGTCACCTGTAATACAGGTGTACGGGAGCACTAAAAAACGTCTAAAGATATACATCAGGCTGTTGCAGCAGGCGCTCCGGAAGCACGGAGCAGAGAGCCAGGGGAGGCGCAGCCGCCTGCTGCCCGCCCACTCTCTTGCACTGCTCGAGTCCCCCAACCCCAGGCCTGGACACCGTGCCGGGAAGCTCACATGCTCGCATGAGCTCGTAGACCTTCTCTGGGCAGCCTTCGGGGCGCTCCATGCGGTAGTCTTTCTCCAGCAGCTCGTACACCTGGGACAGGTCGATTCCCGGGTAAGGAGACATGCCGTAGGTAGCGATTTCCCAAAGCAAAACTCCAAATGCTAAAAGAAAACAGACAGAGAGGCTCACTGAGATGCGTGGGGTCTGAGCATGCTGCATCGAAGTCTGGCATCCTGTACGGCAGACATCAGAAGTCACCCTCAAAAGTAGCCAGGCCCACGGGGCAGGACAGGACTGTCGGCTCACATCACAGCCCAAGCCAGGCTGAGGAGAAGGGGTAACCAGGACCACCGGGTGGAGGGCACCTCCTTCTCAGCTCTGCGCCTGTGCAGGGCACCCCTGCTTTCTGGGTACACAGGGTTATCTCTAATCCCTGGGCTTCCAACTCTAAAAAAAAATTCCATGAAAATTTTTTCAAAGACTTGAAATCCCCATTTCCCACCAATGGAACCAGGACTCCATGAAGGAAAATGATTCAGGTGTGGGGGAGGAAAGGAACCTGGACTATTGCATGGTCTCAGACACAGGTGTGTGGAGGACTGCAGGGTAATGTCAGAGGACCGGGAGCCATGTTCTCACTGGCCAGAGGGAGATGGACTGAGTGTCAACAGGAAAACAGCCACAATGGCTCGGAACATGTCCATATGTACGAATCCAAGAGCTCATAATAATGCTACAAAAGACACACAACAAGAACCTAACTGGTCACCACTGAAGCATGCCAAGAGTCAAACTGTTGCTTAGAAAAGGGGTACATAAAGGCAGAATAGCAAGTGTCCACCCCACCCTTCCAGAGGACCTGAGAGCACACCACCTTCTCTGACACACCATTAGTGAAAGAATCAGCCTGAATGCGACCTCTACCTGGACATGACCATGACCCCCATTCACTAGGACACTGGAGTAAAAGGCACACAACAGACCTCACCCCTCACCATGGGACCCAAAGAGCAAAACCCAGAAAACGGGAGACTCTAATGGAAAAATGACAGGGCTTCTTCAATAAATAAGTAGCAAGATGGTGAGGGGAGACTTAAGGGACAGATCAACTACTGTGAGATGTGAACTATATTTGAATCTTAGTTCAAACTGTGAAAGAGAATACGAATTTTATGATTTGATTGGCAATCTAATCTGAATGCTGGATATTTGATAATCAGAAATTCCAACAAGGGGCTGTTGGTAGAGTGCTTGCCTCACATGCACAAAGCCCTGGGTTCAATTCCCAGCCCCCCCCCCCCACACAAGAAATTCCACCAAGTTTGAGGGCAGCACTATGGTCATGCTGATAAATCCATCTTTATGAGATGATACTGGAATGTCTAGTGCAGAATATAGGAAGTCTGGGATCTGTCTCATGATAACGCGGGGCAGGGGAGTGGACAGGAGTGGAGGACACAAGACCGCCATGAGCCAATGACCATTATGGCTGGCTGACGGGTACAGGCGCTCGTTCTGACTGTCATCTTCAATGTATCCTTACAATTGTCTTAACAAAGAGTTCTTTAAAAAAATTAAAATAAATAATCATCACACGAGACTTAAGAAACAAGTGTCTTTTAAAATGCCCAAACCACACTAAGCAAAATTCCCTGCCCAGGGAAAGATTCTGGGTACATGCAGGGCAGCTGGCTGCCCCAGCAAACCCAAGCAGTGATCTGAGAATGACCGCGTGAGATGGCGTGGACAGCAGCTGTCAGTAAGCTATGCTGGGCTATCAGGGTTTGGGAAGAAAGAGGGAGAAAGGATTTTAAAAGGAGAAAGAAAGAAACAAAATAAGACTGGGAACAAAGTAATGAAGGGAAAGACATGGAAGGCAAGAACCCAGGGCGGAAGGCGGGAGGGAGTGAAAGGCTCGCCCGGGTGGGGCCTTACCCCAGACGTCAGACTTGATGGAGAACTTGTTGTAGGCCAGGCTCTCAGGGGCAGTCCACTTGATGGGGAACTTGGCTCCAGCATGAGCTGTGTAGGTGTCCCCCGTCATTAGCCGGCTCAGGCCAAAGTCAGCCACCTTCACCAAGTGGTTTTCCCCTACTAGGCAGTTTCGGGCAGCAAGATCTCTGAGAAGGGAAGGAGTTCATCCGTGAGGGCCTCTGGCTGGCCCAGACCCACCACTGCTAAGCAGAGGTGCAACACGACTCTGGGAACACTGAGTCTGGTCCCAGGAAGCTTCGGCACACGCCGGGGGCAGCGCCAGTCCCCAGAGGCGGTGCTGGGAGCAGACCCTCTGGGCCTGTGACCTAGACTTGATCACTTTGGGACTCAGCGTCCTCAGCCATCAAGCGAAGACAAGAGGAACCATGCCCACCTCTCAGGACTGCTGGGAGAGGCGATGAACACGTAAGGTGCCTCTGCGGGCACCGAGAACAGAGGAGCTCCTCTAAGTGTGGCGACTGCCAGGCTGTGCCAGGCACAGGGGACAAGCACTCAGCCAGGCCCCTGAGCGCAGGAAAAGCATGTCAGCGCGAGCCTGCCCACCTCCTGCCCGAGTCCACAGGAGGCGTGCAGTCCAGCCGCAGCGCTCTGCTCAGACTGGGCTCCCTGCCCTCCTCTGCTTCCTGGTGCCACCTGACACGCTCTACGAGCCCTCTCCGCCTGACCCGCTCCCCGCACCTCGGTTCTCCCAGGGAGGCAGGTGTCTGATCTTTGGTTCATGGATGTTAACCATGAAATCACAGGCAAAGTGGAATGCAGGGGTAAGGCGAGGACACAGCTCAAGGCGGTGGCTGCAGAGACAGCTTGATCACCAGCAATGAGAGAAATTAAATTCAGAGGAGTGGTCCTAATAGGATTTTGGCAAAACATTTAAAGTTTGCCTGAATGGAGGGGGACAGACCTAGCCATGCAAGGCAAACCACAAGTCAAGAAATCTCAATTTACAGCATCAGAGGGTTTGCTCTGTTGAGTGACAGGAGCATCTGGACTGGGCTCTTGTGGAGCATAGAAAATCCGTCTTAGGAGGAGCTGCCAGCATTTCACACGCGCTGCTCACTTCCTTGCTAAGAAATCTCATGTAGAGGTTTCACACTTGAGTTCATTGGGTGGGAAAGGTCGGCGGCAGCATGGAAAACACCACACAAACGAGTCTGGCAAAGCCTACCAGGTCCTGCCCTGTGTGGGCACCCCTCTGCTGGGAAGCCACGTCCACCCAAAGTGTGACACCATGGTGCCTGGGCTCTCCTGAGGCCTGATTCTCCAGGCCTTGAACCAGCAGCCACTGACCCAGGTCTGCACGCGTGCGGTTCTGACCACCAGGAAACGTCCCTGAACCAGGCAACAGCAACCGCCACTGCTGTAGCCGTGAGCGCCAGGGAAAGCAAGCTGCGCTCAGCAGAGGCCTCACCGCCCAGCGCCGGCCTCGGAGGAACGGCGAGCACGTGGTCTCCAAGGGAGCTGGGATGCCGGGAAGGACGCCTCCTGTGAGCTTCATGTACTACTCCACTTACCCGAACCGGTGCTGGAGTGACAGGATTCTTACTCTGGGGATGAGCTGTTCCCCTGGTCCAGGGTCCATCCTGGATGACGCCCAGAGCACTCTGTCAGGGACCTAGCTGTGTCTCTGTCCTGAGGCCAGGAGTGGCCAGCACTCACACCAGGGGCTGACCCTGAAGGCTGGGCCTTTTGAGGAGGCTGCCCAGCCCCACGTGTGCCTCCTGGCAAGGGTGGTTCCAGCCTACCTGTGGATGAAGTTCTTCTTCTCCAGGTACTCCATGGCCGAGGAGATCTGCGTGGCCATGTACAGCAGCACCACCCCGCGTTCACCTCCTGCCGGTTGCACTCTCTCAGGTAGTCCAGCAGGTTCCCGTAGGTCATGAACTCCGTGATTATGTAGAATGGGGGCTCCCGGGTGCAGACCCCTGCCAACAGGACACGGAGGGCTTCGGCATGTGGCTCTGCCCAGCTGAACACACCTGGCAAGGCCTGGCTCAGAAGCAGATTCCGGCTCTGCCCCTGTGTCCGGTGCCCAGCGTCTCACATGGTTCCAAGCACCTGCTGCTTGAGACCGTGCTCCTGGGCCAGGGGCGTGGCCACCCTCTTCCCTCAACCCTGAGAGCCTGAGCTGACACAGGCAGAGGCTGCCAGGGAGATGGGCAGGGGGGCCAGGCCCCACATCTAGGGCCAGGCCATGGCCAGGCTATCTGCAGTGGTTACGTCACATCACCGCCCCCCAGAGTCAGCGTACGTCGGCTCAAAACCCTAAGGGAGTGGTGCTGGTGGCTCTTGCCACGGCGCCCGTGTCCCTTGGGCCCTCTCTGCCGAGCCCCACGCACCCAGCAGCTGCACCAGGTTCGGGTGCTTGATCTCCTTCATGACTGCGGCTTCCTTCAGGAACTCCTCCACCTCCATGGTGTCCTCCTGCAGAAGGAAGGACAGAAGGAGGGGATGGTGAGGTCATCTCAGCAGACACGCGCGTGCGGCGGGCGCACCTGGGTGGCTCACGTGAGCTGGAACCTCAATGTCCACTCAGCCTGGGCCACCCCTGTCCACGGCCACGCTGCTGTGGACGGGTGACTCCCCTGGAGGCACTGGCTTTCCCCTGTCCTGAGCTTCTGAATTCCCTCCTGGGGCCAAGGGTCAAAGGTGGCTTGCACACGTGGCACCAGAGACACTGATCTGACCCCCACCGTCGGAATTTGCCCCCTCACTCCTATTGCTGCGGGGGGGGGGAGGGACGGGAGGACTGGACTGTGAGGCCCCGACTTCCAGTCCACCCTGGCTTGCAAGGACGCGCTGGGTGGTGACTGTGTGCAGGTGGGCACTAGGGCCGCGTGTGGATGGGGCATCTTTCCTGCTGCCCCTTCCCCTCTCTTTGCTTCCTGGCCACCACGGGGTGGCACCTTCCTCCACCACACCCTTCTTCTGCCTCACCTTGGGCCCAGAGCAATAGAATTGGCCGACCAAGGACCCAGACCTCTAAAGCCATGGCCCTGAATAAACTTCTCCCCTCTAAGATTTTCTTGTCAGGTGTTTTGGTCACAGCGATGATAAGCTAACCCAGTTGGCACTGCCAAGGAAGGCTGCTTCACAGCGTGGCACCAACAGGAGCTGGGCTGTACAGGCGGGCGTGCCGCGGACTCCTGGTGCAGCAGGCGCCACAGCCCTAACAGGCCGCACGCGTGTCCCTACAGGTCACGTGGCATGAGTCCACAACACATAATGCCAACAGGGAGAGGAAGACACGGGCAAACGCCTGCACAAATGCCTCCCACACCTCCTCACGTAGCACAGCGTGGGGTCTCAAGAGCGGTGGCCCTGCCACAGTCTTTGCTGTGGCCTACATCCATCAGCTGCTTTGTGACGTAGGCTGAACTGACCATCAAGACCAGAGGCAAGCGGTGGGGACCAGCAGGCCTGTCCAGCTGTAATCACCACCCGGCTGAGGGTGAAGGAGGCGGCGGGCGCCTGTTTCCCTGGGGGTCTCAATCTGTCTGACGGGGGCGCGGCTCCCTGACGAGGCTTTCCCAGCCTTCCGGCCGCAGGTGGAACCCCGCACACTGCTCCTGCCTCTGCTGAACAAAGGAGCTGCCATGCTCTTCCTGCACCGTGGCTGGGCCGCCCTCCCCGATGGGCACCTCGGGAGGCTGGCAGCCTTCCCTGGGGCACCTGCGTGGCTCGGCGTGGCACAGGCGAGGCGTGACCAGGAGGCTGAGCGTCAGCCCGCTACCCCCGCTTGGGCTCAGAGACGGAACTCAGAAACAATTTATTGCTCTTTAAAAACAGCTAGCTGCCCTTAATGTCAATTAAACATGGTTGTAGTCACTGCGACAAGCTGCACGGGCAGAACTCGTCCCTGTCACCGCCCCGGTGGCTATTTAATTCTTCCAAGTTTGCTCTGCTCTTGCCACGCTCAGCAGACCGTGCTGGCCTTGGCACGCAGGGCTGTGATTTACCAGGGTGACACACTACGTCAAGGGCTGGAGAGCGAGTGACCGCCAGAATGAAGGGACTGCTGCCGCCCACTGCAGGACCGAGGCCTTCAGATCCCTCGTCCGCCAAGACGCTGCTCAGAATGCAGCTCTCAAATGAGGCCTTCTGGACGCGGCGAGGCTTTCTCTTTAAAGTGCCACAAGATGAACCACGCGCAGTGAGCCGGCTTCAGAAGCCCCCCGTGCTCGTGCAGCTGCGACCTCTTCTGAAAGAGCCGCCCATGGAGGTCATGAAAGGCACCGACCTGCAGAAGGAGCCACACGGCTTTCAAAGGCACCCATCTCTTCCTGTCTGTTCTTCCTCTCTCCCCCTCCTTCCATAGCTCGCTTGTGCGCGCTCTCTCTCTCACACACACATAGTAAAACAATTCCTTCTTTTTCTTTCACAAAAATTAGTATGAAGGCTGGGGCTGGGGCTCAGTGGTACAGAGCTTGCCTGGCATGTGTGAGGCACTGGGTTCCATCCTCAGCATCACATAAAAATAAATAAAATAAACGTCTATCTACAACTAAAAAAAAAAAAAAAAAAAAAAAAGAAGTGTGAATTTGTCTCCCTCTGCTGGACTCCGACACAGTTCAATTTACCACCCACACTAACAACATCCGAGCTCTGTTAACTGAACATTCCTGAGCTCTCCTGTGATGCTCCTTTACTCTGTTGTTTTTTTTTTTTTTTTAATATTTATTTATTTGCTTTAGTTGTACACAATGGGTTTAAATGGGTTTATTTGTACATGGTGCTGAGGATCGAACCCAGGCCGCGCACGTGCCAGGCGAGCGCTCCACCGCTGAGCCACAATCCCAGCCCTACTCTGGTTTTAAATGTCCCCACCGTTCTCTGGAAGAGACTTCTTCCATTTACATACAGAACAACACTCGTTGGGACGAGCTGGGCGTAGGAAGAGGCCTGAGCGGACCGTTTGCAAGCTCATCTCTCCACCTGTTAACTGGCCTTGTCACAAGCATCACAAGCGCCGGCTGGCCCGGCCCAGGTGTGGACGGGCACTGAGCACGGCACAGCAGAGTGGTTAGGAGGATGGCCTCTCAGCTAGACTGACCTCGCTCTGCTGCCGTGTGACCTTGGTAGCCTACTGTTGGTCCTGAACATGTTCTGTCATTTGTGAAATGAAGGACTCTACCGCACACACCCCAGCGGGCTTAGGGCAGGGCACAGACGTGGGCAGCACCCAGGGGCACTCACTTTATTAAGACAGGGTCTCTACTCTAAGAGGGACAAGATGTGTGGCAGAAAGGTTTTAGAGAAGGTTCTAAAGAAGATGGGCTCTTGTCTTCTCAGGGCCTCACAGGGTCGAGGTGGAGTGAGCATCACAGGCAGGACCATGCGCCCCCTGCTGGCTACGAAGGGTATCAGAGTGGGCAGGACCTGGGGGTGGGGGCGGGCAGGCAGGAGCAGGCAAGCGGCCGGTGAGGCCCTGGAGGCACTGGCGAGGCAGGAAGGGGAGAAAAGGCAAATCTCCTAGATGCAGAATTGAGGCTTATATATACTTTTCATGGTGTTTGAGGAATAAGGACCTGAGTTACCATGGGGGAGGAAAAGAGAAGAGCTGGGCTTTGGAGCCGGGTGCCTGGGTTCAGATCTGAGCTCAGACTGTTGGCCTCAGTGTCTTCAGTCTTAACATGGGGATCACCTTAGTATTTCAGTACCCTTCTCTTCAGGCTGTGAGGATCAAATGAGACTCTATTAAGTAACACGCACTCAGAACTTTGCCAGACACACAGAAAGGCTCATTAAACGCTAGCCATTTGTGTGATTTCAACCCAGTCCTCAACTTCCACAGTGGAGATAACAAACACCTGAGCCTCGACCAGCCTTCCTCGACCAAGGGGTGGCACACTGTGCCGGCTCTGTGAGGGCCAGGCAGAGGGCAGGTGAGCTCGCTGCGGTGGCTCCTGCCTCCAGACAGGGACACCACGTGCTCCTTCCCCGACTAGCATTCTTCACTGACAGCGGGGCCACCCGGAGAGGCCACCAAGAGCGGCACCCACAGTGGAACCACGTCACTCACTAGTGAGCAGGGCCGGCAGCCCCCAGAGGCGGCCCACACTGCCAGCCGCCAACGCCCGCAGCTGTGTGCTTCTTCGGATCCTGGAGTAGCGTGTGACATCAGGAAGCCACTCTGGTTTCTGGAACTAAAGAATGTGACCTTCCCTCTAAGGCATGGACTCTGCACCTGTCCCCAAGCCTAGTCCCGTGACTCAGCCACTGTGGGAAGGCACCTGGAAGGTGGGAGAGCCTGGCAGCACCAGTCTCAGCACTGGTGCCTACCTGACCTTGGAGACCCGGGGACACTCGGGTCTGCTTTTCCCAGCATGGAAGTTTCCGTTCTCAGCACTAGGGGGCGCTCTCACTCCAGGGACGAGCTCCAGCATCGCAGCAGGGAAAAGGCAGAGGGCCGACAGTGAGAACCGCCCTGGAGCCCTAGGTTTCTTCAGAAGAAAAACAAGCTGGAAACTACAGACATTTCGCTGGCAAAGAGGGGGACAGTCCATTAACAGAAGGGGCAGGGATGGAGAGGACAAGCGTGCGGCCTGATGCCTCCCCAGAGGAGGCCGGGCACAGAGAACTGGAACCTGCTGGGACACCCAAGGACTTGCCTTCAATCTGCCCACAGCAGCTGTTTTACTTAGAGCTCCAGCTTTTAAACCCCGAGGAGCTCTACTTCCTCCTCCTAGGGGTGCCCATCCCTGCCACACACAGCAGGGCAAGCCTCTGCTTCCAGGGCTGCAGAACAGGAACTCTCCTCCCAACGACCACCTCTGGCACCGCGATGCTCAGCACCCGGCTGAGGGCAGCTCTCGGCCTTCGCGGAGCCACGCCAGGACGACGAACGGATCCAACCAACCCGCAGGGAGACGGGTGCAGAGCGGAGGAGGCGACTGCTCAGCACCCACGGAGCCCTGCCCTTGCAGGAGCTGCCGCTTCAGGGAGACCCAACCACCCCCAGGGCGTTGAGCCAGGCCCACCTTCAAGGTCTTCACGGCCACGGTCAGGCTGTACTTCTTCCACACGCCCTCGTACACCTCCCCGTACTGGCCGCCGCCCAGCTTGTGCTTCATGGTGATGTCCGTGCGCTCCATCTCCCACTTGTCGTAGTTGGGGGACACCCCCGTAGACCGTGGGCTTATTGCGCTTGGGGGCTGGGTAATGGAGAGTGGTGATGAGCCCGTCTGCCACCGTGGAGTGATGGTGGACCAGCTCCGCCAAGGTGTTGAAGCGGCTCTCGGAGGAGACGTAGAGCTGAGGGGAAGAGGGGACAGCTTCAGCCATGGCGCAGACGCTCTCCAGCAGGTCAGGCCAGCCAGCTGGACCTTGTGAGCGCACAGCAAAGCCTCCGATGGCTCCCCACACCTGGCTGAGCGCGGGAAGGTCACCTAGGCTGCCCTCCTCTGCGCATGCTGCTGAAGCAGAAAGGCACAATGAAAGGCGGCAGGGTCTCTGCATCGCAGCTCTGCCTGAATCCTCCTTCTCACCCCCAACCTTCACGTGTCTAGTTCTCCCTTGCCCCTAGGGCCAGTTTAAATGTCCCTGGAGTCTTCTCTGATCACTCATCCGAGTCACCACCCAGCAGGTGTGACCTGTGTTACTTCTCTGCACGGTGCTCATTCCCGCTAGTAACTTCCTACTCATCTGCTTGCCCACTGGCTGCCTCCACCTAAGGGCCCTGAGCTGTCCTGCTTATCCTGCAGCCTCCACCACTGGGAACAAGTGAGCACAGCCAGGTGTAGTGGCGCACACCTGTAATCCCTGCAGCTTGGGAGGCTGAGGCAGGAGGATTGAGAGTTCAAAGCCAGCCTCAGCAACTTAGCGAGGCCCTAAACAACTCAGTGAGACCCTGTCTCTAAATAAAATACAAAAAAGGGCTGGGGATGTGGCCCAGTGGTGGAGTGTCCGAGTTCAATCCCCCGTACCCGCTACCAAAAAGAAGTGAGCACAGAAAAGCTGCCTGATAGTTAATTAGGGAACAGAACTTAATGCCTGTTGATTAGAAAACAACTTAATTTGTAATTACAAATGGACAAACCTAGACTGAAACTGTGATCAGAGATGAAAACTGCTAAATAAAATGCATGTCTCCTTTGCACGGCTGCCTCTGGCTTCATCAGGGCAGAGACTTCCAACCCAGTGCTATGCCCATGTGGGCTGCCTCCCAGGCCAGGAGCGAGTGGGGCCCTGGAGGCGCCAGCACTGCCTCTGCCATCACGGGGAATAAGCAGAAGGCCTTTAGGACGCAAGGGCATCAGAGTCCCTGTCTGATATCCACGGCAGGCGAGGAGCGTGCCTGACAGAGGGAGAGGGAGGGAAGGCGCGAGCTAGTGGGAACTCCCAAGTGGGCTGCGACCACCACTTTCCCTTCTCTCCTGTCTCAGAGATGTGGAGACACACACCTCCTTACCACAAGTAGCTCTGTACTAAAATCCACACCGAGAACACTCAGGCTCCAGGTGTATGACAATCTATTTGCTTGCTGAAGGTGGGAAAGACACCTAAAATCACAACTAGGTACTCTGGTCCAACTGCAAAGTTGTGGAGAGAAGGAACACAATTTGGGGACAATAGTGACATTTGGTGTGTCAAGGTCCTGGTGGGGGAGGAACAGGGTCAGGCCTTACCTGCAGCTATGACATTTTATTACTTTAAAACAGAAATGTGGGGGGCTGGGATTGTGGCTCAGTGGTAGAGCGCTTGCCTAGCACATGTGCGACCTGGGTTCGATTCTCAGCACCACATAAAAATAAACACATGTGTACAACTAAAGCAAATAAATAAATATTTTGGGAAAAAAAAAAAAAAAACAAAACCAGAAATGTGGGGGGAGGAGGCTGGGATTGTAGCTCAGCGGTACAGTGCTCACCTAGCACACTTGAGGCCCTGGGTTTGATCTTCAGCACCACGTAAAGAATGAATAAATGAAATAAAGGTATTATGTCCAACTACAACTAAAAAGTAAATATTAAAAAAAAAAAAAAAAAAAAAAAGGAAATGTGATGCACACCTGAAATCCCAATGACTTGCAAGGCTGAAGCAAGAGGATCCCAAGTTCAAGGCTAAATTAGAAAACTCAGCAAGACCCTGTCTCAAAATAAGTAAGTAAGTAAGTAAATAAATAAATAAGTGAGGACTAAAGACGTGACTCCGTGGCAAAGCGGCCCTGGGTTCAACCCCCAGTACATGAGAAGAGAAGAGGAGAAGCCCGAGGCACACGAGGCAGGGAACGGGTCTCTGGCTCCTGGTGACATGAAGCACCTTGCTGTCATGGTCTGGGGACCCCCGTGCTGAAGGCCTGGCCTTCAGGGTAGCAGAACCTCTAGGGGGGCCTTGTAGGAGGTTCTTAGGCCTTGCTGGAGCCAGGCCCTCAGAAGAGAGTAAGGAGCACTCTTGGACTCGGAGTCTTTCTTCTTTGTTCTGCAGCACTGAGGATTGAACTCCGGGCCTCACGTGGTGCAAGTGCCCTACCAGAGGCTGCATCCCAGCCCCTCTGGTTCCCGAGAGGGTGGTTACTCAGGAGCAGGCGGGGCCCGTCCGCCTCTGCTTCCTGACTCACGACGTGACTGCCGATTCACACACTCACCACTGCCTGTGCTGTGCAGTTTGGATTTTCAGCCTCCCAAACTGAGAGCGAAATAAATTTCTTTTCTTTGTGAAGCTTGCGGCCTCAGGTATCTATCTCATTATGGTAATGAAAGGCTGACTACTGCAATTACTTCTGTAAATTTGTAATGTTAAGATAGTTAAAACATTCTTAAGCCAGGTGAGCTGGCCTACACCTACAATCTCAGTGACTCAAGAAGCTGAGGCAGGAGGATTCCAAGTTCAGGACCAGGCTAGGCTCAGTGGTAGAGTGCCCTGGATTCAACTGCCAGTACTCCCCTCCCCCCAGAAAAAAATTAAAGGAGGAAATAAAATCTACAAGTCGATCCCATCAATGCTTCTGAAGAAGATAAACAGGATTCAGTATCAAGGACATTTTTCTTTCCTTCTTTTTGCTTGAGGAGATAACATAAGCAAATTCTTAAAATTTAGGCAAGCCAAAGGCAAACTTCAGGCTTATGATTTATTTTTAATTTTTTTTTCAGTTTTAGATGGACACAATACCTTATTTTATTGATTCATCTTTGAGTGGTACCGAGGATGGAACCCGCACACACTGAGCGCCTCACACGTGCTAGGCAAGGGCTCTACCACCGGATCACAGCCCCAGTCCTCAGGTTAGTAATCTTTTAGTAACAATCTACTCAAATAAAACTCTGAGAAACCCAAGACTTGTCCATAAAGACCCTTCAGCTCTGGGGAACTTGCTCCTCATGTGAAGACTGTGACCCTGGGACACCGGCTTGTGCCCGTGCAAGATGGTGCCTCTGAGCGGCAGCGCCTACCGGGGTGAGGAGGCACAGCAGGAGGCCCCACTTTCCCACTTCAGAACACCAGAGAAACTTCCAGAGGAAGCGCTCAAGGGTCAAGGGGGGGCAGGACTGGACCCACGAGTGCACATGCACACGGTGTGCGAGAGCTGGGGCGTGGGGTGGAAGGGGCACCACCAAAGACCTGCCACCAGTTCAGCACCCACGCGGTGACCTCCACGGCGCTCTCCTCAGCGTTAGTCCCAGAGGTGAGTGTGGTCCAAAAGAAACAGAGTGGGGCAGGGGCGTGGCTCTAAAGCCCCCTCCAGAGAAGTCTGCCAGCTGTCCAGCGACTGCACTGCTGGCTGCCAATGTCCAGCCCCTCTTCTTTCAGGCTGGCTCAGCTGACGTGTCCTTCCCTCGAGGGAGAAGGGGGCAGTGAGAAGATGAGGGCCATTCCAACAGGGCGCTCCTGGAGCTGGGCACCCACTCCCCACTCTGGCCCATGCCAGGCAAGGAGCCCTGGCACAGCCGTGAGGAGCGAGGCCTGGGACCCATGTTTCCTGTTAAGGTGTGAAGCATGGAGTTGGCCTGACAGGAGCTGCCCAGCCCGAAGTTCAAGGCCTTCCGTCACACGGGAAGGTAAATGGCTCCCTTAAGCCCCAGTCCATGCAGAATTTGCCCTTGGACCTATTCCATTCCCTCACAGGCTGCTCTGCTGAAGCTTTTAGAACTACAGGAGGTTTCACTGGGTGGACAGACTTTGAATTTTTCAATAATTAAGTTTATAGACCCTGTGACTGAGTATCTTTCAACCTAAAGTTTACATGATACTCATTAAATATTAAAATCACCCTCCTTCAAATGCACCGCATAGTTGATTCACAGCCATGCTCCCCATGTCCCACTAACAGCTTACTCTGATGGCTTCCTTCTGATTAGTTCCAGTTTTCGAGCATCATTTTGCTGGTGCACTGGGTAATCACCAGGAATCCCAGGCATGTTCGGGGAAGATGGTGAAGTTCGCTCTGTGAACAGCATGTCATTACAGCTCCATATACACTTGGGGTGCATAGCCAAGTGTAGCATCCCTTCCCAACTATGCATGAACCCAAAGCCCTGTCAAAGAAACCCCCAGAACTGGCTTTGCTCCTAATGGCCCCCCTCACAGGCCTACCAGAACGCAGACATGTGTAATCTCTGGCAGCCTCAGACCCTGGGGTCCCACCTGGGATGCACCCTTCACAGGCTGCTCAGCAGGAAGTGAGCCTTAAGCTTCCCCCAGAGCCACGAGACCAGCAGGGAGGCAAGAGCCCAGCAGTTCCTAGCAATGCCCAGGCTCCTCTGAGAGGACTGGAGCCAGCGAGCAGGCTCTGCCTCAGCACGGTCTCCTCCACCAGGGTGGGCAGATCCTGGAAATCCAAGGTGCTTCATCGTCAGCCCTTCCTGACACTTCTGCCAAAGTACAAACCCAAATTTCACTCCTGTTGACCTGAACCTGAGATGTTTCAGCAGGCCATGAAAATAAGTGTCCACTGGGCACCTCGTTCAAGACAAGGAAAGACTATCCAGGGTAGGAATCACGGGACTTGGCGGTGGCATCTCACAGAGGTGACTGGGGCACAGACACAAATAAGGAGGGCTAGGAGAGATTTAGGCAGAGGTGGTGAAGGGACATCAGTCTTTACTTGTGCTATGTCCACAGAGGGCACAAACCTTGGGAGAGCATGGGAGGAGCCACTAAATCCCAGGGAATCTGGAAGTTTCTCAGACGGTCCAGACTCTTTGAGAAACAGTGGTGGCACCACCTGGCACGGGCCCTTTCAACAGTCCAGCTCAGAAGCTCTGCCCCGCCTGGCTGACTGGAAAGCTCAGGGCACGGAGAGAGGTGAACACGGGTCAGGAGGGTGGAGGCAGGTGGAATCCTGCGGCCCTAGAGAAGAATCGTTCACATTTGCTGTCTAAAGATTACCTGCCTTGAAAGTAAGAATGGAACTTGAAAAATCCCTGCATGTCCCTCTTAACAACCTTAAATTTGCCTTTTGGAAACCCACAAAGGATGTAAGAATATGTAACAACAAATCCCACCATTATGTACAACTGTCATGCACCAATAAAAGAACGTGGGGAAAAAGAGGAGTCCAGATGGGACTGTGTCAAGGCTCTGCTGCGGGCAGAGCACTCCTGAGAGCCGGGCCCCACTGTGAGGCAGCACCTCCCAGTCTCACGCTGCTGTCACTCCAGGGACGTCACACCACCTGACACAGCCCCCTCAAGTGTGGTTTTCATCAAGGAGCAGAGGGCTGAGATGTCTCCAGTGCTCAGACGACCAATGAGAGCTTCTTCCAGGGAGGGTGGAGGAGAGCTGGGTGCCCTGGCAGTCTGAAGAGCTGCCCAGGGGTGGACGCTGCCTTGGCAAAGGAGTGCCCTGTGCCCTACCTGGAACACAAGGACCCCATCTGGTGCCAACCAGCTGTTACACAGAGGGGCTAGCTTCTCCTTTATGAACCTCAGATTCTGCACATCACGCACCCTAATGTGCGTCTTTCTTTGTTCCCCTCTGAACAGTGTCTTCTACCAACCCCAGCTGATGAGCTGTCACACCAGATCGTGCCTGCCTGAATCTGCTCCAAGGCTGCTGGTTAAACAACAAGGGGAGGGCTGGGATTGTGGCTCAGTGGTAGAGCACTCGCCTAGCACCTGCGCGGCCTGGGTTCGATCCTCAGTACCACGTACAAATAAAATGCATTGTGTACAACTAAAGCAAATAAATAATAATTATTATTATTATTATTTTTTTGTGGTACTGGGGATTGAACTCAGGGGCACTCGACCACTGGGTCATATCTCCAGCCCTTTTTTTTTTTTTGTATTTTATTTAGAGACAGGGTCTCACTGAGTTACTAAGTGCCTCACCATTGCTGAGGCTGGCTTTGAACTCGCGATCCTCCTGCCTCAGCCTCCCAAAGTGCTGGGATTACAGGCATGCGCCACCGCGCCCAGCAAATAAATATTTAAAAAAAAAAAAAAACAAGGGGAAAGACTCCACCACCCTGCTGGGCGCGAGCCTCAGTGGTCACCCTGGGCACGTGGCTGGCCTGGAGAACGAGCACAGATGAGAAGCAAGCTGCTGGCTCCAGGAAATCACCTCCAGGTGGCGGTGGTGCGCCCTGATGCTCTGAGTCGCTAAAAATGGCACCTTGTGGCCTGGAGGCTCTTTCAAAGGGCCACCACCCCGGAGTCAGCTGACAGAAAGGAGAGACATACCTCTTCATGTGGGAGAAGGTCCCAAAACGCAAGTAAAGCAGCTCATCTGGAGTGGCACCTCGACAGCAGACTGCTTCTGCACACAAACTACAACACTGGTGCCAAAGACACCTGCGAGGGCGGAAGCAGGCTGGCAGGAGGACTATAAGTAGAGACGCGTGAAAAAGAGGGTAAGAAGCAGACACACGTTCATACGGCACAAATGAATGGGCGAGGCCAGCCAGGAAAAATGCTAAAAAGATAAGGAGGGCACTAGCCCACCAGATACAGCCCACCAGACACAGAAACACAGCGATTCCAGGTCTGGTACTGGCGTATGGATAAGCAGACCAACGGAAGAGAACAGGATCATTGGGCCCAACAGATACATAAATTTGGTATATTTCTACATGTACGAAAAAGATGAATTTAATAAATGGCATGAGGATGACTCAAAATATGACATGTACATATTAAATATGATGAGATAACCTTCATCAATCAGAATGACAGATGTTCTTACAAGTTTGATGGTATTCTATTGATGGGGTGAGGGGAAACAGGCACATTTGTAGGTTTTTGTGAGAGAACAAATTTGCAAGATTTTTAATGAAGGTGGTTTGGCAATACCCACACAAATATCAAATGCAAATAACCTTTGCTCAGTTCTAATATCCTGTCTTGCATATGTTTACACTGTAAACAAAGAAGAATGTGCAGTATATTTATTAACTGCAGGGCATGAGCCACTGTTGGGACTATGAAGTAAATGTAGTGAATTACGACCAGAAATTCTAAAAATTGAAACAGCACAGAATGGAATATAAAACATCAGACTGCATGACACACAGAAAGGTAAGTTAGGCCAAGGAAGTCCTGCTACTCACATGAGTACTGGGTGGTGAAGGGCAATGCTGCTCCCACAGTGGTGTGGATTTTTAAAAAGGTTCGCAGCAACCTCTTAACAGCACTGTTTACAATAACAAAAGACTGGAAGCAACCTAAATTTTGTCCAGCAGGTAACTGTTTTAATAACTGGTGGTCCACCCACTATCCAGTCCATAACAAGAATGAGGCAGCTACCAAGGAACAACCTCCAAAATACCTCATTAGGAGGCTAAAGGCAAGATGCGGAAAGACGCTTGTGCATCTTTTTTTAGGGAAACATACATGTCAATAAATTTTGAAGAAACTGGTAACAGTGTCTGCCTCTTGGCAGAACTGAATTAGGAGACAGAATTACTTTTCACTGCAGTTAATTTGGTCCTACTGTTCCTCAACACAGCCAGGAGCAGCCGGGTTCCACCAAGTACTCCCTGAGTCCTTGGGCAAGAAGAGTCCTCCCCCTAACTCTCCCCCTTTTTTAAATGCAAAACTGCAGATTACATCAAGGCCTGTCCAGAGGACTGAGGGGAGGTGTGAGGAAGATGCACTTCAAGATGCTCCATTATACAGCAGGAAGATGTATACTCATAGTAAATGTCAATGCCTTCCTTCCCTTCGTGGATTTTAAAGGACTGTTATACAAAGACCACAAAATTACATATGCCCACTCCTTTACAAAGCTGTAAATCAGGTTTGGAAATCTATTGAGTACAATGTGGTTTCATTTCTGTTTAAAAACTGCTGTGTATACCCCGCCCCCATGTGCGATCTTATCCACAGAAAGGCTGGCCTCATGCTTGACTGACAGTCCAATAGCTTGACTGCTATTGAACGGCAAGGGCATACAACATCTCATGACTGGTCCTCAACAGATCTCTGCTAAGGCGAATGGAGCTACCCTTGCTGTTTACCTGAACAACTCCTAAAACAGCCTGGTTGAGCTTTGTTGCAAGAATTTACTTGCCAAAGGCAGGACCTTGAGGTTCTCCTGGCCAGGGCCTAACCTACTACCCTGGCCCCAAGGTGCCACCCTGGGTCCACCAGCTCCCCGCTGGCCCCTGGCCCAGTCCCCACCTTGCCATCAGAAGCAGTGTTGATCCGGTAGTGGTACACCCTCCCTTCGTATCTCAGCGAGATGGACCTCTGTCCAGGACTGCTCTCACTTTCCCGAACCAGGAAGCTGCCATTGATCCCGCTGCTCAGCAGATACTCGGCAGCGTTGCGGGACACAGGTCCGTGGTACCAGGAGTGTTTTTCCAGACTGTTGACAGGTGTGATGTAGTTGCTTGGGACCCATCCTTGGCCATTTTTGGTTTGGGCTTCACACCATTCCCCATTATGATTATAGCCCAAGACCCGGAGCTTTTCACCTTAGAGAAAAAGAACTAAATTAGACGTGTCAATTTTAAAGACCAGCTTCCTTAGGGGCTGGGGACATAGCTCAGTTGGTAGAGTGCTTGCCTTGTATGCACAAGGCCCTGGGTTCAATCCCCAGCATAAAAAAAAAAAAAAAAAAAAAAAAAAAGAGGAGGAAAAAGAAAAGGACCAGCTTCCTTCTTTCTTTGCTTACTATAATTCTCCAAATCTTTACATACTGATTTTATTTTAACAAGTCCACATACACTGTGCATGTATAAGTGTATGAGAATATATGCTCATACATGAAACCTCCTGTGTGTAATGAATGTACAGGTAAGTGTGCAGCCTCAGTTTTTATAAACCTACTGTGTTTACTCAGGTGTTCTGATCCTACTATAAGGAAGGTTTTTGTAGAAAAATGTTTTTCCTTAGGGGAAAAAAAAATCATGTTTTCAGCCTTTGGTCCAGGTGTCCTCTGCACATGAGAGCAGGGGAGGCTGGCTTGTGAGGGAGCAGGCTGTCCTGGGGCGCCTGCTCTTCCAGGTGTCTCTGCACTCCCCGCTGTGAAGCTGCTCTCTTAATAAGCAAAGGAGTGGTCGGTTGGTCAAGCTGTCCCTGTCTGTCTCCTGCGACCACAGCCAGGCGTCCAGGGCCCTTTACCTTTAGTGATGCTGAGGGTGTTATCTCCACTGGCCACAAAGTCGTACAGTGCAACGAACAGGTTGGGGTCATTTTCACTAGGTCCAGCAAGGAGATTTTCCTTGGAGTTCCAACGAGCAGCTTCGCTTAGACCTTGGGGCTCAAAGTCAGACGCTACTGGCCTCTGCAGGGCTTCTGGAAGACAAGGCAGGGAACAGAAAAATCAAACAGGAACAGGAAGAACTGGAGAAGCATGAGCTTTATTTTCAGGAGCAAAAAAAAAGTCTGTTTCCAACTCTACACATTCTGAAGAACTGTTTTACCAAATTTTCTGAATAACAGAAGTATTTTCATTCCAAGGTGGTAATTAATATTTTCAAATGATTTAGGCTTTGAAAATCCATTATTTCAACACGAATTTAGTCAGAAATAGATAAAATTCATCTTCATAAGTCTTTGCCATTGCTAAAAATATGGCAAGTTTCTTGCTTTAAAACATTTTCAAGTGTACTAATATTAATATGCATACAATTTAAAATTCTAGTAGTAGAGAAGAGGTTAAAATGAAAGACAGGCACCTGCTACCCCAGTCCCTCCACCTGCAGGTGACAGCTGTGTTATGGTTTGGATGTGAGGTATCCCCCAAAAGCTCATGTGACACAATGCAAGAAGGTTCCGATGAGAAATGTTGGGTTGTGAGTCTTTCCCTATCAGTGAATGAGTCCCCTGACAGGGAGTGACTGGCAACTGAAGTGCTGGGGTGTGGCTGGAGGGGCTGGGAACTGGGGCATGATGTGGGGGCATATATTAGTATCTGGTCAGTGGAGTCTCTGCTTCCTGTTCACCTCGGAGCTGCTTCCCTCTGCCACACTCTCCTGCCACAGATGCTCAGCCTCACCCAATGAATGGAGCCGGCCTTCTGTGGACTAACTCATCTGACACCCGGAGCTCTCAAACAAACTTTCCTCCTCTACAATTGTTCTGGTCGGGTCTTTTAGTTGCTGTGGCAATGAAGCTGACTAAAGCAAGCTGTGTCTGGGGATCACCTCTCCTGCCAGCTGCGCACCTCTGTGCCCACTGAGCTCTCTCAATGCTCAAGAGGAGGGCGGAAAGTCCCACCTTCCTGCCAGCTTTCTTGCCCTCAGCGCACTTTCAAATGCGGTGGTCCTGACTATTTTTTTCCTCATGAAAACCATTGAGTATCTTCTATTCTGGAATAATAGTATTCCGTGATTTGTCTTTAAGTAGATTTTACAAGTTGAACATCAATCAACAACTCTTACGTTAAGAATATGTGAACCCTGTTCACTACCAGTGTCAAAGTTCGTTCATTTTTCCCTAAGTTCCTTCCTTTTTTACTGTTGAACTGTGATCGAACTCTAGAATTTCTTTGCGATGATGACAAAATGCAGAAGGTTTTTCCAAACCAGCAAGTCTCTCTAAGTGGGTCTTAACAGCTGAGGGACACTTTGAAGTGAAATCTAAACGCCATCTCTCCAACGGCCTGTGGCAGTCTCATGCCTAATCCAGTAGCATTTTTAAAAAGTAATCTGCCTTTACTGAATCTTCCTGAGCACCCATCTTATTTTCAGAGAAACAACTCTCTTTTCACACTCACATCTGCTGGTTTCACATTAACTAAGTAATCACGACAAGTACTGTATATGGAGATAAACAGAGCTGGACAAGCGCAAAGGCTCTGCGGCGGAGTGCCAGGGTCCAAGAAGGCTCGCCTCCAGCAGGAAGAGGAGCATGCCGGTCAGCTCAGCAAGACAGGTAAGCAGTGGTCAGCTGGTCGAAAGGACCCTTACATACCCAAGGAAAAAAAGACCTCCCTCCACTATGGAAAAAAATAGACATGAACCATAAATTCACAGAGAATTAAAATCACCACTAAACATGACAAGTATGTGAACTCTTGCTAGTAATCAAAGAAATGTAAATAATTCTCCAACTTGGCTGATGCACTTCCTTGACAGTGACAGTGTGGATGAGACGTCAATGCCCTGTACTCTCACATAATGCTCAGAGTAGGTATATAAACGGCTGTTATGTTATAGGAGGCCAAGTGGAATATGAACCAAATTAAAGAATTCATAATCGCTGGACGCAGTGGCACATGGAGGCTGAGGCAGGAGGATCGCGAGTTCAAAGCCAGCCTCAGCAATGGTGAGGCACTTAGCAACTCATTGAGACCCTGTCTCTAATAAAATACAAAATACAAAAAAGAGCTGGGGATGTGGCCCAGTGGGAGTGCCCCTGAGTTCAATCCCCAGTACCAAAAAAAAAAAAAAAGATTCATAATCTTTAATTTACCTCTAAAAATTTAGCCTAAGCAAACAATCCACTCAATACACTAACTTGTATACACTGATTTTAAATAACACATAAAGGCACAAAACAGTCTATCAACACAAGATAATTTCTGCTCTACCCCTAAAATAGAATATTTAAGAAGCCGTTTAAAATATTGTTGGAGCCGGGCGCGGTGGCACATGCCTGTGATCCCAGCACTTGGGAGGCCGAGGCAGGAGGATCGCGAGTTCAAAGCCAGCCTCAGCAATGGCGACGCACTGAGCAACTCAGTGAGACCCTGTCTCTAATAAAATACAAAAAAGGGCTGGGGATGTGGCCCAGTGGTCAAGTGCCCCTGAGTTCAATCCCCGGCACCAAAATAAATAAATAAATAAATAAATAAAAATAAAATAAAATATTGTTGGGTGGTCATGTTTCCTTGTATTCTTCTTGCCAGCACAGTATATAGTTTTTTTCCACGCCAGCTAAATACTGGCTTTTGTATCAAATCATTGAAAACCCAAATCATTGAAGACAGAATATTGTACGTGCTGGTTGATTGGTTAGACAACGCATATAGTTAATTTGACTAAACTGACTAATATGTGTGTGCAGCCTGAAACTAGATCCTTAACAAGAAAGCTGGGTCAGTCATCTTGAATTAGTGACATGTAAAACTCAATGGATGATAACTGTTTGGAGAGATGGTACGGTACGTATTTTAAAGGTTAGCCTTAAGCTTCAGTAACAGTGTCCTATCTCTTGACTTCTGTTGTCACTGCTGCACACTAACCCGACAGGAATTACTGCTTCATTTTCTTTGGGGTAGAAAGCAAAACCTGGTATCGTGACTCTTAGCCCAATAGTTCCTAGGCAGAATCAGTGAAAAGAAGCACCAAACTGTTGTATGACTCCTGCTTTATAACTTTCATGGCAAAGTCACATTTTTTCCTATTCCTGTTACAAAATTATAACAGTTTTCCTCTTTTCATTAGGATAGAAACTAATTTTGTGGATGGGTGGGATTGCAAAGGAATGGATGGCCATGACCAGGAACACTGCACACGTCTCCAGTGCTCAGACCTGCCCCGCAGCCACTCCCCTTGCTGTATACCAGGCATTCTGTTGGGTTGCAAATTCGCACACTTAACTAATTCCTCAGGAAGAGTTTGCACGTGCATCACCTCGCAATATTCTGTACTGACCAAACAAGGAATTTGAAGGTTTTTGGCACAAAAGGGTAACTTCAGAGTGGTCTGTACACCTACTGGCAAAGGTAATGGTGATCTGGCAAACCCAATTGGTTTCTGCAGTTATAAAGTGAGCAGGAGCATTTGTACCATAGTATTTAAATAATCCTCTTGAATCTCCCTGTATACAGTAAATAACCCTTCCATATTTTGTCTTCTTATTGAAGCAGCCTGTGTTTTCTTTTTTTCCCCGTTTATAGCAGTTAATTATTTCTGTGATTATTAAGTAAGAGGCATTGCCCTTGAGCTAAAATTCAATTGTTCAATAAGCAGCTATTATTAAACTAACTGAGCATTGTTTTATGGATATACACTAATCTGAGATACTGAAAAATTTACAATTAAAAAGGAAAAAAAAATTGTTGGATGGGGCTGAGGGTGTAGCTCACTGATAGAGCACTTGCCTAGCTTGAGTGAAGGTCTGGGTTCAAACCCTAACACCTAGAGGAAATTAAAAAATATATATATTTTGGGGGAAAAAAATTCAATGGCTCAGGAATATACTCATAATAACAAATTAAGGGTTTATTTTTTATCCCAGTACATATAGTATGATCCCAATTTTTAAAAGTTGAAAAAAGACCAGAAGAAACTTATACCAAAATGTGAACAATAGTTAACTTAAGGTGGTAGAATTACAGGTGTTTTTAACATTCTTAACATTTTTCTATGTTATAGCTTATTTCTTACAGTGAACGTGGATTACTTTAAAGACCAGAACACAATTACAAAGCTTAAAAACTTACAAGTGAAGGCAACAGATACTTACATAACTGATAATTTAATGTGAAGCCTACTGGGGTGGGGAGATCCCAGGTTGTCCTGGAAAAATACTGTGCTCTCCCCTCTGGCTCCGCCTCTGGGCCAGGAGCACACGACTTAGGCAGACCAGGCCCACACAGGAAATTAAACCCGAGTCATGAATACAGCAATGCTTTTCTTCTCAAATGCCATTTGACCCCTTCTATCAAACATTCTGTAGCATCTGGATTTGATCAAAGTTATATAATCAGGGGAAGTGGCCTGGAAAACACCTAGAGTAAGCAGAATGCAAATGCCCGCCCAGAGGGGCCCTGGGCTTGAAGTGTGGGTTAAAGAGGGGCTGTCCCTAGCGCAGACAGATGCAGAGCACTCTCTGCTGGGGAAGAGGCCCTTGCTAGAAAGGAGAGGGCCTCCCACTGCTCTGATTCAACAGGACGCTGGGCCATCCAGGGCAGTCCCTCCTTTCCCTCCCAGCTCTATTCTACAAATTAATGGCCACAGCCCCGGGGGAAGCATTGCTCATGCATGCCTCTGGATCAGATGCTGAAGTGAAGCCGCAGTCCAACACCAAGTCTTCCAGTCAATTCCCAGGCTGGGCTGATGTCAAGCTGACTCACAATGCATGGACGCCAAGTTACTTGCTTCATTTCATAGTGAACTACATTCGTCAACCTTAAAAATGATCATCGTTACGAAGCCAAAGTTGCAGAATGTACTCAACTCTTTCTTGCTTAGGACACGAACTTTCTGCCAGTCCCACTATCAGGAAGTCAAGACCCCAAAGGCTTCATTCAAAAGCGATGCCCAGAGTAGCTCCTCTTCTCTTCTCCCAGAGGATCTTCCAGCTGTTGTGAAGTCTTGAGAAATAAATTTTAGCAGCTGCTTTCATTCTTCATTTTCCCCCCTCTTTCAGTGAACACTTTCTGCTGCATCCTTTCGAGTCATATTTTAAATATACTTAAGATCTGGATCTTTAAAAGTGCCTCCCACCACATTTAAAACTGTTTTGTTGTTTTGCCATAATGTTAGCAAAAAGGTTTCCATCCACCAACAAAACTCAGGGAAGGCCATTAACAGTAACTAGCTAGCTGAGCACCAAGAATTGGTGACATCTGAAAAATGCCCCCTTTAGCTTCAGCTATCAGTGCATCAAGTTGTCTGGACATCTGGTTAAGAGCGGTGCCACGGCATTCACTGGATCTGTGTGTGACTGGCTTGTTTGGACAGTACTCTAGGAAAATGGTTTGGGTCTTTCAAGTACGATTTAAAGATTGCTTTATATAAAAATAACCCTTTTTCAAAGTTGTGAGTCATTGATGAAAAATGTTTACAGAAGATCGTCTGATATGGCGTATCTGGTCTAGACTGCCAGGGACTGCTGCTGCGGAGGGGACACTAGCACAGGGAGGGAAGCAAAGGCTCTGTGAACAGGGCGGCCAGGGACTTCACAGTCCAAGAGGAAGGGAGTCTTCACCTCCAGGAAAAACACCCCGGCAGCTCCCCACCTTCCTGTTGGCAGGGGTGGCAAGGTCACCACAGTGGCCAGCCAGCACTCTCCAGTCCACACTTGGGGCAGGGAAGTGCCGGTGGGACTGTCATCCCCTTTACTTCTCCAGCCAAGCACCGAGACCTTGAGGTTTTATTCCTGTTTCCTCAGTGGCTCCTTTGCTAGCGTCCGGTTCAAGGAATCTCTCTAAAGTGAAGGTCTATAAAACAGACCCTTCTAGAAGGAGGCAGGGCTTTGTGTTTTACTTCACTCTCTGTTCCAACTGGTGAGATCATGCTCCGACTATTCTCAAGTCAGTTTATAACAGTCGCATGCAGCTTTTTATAATATGAGCTTAGAGGGAAAGTATTATTTCCCACAATTTGGACTTGCTGAAAGTAATTTTATCACATTCTACACGGTCCTTCATTTTGCAATTTATACCTTCACGCAGAGCAGTTAAAATTTATGAAAAAACAAAAAACAAAAACAAAAACAGATTTAACTATAGCCTCTGTATTAACTTTGCACCCTCAACAAAATCTTTCCAGCACCTTAAAACACCGTCAACTGCTGGGGAGCAGGGGTAGGGCGGGTGTACTGAGGCCAAGAACCAAGTAGCCCCTGTGCCTCCTGAAGAGATGCAGTTAATGGAAATTTATGGCACCTCCCCAGAAAATGCATGACAGAAGGCAGGCACTGTCGTGCAGATGAGGTGGTGAGGCCAGGCCATGGACCAGGCCGGAAGCCCTGATGAGGAGAGCTCCCTGGCGTGGGGAGCGGTGGACCCCCAACCAAGACAGTCACATCAACTACCCAGGGACCCAAGGCCAATGTGACACTCCCCTGCCATTTAACTGTGCTGTGTGGGACCCCATTATCATCAGCAGATGCCTAGAGACACCTCAGAATAAAGTTTATAAATGTACAAAATCCAGAGGATTGTGATGGAGAAAAATTATATTGAAATTGTCCTAAAAGTATTTTTAGAAATGAAATTTGTTACACAGTGCTTCTTTATTAATGCAGTAAATATATGCTTCTTTGTTAACACATTAAATAACAAGATACAGTGGTAACTATAATTATTTTGAAGGGGTGAGAATTTACACAAAAAGCACAACTGCATGCAATTTTTAAAACCCTGCTATCCACTGGTGACAGTCATAAGTATGGCTAATTTTACTGTGCTATGTCCTTAAAGAAGTGGAATGGTAGATTTCAGCTAGAGGTTAGTGAAGAGAACTCTCATTTCTTCCCACGGCAGACAGGGGGCCCCGAGTTCTACCCTAGCCTCTGACAGGGGGAGAGTCCTGGAAAGGAGACTGGGGTACACTGTGACAAGCCCTACTATGCAACTTTCTTTGAAAACAAATGCTGTTTTACTACTTTCCACTCATGGGCATTATAGGAAGTAAAATGAACATGTTTCTAGAGAAAACTCCTTGAAAAAGTAGTTATTTAAGTTAGCTCAAGGTTTAAATATTTTCCCTGGAATCTTGTACATAATATTGTGCTTAGCCAGTCAATTAAAACAAAACAAAACAAAGCAGAATTCTCCCTCTTGAACCTCTGCTCCTGTCAACAGCCCAAGCACTAAGCTTTCTGAAGATAAGTCTCTCTGCTTCCTTCAACACAAATACAAATAAGTAAAAAAAGAAACTTTATATCACCTTCTAAGAATCTCTTATAGAAGAAGTCTGTAGTGGCTGGAAATGGAGTAAAGACCTGTATGAATACAGACACCACCATCTTCCAAAATCACTTGGAACACCTGCCACACCCATGTCAGAACCCGGTCAGCTCACACCACATCCCACCATGGTTCCTGTCCCTTCCCTGCCTGACCACACCCTTTGACCAGTTCACCTCCACACTACCTACTCTCAGAGGGGTCTTTCTGAAATGTCAATCTGGCCAGGTGACTCCCCTGCTTCCAATCCCATTGAGACAGCTCCTGGCCAAAAGGCGAAGGGAGCAGAGGCTTGGGAGCTGGCCCTGCGTGTCACTGGTTAGCCACCATCTACTAGGAGGGTAACCTTATCACTGGTCAGCCACCATTACTAGGAGGGTGACCCTGTCACTGGTCAGCCACCATCTACTAGGAGGGTAACCCTGTCACTGGTCAGCCACCTTTACTAGGAGGGTGACCCTGTCACTGGTCAGCCACCATCTACTAGGAGGGTAACCTTACCACTGGTCAGCCACCATGTACTAGAAGAGTAACCCTGTCACTGGTCAGCCACCATCTACTAGGAGGGTAACCCTGTCACTGGTCAGCCACCATTACTAGGAGGGTGACTTGCAGCAACATTCAGTACCCCACGTGCCCCACAGGGTAGCTGTGGTTGGCATCTAACATGGACACACTGCTCCTCAGCCTGCACAGGCCCTGAGGCAATGGCTGGCACCCTCTGAGCACCCGCGTCTGTCCTTAGCCACGGCAGAATATCAAGTCAGGACCCAAACAGAGCAGCCTCAGAGATGCTGACCCATAATTGGATAGGCAGAAATGACAGGCACTGAACATGGAAACCTTCACAAATCCAGGGAATGCAATGATTTCTTCTGAGCACAATATAAGCCATGGCCAAGGTCCTAAACAAGATGTAATATAAACACACACTTCTCTGTGCTTTCAAAAGCAACAGTATTTGTCAGAGCCCTCTGCATTGTGAGATTCCCAGATGTCTCCAGGAAGGTTCCAGGAACTCCTCGATGGTCACACAGTCAAACTGCCTGTGTGAACCACCAAGCATTTTCCTTCTCCCCCAGGCCAGTCACAACAGACCAAAGCCTCCCCTTCTGCTGTAGGTCACCGGATGAGCTGGAAGAACTCACTTCCCATTTCCTCTTCTTTCATTTGTTTTCCTGGACTCCTGAGTCCCTTTAGACCACTCACTGGCCTAACTGGGTTACCTAATGGCAAACAATTTCTCCACAAAAAAAGCAGGGGTGGCTCCAAGAACAACAGCTCATTCTACTCATGGCCTGCCTTTAAACACAGTTTCAAAGTATATGAAGTATAATGATGTTAGTTAAATTTGCGGACCTGTAACAAAGGTAAGATCAGGTCTCTATAGAGAATTTAAAGAGTGAGGAGGTTAAATGGATCTTAATGTGATACAATGATAGCTACTATTGATCCCTTACCAAGTGCCAGCACTTCTTCTTCACTGAATGCCCAGACCCTTCAGGAGATGCTATTATTACTGCTGGAGAGGAAGGAAATGGAAGCAGAGATTCGCCTGATCACCTTCCCTCCAGCTCTGCCCATCACTGTCTCTCTCAGGCTCGGTCTCTGTCCCTCCCTCCCTTCCTTCCCCCTCCCTCCCCCTCCTACCAGACTCCTACCTCCTCACTCTGCCCCTCTTCCTCTGCTGCCCCTCTGGCCACCCTCCCTGTGAGTTTGCCATCCCCAGCCTTCCTTCCCTCCCACCCTCTTCCCCTTTCCTGTCTCAACCTTGCTGTCTTTGTTTCCCAGTCTCTGTCCTATATCCCGCTCTGTCCTTTCTTCCTCCCTCCCTCCCTGTCTACTTCCTACTGTTTTCTCTGTCCTTCCTGGTCCATTTGTCTGCCTGCGTCCCCATCACCACCCCCCAATACACAATATAACACAGTATCTATGGCACAGGCTAAGAAAGATCTTGAAAACAATCTTGGAGAGAGTTCTCCTCATCTGAGAACAAATTCACACTTTCAGAAGTAACCAGCACTAGCACCTTGGGAGGCGGAGGCAGGAAGATTACAAGTTCAAAGCCTGCCTCAGAAACTTAGCAAGGCCCTAAGCAACTTGAGGAGACTCTGTCTCAAAAAATAAAAAAGGGCTGGGGGGGTGGGGTGTGCCTCAATGGTTAAGGACCTCTGGATTCAACCCCCAGTACCAAAAAAAAGTAACTAGTGAGCTATTCTTCCTGACAGCTCTCCAACTACAACTTCACTAGGCAAGAAAACAAAACTGACTAGAAGCTGATAATTGTTAAAGTTGGGTAATAAGTACAAGGGAGTTCAGTGTGGTCTGCTTTTGACATAGGCTGAAAAATTTCCATCAAAAACAGAAAAAAGAAAAAAATGAACCTAAAATTTATTTTGCATGTTGTTCTTTTGTGTTATTAATTTTTTTTATTAAAAAAAGATTTTATTTTTAAAAATTTTTATTTATAATAGTATGTATTACAGTTCATACTATACATATATATCATCTTTTTACATAAAACAGTTTGTATACAAAGTATATTCGCAGCATTCAAGTCTTCAATCATGCATTTAGAATAATGTGTGTTATGAATTTTGATCCACCATTATGGAGGAAAAGTTGAATTTCCCAATGTCATATATATATATATATATATATATATATATATATATGTATATATATATATGTATATACACACACACACACACATATATATATATATATATATATATATATTTTTTTTTTTTTTTTTTGGGTGGTGCTGGGGATTGAACCCAGGGCCTTGTGCCTGCAAGGAAAGCACTCTACCAACTGAGCTATATCCCCAGCCCCATGTTATATATTTTTAAAACATGTCGGTTCCTATTTTTTTCCTTTTTTATTTCAGATCAGTGATTACACAGGCAAAATTACAACTGACTTGATTTTATAACAAGGTACTGAGTAAAATGAGATTTCAGTTTTCACATATTTAGAGCTGTGGAAATACTGCCTCCAGAGAGGAGAAATTAAATTCCAACCATAAACCAATGGGAATTTTTCTTGCACAATTATAATATCACCATGGGAATAAGAGAAGGTCAGAGAAAGGGAAGATATTTTCATCTTAAACCAAGGACAGGAAGTATTGATTATTGTGTATGCATTAAAAACTTTGGAAACAAACTGATTCATTAACAAGAAAAACTGAGGGTGGGTTCAGTGCAATGCTGTCACCACTTTAGCCACTGGAGGAATCGGTAAAGCCACCATTTTAGGTTGCTAATTAAAAATATAATAACAACAACAGCTTACATATGCTAGACTTTTGTTCTATGCCAGGCTCTGTGTTAAATAAACACGAAATCTCTCAAGAACTCAAAGAGGTAGAAAATATTATGGGACTGATTTTATAAATAAGAACATGGAAGCTCTGAGAGTACCATGCCGAAGATCACCCAAGAGCATGGTGGCATCTGGGTGTGGGCGGCTGGCTCTGGCACAGCTCCCAAACACAAGAGCAGAGTGCCCTAGGAACTCTCCAGGGGCCCCACAACTCACTGGACCTTCAGGATCTCAGACGAATCTCGTGCTAGCAGAAACACACACTTAGCTTCCTGGTTTCAAAGCACTGTATGTACCATCTCACTGGCCCTCAAAGTGATCCTCCGAGGTGGGCCAGACAGAAGATGGTCTCTGTCTTAAGACTAAGGAAACAGAAGCTCCGAGTTAGAGGAAACTGGATCTCCTGACTCCAAGGTACTGCTACCCAGAGTGAAGGGCATGTCTTGCTCTTCTTCCCTGGCATCCCCAGAGCACTGTCATGAGAATAAAGGAGGATGTCATAAGGAGTTTAGCACCAAGGCCTGTCACATCATAAAAGCACAACAATCTTAGCATAATCCAAAATGACAAGGACTGTTAGGTGACAGAAAGGGCCTCAGAGCTTCTCTGTTACTAAACAAGGGAAGTATGTGATGACCTCAGGAGCGTATTTAGAGAGCAAAGCCCAAGTTCTAAAAGTGTAGCTGCAGGGCTGGCACCACAAGCACGCTGGCTGCAATCACTGCTGGGAAGCAGTGTTTAAAGTGGGCTCTTCAAACACAGTCAAAGTTCAGGAAGAGTTCACTCCCTGGACCATCAGTTTTGGATTCCACAGGTCAGAACAATCATGTCCATGTACAATACGCATGCACAACGTATGCAAATAAAAACACATGAGGAAATAAGGTAAAATGGAAAAAACAATTCGCATCTCCAGGGGGATGAATAAACAGAAAATAGTGCTGAAAGCGGACCAAAGATCTTGCAGCTCAATGTGTTCGTGGTGAATAGATACTGCTATGACATGCTTTTTCACAAAGTTGGAGAGCAAAATTCAAGTGTTATATAAGCCTGTATATGCATAAGCTATTTGTTTTTTTTTTTTTTTTTTGGTACTGGGGATTGAACTCAGGGGCACTCGACCACTGGATCACATCCCCAGCCCTTTTTTTGTATTTTATTAGAGACAGGGTCTCACTGAGTTACTAAGTGCCTCGCCATTGCTGAGGCTGGCTTTGAACTCGCGATCCTCCTGCCTCAGCCTCCCAAAGTGCTGGGATTACAGGCGTGCGCCACCGCGCCCCGGCTTGCATAAGCTATTTGTAAAGACACAGTTTTCTAGAAGAAGCACACCTTAGTGATTGCCTCTGGGTAGGGAAACAAATAAGGAGAGAGAATTATTTTTCACTAAATACCCATTTAGAATTTCTTAAGAGAGAGAGAGAGAGAGAGAGAGAGAGAGAGAGAGTATGTGTGTATTTTAAATTTAATCTTGCTATATTTTACTAGTATTAGGTTTCTAAAAGAAAAAGAGACACTGCTCTTATTTCAGGAATTATTAGTTGGAGAATTTCTGAAGATTCCTTTTTAAAACCCACAGTGGATTCCACATGAGACAAATGGTCACAGTGAGTAGGACACAGAGTGGCTAAGAGCAGGATCCCTGGAGCATGAATTCAAACCCAAGAACCACCACTGACTAGCTCTGGGGCCTCAGATATGTTGCCCAACCTTCTAGTGCCTCATTTTCTTCATCTGGAAAATGGAAAGTCACAGAGCTGTGATGGGACACATTTACATTAGATCACATGGAGTGCAGAGACAGTACTCGGCACGGACAAACATTTAATGACTGCTAACGATCTTCATGCTTCCTATTGCTGTTTTGGCCACTGGACCTGAGGACAGGTAGCATGAACATCATACTGCATTTAAGGCTGAACTTTCTTTGCGGGAAATAATGGAAAACTTGATCTTGTTCAGTCTCCCCCCGTGACCTGTTATGACAGAGACCCTCAGTGGGTGTCAATAAACATCGATCGATTTAGAATGTAGTAAAAATGGAAAGCTTGGATTACTTATCCAGATGTTGGCAACTGTCCTTCCCAAGAGACCAAACAGTACTTCCAGTCTTTAAGAAACAATCACTGAGGTTTGTTCAATTCCCTCAACAATAATTTCATTTCTTTTCTCTAATTAAACAACAAAATAAAAGGAAACTCAACAAGAAGGGAGACTTCCTAGAGTGACACCTTCCTGAATGAGGCCTTATCCCCAGAGTAATCTGTTGTACTAGAACTTTTTTTTTTTTTTTAAAGATTTGACAGCCAGGCCAGATACTGTGGCATACTCCTGTAATCCTAGCTACTAAGGAGGCTGAGGTACAGGTTCTAAACCAGCTTGACCACTGAGGCCCTAAGCAACTTAGCGGGACCCTGTCTCAAAATTAAAAAATTAAAAAATTAAAATAATAATTTAAAAAATTAAAAATAAAAAGGGCCTTTGGATGTAGCTAAGTGGTAAAGTATCCCTGGGTTCAATCCCCAGTAACAACAACAACAAAACAAAACAAAAAAAAGGGGGGGGGGAGAGTATTATAATTCATTTTAAGGCATGCTGAAATAAGACACCTTAGTTTTTTTCCGCCAGAGAAATAATTAAACAAGCCAGGTATGCACTAAATCTCAGTTTACCCTCAGGAAAAGAAATCAATGCCAGGCAAAGCTGTGACCTAAAACTTCCCTCCAGTTCTGCAGTTACAAAAGTCCATTCATCTCCGCCTCAGGCATCCATCTGCAAAGTGGAGATGATAATGCCTAACACTAACTCGTTACAGATGTAAATGAGAATGTGTTCAGAATTTTGAGCAACTTGGAAAAAATAAGTGATGTAGGAACTGAAGATGATTTTGGCTGCTAGTTTTAGCGACAAATAAACCATCTTCCTCCAAATGCTAGACTTTGTGAGCTCACTCCATCTGGACTGGCCTTTTCTGGGGCACGGAACTGTGAAATCGCAGAGAGGGAAGGGGAATCGTGTTCAAAACTTGTGGAAAGAAGGCTAACAGACCCCACCTACACCCGTGGTATTAGTGATTTCAGCTGCATATGTGATGCCAGGCAGTCCTGAACTAAAGAGAGTCGCAAAGAAAAGAAAAATGGGCTAGAAAATCAACAAGACCTCCATTTGCTTCTCCTTCATTTCCAAAAGGAAAAACGCTAGAACTTCAAGCCTTCTAGCAGAAATCCTTTGTTCAACAATGAGACTCACATGCCCACTCCCATTTTGAGTCCTAACTGAAAGCCACGGAAAAGCCATGCACCCTCCCGTCTGAGGCACACCGGCCCTTCCGCTGGGGGCAGCGGGCGGGGACGAGTCCCAGAGCACGTCGACTTCGTGCTACAATCCTCGGCCTCAACTCATTTCCCTTCCGTGGTCACCTTAGGGCGGGAAACTGAAGACAGAGTGAAGGAAGATCCTGAACGGTCCCAGCAGGAGCGGAGGAGTAGGCGGCACGCCGGCCCTAAGCCGACTAGGAGGCGACCTCGAGCTCCCCTCCCCCAAGCTCTCCGCGGGACACCCCGAAACGCCTGCCCGAAACGTGCCCTTCTCCCGCCCCCGCCGGGGGGAGCGACTCCTGCGACCTCTCGGCGGTCTGTGGAAAGGCTGGGGTGGGTGGGCAGGCGCGGGGGCAGAGGGTCGCGGAGACCCCGCGGCCACACCGGCGGGCCCGCGCGGCCTTTGTGCCAGCCGTGGAAGCGCACGACGCGGGCGCGCAGGCCGTCCGGGCCCGTGCGGTGGCCCTTGGCCAGCTGCCTGGGGCATGGCCCGCCGCCTGGGGCGCGGGCTCTCGCCGCGTGGGGCCGCGCCGGGGCCTCGGGGCTGCGGCGGGAAGGCCGCGGCCCGCACCGCGCAGCCCCGCGGCGAGAGCCGGGAGGAGCGGAGGGGCGAGCGGCGGCCGAGGCCTGGCGCGCGGGCTCACCTTCTAGGTAACAGCTGGAGGACGAGGAGAGCCCCTTCTTGGACTTGCAGCCCACCAGCTTCAAGCAGATCTCCAACATTTTCCCGCGGAGGCGCCCGCTCCCGGCTCGGCGCGCGCCCGGGCCCCCGGCCCGCCCGGCCGCTGTAGCGCCGCCCCGCGCGCCCGCCCTGGCCGCGGCCGCGTCTCCGCTGGGCCCGGACGCGCCCGTTAACAAAGAGCCGGGCCCGCCCCGCCCCCGCGGGCCGCCGCCCGCGCCTGGCCGCCTTAACCCGCTCCTGGCCGCGCCCGCGCGCGCCCGACGGCCCAGGCCCCGCCGGCCCCCCGCGCCCCCCGCCCTCCACGCGGCTGGCACCTCGCCCCTGCCCAGCCCCGAACCGCCGCGGCTTTCCCGGGCCATCCCCGGCCCACTTCTGTTCATCAGGGGAGCCTTTAGAGGTTCTTTCTGGACGCTGGAAGCACAGTCCAGCACTTGACGCCCACCCCGGGCAGCGCAGCCCTCCCAGGCACCACTTTGCCAACCTCGCCCATCTCCTCGGTGGCATTGGCGGTCCCCAACCTGCCCCGCTTCTGAAGAGTTCCACTGGGCACAGTGCCAAGGCAAACCCCATGTCCCAAGAATGTTGGTAAAAATGCAGATTCCTCTGGAATTACCAGTACTAGACTCATGTACGTTCATACCGTGATTAAGGCCAACTTGGAATGAACAGAGCTGCAAGCCACAGGACGACCACGCAAAACACAGGACACAGGGCTCAAGACAACCATCCAGACACGGCGACAGCTGCAAACAGATGTAGTTTAAATTGAAGGGAAAATAGTCTCCCCCATGCTGGGCCTGCATCCCTTCTTTGCCTCATTTTCTTCAACAGGTAAACTTTCCCGCCTCTTTAGGGGTACAAGGGGATACCACTGTTTAAAATCCAAAGCAATGGCTTTGCTGGCTCAAAGTTTTTTATAACTCTAGTTAGGAATGATCATAGGCAATCTTGTAACAAAGTAGCAACAATCACCATAATGTGTTACTGACACAAACCCAGAAATCTAGAGCAGTGGGAAGCAATCAGGAGCCAAACCACAGCCAATAATTTAATAAAATTCAACTAAGTTCCAATAACAACAGGAAAATACATTTACTTAATATTGTCTGATATCTATATTGTAACCAGCAGAAAAATTTAGTTCACCGTTTTACAGCACATGAACAGTAAGAGCTGATGTGCACTGAGATCTTACCATGTGCCAGCCTTTGTGGCCCCTATGTGAGAAGCATTACTGCACTGCATTCGCACCATGATCCTGTGAGGAAAATCAGATCATTGTCCTGCTTTTTCATGTGAAAAACAACAACTAGAAAGAAAGAAAGAAAGAAAGAAAGAAAGAAAGAAAGAAAGAAAGAAAGAAAGAAAGAAAGAAAGAAAAAGAAACTGATTCGAGGGAGGGTGCACCTTGTCCAAGGTCCCACAGCTGGAAACAGGCAGAGAGGGACTCAACCCAAGTCTTCCTGGCTCCAAGGATCCGGCTCCTGACCAATGGATTAGGTTGCCCCATTCCCACCAAGAATCTGTCTTTCAAGTGGATTAAAACATTGGGATATCTATATCTTTGATCAGATAACTAAGGTTGTCATTATAGGTTGTAGAAAAAGCTTTGGTTAAGAGACCCTGCCTACTTGTTAGCCTGTCCTGTGATGATGAAGACTTGGGCACCTTAAGTACACTAGGAATGGCTAAGAAACAAGATCTTCACATAAGAATTCAAGACTGGACTGGACCAGACGGGACTGACTGACGTATGTCACAGGAGTTCTCATCAAGGATATCACTGATTTTTCAGAGGGGTTCTGCCAAATTTTGATCCATGTATGAAATGTATTTGTACTGCACTGAGTGGACCTACTGCTAGTGTCTGGTACCAGATCAGGCCTTGGAAGCACCCAAGAAGGCACTACTGGGACACTGTTCCCATCTCCTGGAGACCCAGGACTACAAGCCACTGGGTGACAGTGCATTGACTGGATGCTTTCTAGAGGCAGGAAGACACTGTCCTGGTAAGAGCCTGTGCGTGGTGACTGCCAACTTAAGTTTAGTGTTGTCTTGAACATTTCAACCTCCACATGTAAAGCCCAAAATAATATTCAAAAGGGTGCCTCCAATACAAACAGGCTAAGAAATACAGTATCTGTTGTTTTGGAAAGTTCAAGGGCCTTGGATCAGACCATGACAAAGTCTGTCATTATATAGCATTTCAGACTAAAGGGCTATATTCACTTGGCAGCTTAATGCCAAGAATTACATATTAATAGGCATTTTAAAAATTCTAACCATAGTTTTGAATACTATCCATTAATACATCCCCAGATATTTATTTGTATGTGCTATACTTTATATTGGGATATAAGCTTATTTTTAAAGCTAATGACTATTACTAATGTCCTGTTCTTGAATCTAAAATGATCTTATCCTCTTAAATCCTCTTAGAAATAAGTAATGCTAATAAACTGTATCCAGATCTTTTACAATTTCTGTATAAAGCTATGTATTATACAGATCTGGCAGATACTCTGAATTAACAGCAATGAATATTGAAGATATTGCCAAACTGCACACTACCATATCAAACCAGGACTGTTCTTTCCAGATCCCGCTTTTGCTGCTTTTGAAGCTAACTTGCAAGTTACAAAAAGCTCTGTGGATAAGCGAATAAAGGAATATTGCAATCAGCTTAGCAGAGGGAAGAAAGGCCCAAGAAGAATTTCTCTACAACCCTACAACTAAAAAGATAAAAGAAAAAGAATGAAAAGTAAAAAAAGAAAGAAAGGAAGGAAGAAATTAAAAAGACTGTAAGCTAATTTGTGATGTGATGGTTGCAACTTAGTTGTTTGGGAAACAAACAAACTTAATTTGCACCTAATATGAACCAGACACTCATAAACCTTACGGCAAGCCTATTTTGTATAGTTTAATTCCATTTCACAGGTAAGGAAACTGAGGGAAGGGGATAGGAGGGGAAGTTCACATGGGTAGGAGGTAGTAAGGCAGAAAAGTCTTGAACTTTGGAGAATTGCACGAAATTTCTGATTTTAGTGAAAGATGAATAATATGAATATATCCAGAAGATGAAATCAAAATCATTAACTGTTGGGAAAATATGTCTTAAAAGAAAATAAGGTGGCTAGGTGTGGTGGTGCATGCCTATAATCCCAGAGGTTGGGAGGCTGAGGCATGAAGATTGCTAGTTCAAAGCCAATCTCAGTAATTTAGGGAGGCCCTGAGCAACTTAGCAAGACCCTGTCTCAAAATAAAATACAAAAAGGGCTGGGGATTTAGCTAAGTTAAGCACCCTGGGTTCAATCCTGGTACAAAAAAAAAGGAAAAAGAATTCAGGGAATTAAAAATATTGTAAGACATATTAAGAAAGAATAAAAATCCTTAGTTACATCAAAGCCTGTGATCTGATCAGTGCTGCTAAAGTGTGGTGCATGGACAACCGATTGTGACTAACTTGAGCTGCCTGCTTAAATACACACCTATGATCCCTAGCCCACAACATCAGAGCATGTGGACTGAGTGCTTTAAGCTGGCCGGACGGTGGATATGTGTATGTGAGGTAGAAAACTGGTTTGCAAGTGAGCAGAGCTGCTCCTTGTTTTCACTGATAACAGGGCAAACAGAAATGGATATTTCTAAAATTAATTGAAAGTAATTTCTGAATTTAAGAAATGTGTAACTTCAGAACAAGTTGCCAAAAGAGAGATTAGGATATTGGATGGGGGCAGGGGGTGGGGGGCAGGGGCCCCACAGCACATCAGGGGAAGGAGGCAGGATTCAGGGTGCAAAAGCTCCACTCAGCAGTAAGACTAGGGCGGGAGTGTGGGTGGGAGAGAAATGGGCAAATGTGATATGAGGCCTGGCTGGGACCCCCTGACCAGATAACCCCAGGTTTCACGGACTCCAGCCAGTAGCCTGGTGAGAACAGCACAGGCACTGAGACACATGCATTTGATTTCATGTGTACAGGCCAACAAAGTCCACTGCCTCTGACTCTGCAAGGCCTCAGGTTACCCACTCTGTGGGTCCTGCGCATGTCTGACTAAAGGACAAGATAGCGTAAAGATTATATCAACTCAGGCTGTGGCTGTGGCTCAGTGGTGGAGCACCTGCCTCACACGTGAGGCACTGGGTTCAATCCTCAGCACCACATAAAAATAAATAAGTACAATAAAGGTATTGTGGAAGAAAAAGATACATCTATTAAAAAAAAAAAAGATTATATCAACCATGTCCATTTTTTGCTACTGTGTAAGAACACATATGCAGCCCTTTAAGTGTCACAATTTTTCGATTTTCAGCACTATTTGTTGGTCATGAGCTGCATGTCACGGAGGCCTGTGACTGCAGCCTGGGCAAGCCAGGCAACGGGAAAGCCTCATTCTGAGCCCAGATCTGCCACCCACCAGAGCAGCTTGTACCGCCCAGAGCCTCGCTTTACCATCTGCAGTATGGGAAGTGATGCTAAGTGTAGCCATCTGACTGGGTTTTGAAGATTAGAAATAAGGTATGGAAATGTCCCATGAAGAGAAGTGCTCAATGAACTGTGGTTCTGCTATTCCCAAAAGAAGAACCTTACCCTAGCAGGTGATGGTCTGTTCCTACCTGAGCACCTAGGACCAAGAGCTCAAATTAACAAGTGCATAAGTGAAAATGACTCCAAAAGGCCCACTCTGAGGGAGTGAAAGCAGAGTCTGGAGGTTTTCCAAGGGACGAGGAACTGGATTTGTTTTCTGGAGGGAAAGAAAGCCCAGCTACACAGTAGGATGGCTACCCAAGTTCAGATATCACTGAGTGCCACCTTTCAGCCTAGAGCTGAGGTCTGCAACAGGGGCTCTGTGGCAAAACACCAGCCCACACCCCCACATCTTTCCTGGGGCTTCTTCCAGGCCTAGGATGCAGTGCGCAGGCTGCACTGATGACTGCCCTGCAGCTGACACTGACTCTTCTGGTCCCCTGGGGGTTCCCAAAGCTACAATTCTCAGTTGGGCCAAATCTGAATTGCCTTAGAGTAAAAACACTTTCTAGAAAATCTCATTATAGTAAGATGGTATTTTTATGATTGAGTCAAAACATAGCTGTTAAACAATTCTTTTCCAGATGGGAGAAAACTAATATTAAGTATGCCCATATTAATTTTTATTTTAAATCAAAGTAATATACACATGTGATTAAAAAGCAAAGACTAAGCCAGGCACGGTGATGCATGCCTGTAATCTCAGCACTTGGGAGGCTGAGGCAGGAGGATCGCTAGTTCAAAGCCAGCCTCAGCAATGGCGAGGCACTTAGCAACTCAGTGAGACCCTGTCTCTAATAAAATACAAAAAAAGGCTGGGGATGTGGCCCAGTGGTTGACTACTAAAAGCCTTGTAATAGTCTTATTAAAAAAAAAAAAAAAAAAAAAAAAAAAAAGACTAATAATAGCCAGGCATGGTGGCACATGCCTGTAATCCCAGCACTTGGTAGGCTGAGGCAGGAGGATTGTGGGTTCAAAGCCAGCCTCAGTAATGGTGAGGCACTTAGCAACTCAGTGAGACCCTGTCTCTAAATAAAAACAAATAAATAAAAAAATAGGGGCTGGGGTTGTGGCTCAGCGGTAGAGTGCTCGCCTAGCATGTGCGCGACCCGGGTTCTATCCTCAGCACCACGTAAAGACCAATGCATTGTGTACAACTAAAGCAAATAAATAAATATTTAAAAATAAATAAATAAATAAAATAAAATAAAATACAAAAAAGGGCTGGGGATGTGGCCCAGTGGTCGAGTGCCCCTGAGTTCAACCCCTGGTACAAAACAAAACAAAAAAGACTAAAAATAGTCTTGTAAAAGTCTTGCAATAAAAACCAGCAGTCCCACTCCAGTGTCTGTTCCTTCAGAGACAGCCCCCTTAGATTTCTAACTAACACCCACATCTTGCTGTTTCTGGACTCACTAGCTTGACACATCATCTACTAACTTACTATAGAAGCATTGCACTAGGATATTCCCCAACCTCCCCAAACCGAAATCATTTCTGGTTTAAACCAACAGTCAATGTTTGTATTACTATGAACATTGTTCACTGCTCAGCCAACAATATACTATAAAAGTCTATTATACAACTTTGTTTATCCTGGAGATATTAATTGCCTCAATTTTATTTTTCACTTTTCTATGTACCTATTACTATTTCCCCCCCTTAAATACTTCAAAGATCTGTCAAAAATCTTTTTGGTATTTTTCCAGATATTCTCAATTCTATTTACTGACTTACTTCCTCGTTTTGTTAGACTTCATCATTCTACAGTAATTCGTATAGGATAGGTAGGGGGTACATGTCTCAAAAGTACCTTTCTTTAGACCTTGACAGTTTGGCTGGGTATAGAATCCTAGGTTGAAAATAATTTTCCTGACTAAATTTTGAAGACATTTCTCCACTATTTTCCAGTTTCCAGTACTGCTGTTTGGAAATGCAATCCTATTCAGATTCCTTATCCTTTATAAATGGCATGTTTTCTCCTTGGAAATTTTTAGGCTCTCATAACATTTTCGGTCTTCTCATGTTTCATAATAATATGGCTTGCAGTAAGTCTTTTTCATATACTATGCTGGGCTTCTGGAGGGTCCAAGTCATTAGCTTAGGAAAACACTCGCTTCTCTAAACTCTGAATTTTCCTTATACTTGTTGTCTCCTAGCTTCTCCCCCATTTACTATTCTTATTCTTATTATATTATTATTATCATCACCATTATTATTATCGAATTCTCTCTCTCTAGAATTCCTACCAGGTGGATTTGGGTTTGGTCTTCTGATTTTATTTATTCTCTTATTATCACTATGTCTTTGTCTTTATATTCTGCATTCTGATTATTCTAGAATATTTACCAAGTCTTCTGTTTGACTTTAAAAAAAATTGTTTTAGCTGTTGATGGACCTTTATTTAATTAATTAATTTATATGTGGTGCTGAGAATCAAACCCAGTGCCTCACACATGCTAGGCAAGTGCTCTACCATTGAGCCACAACCCCAGCCCCTTCTGTTTGAATTTAATTTTTGGCTATCATGTTTTAAATGGTAAAGAGCTCATTCTGACTGCTGATGTCTTTAATAGTGTCCTGTTGTTTGGTGTTTGTAATCTCTCTGTCCAAGGATAGCAAATAGTTGCTTTCAACGCCTCCTATTTCCTTCATTGTCTTTATTTCCACCAACTTCTTATCTTCTGTGTTTTTGTTGCACTCTCTCATGTCACAGACTTCTCTAGTGTCTGGGTGTCCAGTCACTACATAGGAGTAAGGAACTAAAGACACAACTGCAAGTGCTGTACCACGGAAGGGGCATGATGCCTGGCAGACTCTGATGGAAGGAGATGGAAATGGTGAACTAGCTTTTTAATCAAGAGAATTCCCCAAAATTGATATCTGTAGGGCTTTTCTGTAGGTGATTTTTTTTTTCCTCCTAGAAAATAATATTTCAAGCTGGGTGTGGCACATGCCTATAATCCCAGCAGCTTGGGAGGCTGAGACAGGAGGATCTCAGCAAAAGTAAGGTGCTAAGCAACTCAATGAGACCCTGTCTCTAAATAAAATACAAAATAGGGCTGGGGATGTGGCTCAGTGGTCCAGTGATCGAGTTCAATCCCTTGTACTCCCCCCCACCCCCAAAAAAGAAAATAATAGGGCTCTGGCTAGCAGATACCAGAAGAGGGGCTAAGAATCTCACTTGGCAGTGTGTAGAATTAAAAACAAACAAATCCCCACTAGCCCAGCCCATTATTTTCAGCCAATGGCTTCACCTGGACCCATGCTGCAGGTGAGGCTCCTATGTCCAGAGCCTTAGTAGGATACTCCCCTAGCCTCACATAGGAGAGGAGCAGAGGTGGTCACCTGGCTGCACAGGGTTGGGGAGCAGCTTGAAGGATGTAAACGTTCCTTTTACAGACTTTCACTGATCTCCTGGGTTCAGCTACAGGCCTCACTTGTTTTGGTACCAACACCTCTAATGTCCGAGCTCTCCTCCAGTTCCTACAAGCACACTGGCTCACTTTTTATCAAGGGCTGTTTCAGAAAAAGCTAGCCTTGGGCATCCTCAGTCCCGCTAACTCTTCTCCCACTCTCTGGACTGCCTTACATTTTCCAAAACCTGCTGAGCTTTCTACTCCAGTTCAGTCTCTTCCGGGTTCCTTTTGTCTTATGCGTATTTGTAGGAGCCCTGTTTGGGAAGATGGCTAAGATTGCGGTTGACTACAGGCCAAGGAGATGTTTGGCTGTTGCCGCCTTCCGTAGTCTCACGGGACTTGGCCAGAGATCTCGCGGGACTTAAGCGAGATTGCTGATCGAGTCTGCGCCATTTTTTTGGTGGTGTATGTGGTGTGTGTTAAAGTCGTTGTTAGAGCCAAAGAGAAAAGTTATCAGAATAAAAAGGCTGTTTGTTTCCAGTTCGCCTCTGAACTTCTTCCCGCGGCTTCGTTGCTCCAAGCGGCCATCGCTTCAGGTGGCAACACGTATTCACGTGTTTTTTTTTTTAATATTTATTTATTTGCTTTTAGTTGTACACAATGCGTTTATTTTTACGTGGTGCTGAGGATCACGTGGTAGGCGAGCGCTCTACCACTGAGCCACAACCCCAGCCCCACATTCACGGTTTTTAAAAATCTTTTTGTTGACATTTCAGTGGGGATGAGCGAGACAATGGAGATAAATATAGGGTTCCTACCTTTAATTATTTTTAATCAGTTGACACTGTGACACAGAAAGATTAAATAATTTATACTAGGGCACACCACAGGTTAAGAGGAAAATCAGGTTTAAAAAAATCCAAATCTCCAGATTCACAATACCTGACATCTATCATGTACCCAGAATAAGAACTGACAGTTTTAGGATACCAGGCTGAAAAACTATTTAAAAATTGTAAACTACAGGTTTCAAAATCTTAATTTTGTGGATGATCCAGAAATGAACAACTGAATCCTGAATTATTAAATCCACTTACAACACTGCATCTTCAAGTTTAATCATAAACAAAAATAGTTTTGGAATATTCTTATTAAGCTCTAAGTGCTGAATTCAAGATATGTCTGTGTCCCTTTATGAGGCTTAACTTTTGCAGTAAGTGCCAAATAATGTTCTTCTAAATCACTAAAAGTCCTTTTTGTTTGCTTCTAATCTGAATACTGAGTGAAGATTAAGATTTCTATTAAATAAACAAATCAAAAATAGCTACATTACAACTTTGTTGCAATCAAAAACAGCAATGGTTTGGAAAACCCACAGGCTTCCAATTATTATCTGCGCAATAAGACTTCTAATAAGATGAACTGGAGCACACTAAGTAGAAACAATTGATAACAGGAAACGCCCACACACTGGTTACTAACATGCACTCTCTCTTTGTTTTCAAACATGGACACTGAGCTTGGCTTTTTCAAGTTTTCTTAACTTTGAAATTGGTAAACCAACAGTTAATCTTTTTCCTCCCTTTCTCTAAGACTAAAAGAATCTGCAGAGCAGCAGACCAGGCCTGGGAGATCACATTACCTTTGGGGGTGGGGAAGAAGGCAGCTGGAGGGGAGTGTGGAGAGAAGGCTGGAAGGAAAGAAAACAAGCCGACTAACACTCCCCGCAGTGCAAAGCCCAGTAGGGACTTGGAGATGCGGGAGGAGTCCATCTTTATCCAAGTTATCTCTGGGCAGCTGAGCTGGGCTGTAAAGTACTGGATGCCTTGGTATCCCGACCCTCTCAGTGGGCTCTGGTTGCCCTGAGGAAAGCCAAGTTCTTGGTAATTATTTACCAAAGCTTGGAACCCTAGGAATGAAACACTGAAGATGAGTTCATGTTTGCTTCTTCATTGGTTCAGCACCAATCTGTTTTTGTTGTCGAGGTTTTAAACACACACAAAATACATGAAATCAGAAGGTTTCCTCCCTGCACTTGTTAGGAATCACTGCTGTCCTCAGAGAAGCCATGGCATCTCTTAAGTCAAACAGCACTGCAATTTTTTCTTCCTTAAAGCAACAGATTCTGCATATCCACCCAGAACTGCGCTGCTATGACCTGGGCCACATGCTGCTGGCTGTGGAGAGAGTATCTGTCCAGAGGCCCTGTGCTGAGCACAGCCGGAGGGCCAGGTCAGGGGTCCTGTGGCCCCTTGAGAAGGAAAGCACAAAACAGAGCTTTGGTGCAAAGCCACCGGGGCAGGAGCTGTCATCCTATAACTGCTACAGAAGTTCTACTCTCCACAGCAACTCCCAAAGCAGACTTTGAAAGTAACCTCAAAGTTACTTCCACATACACCAAGTGTGATGGTTCATTTTACGTATCAACTGGCTTGCGTGATGGCTGGATATCTGCTTGAACCTTGGTTCTGGGTGTGTCTGTGATGGTGCTTCTAGAAGAGGCCAGCATTTGCATGGCTGGGCTGACTAGCAGAGGCCTTGCTGCAGTGTGGGCAGACCTCATGGATTCCTTGAGGGATGGGTACAACAAAAAGGCAGAGGAAAGGAGGCTGGACCTGGCCTTCCTGGGCCTGGCTGCTGAGCGGGGACACCCACCCCCTTTGGCCCTTGGTGCTGTGGGTGCTCAGCCCTTTAGACTCCCTGGAGTCCACGCCACTGCCCTGGGCTCTCAGCCTCCCCACGATACTACGACCACCTCTCCTGGGTCCCCAGCTTGCAGGTGGCAGCAGTGGGATACTCTCATTGTCTCCTGAGTCAATACCTTGAAATCTCGGCAGAGATGAAGGTATGGTTACCTACCTGTCCTCCTGTCCCGCCCGAATCTCCTCCCAAGATGTGGCCCTGCCCACCAACAGTAACTAGCTCTTCCCATGACCTGGCTCTGCTAAGGCCATCTAAAGGCCAGATTCTCATGGTGGTTGCCACCATTTTGCCCCTGAAGGTGTGCCCCTCCAGTGCTCAATAAAGCATCGCTGCTTCATGAGGTCTGCCTCCATTTTCTTTTTCTTTTTGTATTCTCCTTCATGTGCTTTCATTTAGTTCCCTGACCAGGAAACGGGATGTTCTGGGGGTTCTTCTTGCCCCTCCCCATTCCAACAACCCCCCAGTTTTCCTCTCTCTCCACGAGGCCCCCCGTTCAGAGACCACTTCCTGCCATCTTGTTCCTGCATGCAGTGCCGGCCTTCTCACTCTTTGGAGAGGTAAGACCCCTTCCTGTCTCTCCCAGAGGTGCTCTGCCCTAGACCCTCACCTTTGGCCCACCCAGACCCCAGGTATCCCCCACCACTGAAATTGAAGAGAAGACATTCTCTTACTTTCCCGTGGAACTGTCAGGGAGGGGGGGACGCCCTGATCTCAGCCGCCACCCCGGTCAGTCTCCCCAACACGAGAGCCACCCAGTCCATTCCACAGGACTCCCCCTTAGCTGGCCTCATTGCTCATCCAAACCCCAGGTTCCTCCACCAATCTGACCACAATGTCAATCATACAACCTAAGTCGATGGCCCGAATTTGGAATTTGTGACGTTTGATCCCAAAAGCCTCCAAAATTTTGACAATTTCCTCCAACGAAATGGCAAATGACCTGAGGCTTCCTACTCCAAGCTCTTTTTTCCCCTAACCTCTGCTCAGAGCCCTCATCATGCCAACCTTGCTCTGTTCCACAATAATTATCACCAGCACCCCGCTCCATGAGTCCCTAGAACTTGCCCCAAGATTCTGGCCTCACTACAGTCCCCAGCCCCTCTTGCAGCGAGGCGTTACCAGGGGACTGGCTTCTGACCATGCACATGTGAACAGAGTGATGTGTGCGATTCTCAGTCAGGTTCATAAAAGGAATGGGCATGTGCTCCCTGTCCTCTCTGCATGTCCCCTGCCTACAAGGGGCATCATAGCCAGGATGGCCAATTTGGATCCGGAGGTTGAAGCCATGTCTTAGAATTCTGAGTGATAGGATGGAAGGTATCTGACCTATGGAGCCACTGAACCCACTTGGGAAGCTAATGCCAGCCTAGCATAGGAGAGAGAAATAAGCACCTAGCCTGTTCAAATCACTGGAATTTGGGGTCTATTATGACAACTATTTAGTCCTTATGGTAATAACAGCAAAAAAAAAAAAAAAAAAAAAAAACAGTTCTAATTCACATAAACCTAAGAATTCTCCAATCAAGTTTATTTTCTACCTCTAGTAAAAACTGTTAATTGGAGTTCTTGAAATAGTCCCGTCACTTTTAGAAAACGAGAAACTGGTCTAAATAACTAAAACACTAGCGCAGTGTTCAGCTGCTAAAACACTCATCTACTACCACCAACCATTATTACTACTAACTGTTCCTTCTTTCCATAAACTGGTATTGGTCTAAGGAAGATAAAAATCCATGTGTTCTTCATATACCTATGAAGAACTTGTATGCAAAATACAGAGAATGCTTACTAATTAATAAGACAGTATCCAAACCAATTAAAAAATAGGCAAGCTGGGCGCAGTGGCGCACGCCTGTAATCCCAGCACTTGGGAGGCTGAGGCAGGAGGATCGTGAGTTCAAAGCCAGCCTCAGCAATGGCGAGGCACTTAGCAACTCAGTGAGACCCTGTCTCTAATTTTAAAAAGGGGGGGGAGGGGCTGGGGATGTGGCCCAGTGATCGAGTGCCCCTGAGTTCAATCCCCAGTACCAAAAAAAAAAAAAAAAAAAAAAAAAAAAAAAGGCAAAATATCTGAATTGATATGTAATGAAAGAAGTAATATAAATGGCTAAATAGCACATGAAAATTTGTTCAGCATGGACATTCAAGAAATGGAAACTAAAGAGGAAGAGGACAAGGAAGGAGGAGGAAAGGGAAAGGAGAGGAACAAGACTGACCAAACTGTCATGTGCAAGTACCAATATGTCACAATAAATCCCACTATCATGTATAATTACAATGTGCCAATAAACGAGGGATGAATAAATCACAAAATTACATCTGTCCTGTGCTATTCCCCTTTCGATCATTTAAACACACACAGACCGTAATTACATGATCATTGCTTGTTAAAATGTGGGTGCTTAATTTTTATAATATTAAATTGAATCCCAAAGCGATGACATGCAATGGAAACGGACTTGTCATCTGTCAGTTAGCACAGTGCAAGCAAGACAATTTCTATTCACATTAAGAAGAAGAAAAGAGGAGAGAGAGAGAGAGAGAGAGAGAGAGAGAGGAGAAGAGGAGGGAGAAATGGAGATCAGAGGCCCTAGAAAGAGTGGAAACTACATCATAATGAGATCTACGATTTCATGTCTACTCCAATGGCAATAATGAAAACAACAGATAAAGCCAAGTGTTGACAAAGATGGAAAGAAATAGGAAGGCTCATACCTTGTGGGGGGAATGTACAGTCACTTTCAGAAATAACACACTTTCTTCTTTTGGTGGGTACTGGGGGATGAATCCAGAGGTGCTTCACCACTGAGCCACATGCCCAGCTCTTTTTTTTTTTTGAGAATTTTGAACTACTTTTTAAGCTCTTTTTACTTTTATTTATTTATTTATTTATTTATTTGGTACTGGGGATTGAACTCAGGGGCACTCAACCACTGGCCCACATCCCCAGCCCTTTTTCGTATTTTATTAGAGACAGGGTCTCACTGAGTTGCTAAGTGCCTTGCCATTGCTGAGGCTGGCTTTGAACCCACAATTCTCCTGCCTCAGCCTCCCAAGTACTGGGATTATAGGCGTGCACCACCGCGCCTGGCTAAGCTCTTTTTATTTTTAATTTGAAACAGGGTCTACCTAAGTTCCAGGCTGGCCTTGAACTTGTGAATCTCCTGCCTAGGCCTCCCAAGTACCTGGTATTACAGGCATGCACCACTGCCCCCAGAGAAATATGCACTTTCTTTAAAAGTTGAACATAAAACTTACTATAACACCCACAATTCTATTCCTAAGAATCGTACCAGGAGAAATGAAAACATATATCCACATGAAGATGTACACAACATTATTCACAACGGCCCCAAACTAGAAACAGTCCAAATGCCCATCAACTGGTGAATAAGTAAACAAAATGCGTATCTGAACAATGGAATAATATTCAACAATAAAAAGAAATGAGGCACTATATATGCTACAATACAGAGAGACCTCAAAAACATACCAAGAGAGAAAAAACTACATCACAAAAAGACCACATAGTGCATAAAACTCCATTCATACATAATGCACAGAAGACAAATCTACAGACAACAAGAAAATCAGTGTTGCCACACTCATACATTGCTGGTGGGACTGCAAATTGGTGCAACCAATCCGGAGAGCAGTATGGAGATTCCTTGGAAAACTGGGAATGGAACCACCATTTGACCCAGCTATCCCACTCCTTGGTTTATACACAAAGGACTTAAAAACAGCATACTATAGGGATGCAGCCACATCAATGTTTATAGCAGCACAATTCACAATAGCTAAATTGTGGAACCAACCTAGATGCCCTTCAGTAGATGAATGGATAAAGAAAATGTGATATATATATATATATATATACACACACACATACACAATGGAATATTACTCAGCACTAAAAGAGAATAAAACCATGACATTTGCAGGTAAATGGATGGAGCTAGATAATATAATGCTAAGTGAAGCAATAAGCCAATCCCAAAAAAACAAATGCTGAATGTTTTCTCTGATATAAGGATGCTGATTCATACTGGGGATGGGGGCGTGAAGTATGGGAAGATTAGGCGAACTCTAGATAGGTAGGGCAAAGGGGGGAGGGGAAGGGAGGGGTAATGGGGGTAGGAGAGATGGTGGAATGAGATGGACATCATTACCCTAGGTACATGCATGAAGACATGAATGGCATGACTCTACTTCGTGTACAACCAGAGATGTGAAAATTTGTGCTCTATATGTGTACTATGAATTGAAATGCATTCTACTGTCATATACAACAAATTAGAATAAATTTTAAAAAATTAGTGTTGCCTGGGGCTGAGGGTGGGAGCAGGACTAATTGGGGGGGCAGAAGGGATCCTTTGAGGATGACGGAAATAGTCTAAAATCGGACTTTGGTTCAGGTGCACACTCCATACACGTACTAGAGATCACTGAATTACATGTTACAATGGCAAATTTTCTGGCATGCAAATTAGACATTAGTATAACTGCTAATAAAAAAGGGGAAAAAGCAATGTGTACTATGATTTTGATGTCCTTTTATGAGTCACACAAAGTCCCTGCTCAGTCCCATGGTGTGAAGATGGAGGCCAAGCCGTGTGTGCGGCCGGTACTTGGTTTATTTAGACATGTTCTGACAAGAGCCATGTTCCATCCGGGGGAATCAATGTGAAGCTGTTCCCACCAACTCCGGCCTCTCCCGACACCCAGCACCACAGGATTCCCACAGGAGTGTGCGCGGGAGGCTGCACGTGAATGAGATGCTCCTGGGCCAGAGCAGAGAGAGCCCTCGGGCTGGTGACAGTGAAGACCTCTGTAGCTGGCCGCGTGGCACATGCTAAGATCCTAGCTACTCCTGAGGCTGAGGTGGGAGGACCACAAATTGAAGGCCGGCCTCGGCAACTCAGTGCGACCATGTCTCAGAGTAAAATGAGATCTTAAAAAAGGGCTGGGATGCAGGTCGGGGTAGGGCACTTGCCTGGCATATACGAGGCCCTGGGTTCAATCCCCATTACCACCCCCCCCCACACACACACACAAGACGCCTGAGAAAGCCGATCATTGGGCACAGGTGAGGCTGGAATGCATGACCGCGCCTCTCATTCACAGGAAGCCTGTGGATACTCTCATGGGCACCTGGGCCTTCACAAAGGCACCAAGGAACGCCCCTTTGAGAGTTCCAAATACACGCACCCCGGGAACAGCACAGTCCCAACTGTTACATCCCTGGTGGAAACCCGGTGTCATGGGGATCGAATATCTAGAATATTTAAGATCTGTTGCAGGAAAGTTTCTAGGTAATAAATATTATGCTTCCAACATGTTGAGAAGGAAAAGCAATCGATTAAATATGGGATTATTAACAATAAATATGTCATGAATTATAAGGTTATAATAAACAAAGGGGTTGTAAAAACCAACCCATGGATAGTTCTCAATATTGTCCAGGCTTCTCCTTTCCATTTTCTCATTTGATCTCCAAAACAACTCGGGGAAGTAGAAGGGAATGACTCTTGTCCCCATAAAGCAGCAGTGGCTGAAGCCCACCAAGAAACAGTCACACCAGGCAGGAGTGGTGGGAGAAGCTGAGAGCCCCCAGGGCCTACAACATGCCCGGTGCGCGACACGCTCCTACCAGGATGTCTGGACAACAAAACCACACTGCGGGAGCATTCTGAGAAGCCAGCGCCCGACAGAGCGAGCTGACAGCTAACTTGGACACCAGAGACCCACCTGCCACCTTATCCTTCTGTAAGAAGCAGAATGCAGGTGGCGAGAGGGTGACAGTGAGGTCATGCACACCGCAGGGGCCTATATAAGCACTCACAGGAGCGTGGTCCCCCAGAGAGAGGCACTCAGGGAGACTCTTGGAGGCCTGCTACCGTTGCAGGAGCACTCTCCCCGCGACGAGGTCCATGAAGGGGTCGCGGGAGCACTCTCCCCCAGCAACACTGTCAGCGCAACCATCGGAAGGGCAGAAGCAGCCAAGGAGGCGTCCCACTCTCCTGGCCACGTCGTCGGTGCTGCTCTGCTGTCACCGCGAAAACTGCTGCCACTCTGGTTCAAACTACCTGCATCCAACCATCCAGAGATCACCTCAGTGGCCAAGAGAGGCTGTGCTATTGGCAGAACGTAGTCTGTTACCTCTGGGGGACTTGCTGGCTGGGTGGAGTGGGAATCGTTCCGTTCTGTGTGTGTTAAGAGTGTGTTCAATATAACTGCATTTGAAATGCACCCAATTCTAGGCTAGATCCTCTGACACCGCTTGTGACACACACAAAAGTAGAATCGGAAGCAGTTGCAGAGTAAAGAAAAGTGGAGCTGGGTGCAGTGGTGCACAGCAGCTCAGGAGGCTGAGGCAGGAGGATCCCAAGTTTGAGGCTAGCCTGGGCAACTTAGCAAGACGCTGCCACAAAATAAAAAAGGGTAGGGCTATGGCTCGGTGGTAAATCACCCCTAGGTTTTATCCCCAGTACTGTGAAACAAAACAGAAATTAACAAAAGAAAAGTGGGTCTTTTTCTTCACTCTTGGACTCATTTGCTGGTGTAGTGTATAAAATTCTTGGCTCCTCATCACAGACTTGGGAATGGAGATAAAGATGGTCAAAGAGAAGGAGCATGCAGTCTTGAGAGGCCAGGGGAGGAGAGATGACAACAGTGGAGAAAACTCACTCATAAATGTGTGATCAGGGGCCAGAAAAAGAGGTTACTTCTGCCTGAAGATGTCAGGAAAGGCTTCCTAGGGGAGGAGCCAGTGCTATGACTTGAATGTGTCCCCCAAAAAGCTTGTGTTAGAAACTTGACCCCTGAGACGCAACAGTGTTGGGAGGCGGGCCTGGTGGGAAGCTCTGAAGTCCTCATGGGAGGATCAACAATCTGTGAGAAAGGGCAGGAGGCGATAAGGTCCACCTCTAGCTCTCTGGCACATTCCCCCTTTTGCCTTGGGATGATATAGCAAGAAGCCCTCACCAGATGCCGGCCCTTCAGTTTGATTCCAGAGCCATGAGCCAAAATAAACTCCTGTTCATTATAAATTACCCGGTCTGTAGTATTTTGTTTAGAGCAACACAAAATAGACTGAGACAAATGCAGAGATATGCAAGAATCTTTCTTTTTACCATTTTCCTTTCAGAATTTAGAAATCAATTCAAGGCATACAAGTGACACATACATACATATATATATACATATGCTGAATTGATTTCCCACAAAGGTACAAAGGCAACCAAATGGGAAAAGGATCGTTTTTTTTGAACAAATGGTGCTCAGACATTGGACATCCATATGCAAAATGATGACTCTCAATCAACACTTTGTACAATATATAAAAATTAATGCAAAATGGATTATAAGCTCAGAAGTCAAATAAAAACCTATAAAACTTATAGAAACTTAAGAAAAATAATCAGGTGGGGTGGCACACGTCTGTAATCCCAGTGACTCGAGAGGCTGAGGCAGGAGGATCACAAGTTTGAGACCAGTGTGGGCAACTTAGCATGATCTTGTCTCAAAGGAAAAAAAAGAAAAGAAAAGACTGGGATGTCGCTCAGTGGTAAAGTGCCCTTGGTTTCAATCCCCAGTGCAGGAAGGAAGGAAGGAAATTGATAAATTGTGCTTCATTAAAATTTTAAAAGCCGGGCGCGGTGGCGCACGCCTGTAATCCCAGCACTTTGGGAGGCTGAGTCAGGAGGATCCCGAGTTCAAAGCCAGCCTCAGCAATGGCGAGGCACTTAGCAACTCAGTGAGACCCTGTCTCTAATAAAATACAAAAAAGGGCTGGGGATGTGGCCCAGTGGTCTAGTGCCACTGAGTTCAATCCCCGGTACCAAAAAAAAAAAAAAAAAAAAATTTAAAGTTCTGCTCTTCTAGATACACCAATAAAAGAATGAAAAGACAAATCACATAGTGGGAGAAAATAACCAAGTGCTGACAAGAATGTGAACAACTGATGTGAACATAAAGTAGCACAAATTGCTGATGGGAAGACAAAAGGAGAATATATGCTCACTCTGTAGAACTCTGTGCAGTTTGTTACCACATAACCTAGCAATTCCACTCTCTTTATTTACCCAAGACAAATGAAAATTATGTTGACACATGAAACTTGTGTGTGTGAATATTTATAGTGGGTTTATTCATAATAAAAAAAAAAAAACTGGGAACAATTCAAATGTCCTTCAGTGGATGAATGAATAAATATACTGTGGCACATCCATACAATGGAACACTACTCAGCAATGAAAAGGAATGGACCACTGATTACATACAACAAGGATGACTTATAAATGCATTCTGGCTCAAAAAGATGATGTACTTTATAATATTATTCATATGTTAGCAGTTGTTATGGTTAGAAGGATGGTTGACAACAAAAGGATGAAGAACCCCCCCCACTTCTGTAATAGGCAAAATTATAAGCACCAGAAACTGAGCAGCAGTTGTTATGGTTAGAAGGATGGGTTGACAACAAAAGGATGAAGAAAATATGGAGGTCATGGAGTGGTTCTATGTCTTGTCTATTAGCTGATTACATAATTGTATTCATTGTCAAAATGGGTAAATTTTACTGTGCATAAATTCAGTGAACTAAAAAGCAAGACAATGGAAATTAAATTATTGAGCCTGAGCATAGGGGCCTATAGAACACTACCAAATGGACCAATATTTGTATTAAGGAAGCCCTAGAAGGAAAAGAGACAAAGGGAACCTTTGAAGCAATAATGGCCAAAGACTTTCCAAATTTGATGAAAGACATGAATATAAATATCCAAAAAGCTCAATGAATGTTAAGTAGGATGAATGGAAACCCACACTGAGATTCACTCTAATCAAACCATCAAATATTAAAGACAAACAGAAAATCTTGAAAGCAGTAGAAGAAACACCGTGTCACATAGAAGTGATTCTCAATAAGATCATGAGTGGACTTCTCATCATTGGCCAGAAGCCAGTGGGCTAAAATGGTCAAAGTGCTAACGAAAAAAACAATCAAACAAGAATTCTATGTCTGGCAAAAATATCCTTCAAAAGTGATGAGGGAGCTGGGCACAGTGGTACACACCTATAATCCTAGCAACTCGGGAGGCTGAGGCAGGACGATCATGAGTTCAAAGCCAGTCTCAGCAAATGAGCAACTCTGTGAGATCCTGCCTCTAAATAAAATATAAAAAAGGGCTGGGGATGTGGCTCAGTGATTACGTGCCCTTGGGTTCAATCCCTAGTACAAAAAAAAAAAAAAAAAGTGATCAAGAAGTTAAGATGTTTCCAGATAGACAAAATTTGAGGAAGTTTGTTACCACTGGACCTGTGTTGCTAGAAATGCTCAAGGAAGTTCTGCAGGTTGAACTGAAAGGATACTAAGCGGGCTGGGGTTGTAACTCAGTGGTACGGCATTTGCCTAGCATGTGTGAAGCACTGAGTTCGATTCTCAGCACCACATATAAATAAATAAAATAAAGGTTCACTGGCAACTAAAAAAATTATTTTAAAAAAAGGATACTAAGCAGTAATTTGAAATCATATGAAGAAATAAAGATCTCAGTAAAGATAAGCATGTGTGTAACTAAAAAAGCCAGTATTGTCAATATTTTGTAATTTTACTTTTTTGTTTCTACATAATTTGAGACTAGTACACTTTTTAAAATTATTAGTTCATAGCCAGGCACGGTGGTGCACACCTGTAATCCCAGCAGCTCAGGAGGCTGAGACAGGAGGATCATGAGTTCAAAGCCAGCCTCAGCAACAGTGAGGCACTAAGCAACTCAGTGAGACCCTGTCTCTAAATAAAATACAAAATAGGGCTGGGGATGTGGCTCAGTAGTCGAGTGCCCCTGAGTTCAATCCCTGGTACCCCACCTCCCAAAAAAAGGAAAGAATTATTAGTTTATGCTTTGGACATGCAATGAATAAAGATATAATTTTTTAAACCAGAGGGAAAGCTGATATGGATTCAATTAAGAGAGTTTAGCGGGCTGGGGTTGTGGCTCAGCGGCAGAGTGCTCGCCTTGCACGTGCGCAGCCCGGGTTCGATCCTCAGCACCACGTAAACATAAATGCATTGCATTGTGTACAACTAAAGTAAATAAATATTTTTTAAAAAAGAGAGAGTTTAGCATTATGATGTTAAATGTAATTCCATGTATCTTCTTTTTGTTTTTGAGACGAGTTCTTACTATGTTGCCAGGCTAGTCTCAAATTCCTTGGCTCAAGCAACCCTCCTGCCTCAGCCTCCCGCATTGCTGAGAGTACGTGTGTGTGCCACCACACCTGGCTATCCTCACCACGTGTCTTGGCCCATTTTGTGTTACTATAATAGAATAGTAGAAAGTGGGTAGAAATAGTAGAAAAATTAGAAAAATAGTAGAAATAGTAGAAAATTTTATTTCTCATAGTTCTGGAGGGTAGGAAGTCCAGGATCAAGGAATCAGCATCTGGCAAGAGCCTTCTTGCTGCATCGTCCATGGTGAGAGGGCAAAAAGAGGGAGAAGGACAGGGACAGGGAGAGAATGACAGGGAGAGAGAGTGTGAAAAAGGGAGAGAGAAGGGTGCCAAACTTGTCCTTTTATGAGGAACCCACTCCCATGACAATGGCAATAATCCATTCATAAGGACGGTGCCCAGTGCCCCCATGGCCCAAACACCGCTCATTAGGTCACACCTTCCCATACTGACATTGGCATCAAGTTTCCAACATGAGAACTTTGAAGAACTGAATTGCTTTTACATCGCTGTCAAAAATCTGCTGAAAAGCCAGGCTTGGTGGCGCACATTTATAATCCTAATGATGCAGGAGGCTGAGGCAGGATGATTACAAGTTCTGAGCCAGTCTGGGCAACAGCAAGACTGTATTTCAAAAATAAAATAAATAAAATACAGGGGCTGGGGTGGAGGCTCAGTGGTAGAGCACTTGCCTAGCACGTGTGAGGGACTGGGTTTGATCCTCAGCACCACATGTAAATAAACAAAAATAAAGGTCCATTGACAACTAAAAGATATTAATAAATAAATTAATTAATTTAATTAAATACAAAGGGTTGGGGATGTAGTGCACCCCTGGGCTCAATCCCCAGGACCAAAAAGAAAAAAAAAAAAATCTGTTGAATATATATGTGCGGGTCTCTTTCCAGACTCTCCATCCATTCCATGGATATATTTTGGAGCTAATACCACGTTCTTTTGATTGTTTTAATTCATAAGACCTGCAGTCTTAGACAATGTAAACCTTCCAGCATTGTTTTAAAAAGCTATTTTGGCTAGTTTAGATCCTTTACATCTGCACATTAATTTTAGATTCACATTAAATTCAGATTCATATTAATTTGAGATTAATTTTAGAATCACCTGCTGTGGTTCTAATTGGGATTATGTTGACTGTATAAAGTAATTAGAAGGCACTGACATCAGGGGTTGTCCAATCCAGTAATTTCAATTTTCTAATTGCTCAATATTTTGAAGTCTTCATTTCGAAGGGCATGTGAATCTGTTGCCAGATTTACCCTTAAGTATTTCTTAGGCTACTTCTATTTCAATTTCCAATTGTTACTAATACATACAAATAGAACTTTTTTTTCTATGTTGAATTTACATCCCACAACTTTCCAAATCTCTTATTATTTGTATAAATTGAGCATCCCTAATCCAAAAATCTGAAATGCTCCAAAATCTAAAACTGAGATAAATATCAGTGTTCAAACAGTTTCAGATTTGGGGATATTTTGGCTTTCAGATTTTTGGATTAGGAATGCTCAACCAGTAAAGGCTATGCAAATATTCCAAAATCTCAAAAAATCTGAAATCGGAAACTCTTCTGGTCCCAAGCATTTCAGATAAGGCATACAACCGGTGGTAACTTCTTTGTAGATTCTATCAGGCCTTTTTACTTAGGCAATCATGTCATCTGCACATGAAGACGATATTTTTTCCCTTTTAGTCCTGGCCTTACTGGACTCACCAGACCCTCTAGCACATGGCTGCTCAAAACTGAGGGCTGGCATCCCTGCCTGGTGCCTGAACCCAGAGGTGCTGGGAAGACCTCAAGTCTTTCATCACTAAGATGTAAGCCCTGGGATTTTCACAGCTGCCCGTCGTGTCGAGGAAGTTTACTTCTTTTCATAATTCACCTATCAGATACTGATGTCAAGCTTTTGCCAAAGGCTTTTTTCTGCATGTACTGAGATGATCATAGGAATGTGTTGTAGTTGATTTGCTAAACATTTGTTAAGAATAATGAATGATGTTGGCCTCTAGTTTCTTTTCCTGTAATGTCTTGGTCTGACTTTGTTCTGAGTAATGGTGACTTTGTGGGATGAGCAGGGAAGGTCATTTTCCCTCCTTTTCTATTTTCTGGAAAGGCTGTATGGAATTATATTGTTTCTTCCTTAAATGCTTGAAATTCTAGGATCTAAGCCTAGAGTTTTCCTTGCGGGAGATTTTAAAAAATATATATTTATTTATTTGCTTTAGTTGTGTACAATGTGTTTTTAGTTTTACGTGGTGCTGAGAATCGAACCCGGGACGCGCACGTGCTAGGCGAGTGCTCTACTGCTGAGCCCCCCAGCCCGGATATTTTTTTTAATGTTTACTTATTTGCTTTTAGTTGTACACAATGCATTTATTTTTACATGGTGCTGAGGATTGAACTTGGGCCAGCATGCGCTAGGCGAGTATTCTACTGCTGAGCCACAACTCCAGCCCCCTTGTGGGAGATTTTTAACTACAAACTCAACTTCTCTTGTGGATTTGGGCTATTCAGGTTGACCACGTCCTCTGGAGGGAACTTGGCAGTTTATTTTGTTTTGGTACCAGGAATTTTTTTTTGAACCCAGGGGTACTTAACCACTGAGCCACATCCCCAGCCCTTTTTATTTTTTTATTTCTTTAAAAAAAATTTATTTATATTTATTTATTTACTTTTAGTTGTACACAATGCAACGCATTTATGTTTACGTGGTGCTGAGGATCGAACCCGGGCCACGCACGTCTGAGGTAAGCGCTCTGCCGCTGAGCCACAACCCCAGCCCCCCTTTTTATTTTTTATTCTGAGACAGGGTCTTGCTAAATTGCTGAGGCTGGCCTTGAACCTACAATCCTCCTACCTCAGCTTCCCAAATTGCTGGGATCATAGGCATGTGCCTGACGCCCAGCTGAACTTGGTAGTTTGCACCTTTGAGGAACACTGTCCATTCCTCTAGGCTGCTGGTCAACGCTCACGTTGAGTATCTACAGAATCTGAGAGACATCAACCCTTTTGATTCCTGATACTACATTTTTTTCTCCTCTTTTTTCCTCATCAGTCAGGTTAGCCGTTTATGAATTGTATAGCTCTTCTCCAAGAACTGGCTTTTTTTTTTTAATATTTATTTATTTGTTTTCAGTTGTATACAATCCCTTTGTTTTTACATGGTGCTGAGGATCAAACCCAGGCCGTGCAGGTGCTAGGCTAGTGCTCTACCACTAAGCCACAACCCCAGGCCCCGCTTCTGTATTCTTGATTTCTCTGTTTGTTTACTATCTCATATATTTTCACATTGGTCTTTTTTCTGCTTAACTGGGATTTTACTAGCTTTCATTTCTTCTAGTTTCTTAAGGTACAAACCCAAGATCACTGACTTGAAACCTTTATTCTTTTCTAATACAGGCATATAATGCAATATACATTTTTCTTTAGCTCCATTCCACAAATTTTAGGTTACATTTCACCTGCATTCTTACAAATACATACGAATTTCACTTGCTATTTATTTTTCTTTAACCCATGGTTGATTTAAAAGTGTGTTTTTCATTTTCCAAATATGTGGAAAATCTTCCAGATACCTTGCTATTACTGATTCCTTCTTAATTCCATCGTGGTCAGATATCATACTTTCTATGAACTGAGTCAGTTTATATTTATTGATGTTTTTTAATGGCCCAGAAAATTATTGATCTTGGGAACAATTCCACATGCATTTGAAGACCATGTGGATTCTCTGTATCTGGGAGGAGCTCCACAGATGTTGACTAAATCAAGTCAGCTGGTTACATTGTCCCAATTCTCTATATCCTTAATTGGTTTTCTCTCTAATTTTTCTATCAGTTATTGTTAAATTCTCCAACTATAATTGTATAATCCTTGAAGATTTTACAGGTTTTTGATACAAGTATTTGAATCTCTATGAATATGTATAAACATTTAGGATTACGTCTTGATGAATTTAGGTTTATCATTATAAAATGACTCCTCTTTGGTAATATGTTTTGTGTAAAAATGTTTTATCTGATACACCATTAGTTTTCTTTTGATTAATATTAGCATAATGCTAACAATTTTTCCCGCCCTTTTGATTTTGACCTGTTTGTAAATGTATATAAAAAATGGTTTTGCCAAGCACGGTGGCACAAGCCTGTAATCCCAGAGGCTCATGAGGCTGAGACAGGAGGATCGAAGGTTCAAAGCCAACCTCAGCAATGGCAAAGCGCTAAGCAATTCAGTGAAACCCTTTCTCTAAATAAAACACATAGGATTAGGGATGTGGCTCAGTGGTCAAGTGCACTGGAGTTCAATCCCCAGTACCAAAAACAAAACAAACAAACAAAAAGGTTTGTAAACTGGTTAGAGTGGCGCATGCCCGTAATCCCAGCAACTCAGGAGGCTGCGGCAGGAGGATTGCAAGTTTGAGGCCAGACTCAGCAACTTAGCAAGGCACTAGACAACTTGGCAAGACTCTGTCTCAAAATAAAAAATATAAAGGGATGGGGATGTAGCTTAGTGGTTAAGCACCCCTGGGTTCAATCCCCAGTACACCCCTCAAAAAAAAAAAAAAAAAAAAAAAAAAAAAAAAGCTGAAAAGGAGGGGGAAAAAAACCCTAAGTAAAATTTTAAGTAAATTTGATCTTAATAGGGAAAAGTGGACTAATTGTAGACCTGTATATAAATAAAAATGGATTTTGCTTTTTTAAATCCAATCTCACAATCTCTGCTTTTAACAGGGATTTTATAAAATTACTGATATGGATTTTAGCCTGCCACCTTGCTATTTGTTCTGTGACTACCCAATCTGTTCTGTTTGCCTTCCCCATTTATTCCACCCTATTTAAGATCATCTAAATATTTGTATGACTGCTTTGTATCTCAGTTGGCTCCTTAGCCTCAGCTGCTGTTCCAGTGTCTGTGGTGAGTATGTCCACCTCATCTCAGTTCACCCTCACCTGGCATGCCACCAGGTGCCGCACCGTGGGACCTTGCAACACGTGTGCCCACCTCCCCCAACCTCTTGTTCCTGTGCCATGAACTCCATTCTACTTTAAAAATAAATGCCACACAGCCCACACAGCTGATTACAGTTGAGGCTTGTCTTTTTGTTTTAATATCTATTTTTTAGCTATAGTTGGACACAATACCCTTATTCCATTCATTCATTTTTACGTGGTGCTGAGGATGCAACCCAGAGGCCGTGCTAGGCGAGCGCTCCACTGCTGAGCCCCAGTCCCAGCCCAAGTTAAGGACTGTCCTTTAAGGAGATGGTCAAGGAAGAAAAACTCCTACCTACTTACCACGCCTGATCCGCATCTCCAGAGTCCTTGTTCCTTCTGGGGCCTCAGTTTTCCCATTGGCCCCATTCTCCTTCTGATTTTTAAGGACATTCTTTAACACTCGTGCTGCAGGTCTGCCAGTAATAAATTATTTTTTGGGGGGGGTCTAAAAAATGACTTATTTTTTTCTCCATTTCTAAAAGCTTGCTGAGAAAGGAATTCTAGGCATACAATTGTTTTCCTTCCTTAAAAATGTTGCTTTATGTTAACTGGCATACACTGTTCCCAAAGAGAGACCTCCTGTCGTCTGTATCTTAGCTTTTTATACACACACATATACAATATCTTTTTCTCTGGCTACTTTTTTTTGGGGGGGGGGTGTGTGAGCAGCAGGGACTGAACTCAGGGGTACTCGACTACTGAGGCACATCCCCAGCCCCATTTTGTATTTTATTTTATTTTTTTTTAACTCTTTTTTTTTTTTTTTTTTTTTTTTTGTATTTTATTTAGAGAGGGTCTCAGCCCCTCGCTTTTGCTGAGGCTGGCTTTGAACTTGCAATCCTCCTGCCTCAGCCTCTCAAGCCGCTAGGATTACAGGAGTGCTTTCTCTGGCTGTTTTTTTTTTTTTTTTTTTTTTTTTTTTTGGTACCAGGGACTGAACTCAGGGGCACTTGTCCACTGGGTCACATCCCCAGCCCTTTTTTTTTTTTTTTTTGTACTTTATTTAGAGATAGGGTCTCACTGAGTTGCTAAGTGCCTTGCCATTGCTGAGGCTAGCTTTGAATTCGTGATCCTCCTGCCTCAGCCTCCCAAAGTGCTGGGATTACAGGCATGTGCCACCGCGCACCGGCTTCTCTGGCTGTTTTTAAGCACTGCTTTATTCACTTTGATTATAATGTGCCCTGATATTACTTTTCTTCATTCTTCCTGTGCTTGGAGTTCCTTGAGACTCCCGAATCTATGAGTTTTAATGCTTTCATTGCAATTGGGGAATCTTTCAGCTATTTCTCCTCTATTATTTTTTTGATCCCTACACTCTTCTCCCTCAGGGACTCCAGTGAAATGTATATTTGGCCACATGAGCTGCCCCACCATCCCCCTCCCTCCCTCCCTCTCTCTCTCTCTCTGAGGTTTTCTTCCCTGTTTCATTTTGGATAGTTTCTATTAAGTCTTAAAAATCACTAATCTTTAGTTCTGCAATGTTTATTTTGACATCAATCTCATTTTGTGGATTCATCTCTAAAGTTTATGTTCCAGGTCTCTACTTACCATATTCAACTTTCCTCCAGCTTTTTTTTTTTTTTTAAGTGGTACCAGGGATTGAACTCAGGGGCACTCGACCACTGGGCCACATCACCAGACCTTTTTTGTATTTTTTTTATTTAGAGACAGGGTCTCACTGAGTTGCTAAGTGCCTCGCCATTGCTGAGGCTGGCTTTGAACTCGCGATCCTCCTGTCTCAGCCTCCCAAAGTGCTGGGATTACAGGCGTGCGCCACCGCGCCCAGCATCCTCCAGCTTTTTATGCAAACAATTATAACAATGTCTGTAGCTTAATACTTTTATTATCTATCCCATTTCTGGTCAGTTATTAAATGTGGCTTACTACTTCTCATACCTAGTCATTTTCTATTAGATGGCACTGTAAATTTTACCACCCTGGGTCTTTTTGTATTCTCAAAATGCAAATATTTGTATTGTATTTTTGTATCCTCAGCTTTTGTTCTGAGATGAACTTTGGAAATAGTGTGATCCTTTTGGGTCCTGCTCTTAAATTTTGCAAGGTTGGGGCTGGGGTTGTGGCTCAGTGGTAGAGCGCTCGCCTAGCACGTGCGCGGCCCGGGTTCGACTCTCAGCACCACGTAAATATAAAAGGCATTGTGTACAACTAAAATAAATAAATAAATATTAAAAAAATAAAATGATTTTAAAAAAAAATTTTGCAAGGTAGGGTCAGAGCAAAATTTTCCCACTATGGAAGGAAGGTCTTTGTGATTATTAATTTTATGTGTCAACTAGACTGGGCTATGGGATGCTCAGATACTGGGTCAAACATTATTCTGGGTGTTGCTGTGAGGGTGCACTTGGATGAGATTTATATTCGAATTGGTAAACTGAGTAGAGCTGATTGCCCCGCCTAATGTCCAGCAGCCCTTAGCTAGTTGGCTGGAGGCCTGATCAGAGAAGAAGTTCTTACTGAGTCAGAGAACCCTTCCTGCCTAGCTGCTTTCCAGCTGGGACGTGGGCGCTTTCCTGCCTTCAGACCCACACTGAAACATCAGTTCTGCCAGGGTCTCCAGCCTGTCAACCTTCAGACTACAACTATTCTCTGGGCTCCTGGGACGTCATCTTGCTGACTCACCCTACACAATTTGGGAATTGTCAGCCTCTATAAGTCCACAAGCCAATTCCTTACAATAAATCTCTTTACATACACATATGCACATGTACACACAAACACACACCTATCCTATTAATTCTAATTAAGGAAATGAATCAAATGTCAGCCATTATATATAGTTTCAAATCACCCTCCCTTCTTATATTTTGCCACACTAAAGTTTGTTTAGGTGAAATAAAATTTATACTCATGGAAAAAAATTGCTAAACAAGAAATTCCATTTTTTTTCCTTTGTGCTTAGAAACTTTATTTTTTAAATTTGGTGATTTATTTAAATGGCTACAGAGAAACAGGAATACACATGCACACACCACACACACACACACAAATATGGTCTGTCTGCATTTTTCCTTTTACTGTTAATTTAGTAAGATGGTAACTCAACATACTATATGCATTATTTTATTTAATGTGCTGATACAATTATGTTTTTAAACTACTCTAAAGCTTTAATCTTTTCTACTCACAGAATTATATATTCTGTATACATAAACCCATACATAAAAAGGTACATTAAGCTGGGCATGGTGGTGGCGCATCTGTAATCCCAGCGGCTTGGGAGGCTGAGGCAGGAGGATTGCAAGTTCAAAGCCAGCCTCAGCAACTGCAAGGTGCTAATCAACTCAGTGAGGCCCTATCTCTAAATAAAATACGAAATAGGGCTAGGGATATGGCTCAGTGGTCGAGTGCTCCTGAGTTCAATCCCCTAGTACCCCCCCCCCCAAAAGGTACATGAAGACTAATTGCAGGGCTGGGGTTGTAGCTCAGTGGAGGAGTGCTTACCTAGCATGTGTGAGGCACTGGGTTCAGTTCTTGGCACCACATATAAATAAATAAAATAAAGGTCCATTGACAACTAAAAATAATTAAAAAAAAAAAAAAAAGACTAATTGAGGGCTGTGGTTGTAGCTCAGTGGTTGAGCACTTGCCTAGCACATGAGGTCCTGGGTTCAATTCTCAGCACCACATCTACAATTTAAAATAAAAATAAAAACCAACACAAACAGACTAATTGAAAGTTTTGTAAATGATAGCAAAAGACAAATTTTAAAGTAATCTATTAATGATAAATGTAACAAGTCTGAGGAAAATGAACTCTGCTTATACTTAAAATGTCTACAGATGATGAACTTGAAGAAAACAATTATCTTAAAATTCTGACAATGTTGGCTCAATGTTAATAAATTTATTCATGAAGAAAAGGACATGTAAGTTTTCTATTGGAAATTGTTGAATTAATGAGATACAAAAAGTAAAATCAGAGTCTGAGTCTCCTTTTTTAAAAGGACCAAGTTATTCCACCCCCAGATAACAAATTCCTTTCCTTTTTATCATCAAAATATTTTGTTAACTATGTGAATCTTTTGGCAAATTCAGAAATAATTTTCACAAAATGTTCCATATTTTTTAAAAAGTTGTCTTTATAATCATTTTATTTATTGTTGTGTGTTTTCACATTATTGCCTTTAACAGTTGTGTGTCTTTAGATACTATGACTGATGTCATACATGGTGACAGAAGGAATGTGCATAGAAAACTCAGCGTTTCTGGCTTGGTGAATCAGAATAGTAAAGCCAGGAAACTATGAATGCTAAAGAGTGAAGTAATCATGGAAGGGTGAAGACGGGGGAAGATGGGGGAAGATGGGGAAAGATAGGGGAAGAGTTCCCAACCTGAACAGTCACATCCCTGACTGACATTTGAGCCACTCAGAGAAAAATAAGAGTCAAGAATTTCCACAATTTAGCATTCATAAAGTCCAGGATACAATCCAGAATTACTCACCATACAAAGAATCAAGAAAAAGAAACACATTTTAGTTCAACCAAAAGTCTAATCTGTTTGAAAACAGCTTTTACACTATCTCAATGAAGTACAAAACCAGACATGTCTTCAATGAATGAATGAAAATCTCAGCAAAGAAACAAAAAATCTCAATAGGGAAACAAACAATAAAAAAGAATCAAATACTAGAACTGAAGAAATCAAAATTTTGAAATTAAAAGTTCACTAGAGGAGCCGGGCACGGTGGCGCATGCCTGTAATCCCAGCACTTGGGAGGCTGAGGCAGGAGGATCACGAATTCAAAGCTAGCCTCAGCAATGGCAAGGCACTTAGCAACTCAGTGAGACCCTGTCTCTAATAAAATACAAAAAAGGGCTGGGGATGTGGCCCAGTGGTCGAGTACCCCTGAGTTCAATCCCCAGTGCCAAAAAAAAAAAGTTCACTAGAGGGGGGCTGGGGATATAGCTCAGTTGGTAGAATGCCTTGCCTCACATGCACAAGGCCCTGGGTTCAATCCCCAGCACCACATAAAAATAATAAAATAGGGGCTGGGGTTGTGGCTCAGTGGTAGAGCGTTCACCTAGCACGTGCACGGCCCGGGTTCGATCCTCAGCACCACGTAAAAACAAAAAGGCATTGTGTACAACTAAAACAAACAAATAAATATTTAAATAATAATAATAATAATAATAAATAATAATAATAATCAAATAAAGGCATGCTGTCCATCTACAACTACAAATTTTTTTTTTAAAGTTCACTAGATGTACTTAGCAGCTGATTGGATGACAGTATGTAAATTTCAAGAAAAATGAGTAGAAATTAACCAAGATGAAAAACAGAAAAAAAATTAAAAGAATTAACACAGACTCAGAGACTTGTTATATGATATCAAGGAGTCAAACCTGGGTAACTAGAATACCAAGAAAGAGGAGAAAGAGTGGTAGACAGTTCTTTTGAAAAAATAAGGGACAAAAATTGCCCAAATCTAATGACATACAAAAATTTAAGATGTATAACCCTAAATAAACATGAAGAAGAGACAAAACAACCCACATATCACAAAAACTCCAAAGCCAAAGACAAATAACAAAATTTTATTTGGTGGTGCTGGGATTGAACCTAGGAACTTGTGCATGTAAGGCAAGCACTCTATAAACTGAGCTATATCCCCAGCCCAAATAACAAATTTTGAAAGCAGCCAGAGAAGGTTATAGCAAAGAGAAGTGACCAAGGATCAAACCAACACTGACTTCTCATCAGAAAGTATGAAGGTCAAAGGGAAGTGGAACAACATTTTAAAAGTGCCACCTAAACTAACAGCGACCAAACCAACAAAACTTGTCAGCTCTGAATTCTGCTCCCAGAGAAACAGAACAAAGGCAAAAGACAGACATTTTCAGATAAAAGAAAACAAAATCCACTGCCAGCAAGTCTATGTTATGACTTATTTATTTATTTTGGTAGTGGGGATTGAACCCAAGACCTTGCTCATGGTAGGTAAGCGCTCTACCACTGAGCTATCCCCCAGCCAAGTCCACCTACCTATCTTCTTTCCTTCCTTCTTTTTGATGACATGGGGTCTCACTAAATTGCCTAGGCTGGCCTTGAATTTACAATCCTCCTGCTCAGCCTCCCAAGCAGCTAAGATTAGAGGCATGCACCACCACGCCCAGCTTCTAGAAGACTGAAGGGAGAAAATACCAGAGGCAAACTCGGATACTAAGAAAAGAATACCAAGCTTCAGAAATGGTATATCTAAGTAAATGCAAAAGACTTGTTTACTTTTTCCTCCTAATTTCTTTATAGACCATATTTTTGTTTAAAAACAAAAATTATATAGCCGGGCGCGGTGGCGCACGCCTGTAATCCCAGCACTTTGGGAGGCTGAGGCAGGAGGATCGTGAGTTCAAAGCCAGCCTCAGCAATGGCGAGGCACTTAGCAACTCAGTGAGACCCTGTCTCTAATAAAATACAAAAAAGGGCTGGGGATGTGACCCAGTGGTCGAGTGCTGCTGAGTTCAACCCCCGGTACCAAAAAAACAAAAAAAAAAAACAAAAATTATAACTGAAAGGACAAGAGGAAGGGGATGTACAAATTGCAAGGTTTCTGTGAAACAATACATTATTGTATTTGTTTTGCACAATACAAAGTTAGTATGTATATTGTAACCCATAAGGCTTACACACACACCAAAAAAAAAAAAAAAAAAAAAAAAAAAAAAAAAAAACCCATCCCCCCAAAAAAGGATGGATTTATATGTGAATAACCTTAATTCTTTAAAAAACTCATTGCCCAGCCCAGGCCCTAAAATTCTATAAATATTTATTTTATTAATATTCTCATTTTACTAAGGTAAGTATTCAGTTTTCTCCCTTACTATATAGTTTGTCTTGAATGACAGGTTTCCCTGAAAGTCTTGAGGAGTTACTGTCAACCAATTTCAATTACATTTCTCTCATAAAAAACCATTAGGTGATACATGTATCATCATGAAATCGGTAAAAGTTAACACTTACTGTGTGCTTACTATATATCAAGCACTTTCTGTAAAATATCTCACTGAAATCCCACCAAATCTGTTAGCGAAGTGCCACTATCAGGCCGCTAACTGAGGCCTCGAGTTGAGTCCGTGTCCAGAGTCACAGCTGACATGCAGCAGAGCCTGGATCAGAACCTAGACTGAGCTGAGCCGTGGCCCTCCTGGAAGCACATGAGGCTTTTCCATGGTTGCGGGACGTGGACTACCTCCCCGCCCCCATGTGCTCTTCCCCACAGCCATCTGCCTGGAGTGATGCACCTGCAACCCTCCAGCCAGTGCCCCAACGCTGGCCAGCTGCCCTTCCAGCACTTACAGAAGCAGAGCTTACCCCTGCCCTGACCCTGACCTCACCACGCAGCGCTGCCCTCAAGCCAAACTGCCTGAGAGGCCATGTTAGCAGCTGCACGTGCCGGTGTCGGGGAAGCCACAGCCTGAGAGTCCCCAGCTTCAACCCCGGTGAACTGGTCCTGAGTTCACGTGCACCATAGTAAGAGGGCGCGTGTTAAGATGAGTTTTATTTAACCATATTGCCTCTTCCACCCTCTCCTGTTCTTAAAGAATCCACTGCTCCTGTGGGAAGAGTCCTGGAGAACAAAGTCAAAAAGGTTTGGAAGGAATTTCTGAAGACACAGGTGCCTTATCTCACCCGGATGACAAGCTATGGCACAGCGCTGCAGACCTATGGAGGAAAGGAAGCAAGCGCTGGGCCGCGCCACTGCTCCCATGGCCGCCCCCGCACCTCACTCCCTCAGCAGTGGCAGGAGCCAGGGGTCACTATTTGCCAAGAGTCTCAGATATTGTAAATCTATATATGTGTTTTTTTTATTTTAACTTGGGCACAAGCCTCCTGTTCCCTGTCACTCATCCACCTTTTCTGCTTATTCCAGTTACATACTTACCATCTTTGGATAAACTTTATAGGAATATGTTACAGATGTCATTACAAACAATAATTTTTTTTTTTTTTTTTTTTTTTTTTTTTTGGTACCAGGGATTGAACTCAGGGGCACTCAACCACTGGGCCACATCCCCAGCCCTTTTTTGTATTTTATTTAGAGACAGGGTCTCACTGAGTTGCTAAGTGCCTTGCCATTGCTGAGGCTGGCTTTGAACTCGCGATCCTCCTGTCTCAGCCTCCCAAAGTGCTGGGATTACAGGCGTGCGCCACCATGCCTGGCAACAATAATTTTTTATAACAATCAGCAATTTTCCTTTTGTCAAGTCCCACACACACTATGGCCCAATGCCTTTTATTAATAATAATAAACCGTACCCTGAGAAGCAGATCATTTCACTTTTGCACATGTGTAAGCTGAGAGTTTCCCAAGTGCACCTGGAAAGACAGGCCTTGACCACCTAAAAAGCCAGGAGTGAGAGGCAGGAGGGATGCTCGAACTCAACTGCAGCTATGCATGAAAGGAGTTGTAAGAAAACGAAAGAGACTATTACTTATTTTCATGTGTTTTCCAATAAGCAAGAACTATCTTTGCAATGAAAACGGTTTTGACCAAAAGATATTTGTCAGTAAGAACTAAAAGCTAGTCATTTGTCTACAACTACTATTTATTCTGAAAGCTCTATCAATTTTTATCTGTAGAAGAAATTAAATTGAGGAGTGGGGAGAGAAAGTGAAAGGGGCGACGAGAGAAAAGGCACATGGTGCAGTCTCCATGGGCAGCGTGGAGCCCGAGAGCAGGCCAGAGCCCTGCCAGCCCTGCCAGTGGAGACTGGCACCTGGAGTCACAAGTGCGGAGCTGGGAGCAGGAGAATATCCTGGTTTTCAATTTGGCAAGATATTCCTATATGGAAAATGCCTGGAATAACTGTCACACACAGACAATAAAGTTCTTGGCAACAAGGACTTAACCGTCACCCAGCCAGCTACTCGGCTTTCTGTGTGCACCTGCCACCTAGTCCCTCACAGACAGAGTTGATGCTGGAGAGCACTCAGCCCGTGCTCCACGTGGCGCCCAGTGTGCGTGCTGGGCGTCCCACACCATGCTCCAGGGAAAGGCTCTCCATCCATCCAGACAGTCCTCCTGCACCCCACTCTGCGCAGGGTACTGTGGTGAGTGCCAAGTTTGACGAAGCTCGACAGGGGACAGCCCCTGTGCTCAGGGAGCTTATAGTCTGGGGAGAGAGGGGTGCAGAACCAAGTATCACATTAGTTAATGTATGATTATATGTTCTTCAAAGACAAGAATAAATTCTGAGAAAATACAACAAAATTAAGCTTTATATAAAAGGTTCCTAATGAGTTGCAAATGTTTTTATAAATCACTCTCATAAAAATGTTTTCAAGTGGGGCTGGGGTTGTAGCTCAGCGGTAGAGCATTTGCCTAGCACGTGCGCGGCCTGGGTTCGATCCTCAGCACCATGTAAATGCATTGTGTACAACTAAAAGCAAATAAATAAATATTTTTTAAAAATCTCTTCAAGTAATACAATGTCAGAGTAGACACTACTGAGATCTCGTTTTGTATTTGCATCAGGTATCTTTTTAACTTGATTTTAATACTGTGGCATCACATATCAAATAGAAAAGCATGGGTTGGAGACCTAGCTCAGCGTAGAGCACCTGCCTAGCATACTCAAGGCCCTGGGTTCCATCCCCAACACTACCAGGAAAAAAAAAAAAAAAAAAAAAGCCAGGCGCAGTGGCGCACGCCTGTAATCCCAGCACTTGGGAGGCTGAGGCAGGAGGATCGCAAGTTCAAAGCCAGCCTCAGCAATGGTGAGGCACTTAGCAACTCAGTGAGACCCTGTCTCTAAATAAAATACAAAAAAGGGCTGGGGATGTGGCCCAGTGGTCCAGTGCCCCTGAGTTCAATCCTCGGTACCAAAAAAAAAAAATCCCACTTAATACTCATTATTTAATAAGCCCAGCCTAGGCAATGAAAGAACTTGATCAGTTTTGCCAAACAAAGGCAGCATTTAAATCCTTAAGCCACCAAATAAGATAATCAATATGTCACGTCTAGAGACAACTCCATCGACAAGTGCAGTATCTTTAAGCAGAACTTTCTGACCTGCGTGCTGCGCACTTCCGATATCATTGGGAAAACACTTAAAAACAAGAGCACAGGACCAGCTACAAGGAACAGACCATTCTGAAACCATTTCCAGGAACAGGGTTTGTTTAAACAAAATGTATTAAGTGAAACCAGCTGTTTCAAGGGCCAGTGCCATCTGAAGTGGAATTCTAAAACCACCCACTTTGTAGTATCAGGGTACTGGTTCCTTCCTGGTGCACTGAAGGAAGAAGTTGGTGGCAGACCAGCTGTGGGACAGCCTGGCAAGAAGCAGTCCCCTAATGGACAAAGGCCCAACTGTGGTGCAAGTGGATGTGCAGGAGAAAGCGCATGATCACACTGGCCTGGAGACTAGCTGTGTGCTTCCAACCACTCACCAAAATGCTGAAGAAATGTGAAGGAGTCAAGGGTGGTGAAGGAGTCAAGGGCGGTGAAGGGGAGGATCATGGTTTATAAGTGGTGCTCCTTTGAGGGTACCAGGAAAGAGGGTCCTGAGGTCAGCCATAATCAGCATATTCTGCAGAAGGTCAACTGATGATCCTGTCACACAGGCAATGGCCAAAGTACCCCAGTTATTAAAAATAAGCCCAGGGGAGATCAGTGGAGTGGAAGAGCCAGAATTGGGAGGGAGGGAGAAGGGAAAGGGGGAGTTACTAGAGAATGATACTGGCCAAATGTTACTGTCATGTTGAATGCATGCACAAGTATTTAACAATGAATCCCACCATTATGTACAACTATAATGCACCAATAAAAAATATGGAGAAATAGATAAACATATGCACAAGGAGAACTCTAAAATGCATACCTTTTTGATACCTGAAAATGAACATAAACATCCTGGAAAGCAGAGCCTAAATTATGCATAAAGTTTGATTATTTAAAATCATTTTCCTTAACTTTATAACAAAAGCAGAAGAAAGATCTTGCTCCTTTGAAATTTTATAGGTAGCATCACACCTGGGTAACCCATGGTGAAGTCATCTGACCCAGTCAGGTGACCACCAGTTACAAGATATTTCCCAATGTGTCACCTAGTACATCCAGTGGGACTGTAATCAAAACAATGCAGTTGAGAAATGCAGCCATTAATCATGTTATTTTGGAAACCAATTTGGGGATGATGAAGGAAGAAAACACAGTGATTCATTTGTTTTGATGAAGTCTGGCCTTCAACAAATCTCTGGCCTAAATTGGGCCAGGAAACATGGATATTTCTATGGTCTAAGGTGTCTTAAACTATGTTTAAAAAAAAAAAAAAAAAAAAGTTCTTCCCAAGCTTGTAAGCAAAATGAGTGAACAATGAATAAAATAAATCAGCTAGTTCATGAAGCAGAGTCTCTTGACTGTAACGTATTCTGCTCACTTTGTGGATGTGAGCTTATAGATTGTTCTAAGGACAGTTAAAAACCTTGCAGCTGGGCTAGGGTTGTGGCTCAGTGGCAGAGCGCTCGCCTCGCACGTGCGTGGCCCGGGTTCAATCCTCAGCACCACGTAAACATAAATACATTGCATTGTGTACAACTAAAGTAAATAAATAAATATTAATAAAAAAAAAAACTTGCAGCTTATAGCACTTAAAAATCAACAAAACAAGGCTGGGCTGTAGCTCCATGGTAGAGCACTTGCCTAGCATGTACAAGGCCCTGGGTTTCATTGCCAGTATTACAAAAAATAAAACAAATCTACAATACATCAATGTGCCACGACCCAATGTTACCACAGGATAATGATGGTAAGGTCTGAAACTGCACCCACTAGCGAGGTTTACCTGTCTCTATAAAAAGCAGGCAAAACTCGGGACTAAAATTCAAGTCAAAATGTTCAATTTGTAACACTGCCGCATGGACTCCAGTTATTTCTCCAAAGAAATGGCCTGAAACTTCTGAAATGCAGAGAATACTGTCAGCAATATCAAAGGTGTAAAGAACTTCCCAGTAATAGGAAATTCTGGTTAATCTTAAAACCACCATAGTATTTCAGTTTAGGCTTCATGTTATTACAGGGCAGAAAAGGGGGTACATGCTAAGTAAGTAGAGAAGCTAGGATAGTAGGAAGCAAAATAAAGCCTTGAAAAAACCTCAAAGAAACTCATCATTATCCACTGCAATACTAAAGACAAGCAAATTCCACATTCTTCTTACTGGCTGCTTAAAGTGTTGCTCCTTAACAACACTTTGTAAGCCAAAGTATGCAGACAGGCAAGATGGCATTAGCGGAGAGAACGTTGGATTAGAAGCCAGAGAGAAGACATGAGGTATGGTCTGGGGACCTGCCACTTTCTAACTTCACTACTGTCACTTAATAAGACAAGTCACTTACTGTCTCTGAGCCTTACAGACTTCATCCACAGTATGCATACTATATTCCATCTCATTTGACGTCACAGGACCAGATTTGCTGGGTATGATGTAAACAGAAGGCATTGTATTACTTGAACTCTCTTAGACTATCCTGCACAGTGTTTTTGACACATCTGAGATCCTCTTATGCCTTCCTCCATTCAGCACATCCTCTACGTGTGCCATACAGAATCCAGAATGGGAATCACATCGGACATGGCTCCTGACGTTTTACGGAGAAAGGGCAGAATGGGAGGACAGGAGACCCAGTCAGGGTAGAAAGTAGTTAATGGAATCTGGGGCGGGGGGTGTCAAGTTAACAAGTGTGGACTTAGAGTCACCCTGTCCTAGGCAACAATGGAGAGGCTGTGTGTTATTTGTGAGGCTTCAAGACTCAGCCTAACTGGTGGTATGTCCTGGCAAAAATATAGAGTTGATCCCAGAAGCCAGCCTCAAGGCATTTAAAAATTTTTAAAAAAAAAATACTTATTTATTTGCCTTAGCTGTACACAATGCAATGTATTTTATATTTATGTGGTGCTGAGGATCGAACCCGGGCCACGCACGTGCTAGATAAGCGCTCTACTGCTGAGCCACAGCCCCAGCCCAAATTTTTTTAAAAGATGTTGATGAACCTTTATTTTATTCATTTATTTATATGCGGTGCTGGGAATTGAACCCAGGGCCTCACACATGCTAGGCAAGTGCTCTACCTGAGCCACAACCCAGCCCCCTCCAGGCATTTAGGTATACTTTCTGGGTGGAAATGCTATCTGTTTACAACACAGCTTCTGGCTCCCACCTTGTCTGGATAGAAGAAAGATGATTTGAGCTTAAGTCCCGGCTAGGTTCTGAACCAAGTGTGATCTTTAGGAAGTTAATGCATTAACAATTTGAATCTAGAATCTCCCCCAAAAGCTCATGTGTTGAAAGCACGGTCCCCAATACAGTGAGGTTCAGAGATGGCAGGTTTGGGCAGTGACTGGATTATAAGGGCTCTGACCCTCAGACTGAAGGGACTACAGGGAGGTGGGGCCTCACTAAGGAGGTAGGCCACTGAGGGCATGCTCTGGAAGGGACCCTTCCACCCTCTCTGTCCCTGCCTCCTGGCTGCCCTGAGCTAAGCAGGACTCCTGCACCACACCATTCACCATGATATGCTGCCTCAACCTCAGCCCTAAGGAAATGAAACCTGCTGACCAGAGGGTGGAAGTGCATGATGCCAAGAACACCCACCTCTAAAGTCCAGGCAAACAAGACTGGCCTAAGACTGAGTCAGGACCAAGAGAACCAAGAAAGTCCCTGTCCTTATCTCGAGCCTGGCTCCAAGTTCAAAGCAACAGTAGCTTACCACTGGGCAATAACTCAGGTAGGCTGAAAGTGAAAGGATGGAAAGACATCCCTAGCAAGCATCATCAAAAGAAAGCTGAAGCCGAGTGCAGGGGTGCACACCTGTAATCTCAGCTACCAGGGAGCCGAGGCAGGAGGACTGTGAGTTGGCCAGTGTAGGCAACCTGGTGAGACCCTGTCTCAAAACTCAAAAAGGGATGGGGTGTAGCTAAGTGGCAGAACACCCCTCGGTTCAATCCCCAGCATCACTAAAATAAATAAAGGAAAGCGGTAGTAGCTAAAAGACAAAGTAGACTGCAGAACAAGCGCCATTACCAGGGATAAGGAGAGAACATTATTCATGATAAAGAGATTAATTCAACAAAACCCCTAATAATCCTAAATGTGCATGTACTAAATAAAGGAACTTTCAAGACATAAAAAGAAATAATCTAAGTAGTAATATAGTCCTTTCTTCTGACTAGTCATTTCTTCACTTTTCTTCCATCTATGTTGGTCCAACTTAGCTCTTCTACTTATTAAATTATCACATGATAACAAGCTTTATTTTAAAGCTAATGACTAATTTCAAAATATGGCATATTTTCATTGCAGCACTATTGGGCTTGGCAAAATCACTTCAATACTCTTCTGGGACAAATTGACTGCACTAGGCAGAGGAGGAAATGACACAGGAGGAGTTCCACCAGCACAGAAAGAAATACAGTGTCCAGCCCTTCCCTCACACCAGAGGTCAGGGAGAAGGAGGAGGAGAAGCAGCAAACAGCTTCTCTCCCTGCAAGGTCAAGGGAAGAAATGATGACCAGTGTGGATCCAGTTATTTCAACAGGAAAACTCAATATAACGCCAGGCACAGTGGCGCATGCCCATAATCCCAGGCTCAGGAGGCTGAGGCAGGAGGACTGAGACTTCAAGGTCAGCCTTAGCAACTCAGTGAGGCCCTAAGCAACTCAGCAAGAGCCTGTCTCTAAATAAAATATAAAAAAGGGTTGGGGATGTGTTATCGCCGGAAAGGGATTGCAGCCTGGAACGGCAGCGCCGCGGGCAATCTTAGCTATCTCCCCAAACAGGGCTCCTGCAGGGATGTGACTCAGTGGTTAAGCGCCCCTGGGTTCAATCCCTGGTGCCAAAAAAGAAAGAAAGAAACCACTCAATAAAAGGAACCATCAACTAACAAAATGTGGCTACAGCTAACCCAGTCTTAACTATGTCTTCTTAAAGAGTCTGCATTTGCCTACTCTGCAGCTAGCTATCAGTCACAGGGCCAAACTAACAGCCTGTACCCCAGAGCCCACTCCAAATGACCTCCTTAGCTCACTCATACACAGAGCCAGTATTTCTCCTGCCCTAAATGACTCAGAGCCAGCTACCGCACAACCAGGGACAGCCCTCCTAGCCCAGGGCCCACCGTATTGCCCATGCTAGCCCCCATCCCAAGCTGCTTTCCCATGAAGCCCAACACAGGCTCTGGCCCAGGCACTCCCTTCACACTCCCTCTGCTCCTGACCAAACCTGGGGCTTTGCCAAGTGGCCATGCGTGGCACAACATGGCCTGCCTCTTGGAAATGTCAGTCATGAAAATCTTTCAATGGCATTAGCCTGTCCCTGTCATTGCTCATTCATCTCCATAAGTTAAAATCTTGCAGGGGCTGGGGTTGTAGCTCAGTGGCAGAGCACTCGCCTTGCACGTGCGCGGCCCGGGTTCGATCCTTAGTACCATGTAAACATAAATTCATTGCATTGTGTACAACTAAAGTAAATAAATAAATATTTTTTTAAAAAAATCTTGCAGGTACCAATGAGACAGAGAAGCGAGAGAAAACCTGAGGGGTGCAGAAGTCTCATGTAGGTGCAGAACGCACCTACCACCCAGAGCTGAGGGAGCCGATATGGAAGGAACTACAGGCTTGGGCGACTGTCCCTCCACCCTAAAGCTGAGGGCCAGACCTCTTTACATAGAGTACAGCTCCTCAGGAACATGGCCTGGCAGTAAAGACACTTGCCAGAGGGGTGATTCAGAGCTGGCCAGGGGAGTGACCCACCACATGGTAGAGCAATGTGCTGGAGGGTGTGAATGCGTTGGAGCTGGTCCCCAGTACCACCCATCGGGTTGCCTGTGAGGGCTGTTGAGTGGAACTGGGCATCTGCACACCAGCCCTCTGGAAATCACGCCCCACTGAAAACCAGCCTGCCAGAAACAGGAAAGAACCGCCCTCCTCCATTATGGCCTTGCAGGGTCCCTTCGGCCCTTCCACCAACAAAGCCTAACACCACGCTAGCTGCAAAGAAGATACATTTACAGAGCGTTCCCCAACTGCAGGACGGTGATGGAGAATGGACTTTAAGATGACAGACAGTAAACTGGTAAGTGGCACAGATGGTGGGGGGCAGGGGGTAGAGGGTAGGGAAGGCTGGTGGTTAGACTGGAGGGAAATCAGTGTGGTTTTGGTCCCACTGCCTGATGGAAACTCTGGGAGACCACCTGTGGGAGACACCGCCAGTCACACCAACGTGGAACAGCAGCAAAATAAAAGAGATGCTGCAGCAGGGCACGGTAAGGCAGTCTGAATTTTAGCACTCTGAGCCTCCCTCAGTTTGTGTGTCCACAAGGGAATTCTAAGATTAAAGTTGAGAGTTTGTCATCTACCCAAGGGTGAATGCAGTGAAAACCAAGCAAAGACAGGACCCTGGGCTCTGACAAAAGGAAAAAAAAAAAAAAAAAAAAAAAGCAAGGTCACCAACCACACCTCAGGGTACATCTGCAAAGGGCCCAGGGAGCACGACAGACTAGATCAGCAGAGGAGGGAATGGAGAATAAACAGGCAGAGGGCCTCCCCTCACCAAGATCTCACCCAGCTATGTTTTACTTCAGTCTTCAACTCTTCAACTCCATAATGAACTTCACCAAGGCCATCTTAAATTCACTGAATGGCTCATATTTAAAATGTTCCTGACACTTGAAGAAAATTATATTGAGCCAGGCATAGTGGTATACACCTGTGATCCCAGCACTTGGGAGGTTGAGGCAGGAGGATTGCGAGTTCAAAGCCAGCCTCAGCAATGGCGAGGCACTTAGCAACTCAGTGAGACCCTGTCTCTAATAAAATACAAAAAAGGGCTGGGGATGTGGCCCAGTGGTCGACTGCCCCTGAGTTCAATACCCTGTACCAAAAAAAAGAAAAGAAAATTATATTGAAAAATGCTATTGAGCTAGTGTTTTGGCGGTATTGGGGACTGAACTCAGGGCCTTGCCCATGCTAGGCAAGTGCTCTACCACTGGCCCAGCCCAAAAGCCGCTCTTCCTGAGCATGGCAGCTGTGCTGGGATGGTGTAGGACAGCGTCCTTGTTCCTGATAATCATGAGTCTTTAGCCAACTTCCAGGTGCCGTAGTGAGAGGTGTTTGCACATGAAGAGACAGAGAGAGGAGGAGCGAGCACCAAGAGCTGAAGAACCCAGGTGAGTAATGCACACGTGGACCATTCTTTCAACTTTCTACGGGTCTGACAACATTCATTAAAAATGCTAAGCAAGTGCTAGGCATGGTGGCGCATGCCCACGATCCCAGTGACTGTGCAGGCTGAGGCAGGAGGATTCCAAATTTGAGGTTAGCCTGGGCAACTTGGCAAGACCCTGCCTCAAAATAAAAAATAATACCAAGGTCTGGGGATGTAGCACAGTGGTAAAGCACTCCTGGGTTCAATTCTCAGTACCAAAAACAAACACAAACAACCAAAAAGCTAAGAAAGGGAAAATAACAGTTAAGTGCTTGGATCAATTTCAACCTATCCTTCTCAACATTTTTAGGAAGGAGAATTCCAGTCTTCCCAGGAGGCCAACCCAGCTCCAGCATCTCTGTGAAGATGGTCCCCACTGGCTCAGCAGCTAGCAGCCACTGGGGCCCATGCAGGCACTGCTCCAGGGGCTGCAGTGTGTTGTCACCAGGTCTCCTTTCGACTGCCCCAGGAGGGAGGTGTGTGTCTCCGCACACCCCTATCTTCAGGCATGGGCTCCAAAGCTTTAGAGAGGAACACAGTGGCTGGCTGATCCTGGAGTTAAGGGAAGAGCCAGGGTTTAGACTGGGTACACGAACTGCAGCTCACACTCTTTACCACCACCAGTCTCTTCAAACTTGGGTCAGGAGCCATTCTTGGTCATGAAAGCCTCTGGTGACTCACAGTCAGCGTTTTCCAAAATGAAATAAAATAGAAAACATCACTGTGCCCCACATAAAGGAAAGTAGGAATTCATAGACTTTCTTCAGATGCACACGCGTACGCATACACGAGTGTGTGCATGTCATGGCCTAGGTACCCCTCCACCATCATGGCTGAAAGCCACTGCATTACTCCATACTCTTCTTCCTCTCCCTTACTTCCTGTCCACAAGTCTCACTGTCTGGGAGACTAAAGAGAAAAAGAGCAATACAGATTTAGACAGTAAACAAAAAACAAAAAAAATGCCACTGGGAATTCTCTAATCTCAAAATAATATACTCTTAGAACATACTAATAGATAATAATGCAGTTGGCATATCTGTTAGTATAAAAGACATATCTTCAAGCAGGAATTTGGATAATCCTCTTGGTACTTGTATAGTGAGAAGTTATCTGCAGTTCTATTAAAAGATACCAGTTTGAAATTCAGGCTGAAAACAGTGTATATAAACATGGTCAAAGGTTAGAATAGATGGAAGACTCTTCTCAGGTGTTCTTCTCACTGAAAGTCCAAGTGCATGTTAACATGATTGCAGGACAAGAATGCTCACGGAAAGCCACTCTGACGTTCCTCAAGAAACCCCAAACAGCCGGGCGTGGTGGCGCACGCCTGTAATCCCAGCACTTTGGGAGGCTGAGGCAGGAGGATCGCAAGTTCAAAACCAGCCTCAGCAATGGCGAGGCACTGAGCAACTCAGTGAGACCCTGTCTCTAATAAAATACAAAAAAGGGCTGGGGATGTGACTCAGTGGTTGAATGCCCCTGAGTTCAATCCCCGGTACCACAAAAAAAAAAGAAAAAGAAAGAAACCCCAAAGCAGCCGAGGGCTATGTGTGCATAAGGGAGGGAGAGGGAGAGCCCACGCTGCGGGGAGAGGGAGAATTATTTTAGCAGTGTCCATTCAGACCAAGCACCCAACTGACTGTCCTATTTAAAGAGAGAACTAAAGGTTAAAAAAATCATTCCACGTGTGTTTAGGGCCTGCCCTTAGAGGAGGGCTGTCTGAATTATTCTTATCTTCACCAAATGAAGTAACAGGAAGAAAGTACTATGTCTTTAAATTCACGGCTATTTTAATTCCCAGTTTCTGTGTGAGGCCATCACTGCTCCCGTGGGACTGCGCTGACTCACTGCATCTTCAGAATGACGCAAGTGAGGCTCTCTGCACAACTTCAAAACAGGCGAAGGCCGTCTCCAGAGCCAGCAGATCCATCAGCCCACTCATGAGCCCCTGGGGCCAGGAGGGAGGACAGGGTTCTTCTCCACGCCTCAGCTTCACCAGGTCTGATCACCTTCTCCAGTGGGAAAGAGAACTTGACTGTGATAACCTTACCTCACCCGAGCACTGTGGGTGGGGTCATACCTCCATTATCACTGCCACTCAGAATCCACCCTACCTTCTGGGACTTCCTTGGTCCTGTGATAAGAAAAGGAAGGAAAGGAGAAATCCAGTCCAAAGGTCTCCAGTGCTTACTATACCACACATCTGGAGTTCCCTCCTCTAAATGACTTTATCCACATGAAACTCCTCCTGCGGGGTGTTAACCAGGCGCAGGAGAAAGGAAACGCAGTGGAGCAGGGAAGGGGGTGACCCACTAGCAACCTGCAGGTGCAAGTATGAATAGGAGGACAGCAGGATGCAAACACTAAAGCCGGGAGAGGCAGCATCTGGGACTGGCCAAGTCCAGACAACCCCACCATCACCACCACCGTGATGAGGGTGTAGAGGCTAGGTCCCCACGGCCTGGAGAAGGTAACTACAGCGTCACGTGGTTCACCACACTGCACAAAGTTGCTACGGCTTCCTTCCTAGAACACAACCACAACCGAAGGATGCCCCAACAGCAACTGTATTTACTTGTGGTAAGTGGTGCACAGCTAGGTAGTCCCTTCACACCGTGTTCTTTTTGAGAACACTCAAAATTATAAAAGGTATCCACAGTGCCAGAAGGCAGGGTGGCACTATTAACACAAGGACAGAGCAGCTGTGAGTGATCTAACCAGCAGTATCCTCAAGATCAAATGCACCTACCCCGTGCTCGGTCTTATCCCTAGCCTCCTGACAGCATCCAGAGTACGACATTGCTTTAAACCCAAAGTCACCCCCAGGTAAGATGGCTTATAGACATATGTGTTGTGTTTTGGTTGGTTAGTCAAGGTACCTAACCACCAAATGCACCACTGCTCATCAATTTCTCTGTAACTTACAAGCCCCCTCCCCAGATACAAAGTTCCTTCATGTGTTACCATTGGAAACTAGCATCTTAGTTTACGTCAAGGCCTTACAGACTGGTTCCAGAGGTGACCTTGGCCGGCATGATGCCCACATCAGCAAGTTCTGCCCTCAAGTCAGAGATGGTGGAAGAGGCAAAGAGCAAAAGGACAGATTTCCACAGTGAACTTCCAGCCACCATGAATAATGACTGTTGTTGAAACATGCTGCGCTTTTCCAGGACCTCCTCCTTTCTCGCTCTGTTGCTCTTCGTTGCCTTAACTACCGTCTGAACCATCTGACAAGCTGCACACCATCTCTGTGGGGTCACTGCTTTCCTTCACCTGGCAACTGCTTAGGCCAAAGGACATTATCATGTCCTGACAGTGGGACTGTTCTGTGAACAAGTAATTAAACTGACCATAGGATGAGTTTGTTCACTTAAAAAAGATCATAGTTCATCAATATCTGATATTTAAATCTAGGTGAGTGCTCTACTGCTGAGCCACAACCCCAATCCCCCCCCAGCCATTTTTTTAAAAGAAAAAAAATCATTTATTTTAGTTTTAGATGGACACAATACTTTTATTTATCTTTATGTGCTGAGTATCGAACCCAGGGCCTCACTCATGCTAGGCGAGTGCTGGGCCACAGCCCCAGCACCCCCAGCCCTTTTTATCTTTTGAGAAAGGGTCTCACCTAGCCTGGGTTCAATCCTCAGCACCAAGTAAAAATAAAGTTGTGTACAACTAAAAACAAATAAATAAATAATTTTAAAAAAAAGAAAAGGCTGGGAGCCAGACGCAGTGGCGCACACCTGTAATCCCAGCACTTGGGAGGCTGAGGCAGGAGGATCGAGAGTTCAAAGCCAGCCTCAGCAATGGTGAGGCACTTAGCAACTCAGTGAGACCCTGTCTCTAATCAAATACAAAAAAGGGCTGGGGATGTGGCCCAGTGGTCGAGTGCCCCTGAGTTCAATCCCTGGTACCAAAAAAAAAAAAAAAAAAAGGTGGGGGTGTGACTCATAGGTTCCATCCCCTGGGGTGCAAAACCAACAAAAAAGGAGTACAGCCTTATGCGTGCTTGTGGTGGCTCCACCCCAGTGCCACCCACCACACACTATCCTGCCAGCAAGGGGAGCTGGGGGACTTCACAGAGGACACCTGTAGGCAAGGCTGCCAGGGACAGTGTTCACAGGACTCTAAGGCTGATCCCCTCAGGGAGGCCACTACACCACCCTTGGTGGCTGCTCTGTGGCACTGCAGGACTGAGGGGAGATGAGATTTTTCAAAAAAGGTCATAATTCATCAATATCGGATATTTAAATCATCTCAATGGAGTCAACCCGCTCACTCCACACTGCTGCTGCTGTTGGGCACTCCTTGCCTCGCACAGTTTCTTCCTTTTTGGGTCATTTTCTCTTTTTTAAAAGTATAAAAGTTCCTTTATGAGGGTTTGTTGGAGGTAAATACTGGTTTTATTGATCTGAAAATATTATTATCACGCTCTCATTACTTTAATGTTCAAGTTGCGCTTGAAATTCCAGGTTGACAATAACTCTCTCAGTACTTTCAAGATGCTCTTCCACCGTCTTCTGGTTTCCACAGTTGCTATAGAGGTCTCCTTTCAGTACAACAGAATTCCTGGGGAGCAGTCAGTTTCTGTGTGATTATTGTTAAGATTTTCTGTCTTTAGGGTTCTATTACCTTCCAGTATGGAAAAGACTTTAAAAAAAAAAAAAAAAAAAAAAAAAAAAAAAGATAATTCTACCTGAGATTTTCTGATTCCTATATGTTAAAAAAGAGTCTTGCTTTTCAACATACTTGGGAATTTTCTAGCATTATCTCCTCAAATGCTGCCTCTCACCTATATTTATTGTTGTCCTTTGTGCTTTATAGTTTAAAAATTCATTCAGTTCTCCATCTTTAAATCCAATCTTTATTTTTCATTTCTGGCTGTGCTAAATTTTGTATGATTTTGCTAGCTTTATTCCTCAATTTCCTAAATCTCTCTTCAGCTGTGTCTAACCTGTTGTTTAACCCATCTTTTGTGGTTTCAATTTCACTGATTTTATTTTTCATTTCTTTAGTTCTTTTTCAATTCACTCAGATCTTTCTTCACAGGATTTTAGTCCTTATTTTCTGTTTTGCATTTTATTTCCTTAAGTGTTTTAAAAGCCATTATGTTATATTCTGGATCTGATAATTTTAAATATCTAATACTATGTCTAGTTCTCCTGCTCTTGCTGCTCACTCTTCTGCTCTCTTATACACGATTTTCCCATGTTTTTAAGTTTTAGATTGTAAACTCATGATTGAAAGAAGCCTTATCTTTGGGAATCCTATGAGGTTGGGGTAAAGGTAGGCATAGTCCAAGAGGATTTGAATTGAATTCTGCTAGCTAACCAGGAACTTTAGCAAGTTAGTATCTCTTCAATGTAATTTGTCTTCTCAGAATTCCCCTAACAACATAGGCTGGATACATTCAAAGTCCAAACAAAGGCAGGCTGAGAATAAAAATTATCCAAGGAGATTTCCTTTCTTTACAAAGTGCTAGCTGAGTCAGACAAATTTCTCTTAATATTCTGCCCATGTGCTTATTTTTCTATACAACCATTTTGCTAGAGGTTGCCCTTCAATTATCCCAGCTTTAGATGGTGGTCTCAGTCCCAACTCCTTTTTACCATGGGCCCAAGATTTTTGTCTTCTGTATCCCAAATAGTATTCAAAACCTAAGTTTCACAGACACCTACCATATTACCAGCCATTCCACTACTGAGAGAAAAGAAAGCATATGTTAGCACAAAGATTTACTCATAAGTGTTCTAGCAGCCTTATCTGTAATAGCCTAAAAAAGGAAACAACCCAAAAGCCCATCAACAACTGAATAAATAAATAATGGTACACACACACCCATTCACAATGGAACAGTTATAGTACTCAGCAATAAAAGAAATAAACTACTGATACACACGGTGTGTTGGTCAGCTTTGTATTGCTGTGACCAAAATACCTAACAAGAAAAAAGTCTGAGATATAAAAAGAGACACTTCCTTCAACTAGGTCCCTCCTCCAGGAGTCCATCAGCTACCAGTGGATTAACCCACTGAGGAGGTCAGAGCCCTCGTGATCCAATCACTGCTCAAAAGCCCCCCACCTTTGAACCTTGCTGCAGTGGGGACCATGTTTTCAACACATGAAACCCTGTGGGATGTTCCAGACCCAAACCCGAACAATACAACACAGGTGAGTTTCAAATAGTTATGTCAAACAAAGATGAGGTCATGGGATATGGCTATATTTTGTACAATTTTATTTAAGGGAAAACTAATATGTGATGACAGAAAGAGGTTAAGTGATGGGATGGGAATGGAGAGAGGTGGACCAGGGAAACTTGTAAAGATGATGGATATTTCACTACCTTTATTGTGGTGATGGTTTCATTGGTATACGTGTCATGATTTATCAAATTGTACATTTTAAGGGCTGGGGTTATGGCTCAGCGGTAGAGCCCTCCCCTAGCACATGCGCAGCCTGGGATACACCCTCAGCACCACGTAAAAATAAATAAAGGCATTGTGTAAAATAAATAAATATTTTTTAAAAATTGTACATTTTAATATGTGCAGTTTTTTTTTTGTTTGTTTGTTTGGTACTGGGGATTGAACTCAGGGGCACTCGACCACTGGGCCACATCCCCAGGCCTTTTTTGTATTTGATTAGAGACAGGGTCTCACTGAGTTGCTAAGTGCCTCGCCATTGCTGAGGCTGGCTTTGAACTCGCGATCCTCCTGCCTCAGCCTCCCAAGTGCTGGGATTACAGGCGTGCGCCACCGCGCCCGGCCAATATGTACAGTTTATTTTATGTCAATTATACCTCAATAAAACTATCTGGGGGAAGAACCTCTTGGTTACTGAAATCAGCAAATGACTCCAAGATGGCTTTAGCTATAGCTTGTCCCTCTTCTTTCCAGCCTGTCCTTTGTTGTTTTTTGTTTTTGCAGTGCTGAGGATAGAACCTAGGCAGGCCTCCCACTGAGCCACAACCTAAACCCATCCTGTTTTGGGAGGTCATGCAGACTTCCTTCTTTTCTTGCAAGTTCAATTATATGTTAAAAAGATATTTGTTATATTTTACTGGTCATGTCTAAATGCTTTCACCAGGTGGATCTTCAGCGCAGCTCAGCTCTTCTACTGGCAGCAAGTCTCCCCCCTGTTTGAAGACAATGTGAGATTCCCCTCGCGTTCCTCTCATGTTACCCCACCTCACTCAAAATCCCCCCCAGCCCCGGTGAATGCAGAGTAGGCTCCTAACCTGATGCCCAGCACTTGTGTTCTCCTTCCCCCATCCTTCCTCAGGACATTGCTTCTGCCCAGATTCTGTGTCCCCTGTTACACACCCCTTCTTCCTTTTGACAGGGGTCTGGAGGTGTCAGTTCAGGACCCCAGGTCTCTTCAGATGCCCAGATTCCCTCCCTCGACTCCCACCAGAGATCATAACCATCTTTTTCCCTAACAAATCACCCTAGTGAGGAGCGGTCTCTTTCCTCTCAAACACTATGGTTTGTTCTTTATTTTTTGCAAATATGTATTTTTGCCCACATTTCTTTATTTCTTTACACACACACACACACACATTTAGTTGTAGATGGACACAATACCTTTATTTTTATTTTATTTATGTGGTGCTAAGGATCAAACCCAGGGCCTCCCACATGCAAGACGAGCGCTCTACCCCTGAGCGCCAGCCCCTGTTGTTTGTTTTTGATGCAGGGTCTCACCATGTGTCACAGGCTGGTCCTGAACTCTTGGGCTCAAGTGATCCTCCTGCCTCAGCCCCCGGAGTACCGAGGACTTAGGTGTACACCTGTTTGACCTCTGTAATTCTTCCTACTTTATTACTAATGTAAACCCAATAATGACTAGCACTTGAGCTCAGCATCTGAGGTTCCATTTTCTCTATTCAACTCCTGAAAATCAGGCCATCTTTGAATGGCCCACAGCACTAGCACAATGCCTTATTCTTGTGCAGACGAAAAGCAAATACTTGGCAAATAAATCAATGAACATATGCTGGAGTGGAAATCCTTCAAGGAAATTAAAGTGTTTGGGAGAGAGTGCCTCACCCTCATAAAGACGCACAAGGGCCAACCCGCCCAGCCTTCTGATGCACAGGACTGAAATCCAGCCAGTCACAACAACTGCTTAGAAGTATCCATTATGAATCTAAATGCTAAGCACACTTTGCTTCAAGAGATCACAACTAAAGTGTGAGCACTGTTGTCTCCCAGTAGTTACCAGGCACATTATTTTTTTTAAACTCCAACTCTGGAAGGAGAAACATCTGTGAAGTTTTCGTTGCAGATGTATTTTGTTTCCTGTTAAGCACACAAACTTCTAAGTGGAGATATTTAGAACATTCAAAATGCATAGCATCAGTTAATGTCATAAATGTCATTGTGCCCAAGAAAGGACAAATGCTCCCCACCTTCTGACATCTATGTAATTTATTAGGCCAATAAAAAGGCAAAGACCTGTATCCCTATTCCCCTTGGCCCCCACCCAAAAAAGAAAAAAAAAAAAAAAAAAAACTGAACACCAATGTCAGAACACATGCCAGCACTCCAGCTGCCCCCATCAATTCCATGCCTCCCACTCAAAGGTGGCCTATAAGGTCCTTTGGTTTTTTTTAAGATAGCGCCACCATGTGGTCGAAGTTTTTAGTTCAATATAGACAACAGTAGAAGGTGTTACACTTGAAAATAAGGGAGCAAACTACACAGGCCCAACACTATATAAAATAAAGAGATACAGTAGACTATTTTATTACAGATTATTTTTGTAATAGTCAAAACTTTAGAGTTCAGGTATTAGAGTTGAGACATTATCTGTCCCCTTCTGGAAGATTCAGGTTCTGATCTCTTCCTAAAGAATTTGTCCAAGGGCAGGGCGCAGTGGCACACACCTGTAATCCCAGCACTTTGGGAGGCTGAGGCAGGAGGATGGCGAGTTCAAAGCCAGCCGCAGCAATGGTGAGGTACTTAGCAACTCAGTGAGACCCTGTCTCTAAATAAAATACAAAAAAGGGCTGGGGATGTGACCCAGTGGTCGAGTGCCCCTGAGTTCAATCCCCAGTACCAAAAAAAAAGAATTTGTCCAAGGGACCACAGCCCGTAACTGGGCAGGCATGAGGTGGAGAGTGGCATTTCAAGGGTCTGAGACCCTGGTCTCCTGCCTCTCTGTATTGTTTCAAAGCTCCTCTGTTCTACAGGAAATACATATTATTAGAGACTTTGAAATTTTTATTTATTTAACAAACATATATTTAGCACTTACTGTTCTAGCCTTTCAACTGTCCTAGCAGTTTATAAATATTTGTAAAGCATTATTTAGAAAGAGCCTGACACACAGAAGCACTATGTGTCAAATAAATAAAATTTTTTAAGTTTCCAAAATTATATGTATTTAATACAACTCTTTCCAGATGAGGACTTTGAAATAACAGACCATATTATAAATATTAACAATCTTTCAGGGTTTAAAAATAAAGAGGCATGGGCGGGGGTTGTGGCTCAGCGGCAGATCGCTCGCCTCGCACGTGCTCGGCCCAGGGTTCGATCCTCAGCACCACGTAAACATAAATGCATTGCATTGTGTACAACTAAAGTAAATAAATAAATATTAAAAAAATAAGAAATAAAAAAATAAAGAGGCACAACTGACAGAAACAAAGACAACAAAAGCCATAGGTCTGCCCGTGCACTCAAAGCCGGGAGGACAGTCCTGAAGCTGGTGGACAGACAGACACACACACTGTGGCTGTCACACACGGGAGCACTACTTCCTACCTCCTCTCTAAGAGCAAAGCCACACTCTCACGATTCCTCTGAGAAGACATCTGGGAAAGGCAGAACCGCAGGGACAGAAAGCAGGTCAGTGGCTGCCAGGAGGAGCTGGGGGTGGCAGGAAGGGAGGACCACCAAGGGTCCTGAATGTGGTGGTGATTTCACAACTATCTGCATTTGTCAAGGTCACGGAACCCTACAGGGAAGAAGGTGATTTTTAACTGACTACAATTATATACCTCAATAAAACTGACTCAAAGATTAACAAAATAAAATACAATAAAAGACCAGGGCCACAGTTTGGATCTCTAAGTTAAATACTGATTATGCTTCCAGAAGCTAAGGAAGCTGCATTCTATAAAAGTTAAACAACAACTGATTATAGACCTTTTTCTCTATAACTGAACTACTCTAGTTAGACCTTTGGCCTTTACTAACTTTATAACTACCCTGTATTATACTCACAGTTTATTGATATAACTATGTAACAAGCACTATTCTGTTTCTCTAGGTTTACTGCTTAATATTTTTTGCCAACCACAGATATACATAAAATAAAGAGTGCAAAAGTCCTCCCCTCTCTCCACAATGTGCTCCAACCCCACGAGACAGCCAAGCCTGTTCCACACAGGTAGTGTGAACAGGGTCCTATCACCCTTGCTTGTCCACTCAACACTGACCACTTCACCTCACTCCCTATATAGCTGCCTCAGTCTCTAACACCTGCATGGTGCTGTACAGATTGACAATCACAATTGACTTAGCTATTCCCCACTAATGAATATTTAAAGTTTTCCAGTTGTTCTAAGTTAGTTGTTCTAAGAGGTTCTAATGCAACTCTCCTGAGTACCCCAGGGAGTGGGTCTAGTACAGATGAGAACTCCAGGCCAGATGCTGTAATTCACTCCTTCAGCAAGGTCTGCTGGGTACCAGGCCCTTCGATGCTGTGTCAGACAGCCCTGGCAGCACGTGGCTGACCACCTTCCCTCTGAGAGCAACAACCCTCTGACCAGTGCAAGTCAGGGTTGCTGCAAGGGCTCTCGGAGCCTCAGCGGGGCTCTCAGGCAGACTGGGGACAGGCGGTCATCAGGTGGCAATGTCCTGTTTCTGCTCCTTGGTGCTGCGTGCCTTCCACCTCCATGGGCCTGAGGACACACAGCAAGCCATCACAGATTCTACAGAGGGAAGTTTTGCTCTCACTAAGGAAAACCTTCCCTAAGCTCCACCTTGCTGCCAGATGCCAGTTCACACCACGACTCCATGAGGTTGTATACTTAGCAAAGCACAAATCATCTCCCGTGTTTACAAATGCAGGAATCCCTGCCACCATCAAGAGGAAGACAGAAAGGAGGCTGCAAGCTCTGGTGCTAGCAGAGGCCAGGAGGTTTGCACACAGATGGGCGTGTCCAGGGCCGCTCTCCAGTTTTAAGAGGCATTGAAGAGAAAAGCAGCCACTGGGCTCTAGCAGAAAGCTGCCATGTGAAAATGTAAGGTTTGGGGGATTAAATCACCTAGTTAAAAAAATTATTATAGACATTTTAAAATTTCCGGCCGGGCAGGGAATGTGGCCCAGTGGTCGAGCGCCCCTGAGTTCAATCCACCAAAAAAATAAAATAAAATAAAAATTTTCTCCCTTCCTCTCTCATTCCCTATCTCCCCTTCCTCCCTTCCTTCTCCCTATCTCTTTTCTTTTTAAGTTGGGGGTCTGTTTCCCAAGCTAGTCTCAAACTCATAGGCTCAAGTGATCCCTCACTCAGCCTCTCAAAATTTTCTAATTTTTAAATTCACAAGGTTCAACTTCATTTTTTTTCCTTGCAAATTACCCATTAATTAAATCAAGTCATTTTTTTCTAGAAAGTTCCCCTCAGTCTAAATCTTAATAAGTTTGACAAGCCAGGAGGTATACATATTTTAATGTTTTCTTCTCTGTGAAACTTTCTTTGCTCAAATACAGGTGGCTCTTCCTGTTTAAAAGAAATGCCCTTGAATTGTAATGCATGCTACTGTTACATATACAACTTTGAATAAAAAAAAAAAAACGCCCTGTGAGAGTGTGTATGTGTGTGTGTGTGTGTGTGTGTGTGTGTGCCCTAATCGTGTGTGTTTCTGGAGAGCTGGGCTATGGCTGGTGTGAGGAGTCAAATGTGCTTCTCATGCAATCTGCACTTTTTTTTAATACTTATTTATTTGCTTTTAGTTGTACACAATGTGCTTATTTGTACGTGGTGCTGAGGATCGAACCCGGGTCGCGCGCGTGCTAGGCGAGCTCTCTACCGCTGAGCCACAACCCCAGCCCCAATCTGCATTTCTTACAGAACTAAAATCTTGGTACTGTGTATGAGGTCAGACTCTCCTAGGCATCTTGAGGACATGTGAACCTTTAGAAAAAACAGGATCCCCTAGGGACAGGTCATCCTGGCATGCTAGAAGAGACAAACAACTACATCAGTAAATGAATGAGGCTACTTCAGATGACAGGGCTTTGAAGCAAACCGAAGGGCAGAGGAGATAAAGAGCTGATGCTGGCGAGAGCACCCTGCGCCACGCAGGAACTCGGCACGGCATAAACAGGGAAGATTTTTTGAGAAGGTATCACCTGGGTTGCGGCCTGCATGGATCTAAATGAGCACACAGGGCAGCGGGAAGGGCAGGGCCCAGGGCTGCACTAACAGGGAAGAGCGCCTGCAGCAAAGGGAGCAGCAGGAGGTGAAGGCCAAGAGGGGAGCCCAGTCCTTGCAGGGCCCACAGCCCAGAGAGGAGCTGGAATTCCACCCTGAGATGGGTGTCACTGGCGGCAGAAGCCTGGTGAGTAAAGAGGTCTGATGTAACTTCTGGGGCCAGGTCTCTGCCAATGGAAAGTGAGCAGGCCCAGATGGCAATAGAAGGCTGGGAAGTTTTCCGGGACAGAGAGGTGGCAGGGTGGGGGCAGGGAGGTGACAGCAAACTGTGGGGCAGCTGGTAGGGGTGGGAGTGAGGCCAAGGAGGGGGCCAGGATACCCCAGCTGCAGGCTGTCATCCTCTCCCCAGGCCTAAGCCATCACAAACAGACCTGGACCGGGATGTGAAGGGCAGGCTTCATGAGAAGCCATCAGCGGGAAAGCAAGGCCTGGCCAGCACCTGCACTGTGCATCTGCAAGCACAGGGACGGGCGCCTTGGAAGGCCAACAGTACCTGGATGCCCACCAAGGGCCCTGCACTTCTGTCAGAAGCCACTCTGCTAGGGCTGCCTTCTGCTGCGTGCTTACCGTTCTTTTCTTGGGTCCAACTCAGAAGTGTGACTACGATCATCCTTTTTCTTCCTAAGCTAACAGGCCTCTGTCCTGCCCAGTAAGACCCACTTTCCAGCTGCAGTGCTGTGGGCCGCTCAGGTCACCCAGCACATCCACGAGCTCGGTGGCCGGGGCGCGAAGGGAGGCCCAGTGTGCTTGGTATGTGCTGGGGAATGCCACGGTCACATTCTTCCCAGGGCACCAAGGCACACCACGGCCCCAGGGCCTGACAATCTGAAGCTCCTGAGTAGCACTTTCTCAGCAACCCTGGGAAACCAGTCGTGGGCGATGACCTGCACCCACTTGGTCTCCACTCCACCAACTGCAATTCTGATGAATTTGCCCAATTCTTTGCTCTCTTTCCTCTCAGGGAAGTTCTCAAAATAAGACCAACACCCCATCCTTGTCACTGCTTCTTCACCCAGTTCTGCTGAGGAGCAGATTCCCCACCAAGCCACACGGTCTGGCCGGTGCCAGGATAGGAAAACCTGACAGACTACTGTGGCCCGCAGGAGTCACCACAGCTCTCAGAGGTTTCCATGTCTGCTGAAGTATGGCACACAGATGAGCACACAAAAGGGTCTTGGGGGGCCCCAGGGTGGACTAGGAACACAGGGGCTGTCAGGTCCAATCAAGGCACTACGCCCCAAAATGCTTCACTTCATTCTTAGTAAACAGAAAAAAAATACTGGCCAGTCACTGCTATGCACAGGGTATGCTGATGTCTGATACACCTTTCAGAGGGGCAATTAGCAAAATGGATCAAAAGCTTGTAAAAGTACCTGTTCTCCTGATACAGAAATTCCACTTCTAGAAATCTGTCCTAAAAAAAACAATAAGAATGTATAAGGATGGATCTTGAAGAAGATTCCGAGGAAAAAAGAACAAACTACAGTGACCCTCAATGGAGGATCAGGAGACAAGCCAGGGCCTAGCCACACACACCACGTAACTCCACATGCATCAGATCTCCACCCTTTTGTATAACACTCCCTCCTCCTCAGAGAAGTCTGCAGGGGAGAGGCAGAACAGCAGCCAGGTGTGCCCAAGCTGCAGACAGCAGTCACCACTGACTCAAAGCCACCCCTTCCACTCTTCAGAAGCCCCTTGAGAAGCTGCTATAGGCTATGGACTTCCTTGAAAGGCAAACGAATGACAACAAAAAAAACAAACAAAAGCACACACACAAAATAAATAAATAAATAAACAAACCCCAAAACCCAAACATATGAATGCACAAAATGTTTGCAGTGATTTCTGGAAGACCTAGAAAAGGCTCAGAGAACTCAGAGAAAACCATATCATTCATATTCAACATAAAGAATCATCCTGACAAAGTAATGCATTCTGAAAGTGGGTGGAGGAACTTCAGGCTTTGGAGCCGTGGTTAATTGGGCAGACAGGCAGCTCAGTGCACTACTAATTCTACTTGCATCCTCCGAAACAATAAAATCCATCCAAACCCAAGGTGTCAGGGGCACAAAACACAACACACTTGACACATGTACACAGCATGCCAGAGGGGCCCCAGGAAGAGAAATCTGTAGCGATTCCAGGTTCACTGGATGCATCGGTCAGAACAAGAATTGGATCCTGATGATAAACTAAACACAAGGCTGCCAGAAGAGAAGCAAAGCACAGTCCCCCAACAAAGAAGGAACCTTAAACATGAAAAGTGTCCACAGCAGAACGGAGTCCCAACCAAGAGGCACAGACTTTATTTCCCTCCAGCAGGTAAAACAGAGCAACTTGAAGAGCACTGGGCAGACGGGTGGTGCAGAAAAACCTCACCTGGCAGAGCGCGCTCCACCTCCTGCACTGTGGCTGGACTGAGCTCGGCTTTAGTCCTAGACAACAAGTCTCCCTGAAGGGCCAGGGATGGGCACATCTGACCCTATGGCCCTGCCCGCCTTGCCCTTCCCACCCACTGCCCCGGGCCTGGACGTCCTCACCTTCCACAGCTGCTCGTCAGTCCAGTCTGCCCAGTGTCTCCTGGGGGTACCCTGACCCCATTACATTAGGTTCATCCTCCCTTGTGCTGGCAAAGGAGGAGGGGGGGGGGCAATAACAAAACACAACTCTATAAAGATTTTTTGAAGGCTTACCTGTTCTAGGACTTTTTCTCATTTACTTTAGACATATTCTTTCATTTAAAGTTGGGCGTGGTGGTCCACACCAGTAATCTCAGCTATTAGAGAGGCTAAAGCAAGTTCAAGCCTGGGCAACCGAGCAAGGCCCTGTCTCAAAATAAAAAGTAAAGGGCTAAGGATGTAGCTTGGTAGTAAAGCACCCCTGGGTACTATTTTGGGCAGTGTAGTAGCTGGCCCCAAGCTGGTCCCCAAGGACTTGCATAGTGAGAGTCCTCTGGCACAAAGAGGCTGCCCCGCATAACCAGTGCGACAGTATGGAACCCACAGTGGTGTCTGAGGCTAGTTCAGAAAACAGGCAGCAGCTCCTGGGGAAAGCAGCAACCTGTGGTGGGCATGCTCAGGCAGCCTGTGGCGAGGTCCCGGAGCCGAGAACTCCAGTGACGGCCCACACCGGCTTGCCAGTCGGGCAGCGAGCCACGGCAGGAGCAGGTCCCCAGCTCCAGTCAAGCCTTCAGATGACTGCAGTCACATCTGACACATGACTGCAACCTCCTGAGGGACCCTGGGCTGGGGCCAGCCAGAGAAGCCACTTCTGAATTCCTGACCCACACACACTGTGAAGTAATATGTACTTATTGTTTTAAGCCACTCTACTTTGAGATTTGTTATGTAGAAATAGGTAATACTGATGGGCTCAGAACATGACTAATTTACAATTTTGCAACTTGATAGTAGTAGAACCAAGATTTTTAACCCTGCCAGTCCATGGCCTCCTTCACAGAGGAATAACACCCGAAGATACCTCACCAGGGCAAGAACCATGACTTCTTTTTTTTTTTTAATGCTGCAATCCCACCAAACACCAGTATGATATACCTAGCATGCTGCAGGCATTATATCAAAAGAATGAATAAATGGAATGAATGAAATGAAATGAATCACAAATGTTAAGAGTGGAGAGTAGAGCCAGGCATGGTGGCGCACGCCTGTAATCCCAGCACTTGGGAGGCTGAGGCAGGAGGATCGCGAGTTCAAAGCCAGTCTCAGCAATGGCAAGACACTTAGCAACTCAGTGAGACCCTGTCTCTAATAAAATATAAAAAAGGGCTGGGGATGTGGCCCAGTGGTCGAGGGCCTCTGAGTTCAATCCCTGGTACAAAAAAAAAAAAAAAAAAAAAGAGTGGATAGTGGGGAAAAAAGAGGATAATAGGGTTATGGGTGACATGTTCTTTCTATTGTTTGCTAAATCAAAAAAGCTTTTTTCAGTCCAGGTATGGTGGCACATGCCTATGATCCCAGTTACTCAAGAGGCTGAGGCAGGCGGATTTGAGCTCAAGGCCAGCTCAGCAACTAAGTAAGGCCCCAGACAACTTAGTGAGACCCTGCCACAAAATAAAAAATAAAGTGTGTGTGTGTGTGGGGGGGGGGGGGGGTTGGCTCAGTGGTAAAGGACCCCTGAGTTCAATTACCAGTACCAAAAAAAAAACCAACCCTTTTCCAGCTAGCTACAGTGGTGCACACCTAGACACCTAGAATCCCACCAACTACTCAGGAGGCTAATGCAGGAAGATCACAAGTTCAAGGCCAGTATGGCAACTTAGGGAGATACTGTCTGAAAATTTAAGAGGGAGAGGCTAGGGATGAAGCTCAGAGGTAGAGTGCCCCTGGGTTCAATCCCATTATGCAAAAAGTAAAAATAAATTAAAATCATTCCATAATGTGCATATATTATGCGATTAATGTCACTTGAATTCAGTTATAACTGGGACCTGAATGAAAAGAAAGCCAATCAACCAAAGGTACCAGAGCAGGAGAACTAGAAAGAAGTACAAAGGCCTAACGCTGAAACAAACTTGTCACATTTTAAGGTTAGAAAGATGTGCCACTGTGGCTGTGAAATAATGCAGGACACAGCCCAGGTCTTGGGCAAGCGGCTAGCTTTGGGTTGGCGAGGGAGGAGAGGCTGCTTGAGGGCTTCGCACAGGGAAGCCAGCAAGATCTGAAAGATTGCTCAGGTTTTTGGATGGAAAGGAAGCTGCAGAGGAGGAAGACTGAGCAGGAGTGTGCTGAGGAGGACGCACACACATCCAAGCAGTGGATCCCATCACATCCTCTGTACATAAGTGGCAAATCCCTGACACACCGTATGACCTAACAACTGCTACTTTTTTTTCCCTCGAAATCACTACAAATTTCCCAAAAGTACACAAAACAGAAAATTTTAAAATAACACATTCTAGGGGCTGGGGTTGTGGCTCAGCGATAGAGCGCTCGCCTCGCACGTGCACGGCCCGGGTTCGATCTCTGCACCACGTAAAAATAAATAAAGGCATTGTATACAATAAATAAATAAATATTTTTTTTAAAAAAAGACCACATTCTATATCCAATGGCACGGGAGAAGGATGTTCACAACATACTGTCCCGCTGCTGTGGGAGAACTCTACATTCTTGGTTATCTCTTTCTATACTTGTGCTTTTTCTTTTAATATAATGAGTATTTCTTTTTTTAATTATTTATCTATTTTTAAATGGTGCTGAGGATCAAACCCAGGGCCGTGCATGTGCTAGGCGAGCACTCTACTGCTGGGCCACAACCCCAGCCCATGAGTATTTCTTTTATAACATGATAAATATAAAACTGCTTTCATTTAGGGAGAACAATGGGGAAAATTTTTCTTTTAGTAAAGAAAAAAAATTTGAGGAATTGACTGGATAGTCCATTTAAGGAAGATATAAATTATTTCAGAGGAAAAAAATATTAATGTTAATGATGAATCCTCTGATCACACTGTTACCATGTGCATCCGGAACGTCCCTTATGTGCTGAAAGCATGATCCCTGACACAGCAAGGTTCAGAGGTGAGAGTGAAGATCCAAACCCCATCAGTGAATTCATCCACTGGATTAATCCATTTGATGGGTTAATAACGTGAACAGACTGCTGGGCGGTAACCGGAGGCAGGTGGGAGGAAGTCGGTCCCTGGGGCTGTCTCTGGAGATCATATCCTGTCCCTGATCCTTCCTCGCGCTCTCCGGCCTGGCTGCCATGAGCTGAGCAACTTCCTCCCGCACACACTTCCACAATGATGCTTGGCCTCCCCTCTGGCCCAAAGCAGGGGAGCTGGCCAACCATGGACCAAGGCCGTGGAAACTCTGAGCCCAAATCAATCTTTCCTCCCTTAGGTAGTTCTCATCAGGTACTGTGGTCATAGTGACAAAAAGTTGACTAGCACTGTTCCAAACGTCTTCCTCACAGGAGATGAGAAGAGGATTCTGCAGAATGCGAGTCCAAGCCACCCTCTCCACCCTGCCTGTGTTCCCTGCTCCCTCCCCTTCCACAGTTGAACTGGGTGAAGGTAACTGAGGGTGACCCTGCAGGCAGGCCACAGGGGGAGCCCAGCTCTGCACAGGATGAGGGCTCAGGATTCCAAATGCCCAAATTCCACAATCATGAGCACAAGGCAAGGAGATTTGCTTTCATTTTCTTTTAGAAGCCCTGGACACTCACACCCCACGCCCTCTCTACAGCCAAGTGGAAGTGGATACAGACCAGCCATCCCATGTCAGAACTCAGTCACCAATGCTGACGTGGCAGAGGCCAGCAGAGGAATGGCACCACACGTACAAAAGTTTCTTTTACACAACTTTACATCATTCCGCAAGTAATAACAATAAATACATCCTTTTCTCCCTTCAACTCCAACAGCCCTAACTTCTGTGTGGCACAACACAACTGAGGTCTCTCCCACACTGGCAGGATAATCCCAGGGGTGAAGAGCAAACAGCAGGGCAACGGCTGGAGTGCAGCAACTTCCCTCTACAGCAATGCTGGCAAAGGCACCGATTTTGTTGTGTTCAAAGATACAAAATTTCTTAAAAGTTGAGAAGAATGAAACAACCCACCGAGGTACCTAATGTGGCCTTTATTTATTTATTTATTTATTTTGGTACCAGGGATTGAACTCAGGGGCACTGGACCACTAAGCCACATCCCCAGCCCTTTTTTGTATTTTATTAGAGACAGGGTCTCACTGAGTTGCTAAGTGCCTCGTCATTGCTGAGGCTGGCTTTGAACTAGTGATCCTCCTGCCTCAGCCTCCCAAGTGCTGGGATTACAGGCATGTGCCACTGCGCCCGGCTAGAACTATGATCTTAACGTCACCTCTACCTCCCTATTTGACAAGGAGACAAAGAAGCACAAACCTGTCAAGGAACAACAAAACTCCTATACATTCTGGAATTTGTGCCCCTGTTTATGTTCTGAGTCTGAGAACGAAGCCCACAGTTGGGAGGGTTGGCTTAACACTGGCACATTGTCAGAGCTGACTTGTCCAGGTCCACTTTATTATTATTTCTTTAATCTTCAATTTGTTGTCATGTCGCCGTCTGAAACGATGGCCGCTTGGAGCAACGAAGCTGCGGGAAGAAGTTCAGAGGCAAACTGGAAACCAACAGGCTTTTTATTTTGATAACTTCTCTCTCTGGCTCTAACAACGACTCTAACACGCACCACCAAAAAAACCACACACAAAAAAATGGCGCCGACCCGATCCAATCTCGGCTCAAGTCTCACGAGATCCCGGGCCAAGTCCTGTGAGACCACGGAAGACGGCAATGTCCGAATATCTCTATGGCCCGCAGCCAACTGCAATCTCAGCCATCTCCCCAATCAGGGCTCCTACATTGTCACCCTTTTTTTTTTTTTTTTTAAATTTTGAGACAGGGTCTTGCCCAGTTGCTTAGGGCCTCCCTAAGTTGCTGAGGCTGGCCTCAAACTTGTGATCCTCCTGCCTCAGGCGAGTTGGAATTTTAGCCACCATCAAATGAGCAGGAATGTAACAACCTGACAGTTCTGGAGTTCCGTAAGATAAGAAACTCAGATTTCAACACTGAGAAACATTTTTCTACATGCATTTCAAACAAGAGCTGAGGTCTGTTATCAAAAGAATGCAGACTAAAATCTGGAGGAAAGAACTTCAGAATAAGAAACCTGCATGTGAAAGTCACTTTCCCTTACCCCAGGAGCTCCTATTTCCTCACAGGCCAGGTATGTAAGCAAAAGGGAGGGCGCCAACAGGGAGATAACTAGACCTCTGCTGTAGCCAGCCTGAATCACGCCTTAGGAAACCAGGCAGGAGCAAGTCAAAGCAGCAGGTGCTCCATCAGGTAGGCCAGCAGGCCTGACAGTTGTGTCCACACACCAAACAATTAAAAGATACAGAAGAAGGGATAATGCCCTTTTCACCTCCCTACTTTTCTTGTCCACTTAGTCCCAGATAAAACTGAGCAGGTAAAAAACATTCAGCCTCAACACTTCAAACAAAACTCTGGCAATGACTTCATTAGGCCACCTCAATCTGACTTTAATTTCCTCTCTTGAAAAGGGCTAGCAAAGAGGCCAGGTGCTGCATTACATGCCTGTATCCCAGTGACTAGGGAGGCTGAGGCAGGAGGATTGTATGGTAGGGGCCAGCCTCAGAAATTTAGCAAGACCCTATTTTGTAATAAAAAATAAAAATAATAAGGGCTGGGGATATGGCTCAGTGATGATAGAGCATCCCTGGGTTCAATCCTCAGTATGGAGGAGGAGGAGCATAAGAAATAGCTGTATAGCAAATGTTAAAGCAAAATTTTAAAAAATAATAAAGTATATTCAGCCATATTACTTTCAATAACAATTTTTAGAAACAAATTCATACTAACACATTAATTTTTAAAATATTTAAACTATAATTTATTTCATCTTGATTTTTACTTTATAAATGCTTTTTAAAAATATTTTTAGTTGTAGATGGGCACAATACCTTTATTTTTATTTTATTTTTTTATTTTCATGTGGTGCTGAGGATCGAACACAATGTCTTTCATACGCTAGGTAAGTGCTCTGCCACTAAGCTACAATCTCAGCCCCTATAGATGCTTTATAATGCACAAAATATCTTAATAGCACATAATACTAGCTATGTATATGTTTATATGATACATACAAAAGAGATTTGCTTGCTCAAAAAAAAATTTAAGAGGGCTGGGGCTATGGCTCAGAGGTAAAGCGCTCGTCTCACATGTGTGAGGCCTTGGGTTTGATCCTTAGCCCCACATAAATAAAATAAAGGTGTTGTGTCCACCTACAACTAATATATATATATATATACATTTTTTTTTTTTTTTTTTTTGGTGGTACTGGGGATTGAACTCAGGGGCACTCGACCACTGGGTCACATCCCCAGCCCTTTTTTGTATTTTATTTAGAGACAGGGTCCAACTGAGTTGCTAAGTGCCTCGACATTGCTGAGGCTGGCTTTGAACTCACGATCCTCCTGCCTCAGCCTCCCAAAGTGCTGGGATTACAGGCGTGCACCACCGCGCCTGGCTTAAAATATATATTTTTTTTTTAAAAAAGAATTTTAAGGATTTCTTTTAATGGAGACCATTGTTCTACATAGGTTTAGTTTAGTTTTTTTTTTTTTTTTAATAAAGTACCGGGGATTAAACTCAGGGGCTCTGGACCACTGAGCCACACCCCTAGCCCTATTTTATATTTTATTTAGAGACAGGATCTCACTGAGTTGCTTAGCACCTCGCCATTGCTGAGGTGGCTTTGAACTCATGATCCTCCTGCCTCAGCCTCCCGAGCCACTGGGATTATAGGTATATGCCACCATACCTGGCTCTACATAGGCTTTAACGAAACTTAAACTTTGATTTGCAGTTTAGAACAAGGGCTCCAGCACTATTTAGTAACTTAAAAATAAGCCCAGAGCTCTGTGCAGTGCCTAGCAGAGGGAAGTGCTCCACAGCTGCTGTCACAGGTACGGGCAGCATGACAAAACCTGGTGTCTGTCCCAGATGGGCTATTTATGCACAGCCCATCATCTATGAATCAAGCAATGGTCTCTGGTCTTCCGAATGCACTGCAGAAAAGCTCCAATGGGCCTCAACTTCTGGTGAAGCCATCACACTTCTCAGAAGTGTGTGAGCAAGGACGCCACGCTGCATTAGCAACTGAAAAGCTGTGTGCGCGTCTCATCGGACTCACCAACAGCACACACCCTCAAAATGATATCTGCCACCAGAACACACAAATTAAGTGGTAAAAAGCACCAACACTCCTCACAAATGGCCACAGGAGTACAGCCCAAACCAGAAGCAACTGGGGCATATACAGAAATCACCTCACACCACAATACAGGGCCAGAGACAGATAGTCGCGACAGGCTCCTCTCTCTTTACAAGTGGTCTGTAAAGGGCACCAGGTCCCCTTTGAGAAGGTCTGGGCCAGATGCACCACAGCACTGTGATATTCGATGGCCCTCACCCAATTTCCCTTTCACTACACTGTTCTGACCTGGCTCCTGTACTCTGTGCTAGACAGCAAATGCCTAAGGACAGGAGTGGTCTTGCCCCCAAACAATACCAAAGCCAAGGTCTCGGTCCAAACACACACTCCAGCATGGTAACTGGTCCTCCCACCCTCTGCCCTCCCCTGGTTCTGCCATGCTTCTCTGGGAGGGTGGCTGGCACTCAGACACAGCAAAGCCAAACCCTGGGTCTAGCAGCTCCATCTCAGTGTGGGAAAGCAAAGGACTTCCAGGTCCCTTCCAGCCCTACGATCAAAGGAGATGCCAGGTGCAGGGATGATGCTCCTGAGTCTGTGTGTGGCCATTCATTATGCATTTACTGATAATTCCGCTAAAAGCCAAGTGAAACAAAAAACTTCATTTCAATGAAGATAATTTACCATCTCTTCTGACTTACGGTTAACATCACACTTATGTGTTCTTAGGAGGCAATGATGTGGACTTACCTGCAGTTACAGAAAGTCACACTGGAATACGATCAACTTATAAGACCCATATGCTAACATGACTTCCTGATCTGGCAGCACTCTAACCAAACTCATTGGGTGGGGGGGAATGCCCTCAGGCTGCTGCATTCCCCGCTACCTGGATATATTACTGACAAGTGTTAAAGTATCACTGATCATGCTGATTGAACTTCAGACGACTTTCTGGATCAAATCTCCCTTGATTAAATTACAGAAATATATACTGTTTTGATTTCCTGAAGGATTTTTTCCAGTGTACCAACATCTCAATTAAACCTAAAAAACCCAAAAAGCCCTTTAAAAAACATCAAGAGACAGTATGTATTTAGTTTGATGACAGCATAATATAAATAAGACAACAGCAGGGAGGATGCTCTTGTCACACGTGTCCCAGCCCACGTCACAGAGCTGTGGAGGCCAGGCAGCACTAGCGCAACACGCATTTCCGTGTGTCAGAGTCTGCTTTCACAGCTAAACTGAAAAGGCTCACAGATCACAAAGGCCCACTATCTCAGAGAAATGTCTTTTCATACATTATATCCACCAAATAATATTCTGTTTTGAATTGGGGGGGTGGGACACAGGGACTGTCACCATTTCTCATACAATGGTTTAGTGTTTTTATGTGTCCTTGTCAAGCAACTACCTCAACTGTGCTTCTCAAACAAAACAAACCCTCCAGATGTGCTAATATCGAATTCTAACTTTCATTTTTTCATTGTTGTTGTGAATATTAAATAATTTAAAACTCAAAAAAGTTACCTGTCCCTACACTAACTAGCCTGGTGAGGACAGGCAGCGGGAGCCTCAGCAGACGTCTGTGTCCCGGGCGACAGCCTGTGTATCTTGACAGGCTAAGAGCTGCGCGCCCTGGGCTTTGCCCTTTGGCTTCAGACCCTCAGGGCAGGACAGTGTCCGGAGGCCCAGGCATTTCTACCACTTATGCAGATTCCAGGGAAGCCGCTGGAAAGGGAGGTAGCTCCAGGGCACTCTTTTCACTCTCCTCCCGGGGCGGAAAGAACCACCTCAGCCTCAGCAGCTTCTCACCTCTGCCTGCGGCTTCCCTGCAGGGCTTTGAGCCAGTGGTGCCAATCTCTAATCTCTTGGGCTGGTGCTTAGCCCAAGAGCTTGGAGCACCAAGTCCAGGCATAAGCCAGGTGGCAGGAAGTGACAAGAGGGCCTGAACTGGCTGGTCCAAAGTCATTCCTCTTTTAGAAGAGGCAGAGGCCTCACCCCAGGGCTGAAGGCTCATCAGAAGAATCGGGAATGTTTCCACCACACAGAGCTGTAAGATGTGAGAGGAGATGTGCATACCTGAGTTAAAACCTTGCATGGGACCTCATGATTTTTGTGTTTCTAAGTATCTGTTAAAAATATGAATTTAAAGAGAAGACAGTGTGAGTGATATATTAACTCTAACAGTGACGTTACCACAAGGCAGGTCCAACCATCCACCCCGGAGATGGTCAGCACACTGCGGCAGGGAGAGCGAGGACACCCCATTAAATGGGACTTTGCCAATTTCACAACAGGAACAAGTGTGCAAGTGGCACGCAAACTAATCTGTAGGAGCCCTGTTTGGGGAGATGGCTTGAATTGCGGTTGACTATGAGCCATGGAGATTTGGGCATTGTCACCTTCCGTAGTCTCACGGGACTTGGCCCGGGATCTCGAGTGACTTGGCCGAGATTGCTGATTGGGTCAGCGCCATTTTGGTGGTGTGTGCGGCGCGTGTTAGTCGTTGTTAGAGCCAGAGAGAAAAGTTATCAGAATAAAAAGCTGTTTGTCTCCAGTTTGCCTCTGAACTTCTTCCCACGGCTTCGTTGCTCCAAGCGGCCATCGCTTCAGGCAGCAACAGGTGGCGGCCCGTACGGGGACTTCGGAGCGGACAGGTAAGAACTGAAAGGTCTCTAAAGATGGGTTCGAATATAACTGAATCCCAAGTGATAGAGGCTATGCAAAGACTCCTTGATATACCTGACTCTATTCTCAGTGAGGAGGATATAGAAAAAAGTGAAAGTGATCAAAAAAGCGTAGCTTCCACTGGGCCAACTAAGACCAGTAAAGAGAGTATTAGAAGAGTCCCAAAAATGACAAAAATCCAAGCTATTAAAGCTATTCGGGAGTTATTGGTGATAGCTGAAGGATACTTGCTCTTAATGGAACCTGGGCCTCAGGATATTGCTGTCAGTGAAATTAGCAGTGGTGAGGAATCTAGTAAAAGTGATCCTGAGAAAATGAGGAAAAAGAAACTAAAAAAGACCGAGAAAAAGGACCGTCAGGTAGAGGAACCACTTGTGTCCTCTACTCCCCCATGGGTGGAATCCATTACAGAAAATATGAAGGGTATTACTAGGTATTTGCATACCCTAGAAACAGAAATAAAAAGTCTTTCTGATCGCTTATGCGCTCTCGAGGGCAACTCACAGATACATTGGGAACCGCCAGCATTTGAAAAGAAAAATGGACAGAGGGTCCATCAGTCAGTAGATTTCAAAACAATAAAAAAATCTCAAAGAGGCAGTAATGACTTATGGGCCCCAAGCTCCTTTCACGTTGAGTATGCTGGAGTCCCTTAACACCTTTAGCTTAACCCCCTCAGACTGGAAAAGTCTATGTAAAGCAGCATTAAGCGGGGGGCAATTCTTGGTTTAGCGATCGCAATTCCAAGAACTTTGTATAGAAATGGCTAAAAGAAACGCGGCTGCAGGGTTTGAAAACTATAATATAGACATGCTCACAGGAGAAGGGCAGACTTACAGGCTCAAACAGATTATGACCCAGATGTACATGCTCAGATAAACACAGCTGCCTTAGAGGCATGGAAAACTGTACAAGGACCTGGGGATCTACAAGGTAGCTTGTCAAAAGTGATTCAAGGACCTAATGAGCCGTATGCTGATTTTGCTGATCGACTTTTGAGAACTGCAGGTAGTGTGTTTGCAGATGTTGACCAAGCTATGCCATTAGTTCTTCAATTAGCTTATGAAAATGCAAATAAATGGTGCCAAGCAGCCATCAGGCCATGGAGAACTAAAAAGGATCTTTCCGTATATATACAACTATGTAAAGATATAAATGACGCCTTTGTCACAGGAAATGTGATTGCAGCCTCAATGAGAGGTGCTTCCCCTCGAAATTTCACAAAGGCTAAACGTAGACATTATAATCAATCAGGATATTCCAGGCAAAATTATCATAATCAATCAGGCTATTCTAGGCAAAATCCCAAAAGAGAAATAAGACCAAGCTCATACTGTGCCCCAGGCCGCTGCCCCAGGTGTAAAAAGAGAAATCACTGGGCCAATAAATGCCATTCAAAATTTGACATCCATGGAAATCCTTTGTTCAGGAATTCAAAAAACGGGGCACGGGGCCCAATACCCCGGGGCCCACAAATGTACGGGGCATTGGAGGAGGAGTATCCTCAAGCATCCACTCAGATGCTTCCCCGACACAATCCCTACTACCCATCCACTCCCTCGCCAGAGGAACAGGAGGAAATGCAGGATTAGACCTCTGTTCCACTGCCCGAATAGTGTTAACACCTGAAATGGGGGTTCAACTGATTCCCACAGGAGTCAGGGGACCTCTTCCCTCAGGGACTGTAGGACTTATTATCGGGCATAGTCCTAAAAGCTATTTAGGTTTGCAAGTGACCCCAGGTGTAATAAACTCAGACTACAAAGGGGAAATAAAAATAATGCTTAGCTCACCCCAAAGTATAAGTTCTGTTAATCAAGGAGATAGAATTGCCCAGTTGCTTCTCCTTCCCAATTTACATAATTCATTTAAAATGGGTATGCCTCAAGAAGGGAACAATAGAGGATTTTGTTCCACTGACTCAAGACCCATGGCTTGCTGGGTTCGAGACTGTTCAAGGAGGCCTATGTGTAAAATAAGAATCCAAGGAATACAAATGGAGGGATTAATAGATACTGGAGCTGACTCTTCCATTATTAATCTACGGCAACGGCCCAAGCACTGGCCTCTGCAAAAAGCTTCAACCAGTTTAAGAGGCTTGGGATATAATAACCTCCCAGATAAAAGTGCGGTAATTTTAAAATGGGAGGATGATGAAGGCCTAAAGGAACATTTCAGCCTTATGTTTTACCTAATCTACCGGTTACTTTATGGGGAAGAGATATTTTGCAACAAATGGGAGTACACCTTGCAACCAAGCCTGCAGGTGTTAAATGTGAAAACCTACAGGGTAATCTTAACCATAAAAGAAATCATTATCAAAAAGTACAGAGTAATCTTAACCCTAAAAGTAATCATTATCATAAAGGAAAAAGATATTTTTCTTCGGGGCCACTGAGAAAATAATTTTGAAAATACCATGGCTTTCTGATAAGCCAGTGTGGGTCCCTCAGTGGCCCCTATCTAAAGAGAAATTACAAGCGGCCCACCTACTAGTTCAGGAACAATTAGAAGCAGGACATATAGAACCTTCCACCTCTCCCTGGAATTCCCCCATATTTGTGATCAAGAAAAAGTCAGGAAAATGGCGATTGTTACATGATCTTAGACAAATTAATAAAACCATGCAAGTTATGGGCCCTACTCAACCTGGACTTCCTAGTCCCGTAGCTATTCCAAAAAATTTCCATCTTATTACTCTTTTTTTTTTAAAATATTTATTTATTTACTTTAGTTGTACACAATGCAATGCATTTATGTTTACGTGGTGCTGAGGATCGAACCCGGGCCGCGCACGTGCAAGGCGAGCGCTCTGCCGCTGAGCCACAACCCCAGCCCCATCTTATTACTCTTGATATAAAGGATTGCTTCTTTTCTATTCCCCTACATCCTCTGGATGCCCCCAGGTTTGCTTTTTCAGTTCCTTCTATTAACAATAATGGCCCTGATCAGAGATATCAATGGAAGGTTTTACCACAGGGAATGGCTAATAGCCCCACCATATGCCAAATATATGTGGACAAGGCTATCCAACCCATTAAAAATAAATATCCAAACCTCATGTGTCTACATTACATGGATGATATTTTATTGGCCCACCCTAATCAAAAAATCTTATTTAATATATTTCAGTGACGTAGTAGAAAATTTAAAAAAATATGGATTATATATAGCAGAAGAAAAAATTCAAACCAGATCTCCCATATTATATTTAGGATTTAAAATCATGGATACTTTTGTTAGACCCCCCCCAAAATTTTTAATAAATAAAGAACATTTGACCACCCTCAATGATTTCCAAAAACTACTGGGAGACATTAGTTGGCTTCACCCTACACTAAATCTCACTACTGGCCAACTAAAACCTTTATTTGACATCCTTCGCGGAGACCCTGATCCATCTTCACCGCGAACATTGACTCCTGATGCTAGGAAAGCTTTAAAGTTAGTAGAAAAAGCCATCGAAGGAGCTCATTGTGATAGATTTGATTTAATTCAACCGCTGATGTTGATTATTATTTCTTCACAATATACACCCACAGGGGTATTTTGGCAACAAGGGCCTTTATTATGGATACATTTGCCCGTCTCTCCTAAAAGTATAATTGAATCTTATACCTCCATGGTGGCTAAACTTATTCTTCAAGGACTTAAGACTTCTACTAAAATATTTGGCATTCACCCTGCTACTATTATTACTCCCTATTCATCATCACAGATTGAATATTTATGCTTCAATGATAATGATTGGGCTATAGCTAAATGTTCTACTTGTGCAAATTTTGATAATCATCTTCCTAAGTCCCCTATATTATCTTTTTGTATTAATCATCCTATTATATTTCCACAGGTAATAAAAAATCAACCTATTCCTAAGGCATTTAATGTATTTACAGATGGGTCCTCAAATGGTACTGCTGCAGTAGTCACTACAAAAGAAAATATGACTTACATAACTGCACACAAATCAGCTCAACTAGTGGAATTGGAAGCTGTGGTAAGAGCTCTGGAAAATTTTAGGGACCAGCCCGTAAACATTTTTTCAGATAGCCACTATATTGTACAAGCCGTCCCAAAATTAGAGTTAGCAGGACCAATAGCGCCTCATACTCCAGCCTTTAAATTGTTTTATCAAATACAAAAACTTTTGTGGGCAAGAAAAGAACCTCTATTCGTAGGCCATATTAGAGCACATACTAATTTGCCTGGTCCCCTCCATGAAGGTAATCAAAAGGCTGATGAACTTACAAAAACAATATTTATACTTTCAGTGCTACAACAAGCTACTTTATTTCACTCCCAGTTTCATGTCAACAGCACCACCTTGCAACGTAGGTTTAAAATCACAAAGGAGTAATCAAAAGGCTGATGAACTTACAAAAACAATATTTATACTTTCAGTGCTACAACAAGATACTTTATTTCACTCCCAGTTTCATGTCAACAGCACCACCTTGCAACGTAGGTTTAAAATCACAAAGGAGCAAGCCAGAACAATTGTAAAAGATTGTAAATCTTGTATGACACATTTGCCCAATCCTCATTTTGGCATTAACCCTAGAGGGTTAATGCCCAATCATTTGTGGCAGATGGATGTTACCCATGAGCCAAGTTTTGGAAAATTGCGATTTATTCATGTTACCATAGATACATGCTCAGGCATGATTTTTGCTTCCTTACATTCTGGAGAAAAAGTTAAAGATGTTACATCTCATTGTTTGCAAGCTTTTGCTGCATTGGGCATCCCCAAAATGCTTAAAACAGATAATGGCCCTGCATAGACGTCCTCATCTTTCAAACAGTTTTGTGCAAAATTCAATATATCCCAAAACAGGCATCCCATACAATCCTCAGGGTCAGGGCATTATTGAAAGAGCAAACCGAACACTGAAAATTATGTTATTAAAACAAAAAGAAGGAAATTGGAAAAGTCCTAAGGACAGATTGGCAGTTGCCCTGTTTACCTTAAATTTTTTAACTTTAGACTCTAATGGTTATTCTGCTGGAGACAGACATTGGAATCCACACCAAAAACATAAACCTTTGGTTTACTGGAAGGATGTTCTTTCAGGTACATGGAAGGGTCCAGATCCAGTATTAATTTGGGGAAGAGGATCTATTTGTGTTTTTCCAAAACACGAATCCTCTCCAATATGGATACCATCTAGATTAATAAAACAGGTACCACATCAAAATGATCAAGATGAAGTTATTGAAGAATTCAAGATTAATAAAAAAGGTACAAAATCAAGAGGACCAAGATGAAGGTATAGAATGATTCCCTCAAAAGAGTCCTTCAAAATATTTCACAACTTAAGTGTCATTCCTCCCGGCCGGGACGAGGAGATCTCTCTTTAGTGAGCACACAATTGTATTTTTTTTTTCTTTTTATACATGTCTTTATGTCTGTACATTTGTCTACATTTCATGTTAATGTGACGTCACAAATATATGTTTGTATGTTTGTGCATCTGTCCAGTGTGACGTCACAAATAACAAAGCACTTATAAAAAAAAAAAATATATATATATATTATATATATATATGGATATATATATATGGATCCAAATAACTTTAATTCATTTTAGGTTAAGAGTATTCAATTATAAATAATTTTTTTTTTTTTTTTTAATATTTTTATTTATTGTGTTTAGAGTACACAATGTGTTTTTTATTCAATGCATTTTATTTGTACGTGGTGCTGAGGATCGAACCCGGGTCGCCACGTGCTAGGCGAGCGCTCCACCGCTGAGCCACAATCCCAGCCCAAGAGTAAATAATTTTATAAATGAAGGTAACTTTCAATTTTTGATTTATAGGTGTCCCTGGGACTTCTCTTTAGCAAACAATATGACTAGTGCTATATAACCTGATATTTTGGTGTTTTGACATAAGATTGTTTATTTGTTATTAACTTCATTTGTTTAATAGCTCATTAATTTCAATTATCTCAACAGGTAAAAGATTGCTCTGTATACAGAGACTCAAGGGTTCCAGCTAACAAATTATTTCTCCCAAAGTGCCTTTACCTTTTCTTTAATCTATCTTTAGGAGCCCTGTTTGGGGAGATGGCTTGAATTGCGGTTGACTATGAGCCATGGAGATTTGGGCATTGTCACCTTCCGTAGTCTCACGGGACTTGGCCCGGGATCTCGAGTGACTTGGCCGAGATTGCTGATTGGGTCAGCGCCATTTTGGTGGTGTGTGCGGCGCGTGTTAGTCGTTGTTAGAGCCAGAGAGAAAAGTTATCAGAATAAAAAGCTGTTTGTCTCCAGTTTGCCTCTGAACTTCTTCCCACGGCTTCGTTGCTCCAAGCGGCCATCGCTTCAGGCAGCAACAGGTGGCGGCCCGTACGGGGACTTCGGAGCGGACAGGTAAGAACTGAAAGGTCTCTAAAGATGGGTTCGAATATAACTGAATCCCAAGTGATAGAGGCTATGCAAAGACTCCTTGATATACCTGACTCTATTCTCAGTGAGGAGGATATAGAAAAAAGTGAAAGTGATCAAAAAAGCGTAGCTTCCACTGGGCCAACTAAGACCAGTAAAGAGAGTATTAGAAGAGTCCCAAAAATGACAAAAATCCAAGCTATTAAAGCTATTCGGGAGTTATTGGTGATAGCTGAAGGATACTTGCTCTTAATGGAACCTGGGCCCTCAGGATATTGCTGTCAGTGAAATTAGCAGTGGTGAGGAATCTAGTAAAAGTGATCCTGAGAAAATGAGGAAAAAGAAACTAAAAAAGACCGAGAAAAAGGACCGTCAGGTAGAGGAACCACTTGTGTCCTCTACTCCCCCATGGGTGGAATCCATTACAGAAAATATGAAGGGTATTACTAGGTATTTGCATACCCTAGAAACAGAAATAAAAAGTCTTTCTGATCGCTTATGCGCTCTCGAGGGCAACTCACAGATACATTGGGAACCGCCAGCATTTGAAAAGAAAAATGGACAGAGGGTCCATCAGTCAGTAGATTTCAAAACAATAAAAAATCTCAAAGAGGCAGTAATGACTTATGGGCCCCAAGCTCCTTTCACGTTGAGTATGCTGGAGTCCCTTAACACCTTTAGCTTAACCCCCTCAGACTGGAAAAGTCTATGTAAAGCAGCATTAAGCGGGGGGCAATTCTTGGTTTAGCGATCGCAATTCCAAGAACTTTGTATAGAAATGGCTAAAAGAAACGCGGCTGCAGGGTTTGAAAACTATAATATAGACATGCTCACAGGAGAAGGGCAGACTTACAGGCTCAAACAGATTATGACCCAGATGTACATGCTCAGATAAACACAGCTGCCTTAGAGGCATGGAAAACTGTACAAGGACCTGGGGATCTACAAGGTAGCTTGTCAAAAGTGATTCAAGGACCTAATGAGCCATATGCTGATTTTGCTGATCGACTTTTGAGAACTGCAGGTAGTGTGTTTGCAGATGTTGACCAAGCTATGCCATTAGTTCTTCAATTAGCTTATGAAAATGCAAATAAATGGTGCCAAGCAGCCATCAGGCCATGGAGAACTAAAAAGGATCTTTCCGTATATATACAACTATGTAAAGATATAAATGACGCCTTTGTCACAGGAAATGTGATTGCAGCCTCAATGAGAGGTGCTTCCCCTCGAAATTTCACAAAGGCTAAACGTAGACATTATAATCAATCAGGATATTCCAGGCAAAATTATCATAATCAATCAGGCTATTCTAGGCAAAATCCCAAAAGAGAAATAAGACCAAGCTCATACTGTGCCCCAGGCCGCTGCCCCAGGTGTAAAAAGAGAAATCACTGGGCCAATAAATGCCATTCAAAATTTGACATCCATGGAAATCCTTTGTTCAGGAATTCAAAAAACGGGGCACGGGGCCCAATACCCCGGGGCCCACAAATGTACGGGGCATTGGAGGAGGAGTATCCTCAAGCATCCACTCAGATGCTTCCCCGACACAATCCCTACTACCCATCCACTCCCTCGCCAGAGGAACAAGAGGAAATGCAGGATTAGACCTCTGTTCCACTGCCCGAATAGTGTTAACACCTGAAATGGGGGTTCAACTGATTCCCACAGGAGTCAGGGGACCTCTTCCCTCAGGGACTGTAGGACTTATTATCGGGCATAGTCCTAAAAGCTATTTAGGTTTGCAAGTGACCCCAGGTGTAATAAACTCAGACTACAAAGGGGAAATAAAAATAATGCTTAGCTCACCCCAAAGTATAAGTTCTGTTAATCAAGGAGATAGAATTGCCCAGTTGCTTCTCCTTCCCAATTTACATAATTCATTTAAAATGGGTATGCCTCAAGAAGGGAACAATAGAGGATTTTGTTCCACTGACTCAAGACCCATGGCTTGCTGGGTTCGAGACTGTTCAAGGAGGCCTATGTGTAAAATAAGAATCCAAGGAATACAAATGGAGGGATTAATAGATACTGGAGCTGACTCTTCCATTATTAATCTACGGCAACGGCCCAAGCACTGGCCTCTGCAAAAAGCTTCAACCAGTTTAAGAGGCTTGGGATATAATAACCTCCCAGATAAAAGTGCGGTAATTTTAAAATGGGAGGATGATGAAGGCCTAAAGGAACATTTCAGCCTTATGTTTTACCTAATCTACCGGTTACTTTATGGGGAAGAGATATTTTGCAACAAATGGGAGTACACCTTGCAACCAAGCCTGCAGGTGTTAAATGTGAAAACCTACAGGGTAATCTTAACCATAAAAGAAATCATTATCAAAAAGTACAGAGTAATCTTAACCCTAAAAGTAATCATTATCATAAAGGAAAAAGATATTTTTCTTCGGGGCCACTGAGAAAATAATTTTGAAAATACCATGGCTTTCTGATAAGCCAGTGTGGGTCCCTCAGTGGCCCCTATCTAAAGAGAAATTACAAGCGGCCCACCTACTAGTTCAGGAACAATTAGAAGCAGGACATATAGAACCTTCCACCTCTCCCTGGAATTCCCCCATATTTGTGATCAAGAAAAAGTCAGGAAAATGGCGATTGTTACATGATCTTAGACAAATTAATAAAACCATGCAAGTTATGGGCCCTACTCAACCTGGACTTCCTAGTCCCGTAGCTATTCCAAAAAATTTCCATCTTATTACTCTTTTTTTTTAAAATATTTATTTATTTACTTTAGTTGTACACAATGCAATGCATTTATGTTTACGTGGTGCTGAGGATCGAACCCGGGCCGCGCACGTGCAAGGCGAGCGCTCTGCCGCTGAGCCACAACCCCAGCCCCATCTTATTACTCTTGATATAAAGGATTGCTTCTTTTCTATTCCCCTACATCCTCTGGATGCCCCCAGGTTTGCTTTTTCAGTTCCTTCTATTAACAATAATGGCCCTGATCAGAGATATCAATGGAAGGTTTTACCACAGGGAATGGCTAATAGCCCCACCATATGCCAAATATATGTGGACAAGGCTATCCAACCCATTAAAAATAAATATCCAAACCTCATGTGTCTACATTACATGGATGATATTTTATTGGCCCACCCTAATCAAAAAATCTTATTTAATATATTCAGTGACGTAGTAGAAAATTTAAAAAAATATGGATTATATATAGCAGAAGAAAAAATTCAAACCAGATCTCCCATATTATATTTAGGATTTAAAATCATGGATACTTTTGTTAGACCCCCCCAAAATTTTAATAAATAAAGAACATTTGACCACCCTCAATGATTTCCAAAAACTACTGGGAGACATTAGTTGGCTTCACCCTACACTAAATCTCACTACTGGCCAACTAAAACCTTTATTTGACATCCTTCGCGGAGACCCTGATCCATCTTCACCGCGAACATTGACTCCTGATGCTAGGAAAGCTTTAAAGTTAGTAGAAAAAGCCATCGAAGGAGCTCATTGTGATAGATTTGATTTAATTCAACCGCTGATGTTGATTATTATTTCTTCACAATATACACCCACAGGGGTATTTTGGCAACAAGGGCCTTTATTATGGATACATTTGCCCGTCTCTCCTAAAAGTATAATTGAATCTTATACCTCCATGGTGGCTAAACTTATTCTTCAAGGACTTAAGACTTCTACTAAAATATTTGGCATTCACCCTGCTACTATTATTACTCCCTATTCATCATCACAGATTGAATATTTATGCTTCAATGATAATGATTGGGCTATAGCTAAATGTTCTACTTGTGCAAATTTTGATAATCATCTTCCTAAGTCCCCTATATTATCTTTTTGTATTAATCATCCTATTATATTTCCACAGGTAATAAAAAATCAACCTATTCCTAAGGCATTTAATGTATTTACAGATGGGTCCTCAAATGGTACTGCTGCAGTAGTCACTACAAAAGAAAATATGACTTACATAACTGCACACAAATCAGCTCAACTAGTGGAATTGGAAGCTGTGGTAAGAGCTCTGGAAAATTTTAGGGACCAGCCCGTAAACATTTTTTCAGATAGCCACTATATTGTACAAGCCGTCCCAAAATTAGAGTTAGCAGGACCAATAGCGCCTCATACTCCAGCCTTTAAATTGTTTTATCAAATACAAAAACTTTTGTGGGCAAGAAAAGAACCTCTATTCGTAGGCCATATTAGAGCACATACTAATTTGCCTGGTCCCCTCCATGAAGGTAATCAAAAGGCTGATGAACTTACAAAAACAATATTTATACTTTCAGTGCTACAACAAGCTACTTTATTTCACTCCCAGTTTCATGTCAACAGCACCACCTTGCAACGTAGGTTTAAAATCACAAAGGAGTAATCAAAAGGCTGATGAACTTACAAAAACAATATTTATACTTTCAGTGCTACAACAAGATACTTTATTTCACTCCCAGTTTCATGTCAACAGCACCACCTTGCAACGTAGGTTTAAAATCACAAAGGAGCAAGCCAGAACAATTGTAAAAGATTGTAAATCTTGTATGACACATTTGCCCAATCCTCATTTTGGCATTAACCCTAGAGGGTTAATGCCCAATCATTTTGTGGCAGATGGATGTTACCCATGAGCCAAGTTTTGGAAAATTGCGATTTATTCATGTTACCATAGATACATGCTCAGGCATGATTTTTGCTTCCTTACATTCTGGAGAAAAAGTTAAAGATGTTACATCTCATTGTTTGCAAGCTTTTGCTGCATTGGGCATCCCCAAAATGCTTAAAACAGATAATGGCCCTGCATAGACGTCCTCATCTTTCAAACAGTTTTGTGCAAAATTCAATATATCCCAAAACAGGCATCCCATACAATCCTCAGGGTCAGGGCATTATTGAAAGAGCAAACCGAACACTGAAAATTATGTTATTAAAACAAAAAGAAGGAAATTGGAAAAGTCCTAAGGACAGATTGGCAGTTGCCCTGTTTACCTTAAATTTTTTAACTTTAGACTCTAATGGTTATTCTGCTGGAGACAGACATTGGAATCCACACCAAAAACATAAACCTTTGGTTTACTGGAAGGATGTTCTTTCAGGTACATGGAAGGGTCCAGATCCAGTATTAATTTGGGGAAGAGGATCTATTTGTGTTTTTCCAAAACACGAATCCTCTCCAATATGGATACCATCTAGATTAATAAAACAGGTACCACATCAAAATGATCAAGATGAAGTTATTGAAGAATCAAGATTAATAAAAAAGGTACAAAATCAAGAGGACCAAGATGAAGGTATAGAATGATTCCCTCAAAAGAGTCCTTCAAAATATTTCACAACTTAAGTGTCATTCCTCCCGGCCGGGACGAGGAGATCTCTCTTTAGTGAGCACACAATTGTATTTTTTTTTTCTTTTTATACATGTCTTTATGTCTGTACATTTGTCTACATTTCATGTTAATGTGACGTCACAAATATATGTTTGTATGTTTGTGCATCTGTCCAGTGTGACGTCACAAATAACAAAGCACTTATAAAAAAAAAAAAAATATATATATATATATATATATATATATATATATGGATAAATATATATATGGATCCAAATAACTTTAATTCATTTTAGTTTTAGTTAAGAGTATTCAATTAAGAGTAAATAATTTTTTTATAAATGAAGGTACTTTCAATTTTGATTTATAGGTGTCCCTGGGACTTCTCTTTAGCAAACAATATGACTAGTGCTATATAACCTGATATTTTGGTGTTTTGACATAAGATTGTTTATTTGTTATTAACTTCATTTGTTTAATAGCTCATTAATTTCAATTATCTCAACAGGTAAAAGATTGCTCTGTATACAGAGACTCAAGGGTTCCAGCTAACAAATTATTTCTCCAAAGTGCCTTTACCTTTTCTTTAATCTATCTTTAATGCAGTAATTACCCTCAGTCTTTCTTTGTTTTGTTCTAAATATGATATTTTTCCAACTTATGTTTGTAGAAGCTCAACCAGCGATGTGTGTGAACAAAAATCAACTTTAATTTTCTAATCTAATTATTCTATTTTGTAGTTTGACAACTCGCCTCTTGACTCAGTGCTGCAATAGCACTGCCTTTCCTTTAATAATTGATGCTTGAGTTTCTAGGTAGCGGGCCCTGAAGATTTGCCGGTGGCATTGTCTAGACATAAAAAAGACGTCTGCTGCTACAGCTGCAGGGATCGCGGCCACCGCAAGCATCCCTGCTGCTCAAGCATCAAACAACCTCACCAACAGTGTGGCCTCTGCTCTACATGCATGGGGCCTCCTACATCAACGTGTTATAACAAATGGACATTTTGATCTTTCATTGTTTGGGACTTTACGGGACAATGCCTTGCGGGTATTTGTCTAGAGAATTCAGTGTGTTACTTGATGGAACTTAGGGCAGCTGATTTGTTTAAACAATTTGATATGCTATGCAATTTGGCTCATCATCAAAAGGCTTGTCGCCTTAAAGCCGCAACATCTCCTCACAATTGGACGGCTGTTAGTCATCATACACAGTCGATCCTAAAGGGCTCCACTGGATGGCTGGTTAGCCAATGACGGGTAAGATCCCCAGAGGGGGACAACCTAAGACAGGCACAGCCGCACGGGACAGTCTCATGTGGCCGACATATCAACCTAAGACAGGAGTCAAGGGCACAGCCTTGATTATCCGATGAAGGGTAAGAATGTTGGTTGCACATAGACGTCCTAGAGCATCCCCTCTTTTAAAACAAAAGGGGGGAAATGCAGGAGCCCTGTTTGGGGAGATGGCTTGAATTGCGGTTGACTATAGGCCACGGAGATTTGGGCATTGTCGCCTTTCGTAGTCTCACGGGACTTGGCCCGGGATCTCGAGTGACTTGGCCGAGATTGCTGATCGGGTCAGCGCCATTTTGGTGGTGTGTGCAGCGCGTGTTAGTCGTTGTTAGAGCCAGAGAGAAAAGTTATCAGAATAAAAAGCTATTTGTCTCCAGTTTGCCTCTGAACTTCTTCCCGCGGCTTCGTTGCTCCAAGCGGCCATCGCTTCAGGCAGCAACATTTGGTCATTTTCCTTTACCTACTCCACAAGAGAAATCTGTTTTTTTTCTATATCATAAGCATATTTCTTAAAACAGGCAATAAACTTTTATGAAAAAATGAAAAGACCATAGAAAATATATTAGACTATAGGAAGTAACAGGGTGCCTATAAAAACATAACTATACACGATTTTGCATTTTCATAGTTCAGGTATCACAACCCAACTCTTACAAGATATCTTTCCAAACAACCTTTTTTAAGAATCAGATTGATTAGCCGGGCGCGGTGGCGCACGCCTGTAATCCCAGCACTTTGGGAGGCTGAGGCAGGAGGATCGCGAGTTCAAAGCCAGCCTCAGCAATGGTGAGGCACTTAGCAACTCAGTGAGACCCTGTCTCTAAATAAAATACAAAAAAGGTCTGGGGATGTGACCCAGTGGTCGAGTGCCCCTGAGTTCAATCCCTGGTACCACAAAAAAAAAAAAAAAAGAATCAGATTGAGTTGGGAGTGGTGGCACACACCTGTAATCTAAGCTACTAGGGAGGCTGAGAGGACTGCAAGTTTTTTTTTTAAAATATTTATTTATTTCCTTTAGTTGTACACAATGCAATGCATTTATGTTTACGTGGTGCTGAGGATCGAACCCGGGCCTCGCTTGAGGCGAGCGCTCTGCTGCTGAGCCACAACCCCAGCCCAGGACTGCAAGTTTTGAGACCAGTCTGGACAAGACCCTGTCTTAAGGGGCTGGGGCTGTGGCTCAGCGGCAGAGCGCTTGCCTCACACGTGCGCGGCCCGGGTTCGATCCTCAGCACCACGTAAACATAAATGCATTGTATTGTGTACAACTAAAGGAAATAAATAAATATTAAAAAAAAAAGACCCTGTCTTAAAATAAAAATTTAAAAAGAGGGTTGTAAGGCAACAGTGCGGGGGGGGGGGGGTCTCTTGCCTAATATGCATAAGGCATGACAATCCCTAGTATCAAAAAACCAAAAAATTTGGGGAGGAGGCAGGCATGGGAAAAATGGAGGAACTTTGGGCAAAGCGGAGGGAAGCAGAGGGAGAGCGCATGGGGGCAGGAAAGATGGTGGAACGAGATGGACATCATTACCCTAGGTACATGTATGACTGCACGTATGTTGTGATGCTACATTTCTACAACCACAGAAGTGTAAAGTCCTGCTACAATTGTGTACAATGAATCAAAATGCATTCTGCTGTCATACATACCTAATAAATAAATAAATAAAGGCCCACTGACAACTAAAAAATATTTTTAAAAAATCCTCCACTGGGGCTGGGGTTGTGGCTCAGCAGTAGAGTGCTCGCCTAGCGCGTGGGCGACCCGGGTTCGATGCTCAGCACTACGTACAAATAAAACGCATTGTTAGCCGGGCTTGGTGGCGCACGCCTGTAATCCCAGCACTCGGGAGGCTGAGGCAGGAGGATCGCGAGTTCAAAGCCAGCCTCAGCAATGGCGAGGCACTTAGCAACTCAGTGAGACCCTGTCTCTAATAAAAATACAAAAAGGGCTGGGGATGTGGCCCAGTGGTCAAGTGCCTCTGAGTTCAATCTCTGGTACCAAAAAAAAAAAAAAAAACGCATTGTGCACAACTAAAGCAAATAAAAAAAACAAAATCCTCCACTGCAGGTATTGGTATATCCTTAATACCAAGGACAGTGACTAATAATCCAGTATAGTCTCAGTAAATGAGTTAGTGAGGATTCTAGTAAAGTCTATGCATTTTATCAAATTAATAAACCAATTATTCAGATAAAAATGGACATCACATTGCATCCTAAAAATATAAAATTTTCTGATGAGGACAAATGTGACCCTGCTGTGTTTCTAAAAATGTGGTTTAAAAAATATTAGTGCTTGGAGCAGTATTACTATTCTTTAGTTAATTTCAATTTTTAAATCTTAACAATATTAATACAGGTGGTAAATTCTTAGAAATGTTTTTTGCAAAGATGAATGTGATGATTGTGTTTCTTGAACAAAAGTTTTCCTAGACCTTGTCTGTCTCCTGCTTAGATAAGGGGGGAAAAAAAAATTTGATTGATTTAACTTCAATGCCTAAAGGATTCAACAGATGCATTATCCACCTCCTAACGTGTATGGATACTTAATATAATTTAACAGTGAAGGAATCACAGTGTTGATCTATCATGTACCTACTATTATTACCTAAAGTTTCATTTGAGAACCTTAAAGTAACTTTGAACTGATAGTAAGCAACATCTTATCATTTTCAGTTAAGCTTATAATAAAACTTTGGTTATAACTTTGAAGGATAGATATACTAACTCAAAATTAGAAAATACAAAAATAAGTTGTTAAATAAAATTTTTAAAAAGCTTCAGCTGGACACAGTAGTACATGCCTATAATCCCAGCAACTTGAAGCCAGCCTCAGCAACTTAGTGAGACCCTGCCTCAAAATAAAAAACAAAAAGGACAGAGGATGTAGCTCAGTAGTAAAGTGCCCCCGGGTTCAATCCCCAGTACCAAAACAAAAAAACAGATCAGGTCCTGAATTCTCCAAGGTCCCAAGGGCTTCACTAACCACATGTATAAAAGTCAGTATCCTTGAAATGACCAACAAGACTCCATCCACTCTTCTATGCTCCCTTTACCCCCATTTTACCTTCTACAATTCTCGTTTTGCTCTCTCTGCTCCAGCTTCACTGGCCTCTGGGCTGGTCCTTGAACATGCTAAGCAAGCTCTGCCTCAGGGCTTTTGCACCTGCCTCCCCCTGCCTGAGACACTGTACATAGCTTGCTCCTCACCTTCCTCCTCCAGTTCTTCACTCGAAATGCCACCTTCTAAGCTGGGCGTGGTGGTGCATGCCTGTAATCCCAGCACTTGGGAGGCTGAGGCAGGAGGATCCCTAGTTCAAAGCCAGCCTCAGCAATGGCAAGGCACTTAGCAATTCAGTGAGACCCTGTCTCTAATAAAATACAAAAATAGGGCTGGGGATGTGGCCCAGTGATTGAGTGCCCCTGCGTTCAATCCCCAGTACCAAAAAAAAAAAAAAAAAAAAAAAAAAGAAATGCCACCTTCTCAGGTGGATCTCTAGCTATCATAACTAAAATTACACCCCTACACACTCACATTCTGGGTCATATTTTGTCCTCAGCACCTACCACCACTAACACATCTGTACAGTACTTCACTGCATAATCATCACACCCTGCTTTTTCAGTCTGAAAACTGGTTTATAACCTTTCCTTACAAAATTGTCCCACAGATAAGTCTGTTCCTCACATGGCTTAAGAAGTAACTAGAGGGCTGGAGTCGTGGCTCAGTGGTAGAGCTCTTGCCTAGCATGTGTGAGGCACTGGAACCACATAAAAATAAATAAGTAAATAAATAAAGATATTTATTTATTTATGTCCACCTACAACTAAAAAGATAATTTTTTAAAAAAGAGAAGTAACTAGAGCCACAATATATTCCCCCATGGGATATGATGCTTCAGTCTTCTTGCACCTAGAATTCTCCAGGCTCACTGGCTACCTATCTCTGTAGTCCCTGCAGAGTGCCACTCTGCACACCTCTACGTGAGTGGCCGAGACTGCGCCTTAGGGGAGGAAACAGAGGACAAAATCTCCACACAGGGAAAATAACTTTTTTTTAGTACATCTTTTGCAACACTGTATTAAATTTTCTCAACTGTAATATTTCAACTATACTGCACAAAATGATGACAATTAATGTGTTACCTTTTTTTCAGACCAGAAAAATGTTCACTAAACTATCACAAAGCTATGATGTATGTGGATTTGAATTATTCAATACTCTTGAATATAGGTTACTCAATACTCTTTTCAAGAGCATTCCATGCATTCTAATCTTGCACAAAAGATAGTTTAATAATAAAATATTTTTAAGAAATACTGGAATTGGGGCTGGGGTTGTGGCTCAGCGGCAGAGTGCTCGCCTCGCACGTGCGCGGCCCGGGTTCGATCCTCAGCACCACGTAAACATAAATGCATTGCATTGTGTACAACTAAAGTAAATAAATAAATATTAAAAAAAAAAAAAAAAACTGGCAGAAAATCTGCAATGATACATGACCAGTTTAACTCCACATCATGTACAACCACAAGAATGGGAAGTTATATTCCATGTATGTATGATATGTCAAAATATACCCTACTGTCATATGTAACTAAAAAGAACAAAAAATCTGCAATAATTACATGGCAAAATGCAGATATTTATTTAGTTTATTGATGGTTTGTCTACTCCCATTAGAATGTAAGTCCTAAAAGGACAAGGACTTTTTTTCTTCACATATGTATCACCATTCACCAAAACACTACCTAGCACATAGTATAGGCACAATAAATATTTGTTGAAGAAAAAAGATATACTAATAAAAAGTTTTTACTATTGAATGCTTTTGATTCTCCTAAGTGAATTTTCTAGTGGTGTAAAATAGCAACACAGCCCCCTAACACACACACACACACACACACACACACACACACACACACACTGTACATATGACTAGGCCCTTTTGACCCTGAATGATCCTGGCAAAAGCTGCCATCTGCCCACTCCTTTCAAATTCACCACCATACCACCAACCACCATCAATATCATTCTAGGCTTCCATATTCATGTCTGGTCGAACACTGTTTCTTATTTCCAAGTTTTTCAATCCAATTTACAGGGACATTAACCAACTCTAGAAAGATCAGCCTGTGAAAGATCAAGAACAATTTGTAACACAAAAATAACACTGTATTTCTCCAGAAAAAGAATCCTCAAGATCCAAAGAAACTGGCTTGTCTTCAAACATGACACTCTTTCATCAACAGGTACAACAGAGAAGTGACTATCTATCTGGTCCAGCTGTCATCAATTCAGTTTATAAATCTTTCAATTTTATTACAAAATAACGCAAATTTGTTGTAAAAACACATTTGGAACATCACAAATGTAAAGACTTAAAAATTTTCTCCTGCAGGGAGCAGTGGCGCATGCCTGTAATCCCAGCACTTGGGAGGCTGAGACAGGAGGATCGAGAGTTCAAAGCCAACCTCAGCAATGGCTAGGCACTTAGCAACTCAGTAAGCCCGTCTCTAAATAAAATACAAAAAAGGGTTGGGTTGTGGCTCAGTGGTTGAGTGCTCTGGTACCAAAAAAAAAAAAAAAAAAAAAAAATTTTTTTTTCTCCAGTTCCACCTAATTCAATTCCCTGGAGACAACTTTGGTCTAAAATCCTTTCATACTTTTTTCTACATATACATAAATCAATAGATACTTTTTGTTTTACAAAATGGGGTCATACTACCAAGGTGCAGTGGCGTACACCTGTAATTGTAGCCACTCGGAAGGCTAAGACAGGAGGATCTGTTGCTGCCTGAAGCGCTTGGAGCAACGGAGCCGCGGGAAGAACTTCAGAAGCAAACTGGAGACAAACAGCTTTTTATTCTGATAACTTTTCTCTCTGGTTCTAACAACAACTAACTCACGCCAAACACACCACTAAAATGGCGCTGACCCGATCAGCAATTTCGGCCAAGTCACTCGAGATCCCGCAACAAAATCCCGTGAGACTACAGGTGGCGACAATGGCCAAATCTCCACGGCTCATAGTCAACTGCAATTCAAGCCAATCCCCAAACAGGGCTCCTGCAGATCATAAGTTCAAAGCCAGCCTCAGCAACAGTGAGATGCCAAGCAACTTAGTGAGACCCTGTCTCTAAATAAAATACAAAATAGGGCTGGGGATGTGGCTCAGTGGTTGAGTGCCCCTGAGTTCAATACCCAGTACTTCTCTCCATGCCCCCCAAAATGGGGTCATACTATATGGACAGATCTCCAAATGGTTTCTTTCCACTTACCGTAACACAGACATCATTCACTGTTAGTCCTTCAAAGTCTGCCTGCAATAAACATCCTCATGTGCCCTCTGAATAGACTTCCTATAGTAATGGTTCCCAAACTTTTTTTTTTAATATATTTTTAGTTGTAGATGGACACAATACCATTATTTTATTTTTATGTGGTGCTGAGGATTGAACCCAGTGCCTTCCACATGCAAGGGGAGCACTCTACCACTGAGCTACAATCCCAGCCCTCAAACTTTTTTTTTTTGTGTGTGTGGTACAAGGGATTGAACTCAGGGGCACTTGTCCACTGGGTCACATCCCCAGCCCTTTTTTTGTATTTTATTTAGAGACAGGGTCTCACTGAGTTGCTAAGTGCCTCACTATTGCTGAGGCTGGCTTTGAACTCACGATCCTCCTGCCTCAGCCTCCCTAAGTGCTGGGATTACAGGCATGCGCCACCGCGCCCGGCCTCAAACTTTTTAATCTCTGCCCTCACTCCACTTTTGAAAATTACTGATGACCCCAAAGAACTTTAGTTTACATGGATTATCTCATCGATACTTACCATCTTAAAAATTAAAACTAAAATTTAAAAATATGTTTATTCATTTAAAAACATTTTTATTATGTTTTCCCCCAAAAAAGCAGACTTCATGGATAATTACAGATATTCTTCTTCTCTGCTACAAGGAAAATCTCTGTATGTGGTAGTTTCTTAAAGGTTGGTTGCTAAGTAGAATCTGAAACCATATCAATAAACTTTTGCATTCTATGACATTAAAATCTACTGGTTCATCTTGTACTTTGAATGGATCTTCCACCTATGCATGCTTCTACATCACATGTTGATCATTTTGAAAACATTGGTCCATTGATTTATATAGATCTTTCAAGTAATACCTTTCATTATAAAATATCAAAACATCACATTCGCAAATTTTACCACCAATCTCTACATCACAGTGACAGACAAAAGTTATCCAAAATCCTATTTCACTAGAAAGCTAACATTTTATCACTGGCCAAAAAAAACCCAACAAGAAAAAAAAAAATACTCCCAGTTGTTTTCCTCAAAAGGAAAGAGGATCTGGGAGTATTTTTTTGTTTTGTTTTGTTTTTGCCAATGATAAAATGTTGGCTTTCCAGTGAGATTACTAGGTCACTGGCATACAAATTCATTTAAAACTCTCCAAAAAGTCTGTAGCAATTTTCATTATCTAAGGCTGCATGAATGATCCCCACTAATTAAAATGTTAATATTCCCTTTTTAAAACCTGAACTTGGGACAATGATATATTACCACATTTGCCTGCCTAAAATAATACTCAAGTAAAAACGATGTTTCAAGGTGAAGTAAAATTCAGATTAATTTAGATAAGTGAATATTTTTGAATCTCCAAGTGCATGCCATCTGCATCCACGTGTGAGACAGGTGGGCTCAATCCATACCTTACTACTAAGCATAGCCTGAAAAATATGAGGCTGCAGCAGCACAAACAGGACCCTAATTAATGGGTTCCTGGCTGGCCTGTTACAGATAGCAGTTAAGCTGACCCTCAGCTTTACCCTCCAACAGGATTCATGGAAGTGAACAAGGTAATATGTACTGTCAGCACTCAAATGCCAACTACTTTCATAAAAATGTCAAAGACAATTTTTATTGCCCAAATGTCATTCTAAACAGTGAGAGAGGAAGATGAAAGCATCATCAGTGGGAAAAAGGTTACTCCTTATGGAAGGTAAAATAATTAGAAGATGTGTATCCTCAATTCATGAGAAATGCTGCTTCCCCGCTCAACTTTTTCCACAGAGCACCAAAGTGAGTATTTTCAAGTCCTACTTTTGATTGAAAAAACCAAGGATATTAGTGTCAACTCGGATGTAGTTCTTCACCTTTTAGAACACAAATCACTTTGGGAATATGATAAAAGCTCTCTACAGAAAAAGTAGTAAAGGATCCATGCAGTTAGAGGAAGTCTGTGCTTCAGTTAGCGCAGATGACAGAACTAGGAATCCCAAGAAGCCACTTAAGACCAACCCCCTCATGAAACTGAGGCCCTGCAACAGTAAAATGCTTGTCCAAGGTCAACAGTGAACAGAAGTTCAATCAGGCAAGAACTAAGCAACTCAAACAGATTTTGAATAAAGTCCTAATTTTCTTATACAAAGAAAGTTCTGCGAGCAACTAAGAGATAACTACAGTAACAAAAATGTTAAGTAGAACCGGAAGGAACTGACACAAGTACTGCTGTTTCAAAAAATTCCTTGAAAGCCTAAGCCCGAAAGTGTAAGGAAAAAATATGACCAGAAATCTTGAAAAAGAACTCACCATGTTCCACAAAAAACATTGCAGTGTGGACCCCCATGCCTTGATGACTCCTTCTTCCCTGCTCCTTTGATAAAGTGCAGGGCAGGCAAACTTGGCCTTCGTTGGTCCCCAAGAACTTTTCCAGGCTGCTGCCCCATAAAGCAATGATAAGCACCCCTTTCCAGAAGAGGGTTCAAGATCGTCCAGAACGGTGAGTGGAAAAGGGTTTATGTGTGGGATTTCACATTTACTGCATCTCCCCAAGTCGATAATTGAGGTCAATCACAGAAAGACACCTTCCGTGACAAAGGGGAGCAGAGCTTTAGGTTGACACTTGTAAACAGGAGTTCCAATTATTTTCGCAGTTTAACTTGATTTTAAGTTTCTTGATTTTAAGTATACTTCACGGGCTGAATAACAGTTTTTTTCCTCCCCAAGAAGAAAAATTTAAACACAAATATTCACAGGTGATGCTAGGTCAACAGTCCTGCAGTCATTTCCATTCCCAAGTAAAAAGGAAACGTCGATCGTCCTTGGATGCTACTTCCGAACTTTTCCTGTGGAAGTCACCAACCCCCTATCTTGGTTTCTCCATCTTCCAACAAATTTCCTGACCCTCTTCCTTCCCTACCCTGCTCTCCGGAAAAGGACACGGGTCACCCAGATTTCAGCGAGAGTTTGCCCTCCACTCTGACGAGAAGGAATGCATTGCCAGCAACTTTTAAGTCCGCTTTTTAAAAGGCCTGTGAAACCAATCCAGACTTTTCCTTTGCATTGAAGTTTTTGGCTGCACTGGGACCAAGGGGGCCGTAGGTGACATTGGAAGAAGTCAGGGCATCAAGGCTCAAGCAGCGACCGGGGGCCAGGAGGGAACGCCTGACAGCAGGCAGGGGCTCTCAACCCTGCGGGCGGGGAGCTCCGCGGCCAGGCGTGGGCCGGGACGGGCGAGGGCGGCCGGGGGCGAGCGCAGGCTCCGGGCGGGGCACAGGCGGCTTACTCGGGGACGACGCTCCTCCACGCCTCAGGAAACCGGGTGTCCCCGGTCGGGGGCAAGTACGACCACCCCGGCGTCCCGGCGTCCCGGCGTCCCGGCGCCGGAGCGCGCAGTGCGGGCCTGAGGACGCGCGCGGCCCCCAGGCGTGGGCGGCCACGGGGGGAGGAGGCCCGGCCGCCGCGGCTGCCCCAAGCCCAGGGGTCTCTGCCCGAGACACCCCCTCCCCCGGCCCCGGACGTCGCCGCCGCCGCCGCGCAGTCACATCCCCCGAGCTCCGCCGAGGCACGGCCTGCCCCCGCCGGTGGGGGCCGCGGACGAGGGAGGGGCTCCTCAGCCGCAGGGCCCGGGAACCGGCTCCGGCTCCGGCGCCGCTCACGGACAGACACCGACCCTCGCGGCCGCCATGATGGATTACGAGCCGCTCCACAACGAGGCCAGGCCCCGCCCCCAGCCCCGCCCCCGGCGACGTGCGGAGCCCGCCTCACGAGGCCCGGGCGACCCTGGTACCGCCTTCTCCGGACGGCCCCGCACCTTCTGCCCTGGTCACGGTGCCAGTGAGAGCCCGGCCCGATGCGACCTTTTAATTCGATTCTCCTGGCCACAAGGTGAGCGGCAAGGAAGCGCCCGCCTCCTCTGCACTGCCATTGGTACCCCGGAATCCGGGTCAGGCCCCTCTCCTCCATCCCATTGGTCAGTGAGAGCAGCGGGACCGGCGCTGCCAGCCAACCGCTTTCGGCGCGGCCGCGGGGCGTGCCGGGAGCTGTGGTCCCGCCGTGCATCCGGCCCCTGCACGGCTCAGCCGGCCCTCTGCTCGCTGCTCCTGCGCTCCTGCCCCTCCCTCCTGGGAGCCGGTGGACTCGCCGGCCTCGCCCCGAGCCGGCCAGCTCTCCCTTGCGCCCGAAGAGCCAGAGCGAAGGGGAAACTGCGGCTTGGATTTTCCCAGAACCGGAGTTGGATTACTTCCTTAGCCTCTTTTGGGGGAGAAAATTTGGCTTGATCCTTGAAATCCAAGGTGTTTGGTGCCTTTCATCCCATTCACTCCCCAAAAAGCACAAATGTTGGAACTAGAAAAGAAATCCGACATATTGCTAACGAATGTAATGGTTTGTTTCTTTGAGGGATCAGGAGGCTGGTTGACTATAGCAACATTTGTTCTGAGGGCGTGCCAGGTGCAATCGGATGTTTGCCAGGAAGAATCTTTAAGGTAACATTTCGCAGGTGAACATGCATTTGCATAAAACATCCTCGCTCCGTGTTAGACAACAAAATGCCCATATTGTTAGGCTTTGCAGGCCTACAAGCTAGCTAACAACCTAAATACGCCACAAGCACCTGTCATAACTCCCCTTCTGCAACTAAAAAGTCCTCATTATTCACTCTCCACAAAGCAGCACCTAACCAGGACATACCCATTTCTCAGGGAATCCACTCATCAGTGCCTCTCTACACCCAGCAATGTTGGCACTCTTAATCGACCGCATTCTCATTTAGTCCTCATGATAGTCGAGTGAGACATGTATTATCCCCATTATACAGATAGGGAAACAGATTCAGAAAGGTGACTTACCCAAGGTACTTGGCTAATATGTGAGTCATTACTTCAGCCCAGACTGGCCTCGCTCCAAAACGCATGGTATTCCTACTATACCATCCACTATCAAACTACTGTTGAACTGTTAAAAGACAATTTGCTTTTCAGAATTTTCTGATACCACAGCTGCGTTGAGTGCCAGTACATTCAGCTAAGCATTTTAGAAATATTTCTGCCATATTGAGACATAGCATATATATATATATATACATATATATATACATATATATATATATATATATATATATATATATATGTGTTTTTAAGTTGTCAATGGACCTGGACGTTATTTTATATGCAGTGCTGAGAATTGAACCCAGTGCCTCACATATGCTAGGCAAGTGCTCTACCACTGAGCCACCACACCAGCCCCCACCCCCATGGCTCTTATCTTGATAATGGCACTTTGATTACTTAAGAGGAAAATATCCACTTGGAGATTCAGTGGGAAGCATATGAAAATTTGTGCCAGATTTAGAACTGGAATTCATAAATCCACATGTTGATTTAACTTTGTTCACTCACAAAGTAATATGACAAACTTAGTTCTCATCTATAATATTTTTCTTCAAACTTCAATGCTTTTGTTCCTTTTTTTTTTTTTTTTTTTTTTTTTGGTACCAGAGATTGAACTCAGAGGCACTCGACCACTGGGCCACATCCCCAGCCCTTTTTGTATTTTTATTAGAGACAGGGTCTCACTGAGTTGCTAAGTGCCTCGCCATTGCTGAGGCTGGCTTTGAACTCGCAATCCTCCTGCCTCAGCCTCCCAAGTGCTGGGATTACAGGTGTGCACCACCATGCCTGGCTTGTTCCTCTTTATTTATATCTTATCCTGATTACTATTCCAATTTTCCTTTGTGACAATTTTACTTTCTTTTTATTCCTATTCATGCTTTAATCACTTCCTCCACATCTGCATTCTTCACTCTCTTGTCTAGGTTAAAATTGGGCAATCAAATCAGAACTCTTAATATACACTGCTTACACTTAATAATTCATTTAACAAGCATTTACTGAGTACCTATTCTAAGTGCTGGGATACAGCAAGGAGGAGAAAAACACCTCCTTATCCTTGGGGAGCATACATGGGACAGGCAATAAGCAAACAGGTAACAATTCAAATAAAAGATAGCCTCAATGCTGTCAGTTAGACTTCTAGATTCATGACCTTTCAGTCCCACTTGTCCTCTGAAGGACTGCTAACACCTCTCTAGAGCTTAAATGTGCTTGATTCAGTCACTCATGAACTTATTCAAGTCACCTTACTTCTTTGACTTCTTCACCTACAAGTGAGGTTCCTAGCTGCTTACCTTATAAGTTATCATGCCAATCAGACCAGACCTAGTTTGGTTTTCCACAAAGCTGGAGACATGCTTCATGGTGGTCACGGTAGAGGTCAGATACCCTTCACCTAAAGTATTATCCCTAATCTCCATTTTTCACTTACACTGTTTTTGGGTTTTAGGAGAGCCCCAAGCCCAGACTGTATATTTTCTTTCCTAAAGATGCACTGTACTCTTTTAATCTCTGCAGAATGATACTTTTAAGGACTTAAAACTGGAATCCAGAGCCCAGCAAATGCGCAATGTTGAAGAAATCTCTTTAAGCTCATGTTTTCATTAAAAGTGATTCAGTTCAGTCTAATTATGTCTTTACTCTTGTAAAGCAAAACTCATTAAGCTTAAAATTTTCAGCTTATTCCATTTCTTACACCCATTGGAAACACTTAGCCCGGGCGCCCTCTAGTGGGCCATGGAAAGCAGGTAATCCATCGCCAGAAGGTGCTTTCGATGAAGAGCCAGGCTGGCAGTGTGGGAGAACCAGGTGAGGATAAACAAGCTTGCAGGGGGGATGTATGCTGCGCTCTTTATCATTTCCATCTCTCAAGTGGAAAATCGTCTTAAAAACATGACAGGTGAGCCAACCTAACAATGCAACGTAGCCTTAAAAAGCATATTTGCTTGTCTGCACATTCCTCAAACAGGAGACACATGGGATAAAATTAAAATGATTTTAAAAAGTTGTCAACTGAGTTATAAAGAAACATGTTATTTAATGAAAAAGAGCCAAACTGTATTTCAGAGCTGTCCAAGTTGGTTAGTTACTACCACTGAAACAGCCTTGGTTGTTTTACTAGAAGGCTCAAGTAGGGTAGAAAAGCCTCAGTCAGATGGTAGTTATGTCTGCTGAGCCATGCTAGCTCATTCAACTAATTGTTGCCCATATCACAATTACAGAAACCAACATGAGCACACTTAGCTCACCATGGATGTGGAGTAAGGCAGTACTTGCCATATACAACTGTGTCACTACTTCAGTTATAGGAGGAAAACAGCTTTGCTTTTCCAATCTCCATTTTCCTTTCTTTTCATGTTTATCAGAGCACCCAAATGTATGATGGGCCCAGAACATTCATTCTATAATTGGTAATAACTTCTTACAAATCTGCCTCAAAGGCAGGACAGGTTAAGTAAGGCAGCTGGTGTCAACTCCTCACATCTCTCAGTGGAAGGAACATACAGTGGGAAATGAGATTCTGATTAAGCAAAAGGCCGCTGGGTGAACTTTATTCTTCCCTCTGACTGTGGGCCTCACTTCACCACTGTGTTCTTCACATCACACTTGAACTTTAAAGGTGGAGTGGAGACTGGAACACACTACTTGGCAGTCAGGGATGCTGTGTTTTCTAATGGGGCAATTTCAGGGGGCTTTGTGCCTTGTGAATGATGGTGAGTGGAAGACAAAGGATTCTCCCTGTTGTTCCAGGATCGGAAGCCAACGCCTCAACACGATAAAAGACCGGAAACCACCTCCTCACGCTGGGACCTGGCCTGTCCGGCACTGTTCCGTCCCCCCCAGCCTGTCTCAGAACAGGAGAGAGCAGGCCCAGGAGCTCTCCAGCCCCTCTGCTGCAATGCAGATGAGTGATGAGTCTGTGGATCCTCCCTGGGCCACATGTGGGGACCACACATTGGACTCTCCACTTCCAAGAACCACTGCAGCAAGGCACATGGGCCCATCTTCAGGAGCCTCTCCTCATCCTTCCTGTTCTAAAAGTCTCTGGCGTGTTTCCAGCACAATCTCCTCCATGACTTCTGGCTTTAAGATGTCTTTGATCTGAGAAAGACAGAAAAAAGGTATGTGTTCTAAAAAGAAACCAACCATTAAGCCATCCAAAACACAGGAACTAAGCATGGTTAACATAAAACTTCTGTACTTTGTTCCTTTACCTGAGACTCACTTGGTGCCATGGAATGTGGTCTGCCAGAAGCAGCTTAAGAAATCAAGACTCCCTGGGACATGGCTGACAACGACAAAGATATTCTGACATTCACTTAAAAGATGGCTAAGTGTAGCCGGGCGCGGTGGCGCACGCCTGTAATCCCAGCACTTTGGGAGGCTGAGGCAGGAGGATCACGAGTTCAAAGCCAGCCTCAGCAATGGCAAGGCACTTAGTAACTCAGTGAGACCCTGTCTCTAATCAAATACAAAAAAGGGCTGGGGATGTGGCCCAGTGGTCGAGTGCCCCTGAGTTCAATCCCCGGTACCAAAAAAAAAAAAAAAAAAAAAGGCTAAGTGAGTGCGGTAGCACAGGCCTGTAATCCCAGCAACTCAGGAGGCTGAGGCCCTACGCAACTGAACATGGCACTGTTTCAAAATAAAAAAGGGCTGGGGATGTAGCTCAGTGGTAAAACGCCCCTGGGTTCAATTTCCAGTACCCAAAAGATTAAAAAAAAAAAAAAAAAAAGGTTAAGATTTGGGATGGGCAAGAGGAAGTCAAGAGGATGGAGGTTTACTATCACAAGAGAGTCTCACCTGGCACCTCCATTCCAAACCCTTAGCCAGACATTAGACATGGAAGGGCACTTAAACACTGAGCCACATTCCCAGCCCTTTTTAAATCTTTTATTTTGAGACAGGGTCTCACTAAGTTGCTTAGGACCTTAAGAAGGATCTGCCAGACACTAGCGAGGCTGCTCCCCAGGCCAGCCCCTTCTAATGAGCATGGTAGAAGCACTGGGGACACGAGACCTTCAACACTGAGGAAGCACTGGAGCAGCTCTCAGATGAGTGAGAAGGGGAGCTCCGGGTGGAGTACCTGATGCGAGAGGGATGCTTCATAGCAATACAGGATACTGGTGTCATACAGCATCATCCTCTGAGTCACCAAGGAGACAATGCAGTTCCGGAGCCGCGATATCACCTCTCGATCAGCAAGGGAGACAGGCTACAAGGGGTAAAAGAGGAAGTGGAGGGAAATACAAACAGGACCAAAACAGTGAAAAGTCCCAGTAAATTAGCAGAAAGGAGATCATGCATGACTCAGCATCGCCCTGGGACTCCCCCAGAAGATGAAGAGCATGGCTTCTTCAGTGGCTCTTTAGCTGTTAACCTGCACCTTTGCCCTGTCACCCAGCAAAGATCAAACCAGTCATTGAGTCTATCTATTTCCTAAATGGAAATTCAAACTCAGTCTTCAGCAATAACATGCAGTCATGCACTATACAGTAACACCTCAGTCATCAACAGATCGCATGTGACAGTCTCCCAAGACTAAACCACCTGATAACCCTGGAGCCATCTTAGTTTGTAAGTACACAGTACTATGTTCCTACAATGACAGTCACCTAACACTGCATTCTCAGAACGAAACACCATAGCTAAGCAGCACAAGACTAATTAAAAAAGCAACAAAGCCAGGCATGGTGGCATACACCTATAATCCTAGCAACTCAGGAGGCTGATGCAGGAGGATTGCAATTTCAAAGCTAGCCTGAGCAATTTAGCAAGACCCTGCCTCAAAATAAAAAAAGAAAAAGGGCTGGAGAGGTAGCTCAGTGGTAAAGCACCCAATACCACTACCACCACCCCCCCCCCCAAATATAAGGCAACAAGTTGTACCACAAAAAGCACAGCAGAGACTGAGCATCCTCACCACCAACAGCAGCAATGATGTTCACTCACCTCCAGGTTAGCAGTGAAGCCCCCTGCGTCCTCATCCTTGTGCTCAGGGGTGGGATAGATCCAGATGAAGCCGTTGTTACCCAGAATCACTGAGGCACCACACGGCAAGTCATGGAAGTGAGTTTTCTGCCGTTTCACCAGGGAGGGGGAAACCTGGACCAAAACACCCTGACCTAGCTAAAGAAAAAGATCACAGACGAGGTTACTGTGGATCATCAGTGAGATGATTGAAAAATAGACTACAGAACATACATCCCTGTTATATCCCAATCAGCGTCTTTCATTAATAATTGCTGTCATCTACATGTATATACAGAGTATAAATTTTTGTAGAGGGGCTGGGGTTGTGGCTCAGCGGTAGAGTGCTTGCCTAGCACGTGCGTGGCCCAGGTTCGATCCTCAGCACCACGTAAACATAAATGCGTTGCATTGTGTAAAACTAAAGCAAATAAATATTTTTAAAAAAAAATTTTTTTTTGTAGAAAACATTTCTGGAGGGGCTGGGGTTGTGGCTCAGTGGTAGAGCACTTGCCTAGCATGTGTGAGGCCCTGGGTTCAAGTCTCAGCACCACATATTAAAAAAAAAAGATCCAGGAGCTGGGGTTGTGGCTCAGCGGTAGAGCACTCGCCTAGCACGTGCGCGGTTCAATCCTCAGCACCACGTAAACATAAATGCATTGTGTACAACTAAAGCAAAATAAATAAATTTTAAAAATAAATAAATAAAATAAAAATAAATAAATAAAGATCCATTTACAACATATAAATATGTAGAAAACATTTCTGGAGCCACAGGCTATATATTCCAAAAGAAGGTAACTATTGATACTCTGTCGCTTCCCTTTGTAGTCATCATCATATTCTAGTCTGGGGTAGGTGTGCTGGTTAAAGAAGCTAGAGCTGATTAGGATGTGCACTAAAGTCCCCCACTGCCCAAGAACACTGTGCTGTTCCATGGCTCTAGCTTGTATTCCAAACACCCATCCTGCCCATGAGATGTGCCCCACTGAAGAGCTGGGTGCAAACCCATGCCTGGTCCTGGCAGGCCAGCTCCAGGTCCACATTCTGCTGAAAAACCCTGCAGCATAGCCGGGCGCGGTGGCGCACGCCTGTAATCCCAGCACTTTGGGAGGCTGAGGCAGGAGGATTGCGAGTTCAAAGCCAGCCTCAGCAATGGCGAGGCACTTAGCAACTCAGTGTGACCCTGTCTCTAAATAAAAATACAAAAAAGGGCTGGGGATGTGACCCAGTGGACTAGTGCCCCTGAGTTCAATCCCTGGTACCACAAAAAAAAAAAAAAAAAAAAAAAAAACAAACAAAAAAAAAAACCCTGCAGCACCTAGGCTTGTGCAGGGTTCATCTCCTACTTCACGTACATGAATGTGGGTGGCCAGACACTCCATCAAGGGAGAACCTGAACAGGTTCACCCAGATAAAGCCAAGAGACTTCAGGAAGTATGCTGTCTCTAAATAGCCTCAGCCAGGTGCAGTGATAAACTATAATCCCAGTGGTTTGGGAGGCTGAGACATAAAGAACGCAAGTTCAAGACTAGTCTTAGCAACTTAGTGAAACTCTGTCTCAAAAAATAAAAAGGGGGGCTGGGGCTATGGCTCAGTGGTAGAGCACGTGTCTCACATGTGTGAGGCCCTGGGTTCGATCCTCAGCACCACATAAATAAAATAAAGGTACTGTGTCCACCTACAACTAAAAAAATTATTAAAAAAATAAATAAATAAATAAAATATAAAAATAAAAAGGGCTGGAAATGTAGCTCAGTGGTAGCCGGGGCAAGGTGGCGCACGCCTATAATCCCAGCACTTGGGAGGCTGAGGCAGGAGAATCGCGAGTTCAAAGCCAGCCTCAGTAATGGTGAGGCACTCACTCAGTGAGACCCTGTCTCTAATAAAATACAAAAAAAGGGCTGAGGATGTGGCCCAGTGGTCGAGTGCCCCTGAGTTCAATGCCCGGTACCATAAAAAAAAAAGAAATGTAGCTCAGTGGTAAACTGTCCCTGGGTTAAATCCCCAGTTTCCCAAAAAGTAAATAAAATAAATAAATAGCCTCATAAAAGTAATTTCATGGTGGACATGGTAGTGCATGCCTGCCTGTGACCCCAGGAAGGACGGTCGAGTCTGAGGCCATACTCAGCAACTTAGTAAGACCCCGTGTCATAATAAAAAATAAAAGGGCGGGCTGGGATTGTGGCTCAGTGGTAGAGTGCTCGCCTAGCACGTGCGCGGCCTGGGTTCGATCCTCAGCACCACATACAAATAAACCCATTGTATACAACTAAAGCAAATAAATAAATATTAAAAAAACAAATAAATAAAAAAAATAAAAGGGCTCTGACTAAGCCGGGCGTGGTAGCGCACGCCTGTAATCCCAGCACTTTGGGAGGCTGAGACAGGAGAATCGAGAGTTCAAATCCAGCCTCAGCAATGGTGAGGCACTGAGCAACTCAGTGAGACCCTGTCTCTAAATAAAATACAAAAAAAAAAAGGGCTGGGGATGTGGCCCAGTGGTCGAGTGCCCCTGAGTTCAATCCCTGGTACCACCAAAAAATAAATAAATAAATAAAAAGGGGGGGGGCTCTGACTGTAACTCAGTGGCAGAGCATCCTGAGTTCAATCCCCACCCAGTACCACACATTATTACAAAATAATAACATAATCACATGTAAAAAAATTGTGAATTTCATTTACAGTCTTTAAAGCAGTGAAATTTCATTTAGAAGGTCTATAACTTCATGGAAGAAAAGCAGTAAAAATCCCTTTATTTGCTAGCAACAACATCCATTTCAATGCTTGGACTATTGACCAAGTGCTGAGACTGCCCCGTGTTGCAGGCCTCAGTCTCCCTTTGTTCTGCAGACAGCCTCTTGACGTGGCCTCAGTGCCAAGCTGCAGCATCCCCCATGGAAGCAGAGACCAGATAGCCAAACAGCCCTGGGCAAAGGGGCTCTTCAGATGGAAGAGGACAAAAGTCACCAGCCTTTACAATGCCCCTGACCCATGAAAACCATCTTCTTCCCACTGAGCTCTGGGAGCACCAGCAGAATATGGGATGCTAGTGGCTAGTGTTTAATTACCCAGATCGGTTTGTTCATTTCTTTTGTTTATTGCAGTGCTGAGATCAGACCCAGGACCTCACATATACTAGACAAAAGCACCCTACCACTGATCTACACCCCCAGCCCCACTACAGGGCTGTTTAGGTCAGCATGTCAGGGAGCTGCAGGGATTTGGAGATGGATCGGAAGTCTCAGTCAGCTAACAGGAACAGGACTTACTTTTCCATATTTCAGGCTCCTTGTATGCAGAGAGACAGCTCCATCAGAGAACACCGCCTGGACCTCAGCCTGGCCAGGGTGATGAAGGAACAAACAGAACCTCAGCTGCCCACCTTCGTGTCACTGGCCTTGCTGGCCCCATGCCTCAATCTTTCCCTCCTATCGCCAATAACCCACCTCAGATGTCTTAGTTGGACCTAGAGGACTTTCCTCTTGGTTGACAAGAACAAGAGTCTTGATATGAACAATATTTTTTCTATTCCCCAATATAAAAGTTAACACTATTAAGAAAACTTGAAGGGGGCTGGGGTTGTGGCTCAGCAGTAGAGCACTCGCCTAGCAAGTACGTGGCCCGGGTTCAATCCTCAGCACCATATAAGAATAAAGGCATTGTGTACACTAAAACAAATAAATATATATTTAAAAAAAAAGAAGAAAAGAAAACTTGAGGGGCTGGGGTTGTGGCTCAATGGTAGGGTGCTTGCCTAACTCATGTGAGGCACTGGGTTTGATCCTCAGCACCACATACAAATAAGTAAGTAAGATATTGTGCTCATCTACAACCCAAAAAATGAAAAAAAGAAAACTTGAGTCTAGCTTACAGCATGGCACCATGAGTTACAAGACCCAAAGAAATGAGCTGGCAGCAGGTATGAACGAGAGCTGGGGAAGACAGAGAAAGGCCCCAGCAGAGCCTGGCCACTTGACCCAGGACTCAGACCCCTTCAAGGATTCTAAGCTCCTCCTGTCAGAAGCAACATAAGCCCCAGGCCCAGCCTCACTGGAAAGCACCAGGAGGGTGGAACACAAGGTACAGGATACACTGATAAGGTCCCCTTCCTGCAAGAAACCTCTCATTGCCAGCTCATCTTCTGCAGATCTTCTCCTCTGAAATACACAAAGAAACAACCAGGTTACTTAAGCCAGATCCTGAGAAAGATCTCTCTCCACTGCTTCTTTCTCTTTCACTTCCTCTTAAGATCGTTGAAGCCAACATGATACTCAAACTCTAAGAACCACAGTAGGAGGAGGTAAACTCAAGCCACTGGAGGGGAACAGGAGTGACATAATTCCCAACTCCTCTCCTCCCTCCCACTTCCTTCTCCATCCTCTGAGTAACATCCAAGTTTCTTTGTCTGATCTGTGAAACCCTCCCAATCTCGCCCAGCCTACTGCTCCCACTCGCCCTCCATGACAGCTCCTGAGCTCCAGCAAGGCCAGAATACCTCCTGCTCGGCTGACTCTGCTCACACATTTCCTGCCACCTCAGATTCCCTAAGCTCATTAAATTCTCTCCATCCTTCAAGGATCAGCTGCAAGGCTAGTCCTTCCTGTGAGTTTCTCTCACTGAACTAATAACTCTGTACCACACACTTGTGTGTTCTCCTGCCAGGTGTGTGGGTCAGACCTCTCACACCCACTGGTCTTCAACTCTGTAAGGAACTCAGCTGTGCCCCTTTTACCCTGCATCCTCCACAGGACCCAGCACGGTGAGCCTCCCTGTAAACATTCGCTGGACTGACCGTGGTATTGTACAACAGGCTGCAGCTCAGTGACTTAGGTGTCTGAAGTGACCAAATGCCCTTTGATTCACAAAAACTAATCTAAAATCAACTTTCAAAGGAATACCTTCACTGCAAAGCTGATACACCCAGAATAAGAAAACTATTAGCACCAAGATCTAAAAGCTTCTTTCTCTCTCCAGCTGTCTCTTGGGATCCCACCCCATGGATGTTTCTGACTTTACCACAGGCCAGTTGTTGCCGTGTTGCAAGACCTGGGCCAGGTGAAGAGCCTACACATATGCCCAGGCAGCAAACTTCACAACAGATCTTAGCATACAGCAAAGTTCTCCAGTGGGGCAAAGGACACCACAGCTCTCACTAGCCAACTGCACGCCTCCAGGACCCAGCTGCAGCCCTTACCAGCTCTCCTCCAGGAAGGTTCATGGATGAGAGAAGCAAGACTGAATCCAGCCTGGAGTTGGTCTCCACCTTCCACCTCTTCTGTTGAACCTACAAACAAAAAGTTTCACACCTGGACACACACTTCAAGGACAAGAGCTAGCCTCAAAAGTGACCAATAATCCCAAATCTAATAAGCCACAGGTCACACAACAGCCAAATGCATTCACTACCCCACTCCTTAAATCACCAGCTGGCCTTCACTCTGATATCAACATTACCTCTGTGATTCTCCCCACTACAATGTCTCCTACTTCACCATTATATCTGAAAGAGAAAACAAAAGGTCATTCATCAATAAACATGCTTTCAAGCAAGACTAAGCACCATTTGATATTCTGGTTAAATAAGGATGAGGGATTTGATTAAGGACCACATTTAGCAAATCCACAAAATCATGCTATTTGGACTTATTTTCAGGAATTAATAACCTCAAATATCCCCACATATATAAATCTCCATTGACTATCCTTAAACAAACCACTCATTGCAAATAGTTCTGTTAGCCTACGATCCCTATTTGTTGGATTACATGACAGTGGAAAGCATGGCATATTTTCCTGTAGAACAGAGGTGGATTCTACACTGGCCAAAGGAGGAGAAAAGAGACTTGAAAACAGGTCACCATCTGAAGGGGCCCATGCTCTCCATCTCCATCTCATCCGCCACTGCCTACACAACTCAGGCCTCTTTGCAATTTCCTCCTCCTAGATTCTAAAGATGAAATGCTCCAAACTACAGCCTAGGCCTTATTTCCACTTCTTATTTCCACCCACACCTTATTTACTCATGGTGAGCTCATCCTATGTAATGGCTTTAAAATACCACTGAGAACTATAACCCCTGCATCCCAGATTCTATTCAACTGCTAGTTATCCACCATCACCACTTAGATGCCTCATGGACATTTTGAAACATAGCAAGGCTAAAACATGCTAGTACACTGCCCTCTTCCACAGCAAGCTGCTCCCCTCCCAGTCCTTCCCAGCTCAATAAACAGTGATTCTGTACCTCAGATTGCTCAGGCCTAAATCCTTGAAGAGTCATCCTGATTCCTCTCTCTCTCTCACATTGATACATCCAGCAGCAAATTCTGCTGGCTCTACCCTTAAAATGTATGCAAGAAACAAAAGGCACCTGAATGGAAAAGGAATAAGCAAACCATTTCTATTCACAGATGACACACGGTCCTAAAAGCAGGTAATCCCAAAGAACTGGGATCCAATATCCTTTCATAATAAAACAAAACCTCAGAAGACAAATACATGCAGAATCTAATCACAACTCCCCACTTTCACTGCTATCATAATCCAAGTTGTCCTCACTTCAGATGACAAGTATGATCCCCTAATCCATCTCCCTAAACCCCTTCCTATTCCTCTTCAATCTCCCCATAGCAGCCAGAGTGATCTGATTAAAACTTAAGTCAAGCTGGCTGCATACCTGTAGTTCCAGATACTCAGGAGGTAAGGTGGGGGAACTGCTTGGGCCCACAAATTCAAAACCAGCCTGGGTAACAAAGCAAGACCTGTCTCAAAGAACCTAGGTCAGATCACAGCTCTCCTCAGCTGCACCCCTTCCAGTGGCTTCCCAGAGTGGAAGACTAAATGTTCACCATGGCCGCCAGGCAGGCCAACCTTGCATTCCCCTCAGTCCCTGCTCTATCCCTAAGCATTCTGTTCCAACCCTTTTGGGAAGGCTTTATTGACCACTTCCAAGTATGCAGCCCTGTGCTAATACTTTACATGTACCATCTCACTGAATCTCATAAAAATCCTGAGGTATGTCATGCTATTTATTGTCTCCACACTGCAAGACTTGGAGAGGTCAGATGACACAGAGAAACCTTTGAAGCTTGCACTGATCTCTTCCACAATTCTCATGGTCACATTGAAAACTGCAGATCTATAGTAGCATAGGGCAACTGGGTGGCGCTTGCAGAAAAGACCTACTTGTACAATATGGATGCTGCAACAAATACACACCTTCTGCTCTCACCTGGTGTTCAGAGCTTTCACACAGATCAACTTGTTTACTCTCTCCACAGAACCAGCCACAGATGCAATGAGTTTCTCTTCTCCCATATATGTTCCATGGCCCCTGTTGCAAGACAAGGATACAAAGAAAGGATACCAGCTTAACACTTGAAGTGACCTCTCTCATCAAGAACGATGTGTCCAACAAGCTCCTCCTGGCCTAGAGCCTCCAGAAAGCTACCTGGACATCTGTACCTTACATCTGCTCAGCTGTCACATTCTCCAGCAGGCTTACCTTCATTACCCCACTTAAAAATAATATCCTACCCTACTGCCACCATCCCACCAAATTCCCAGCCTCATTCCACTCACCCAGCTCCACTTTTTTTTCCCATTGCACCTGTCACCAAACATTCTGAATAACTAACTTGGTGCATTTATTGTTTATTATCTGTCTCTCCCTCTTAGAACATAAACTCCACAAGGACAGAGATTTTTTTTCCACTTTGTTCACTATCATACCCCAACTACATAGAACATAAACGTATGTTGAACATATAAAGAAATGAATCCCAAGAATTTCTAGCATCTAATAACCTTAAACTAAAAGCTTAAAAGGCAATGCTATCAATGATGTACCCCTCCTTAAATATTCGTAATATAAGGGTAGATTTTGCTTCTTTTCTTACATTATTATTTCATTTAATTCCTCACTACCCTACTAAATAGTTACTGTTATCAATATATTACAGATGAAGAAACTCAGGTTGGAGAGGTAATACAATGTGAAACAGCAGCAGGACCGGAAACCCCACTGACTCAAGAGCCTGCCCTCTTAACTACACACATGTTCTCGTTCTGCCTTTACACGCAGTTTGTGTAATCGGGTGCAGTATATCTGTTTGCCTCAAGCACAAACAATTATTGATTCCAAAACAAAACCACTGGCTCCGAGGTGTCACTGAAGGAGGAGTCCAGGCCAGGAGTGCCCAAGTTCCCGCGGACAGCAGAAACTGTAGAGGCCCCTGCTCCTAATCTGCCCCGTTTCCTCGCCCGATGAAGGCTCAGAGATCTGGTCTTCAGGCAGAGGATCCAGAAGTCACGGCCGCCAGAGCTCGGGAGCGGGCCTGGGGGCTGCGGCTCACTCAGACCCGGACACAGAATATGCAGAGTAAGGAGCACGGGGTTCGGAAACGAGCGGACTGGGATGCTCGCGAGAGGCATCGCGCGGGGGCTCACACGTGCCCGGACGGGAGGCCCAGGTTTGGGGCCAGGAGGCCACGTGCAGAGCCCTGCTGCAGCCCCGGACCCCCAAGTCCCCACGTACCGCATGAAGCCCGTGTCCGTAGTGATCGTGTCCCCCGGCACCACCAGGTGTTTCTTAGTATCGCGGCCAAGGCTCTCACTGAGGGGCTTGCGAGCCACCGGGAGTCGCATCTCCATCGCCATCTTGGCGCCAATGATTTGCGCAGGCGCTGCTCGGCCGCGATCCGCACTATTCCGCTCGGCTACCGCTTCGGACGCTCAGGGGGGCGGGGCTTCACGGATGTGACCAATGGGAATTCACGTTCGGGCGGCCATGTTGACTATTGGCCACTTTAGGTTAACTTGAAGGGAATGAGGGAGCCGAGTTGCCATGTTTACTGTTGGCAAGGAAGCACCTGTGGAATGAAAAAAAAAAAGAATCTCAGGTTGTGCGACGTAGGAGTTTTTAACCCACGCTGTCTCGTATCCATCGTCCTATTTATTATTTGCCAGGGTTAGAGATTATTGAGAAATAGTCTTCTGAGTTTTCCGACAACTCGGTTGCTGTAATCTGACCCTTTGCACAAGAGGGCCCCGGAGGATCGGGAGGTGGGACGGAAAACCCATTGCACAACCATTCCTAGTAGCCATTGTCTGCATTACAGCCACCCGTGGGTGTTCGTTCCAGCCATGGCCTACACTCCCCAACAGCGCTCCGATCCCTCTCGCTGTGCTGTCCTTTCCTAACGACCTCTTCGGAGTGAACTAGCTTACTCTAACCCGGTGGGGGGCGGGGGCATTTAAGAAAGTCCGCCAAACCCTGCAAGGCAGGGAGGGTGACCTTCGCTTGCATTTACTCAAACAGCAATCGGAGAGCTTTCCGTGCTCGGAGCCCCCTTCGGGATTCAGCGAGGAAGGGCAGATTCCGTGGCTTCATCGGCGGCTCCTATTTAGTAGGAAAGATCCTCTAGTCCCTTCTCCTGGCCTCCTACTATCCTCTGCTTTCCCTTTCCCTGCAAGGTTTACAGCAAACTGAACTTCAATCTCAGGGAATTGGAGAGCATAATTCTCTCCAGGGACTCTAAAGAGAATTCAATGAAATAGCTTGCATCAGCCGCACACTTCCACGCTGCGGTCAGGAAATCAGGTACCTCAAGTCCATCATGTCCTGAAGATTCATCAGACCAATAAATCTCCATAAGAACAGCATTTCCTTCACCTAAGCAAGGCTCACAACCACACTTGTGAAGAAAGCCAACCCTGCCAGGCAGTAGATGACATAAAGGCTAGTGCTCCACAATGGGTCTTTGAGTGAGTGGGCAGACACACCATCTCCCTCCCTGCCTAGAAGACGACACCAGAGCCAAGAAAATGCAAGAATCATCTGCCGCGTCTGGCTATGGCCATAAGAGGGCGATGGTGTCATTTGAACCAGCACATTCCTGGCAATTCATGGAATGAGGGGTGTAGTCCTGGAATCATCCCAGAGGGAGAGATTTAGCCTTAACCCCCCCCCCACACACACACACACACAAAACACACAGCACTCACATTCCCGAGCCTATCAGGAGGCATTGTGCATACCTATTTCTAGGAGGCAATGGAGCCCTCCCCCCAGAAAAGACTAGCCGACTAGACTTCATAGTGGGCTGATGCTTGTTCCAACAGCTCCTGCGTTTCCCCAGAGCCTGTGCCTTTACCAAACATGTTCTGAGTTCCTTGCCAGGCCTTTGCTGAGTGCTTTACAAACATGGGGTTATTTAATCCTCAAAGTCCCCCATCTAAGAGGCACTTCCTTTTTTGGTACCGGGGATTGAACTCAGGGGCACTTGACCACTGGGCCACATCCCCAGCCCTTTTTTGTATTGTATTTAGAGACAGGGTCTCACTGAGTTGCTAAGAGCCTCGCCATTGCTGAGGCTGGCTTTGAACTCACAATCCTCCTGCCGCAGCCTCCCAAGTGCTGGGATTACAGGAGTGCACCACTGCACCCAGCCTCACGCCTGGCTATTCTTGATGATCATTTGGAGTCCCTGAGTTCCTAAAACAGACCCGTGGGTAGGTTTTAGAATCCAAGCCTCTGGATTCCCCCCACAGCTCCTCTCTCCTTCACCATGTAGAGGAGTGGGCACTGGAAACAGCTGGACCACCCTGGGTGGTTTGTGAAGCATACAGATTTCTGAGGCCAAATTCAGGTATTGAGACTCTGCAAACGTAGGGTCCAGAAGTCTGTGGGTGAGTTTCAACACTCTGTGTAATTTCAATGGCAGGTGAGGTCCAACATCCACCATTTCCTCCCGCATCTGTGCGTCTCCATAATCTGATGGAAGTCACCTTTCACCAGAACAACTCTAGCAACCTCCTGTCTTACCTCCCCAATTTTACATCACACACACACACACACACACACCCCACAGCAACCAGAGGGAGCTTTTAAAAACAGATCACATTAAATCACTTCCTTGCTTAAAACACTTCTGGCAACTTCTCTTTACACTAAGAATAAAATCCATACTCATCACTGAGGCCCCTGCCTGTCTGACTTCACTCTCCTCCTGACCCATTGCCATTACTCACTGGGCTGCAGCCAGATCCACAGGCCTCCCCTCAGTCCTTTGAACAACACTCATCAGCACCCCAGGATCAGTTTGCTTTTGGCTGTTTCTCACAGGTTTTTGTATGGTCGACACCTTCCCCGCACTCGTACCTTGTTCAAATATTCCCTCCCCAGAGAAGATGCCCCTGGCTTCCTTATCTGGAAAACTTTCCAATCCCTTCTTGATCCTGTTTTATTTCACATCACTGAATTCTCTTGTTTACCTGTTTGTTTATTGCAATCTCCCCACCCACCCACCCCCCATCAGAAATAGGGACCATTTCTGAAACCAGGACTTAGACTATTTGGTTCAACAGGTGTCAGCCAAGGGCTAGAGTTGTGGCTCAGTGGTAGAGCACTTGCCTAGCACGCATGAGGCACTGGGTTCAATCCCAGCACCACATTAAAAAAAAAAAAATAGGTGTCAGCCCTAAGTATCACATCGGGCACAGAGAGAGAGCAGCCATAAAATATTTGTAGGAAAATTAAGATCTATTAAGAAAACATGTTTGTTTACTTATTTGCTCCTCTGTCTCCTCCACAGAAGGTGAGCCCCATGAATATCCAGACTTGGTCTATTTGGTTCTCCTGAACTGTACTTGATACATGGTAGGCGCTTGTATTAACCATGCCTTTGATTTTTCATATTCTGATGCTTTAACCTCTACTGACCCTGCAAGGACTGCCCCTCCCAGAGTTAACTCATTGCTAGGGACACTAAAGACTCACCATAGAGCATGTCTTTCCAGCGCAGGCCATTAGTGCAGCACCCACATCCACAACACCTCCTTTATTGGGCTCTCTCACTTGGGGCCACTATCCACCTGTCCCAATTACCCCAGGGCCAGGTGCCAGATAGCTAGGGACAGCCTCTTTGCCCCACAGCCTGTGGAAATCATCCAAACTAGCCAATCCTAAGCCTTCTTATCCTGCCTTGCCCATTCCTTCCCCTGGAAAGCACAAGGAAGGCTCCTGCCCACGTTCTCCCCTGGCTCCCTGCCTCCTGACCAGCCCCAGAGCTTCCCCAGGTAGGCCTGCATGGCCTGCCTCCTGTTTCTAGGGACTTCTGGGTTGTAAGCGAGTTCTTCCGTCGTGTCAGTCATTTTCATGCCCGCCTGTCTTACAACAATTAATCGAAACAAATCCTGGGGACCCTTAAAACAGCCTTCAATAAATATTTGTTGAATGAATGAATAAATTTACTCAACAGATGTTTGCTGGGTACCCACTCTGTGCTGTGGGGTCCCAGAGCTGGGTCATCCAATATCCCAGCCACCGGCATGTTAAGATATTCAGAGAGGGGAAAGGAAGTGGGGGCAGGCAGAAAAGCTGCTACAACCCTTGGCACTCACAAAAGGCAGCATTGTATTAGCAACAGCTCCCATTTATTAGGTACTATGTGGAGAGCCATGTACTTTATTCATTTATGTGCATTATCCTATCTAATCCTCAAGATATCCTTAGAAGTTAAGCATCATCCCACTTCCATCTGAGAAGCCTGAGGCTCAGAGATGCTAATTGACTTGCCCAAGATCACATGGCTAATGAATGGCAGAGCTTCAAACCCACACCTTTGGCCTCTATTTAGGATCTTCTGTCACTAGAGTTCCTCAACCATGCAATAAGGCAAGAAAAAGAAATAAGAGGCAACCCAATGGGAAGGAAAAAAGCAAAATCATGCTTGCTTCTTTATTCACAGACAATATGATCATGTACAAAGTCCTAAGGAACATACAAGGACTTATTTTTTTATTAAAAATTTATTTATTTAGCCGGGCGCGGTGGCGCACGCCTGTAATCCCAGCACTTTGGGAGGCTGAGGCAGGAGGATCACGAGTTCAAAGCCAGCCTCAGCAATGGTGAGGCACTTAGCAACTCAGTGAGACCCTGTCTCTAATAAAATACAAAAAAGGGCTGGGGATGTGGCCCAGTGGTCGAGTGCCCCTGAGTTCAATCCCCAGTACCACAAAAAAAAAAAAAAAAAAAAAAAAAATATTTATTTGCTTTAGTTGTACACAATGCGTTTATTTTTATGTGGTGCTGAGGATTGAACCCGGGCTGCGCACGTGCTAGGAGAGTGGTCTACCGCTGAGCCACAACCCCAGCCCAAGGACTTATGATGAATACAAGAGTCTTGCTAAGTTGGAGGATACAAGGTCATCATATACTATGTCTTTGTGGGATATGCAGAAAGCCCTTTGGACTGAATCTTCAGACTGACCAGGAGGTGTTGTGGACATATGGCTTCCAGAGTTACACACCAGAGGTGAAACCCTGCTTGGCCATTCAGTGAATGAGTGCTAGGACACATGATTTACTCCCTCCATGTTTCAATTTTCTCTTACTTCACATGGACATTAAATAAAAACGTATCAGGATAAAAGTGGAGGAGTGTCAGTCCATGGATGTGTGGAGAACATTCACGGAATACATGTGTTTAAACCCTGTCCCCGGAAATTGCTTCACAGATTTGCCTGCCTCTGTCTGGATGTCAGAGATCTGTACTCCAGAAAGGGGCTTAAGATTTCTGCTGAAAATGCGAGCCAAGGCCTAGGTAGGCTTTCCAGACAGCCCTCCTTCCAGTTTGAAGACTCCTCAGGACCACGGTTCACAGCTTCTCATTCTGGTGTCCCTAACACAGGCCCTGGCACACATAGCTGCTCTCTTCTGGGCAGGCAGGTCAGTCTGCAACCCTGAGGCCTGGGGCTGCAATTATGGCATATTGCCACCAGGTGGGTTCTGGAGCCTGAGTGTGACCCCTATGATAGGACCGCTGAGACTTCGTGGAACAAAATGATCTACAGAGAACAAATTAGATTTTTGTTCAACGGGCCCATTCATTGCCTTCTCTTCCATCTGACTCCTGCAGGCCCTTCTAGGACACTAGCTAGCGTTACTCGCTGGGAGACCCACATGTGGCCCAGGGGGCAGTTTAATTCCACTTTGCCCATCAACATGCAGAGGGAAGGGGACTCCGGACACATAGGATTTGATCTAGGGAACAAGAGACGTGGGTGAGTACTGAAGTGAAGTGGGAGGAGGGTGACACAGGGTCCACCAGAGGCACTGGAATCCTTATGGTGAAGCTTCGAAGGAGCGGCAAGATTTGGGAGGGAGGAGGAGAATCAGGGGTGACTTCTGCTGCTGAGCCTAGGGAGCAAACCCACAATGGTATGGGCTCACGGGCTTCTCTGCCTGTGCCCCTCTGCCAGAGTGCAAGATTAGTTTCCCAAAGCATGAGGATTTGTGGCATACCCACCTGAATTTCCAAACAGGAACGGCCTCTGTGTGCTAGTGTGAATTCCTGAATTCTGCAGGTATGTATGTGCCGCTATTCAGCAAGTGCACAGCTGAATGAGGGAGCAGAGAGGCATGCTCATGGGAAGCTTGGCCACCCAGCGGGTTGGAAGGGTGGGACACGCTGGAGCACAGACTCGGATTCACACTCCCCAGCCTGCACACACTCACTGACCAGAACGTCCTGGAGAGGAGGGCCGGGTCTGGCCCTACATCGTCCCTGAAGCCTCTCAGACCTAACTTGACAGCCTTCTTGTTCCCTGGTCTTCTTTTAAGTGGCTCTGGAAATGGGTGCCCAGGGCATTTGGGAAGTCTAGGTGTTGGGAAGGCACTTGGTCATTTTGGTCCACCCCCATCGGTTCCTTGAACCCCTTCAATTTGGTCACAAAAAAAAAAAAAAAAAAAAAAAGAATAAGTAAAGTTTTTGGGGAAATAATAAAGTGAGGCACTCAAAATGCGTCAGCTGGAAGCCAAGAGAAATCTGCCAGGTCCCTTCCGTGACTTCCAGATGTGCACTGGGGCTCTTCTCTTTGGGCTCTGCCCACAGTGTGACACAAGGGCACAACGGTGGATTGCAGCCCCAGTAAATGGAACAACCCTCACCAACGCCCTTTCCAGCTTCTGAGCACTTTCTGTATTCCCTTCTCGTGAAGACAGAAGTTTCCACCCACTCAGATGCCAGGTGATAAATGTTCCAAGTAATTTTTATTTTAGAATACAAGAGAGGTACAAATGTATTTACAGTTGTACATATACAATCAAATAATATATATCACCGTTTTGTAAATATCATTTTAAGATAAATATTTACAGAGTTAAAGTGACCATTTTCTGGAATTATAACACGGTTTCTTGAAAACTCTATACACTTTATACTTTGTATTAATATTATTATAGTTTCTTTATTTTACAAAACCCCCTACGGGAATTCTGCAAGGTGTGAGACGACACCAGAGGGCGCCCACGGCCGGAGCTGGAGAAAACGTGGGCAGGTGGCAGGGGAAGTGTGGGCAGGCGGGGCGCCACCCCCGGGATCCGTCGCAGCTCGGAACTGCTTCTCGGGCAGAGAAGTCAATCGAGCCTCCAGGGCAGCGGCGCAGTCTTGCCCTGCTCTTGCTGGAGGGTGCGCGAAGGGGTAAGGATGTGGGTACCTCTCCTTTCCCAAGCTTGACGTCAGAGCTGAACGGGAGGCTGGTCCAACTCCCTCATTTTACGCATGGGGAAACTGAGGCCCAAAGAGGGGCAGGGTCTTGCCTCGGAGGCCCTACAGTGAATTTGCAGTGCCTGCACTCTGATCCCTCCTGGCACACCGCAAAGTATTCGTGCCTCATCCATCCCCAGGAGCCAGGTCTGGGGATAAGGTGGCCTAAAGGAAAGAAGGGCCCAGAAATCTCAGATCTCTCCGGGTCTCCGCTGGCAGCCCCCAGGCCCCAGTAGCTCCCGACTCTCAGGGTTGTGTCTTTGACTCCGGACACACCAGGACCCCGATGCCAGGAGGCAGAGATGGTGGCTCTCCCTCCACTCCGTACGTAGCACGTAGCTCTGTGTGGGGGCGATGGGAGCTGAGTGCCTCCGGAGATCTTCGGTCCCCTCTCCTGCCACCCACCAGAGCGATGCCCATTTGGACTGACCACAGAAGGGACTCCGGAGTGAGGCGGGGCGTGGCGACCCCTCCCAAGAGGAGGCGCGGCCAAGCAACCAACACCAGCCGGGTGGCCCGGAAAAGGGACGTCGCCCCTCACGTCCTCATTGAGAAACTGGGCGAAGAGTGTTCCGGGGGGGTCATTTCTGGGGCGCAGCTAGGCGCGGGCGTGCCCGCGGCGGCGTGCGGCGAGGGGGTCAAGTCTGCAGAGCGGGGAGGCCCGCCCGGCGGGGGACGGGGGCGCGCGGGGCAGGCGCGGGAGCGGGCGCGGCGCTCACAGCACCATGGCCGGCAGGTGGTGCGCGGCGGCGGCGGCAGCGGCGGCGGCGGCAGCGAGCGCGGGCGCGTGCGCGTGCGGCGCCGGCAGCGCGGGCGAGTGCGCCTGCAGCGCTGCGCTGGGCGGCCGGTGGCGCGCGCTCTTCTGGTGGGCGCGCAGGCCAGCCAGCTGCGAGTAGGCGCTCTGGCACACCTGGCACTTGTAGGGGCGCTCGCCCGTGTGCAGGCGCACGTGGTTGCGCAGCGTGGACGACTGGCTGAAGCGGCGGTTGCAGAAACGGCACACGAAGGGCTTGTCCAGCGTGTGAATGCGCATGTGCGAGCGCAGGTTGCTGCGCGAATTGAAGCCGCGGTGGCAGATGACGCAGCGCATGCGGCCCGCGGTGCCCGCCGCCGAATCCGCCGGGTGGAAGTCCTCTGGCCGCGCGAGCGGGGCGCGGGGCCGACGGGGCGGGCGGGGAGGGGAGAAGAGAGGAGCAGCCCGGTTAGAACCCGCGCCCGCCCCCGCCCCCCCCCCGCGCTCCCCGCGCACCCCCCACCCTCCGCCCGGCAGCCTCCGACCCTGCGTGGGTCCGGGCTGATGGAACCGCCGACCGACGGAAGGGCCAGCGAAGGGCCCGGCTTGGGTCCAATAGAAACTGGATGTCAGATCACGCTGGGAGACCAAGGGGACTTTGCGACTCAGCCTCACTACATCTGAACTTACTCATCCCTAATATGGGAACCTGGTACTGTCTGCAGCTAGGCGGGATTTCCTGAAATGAGCAAGAAAACTGACGTCTATTAAGTTTTTTTCTGTGCTAAGCTCCTTACCATGCTCAGCCCATGTATGACCTGGCTCAAAGGGTAGCAACTATGAAACACCCCGCCAAGAAAAATCTTTCTTTTATTCATCTCACAAATATTTACTGAGTGCCCCCTGTACCCATGAACTGCACCTCAGTTTTGCCATCCCTGAAATGGAGGTAGCAATAGCGTTACCCCTACTAAATCGGTGGTAAGGATCCGAAATTAATGTTTGTGAAACATTAGCTGCAGAACAATTGTTCCATGAGCCTTAGGTCGTCGTCTGAAATTAGGGATAATCAAATTTCACAAGGGTTTTGTAAGGCTCAGTGGAATGATGCTCATCAAAGATTTTCATTTCTGACCCAAGGAAACCAGGGCTAGTCCAAAGCTTGGCACAACATAAATTTCAAGCAAATGATCTCTGTTGCGGTGGGCACTGCCCCTGGACACAAGCTGCTTGCCCTGCCCTCATTCCAACAGTTCATACTGAGCAGCCACTCTGTTCCAGGCCCTGGTCAAGGAACCAGGCAGGACAGGATGTGTGCAGGGTTGGAAGGGGACTTAGAGATCTCCTTGCCCAAATCTTTTCTTTACCAATGAGGAAACTGAGGCACAGAGCCACTCCCAAGATTGAACAGCAGAACTAGACCTCAATACAAGCTCCTGCTGCCCTGTCCAGTTCTCCTGCCACATCCCATTGTCTCTCTGAGGTCTCCTGCACCTGTTCCCAGACAACCTATTCTGGTCAGAAAGCAAGAGGACTGTCTTCCACCCACACTTGGACCACGGTGGGCACTCCAGGAACATCGGCCACACTGGGTCAGTAGCCCCATCTGTTGGATGCTGGTGAGGTTGAACCAGGTTCCCAGGAGGCTCCCTGCCCCTTCCCTCCCCACAAAGGAGGGGTCTTGTCTTATGGTTCTTGTCTCTGTGGCCCCGTGGGGAATACCTACCATGTTTGTTCTTTTTCTGCTCTTCCTCCAGCCCTGGCACACCTGGGATGCCCAAGAAGGTGTTGTGGGAGTTTCCATACCACACCAGCAGCTCCTGATCTGGAGGGATCATCTGTAGGGATGGAGGTGAGAGGTCAGGGAGGCAGCATCTGGGGAGTGGGAGGCAGGAGGTCTCTAAACACCCCCTTCACAGACAGGAGATGTGCATCCAGTCTCAGCCCAGAGAATGCCACACCTGTGTCCATGCCCACTGATCTGCCCCAGCAAACTGCACAGACTGGGCAGGTCCCCGGACATCACAGCCCTCCGCTCCCTCTCCCTGCCTGAGCCTCCTGGACATCTCTGCCCTAACTCCACCCACAGAGCGCCCAAGCTGACAGCAACAGAAGCCTCACAGCAAGCAGACGTGACGGGAGATGGAAGCCAGAAGCTTCATTTCTTATCCAGGGAAACGAGAGTCGGCCAGCCCAGGGCTGCAGGGCTGAGCCAGATGTTTCGGAGGAGGAGCGTGGGCTGGAGGGTGCCCTGTGGTGTTTGGGTACACCCTGCCTGACAATGTCCTGGAAACATCTCTAACCCCAAGCACCCACAGACAGCAGCACATCACACCTACTTCCCCTGCCCAGCACAGGGCCCTGATGGCTCCATGCACTTGGCAGACGCTAAAAAAGAAACAGGTTGACAAACGCCTCCAGCTCAGGAAACACTGGGGTGCACACAGCCTCCCACCCAGTCTGCTTCAGCACGTCCTAGGTTCATGACCAAGAACCCCACAACTCAGCTGCTCTCAGGGGAGGACCTGCACGGGGAAAATGGCTGTTGATCAACGAGTTTTACAGAGACAAACCAGGGAGGCCATCAGGCCTGCTCCTGAGTCAGCATGGGGTCCATCCCAAGGGGCTCTCCTGGCCTTCGGTGAAACCCGGTTACCTTTCCTGAGTCGGGGGCCTTCAGCCCCAGCCAGGTCAGACACACAGAGAAGGGACAGCCTATCATTCTCCTGAGGACTGGCCCCAGAAGTGCGGCTGTGGCACCTGCCCTGGGATTCCCTGTCTGAGGGGCCCCCCGAGAAACCCGACAGCCCCAGGCAACAGCTGCTTTGTTTTCCTGGTGGGTCCTCTTTTAGTTGAAGCACGAAAGAAATTACATAGAATTCCACATAGGGGTGTCTGAAGTCCCCCTTGGTCTTCGTGGCCAGAGAGCAGGCCCCCTCCTCTTCTGTCTGGGTCCAGCCTGCAGAGCCCTGCCACACTCAGAACCCTTGGGTTCACCTTGTCTTCCTTCCTCTGCTCAGAGCCCAGAAGACCCTCAGGCCATCACAGCAAGCTCGGAGCTTGACCTTGAAAGGAGGGAGCCAGGAGAGGAAGAGTGGGGGCAGGGAGGCATTAGGGACCTGGGCAACTGTCATCCTCCTGAGACAGCCCAGGGCCACCACGCCTTTCCCACTCAACCCCTGGCCCACAGGGCATCACAGCCCATGACCAGTGAGTGACAAGATACCAGTAGAGAGTGCCACACTAACCATGATTGCTTGGGTTTAAATGTGGAAAAGCCAAGTGTAGAAACTGATAGAAATTAGGCAGAGCTTCAAAGAAAGCAGGCTGATTAGAATTTGGCACTACAGCCAGAGTCCCTGTTGGCTTTCTGGTCATGGCCACTGTCCAAGAGTCCAGTGGGTCCGAGTTGGAAGCCCCTGATAGAAAAGGAATGAGAAAGAGGTTTTGGAAACCCTCAGAAAAGTGGGTGATAGACCCACAATAATTAAGATACTCTGTGTAAGGAGCTACTCTACAAGGTGGCACAGATGGGCTCTAGGGCCCCGGGTCCCTGTTTGACCTTGGGCAAGTCACTCTGCCTTTCTAAGCTTGTCTCCGAAATGAGGATGGCAGGGAAAAACAGGCCTTAGGTCCCCCAACCCAAAGACTCTGGTTGCAATTCACCTCCAGCATCCCCCCACCCCCTGGTTTCAAATCTCATCGGAAACCTGACCCGACAGCCTCGCCATTCCTCTAGACAGTCAGCCCCCCAGACCACCTGCAAGCGCCCTCCTGAGACAACACTGCACAGGGTTTGGGCTCAGCCCTGGAGGAGGGCAGGGCGGGGTCCACTCGGGTGCCCCACCTGCTAAGTGAGTGACCTTGGCAGGCAGCTTCATGTTGTGGGGTATCAGTTTCCTCCACTGTAAAACAGGGACCCTCTTGTTGCCCTGGCCTCCCTGCATGGTTGCTGGGGCAACAGGACACTCACAATAAAGCTCTGCACAATGAAGACATGGAAGGGCCAGTTATTATTTTCTCTGGCTCGCCCATCTCAGAGAGGCTGGCAGTGATCTTGGCACGTCCAGTCCCTGCAATAGTGCCCACAGAGCCTGCAGGGTGGCATGGGGCTGTTGGCACAGTAAAAGCCCAGGGAGACTAGGGACTTTGCTCTGAGTGACATATCTACCTCTAGACCTGCGGTCCTGGAACCAATTACTAAGCTGACACAGGCCTCTCCATTTTAATCGAAAATAAAAACAATTATTAAATGCAAGATCAATGTAATAACAATAATAACAATGGCAGTGATGGATGAAGATCAGAGCCAGAACATCTTGGCTTGTACAAATCTTGATTTTTTTGTTTTTCAGTACTGGGAACTGAACCCAGGAGCACCCTACCCACGTGAGCTACATCCCTAGCACCAACCCACCCACCCCACGTTTCTTTCTTTCTTTTTCTTTTGAAACAGGGTCTTGCTAAGTTTCTCAGGCTGGCCTTGAGCTTGTGATCCTCCTGCATTAGCCCCCCAAGTCACTGGAATAACAGGCCCATGCCACGATGCCCAGCTCAAGTCTTGAATATTCTTATTCAAGATGATTGTTTGGAATATCATTTTTAAAGATATTTATTTACTTTAGTTGTACACAATGCAATGCATTTATGTTTACGTGGTGCTGAGGATCGAACCCAGGCAGCTCACGTGCGAGGCGAGCGCTCTGCCACTGAGCCACAACCCCAGCCCAGGAATATCATTTTTAAAATAAGCACTTCAATGGGAAGGTGCAGTATACAGTGACTCGTGGTTTTTTTACTAATTTTTTTTTTTTTTTTTTTTTTTTTTTTTTTTGTACCAGAGATTGAACTCAGGGGCACTCGACCACTGGGCCACGTCCCCAGCCCTTTTTTGTATTTTACTAGAGACAGGGTCTCACTGAGTTGCTAAGTGCCTCGCCATTGCTGAGGCTGGCTTTGAACTCACGATCCTCCTGCCTCAGCCTCCCAAGTGCTAGGATTACAGGCGTGCGCCACCACACCTGGCTAGAATATTTTTAATGTACTAAAATTAATTTTACTCATTAACCTAACAATTAAAGCACATGGGCATAAATGTGTAAGCATGCAACAGGGTAGATAAAAAACGTGAGTAACTCTCCCACCCTGGATGTCTGTCCAGCTGCTGCCGCTGGTCCTCTAGGCATCTTTCCCCAGAAGGATTTGTTATGAAAAAATGCTGATTTGAGGTTTGAGCCGAGAAGCATCTCGGGACAGAGTGACTTCACTTTTACTTGATTCATCTGATTTTTTTAAAAGTAATGAGCACATATTTCTTACACACACACACACCAAAACAACAATTTTAAAAGAAGGAAAATCTATTACAAAGAACCTACGGGAACTGAGCATGACACATATCCCCAGACAGCTGCAAGCCATCTGCGGAGGGCTGGGGAGGCAGTGCCCTCTGCACAGAGAAGGGGGACCAGGAATTCCTCTGCCCTTCAGGGCCTGGACTCTCGCCTCTGGGCGCCAACTGCTTCCAGGCATCCTGCATCCAACAAACTCCTGTGATCAAGTCCAGGAGGCCTGGAACCTTCAGCTTCTACCCCGAGGTCCCGGAACTCTGTCCAGAGGCTTTCGGTATTCCACCAACTGACCAAGTGCACGGAGTGCCCACGGTCCCCTGCAAGCGCCTGTGAGTGCTCCCACTGCTGACACTCAGGCTGGTCCAGGCCAGGCTCTGCACTGGGGCTCGGAGAACCAGAATCAGCCAGTCATTTGCCTTTCTGGGGAGCGGAGATTGGCTCAGACACACCATGAATAAAGCAATCCCCAAAGAACCAGTCTCAGGGCCGAACAATCCACATCGCCAAAACTTTGGGAGAAATATCTGTACACGAATCTTTTTTTTGACGAATTTTAAGACCTCTTAGCTCATTCTCTGGAACCTTCCTGATCAGTCCAGTTCTATCCTGCTCCACTTTTTGCATTTTTATCTTAAATTGGAAATAATGGGCTTTGGGGTTTGTTTTCCTAATACAAATTCATGACACACCATTGAACATGCTCCCAGGAGGCTCGGAGACCCTCCCCTTCCCCACATGGGTAGAAGCCCTGGCGTAGAAGGATCTCAGTGTCATCTGGCCGAACATCAATTTCCATTGTACACAGATGTCCTGACACACCAATTAATAGAGTTCCAGCAAATAGATATCGGCCAGGGAGGCCACACGGCCTGGCGACCAAGACTCCAGCTCCGCAGCCAGAGAGCCTGGCTCTAATCACAGCTCAGCCTTCACCATAATCTCCAAACCTTAGTTTCATCGTCATTAAGATGGGGAGAGTGGACTAGGGTATATAGCTCAGTGGTAGAGTGCTTGGTTAACATGCACAAGGCCCCGGGTTTAATCACTAGTACTGCAAAATAAAAGAAATGAAATGGGGATAGTAATAGCACTTCACAGGGCCGAGCAGATTCTATTTTTAAAAAGTGCATGGCTGGGGAGTATCTCAGTAGTAGATTGCATAAGGCCCTGGGTTTAGTCCCCAGCACGCACACACACACACACACACACACACACACACACACACAAAATGTTGCTAAGACCTTTTAAAAAGGACTTAGCACAGTGCCAACACATGGCAAATACTCCACAGATGGTAACATTATTAGATTATTAGTGATGCTAACTATTACTAATCAGTGCGCCCACCAATGCTCAAGGCCAAAAGGAAAACGGTATTTGTCCCTATAGAGCTAAGAAAAGAGAGATGGGACGCTAGGAAGAAATTAAAAGGTCAACTACCTGAGATGAGAAGGAAAACTGCAGGAAGAAAAAAATCTACATTTCAGGACACAGTAATTTGTCAAAAGTTAGGGAGGGAAAAGACCCAGAATTTTCTTGCTGGTGTCAAAATCCAAAATAGTAACAACTTATTCCTAAATTCTTTCCTAGTGCTGACTTTAAAACAAAAAAATTGTAGTTGTAGATAAACAGAATGCCTTTATTTTATTTGTTTATTTTTACGTGATGCTCAGGATTGAACCCAGTGCCTCAAGCATGCTACACAAGAGCTCTGCCACTGAGCTACAGCCCCAGCTCCCAAATGCTGACTTTGTTTAAAAAATTATTTTTTAGGAAGCCGGGTATGGTGGCACATGCCTGTAATCCCAGCACTTTGGGAGGCTGAGGCAGGAGGATCGCGAGTTCAAAGCCAGCCTCAGCAATGGCGAGGCACTTAGCAACTCAGTGAGACCCTGTCTCTAATAAAACACAAAAAGGGCTGGGGATGTGGCCCAGTGGTCGAGTGCCCCTGAGTTCAATCCCCGGTACCAAAAAAAAAAAAAAAAAAAAAAAATTATTTTTTAGTTGTAGATGGACACAATACTTTATTTATTTATTTATTTTTATGTGGTGCTGAGAATTGAACCCAGTGCCTCACAAGGGCTAGGCAAGTGCTTTTTTAGAGGTCAGAGGTCAGTCTTGCCTCTTGGGCCACCAGTCTTGTTCTGGTAGAATGGGGTTCATATGGGTACCTCTTTTGACTTGACCCCTATCACCTGCAGAAAGACATTCAATATTTAGTACCCCTTGCTATGTTCTGGGCACTTCCTAGAAAGGCCATTTTAGGCACCTGAGGCTAGAGTAAGTTTCTGTAACTGAAGCAAGCCAAGGGGTTGGCCCAGGCAGGGATAATGCAGGAACAGATCCAGCCAGATGCAAAATTTCCCCACAGATCCACCTGTGCTTGGAAACCCCACGGCCTTTATCTCCTTTTGGAGGGCCATGGTTTTGTGTTTGGGAAAGTTTTAGCACGGCAATAGTATATTGTGCTTTTATTGAATAAAGATGTCCTTCCCCTTTTTTGGCAAGTAGCGGGTTACTGTTATGAAATATAAATAGCACTTCTGAGTGGCAGAAAGATTAAGAAAACAGATCACAGCAAAGGTCCCTCTCCTTGGCTAACCCCACATACTCACAGAACAAACAGCCGATTTATTCCAGAGACATCTGGGGAGTGGCCTGGGTGAGCAGCGATCTGTCTGGTGTAGCCCAGAACGGCTGCCTGAACGCTGCGCCTCGGCCCTGCCCCGATGGTGGTCATGCGTCACCCGACACACAATTGATCTGGTAAGTGGACTCTGACAATTTGACAAAATGGTTTGAGAAAATTGCTACCATGAAAAAAGTGCCCAACTTCACTCATGAAAAGTAATTTGGGCATTCTGTATTTCCTTGTCCCTCCCTCCCTCGAACAGTTCCTTCTTCCTTCTTAGTCGGCTGTCTGACCCTGAAAGCAGTAACAGCCACGTCAGAGGAATCTATCTGCAGCGTCCGTATCATGCATCTGAATATAACCATCCCATCCTTGCATCAACTTAAATTTCTGGTTAAGTGTAGATGAACTTTCCCCCCAATCATATAAATCCCAATCCCTCCCTGGAGATATCCGTCAACCACTTAGCCTCTGACTCTGCGTTTCTGTATAAACACGTATTCGTGTGTCCGGGCCCTGTTTGAATCTCCTGCTTCCGCACAGCAGGCTGAGACTCAGACCCCCATGCAACAGCCAGGAGTCCTCTTGCCAGAATGGCACGGGCATTGCTGGCCAGTGTCCTCCATGCATGTGTCTGCGTGGGAGGGCCGGGACGACCCTGCGGCCCTCCCACATCACGCATGGGAGAGAGGTGACTGTGGCAGTGTATCTGAGTAAGAGAGAGCTTTGGGAGGGTGTGAGCACTCAGGAGGATTCACTCTGCAAAATGTGCCGTTCAGCTGCTCCGGAAGCCAATGCTAGGAGGTAGTGGTCCAGCAGGATGGTCACAAGAGCAACCCCTGTCCTGCCTGGGCCTCTCTGGGCCTCCCCTGACACCCCCACACACACCCTAACTCTTGGGGCTCCTGGGGAAGACTTGCTCATCTTTCTTTGCCCTCCACTTCCTGGCACTTTGAGGGTCACCGCTCAGCTAGGACTCAGTGCCTGGTCACACCAGGCCCAGGCAAAAGCTGTCCTGCTATCATCCCTGGGAGAGTCCCTGGGACTTGGTTATTCAGGGAGAATATGAGTCCCAGAAACTACTAGGCCTGAGCACCCTGGGGCATCTTTAAAAAAGCTTGAGGCTCGAAGTCCCAGGGAGCAAAGGAAGGGGGATTAAAGGGAAGTCCTTCTCTGGCTCCTCCAGACCACTTCTAAAACTCATTCAAGCCTCAGCCCCACCCAAAGGGCCTTGCATGCCCCCCCCTCCATGGAACAGAAGCATGAGGTCCAGAGAAGAGTCGTAGGACAGCCCCACCAGGTCACTTAGTACTCAGCCACATCCCACACTCCGGGCCAGACACAGAGCCAAACTTCCCTCCAGGGGCACTGACCAGGGAGAATCCCCGGCTGCAGCCACCTCGGCTACTACCATTCTGCTTACTCTGCAGTAAGCCTTACGGCTCCCCACCCACACACCCTGAGCTTCTCTGCCCCTGCCAGGCATCTCCCTACCTGCCAGGAATACCTCCTTTCCTGTCCTCCTCCTGACCTTTCCCAGGCGCTGCCCCTGGCTTAGCCCTCACCCCCTTCAAAAGCCCCTGGAGCACCATGGGAAGTGGCATCTGTCCATATGCCACCTTCCTTGCTCCTCTGAAAAGGCTCACAGCACAGTCATTAGTGCTGACATTTCCGCCAGGGTCCCCGCAAGAGCCCCCAGCTCTGCCTGCCACCAAGTGAGACCTGGTTTCTGTGTCTGTAAACTCTACTAATCCCAATCCTCCCGGCAGGGTCATATGAGGATTAGATGTGATCATGCATATCCAGCGTCCTGGAGAAGCCTGACGCAGCAAGCTGTCGCCGACACCCAGAGTCATGACCCACATGTCATCAGCGAGCCATGCATGTAGAACGAGGGACAAAGCTCAGCGAAATGCTGGGCACACGTACCCCATCTCCCACCTAAAAGCACTCCCCGCCCTCCACTCCACATCTTGCTCTCTGTGTCTCCATGACTCCCGAACCCGAGTGCACCCTCAGCCAATTCCCAAGACCTCGATATTGAGATAACTCGGACATTCGCGATGCAAAACATTGAAATCTCTACCCTTTCTGCTCTGCAGCAAAGAGCCCCCCAGCAGAGCATGCTCCTGGAGACCACTATGCATGAGCTTCAGTCCTCCAGCCCAGGCAGGACCAGCTGGGCCTGCGTCAATGCCCCTCAGTGCTCTGAGGTACAGAAGGCAGCTGCCTGGCGCTGTCCCCACAGGGTTCCCCACTGGTTCCTACACAGCAGTGCACACACCTCGATGGCCTTGTAGAAGATGCTGGTGCCAATCTGGACCACCTCCAGATTTTGCTCCTGCTCATTCCGGGCACACTTGATGTAGGTCATCCAGCTTCGGTGGTCCTCCTGGCTGGCATCGATGAAGTAACGCACTGTGCCATCCTCATTGAATACCTGGGCACACACAGGTGGAGCAGGGAGCAGGTGAGGCAGGGCTGTGCCACACGTCTGGTTTGTGGTCGGGGCCCAGCCCCAGGCCAGCCATGCTCGCCACTCTTACAACAGCCCCAGGAAGTGGAGAAAGCTATCAGCAGTTTCGTGTCCAGCTGAGGAAAGGGAGGCTAGGGCACAGTGATTTGCCTGAGTCTCGCTGGCTAGAAGTTGTCAACAGGGAGTCGGTCTCCAGGGCTCTAAAGGCTGACCACGACATGCTCCTGCTGCCAGCTACATCCCGGCTCCAGAAAAAAAAGGGGGTCTCCAAGACATCCTTCCAAGGGATCTCCTGGAGGATGCAGAGGTACTCCCCAGAGCAATGAGGAGCACTGGCCCTCAGAGGGGGACACAGGAGCCTGGAGAGGAAGGCTGGCTCACTGTGGCACTGGCCTGGCCTAAGCCTTTTTGTGGGAGCTGCCAAGAACACTCAGAGGTCAAAGTACACCTTGATTTTCCAACCCAGCAACAACTGGAAAAGATAACCCAGACCTCAAGGAGAAAGGAGTCAAGTGAGGAGAGGTCTTGGGTCACACACACACACACACACACATACACCCCGTTCCTTTCCTCCTGCTCTTGTGACCAGCTACAGGATTGCCACATTGGGCTCCTTCAGGCTCTGCCAGGTGGGGCCTTGGGGGAGCCAGAGGGGAGGGAAGGAGGGCACCATCTGGCCTTGGGGTTTTCAATTCTACTAGGTAAGGGCCCCAGGAGGAGAATCACTTCGGGAGTGGCTTTGTCCTAAGGGTGGCCCTCCCTGCCTCTAACAGTGAGAGGGTGGCGTAGGGTCAGGAGGCCTGGATGGAAGCCCCTCTAGTCTTAGTTGCCTTCAGCACAATGGAGAGGATCCCTCACAAGGCTGCCGAGATACCCCATGAACCTCCAGCTGGGGATTCAGACCCTGACTCCATGCCAGCCAGCAGCGGGCATTTGGGATGCTGTTCTGCCTGGAAAGGGGAAGCCCATTCTTAGTAAGTGCAGACTTCCACAGCTTCTCCCTTCCACACACCTCACTCCAGGTCGGGGCTGGACTTGAGGGTCTTCCCTTGCTACTTCTGTAGCCAGAGAAAGAATGTGGGTGGTGGGGAAGTCCTCCCCAGGGCTTCTCGCTTCTGAGCAGGCCTCAGTACCCTGGGTAAGCCAGAGGGACTCTCCATCTCAGACCCCCGCCTGTGAAATGGAGGCAACACCCTGGTACTCCTAGCTAGCCGAGAAAGGAGCGTCCGATTTGTCCCCACCGAGGCCTGCCCAGGCGGTGCCGCGGGGACCTCCGCGAGGCACAGCTCCACGCATGCGGGGGTTTTAAGGGTCCTCCTCAGGGGCATCCAGGCCGCCAGCGACCTCAGCTCCCAGCAAGAAAACGGGCGGCTTCGGGGCCAGATGCTAGGGTCCCGTCTGCGGAGCGCGGCCAGGACAGCGATCCTTGCCTAGCGGACCCCTCCCCCGGCCACGCTCACCTCCCACATCAGGTTGTTGTTCTTGCAGATGTCCACGTGCTCCGGGCGATGACGCGGCCCGTGAAGGGGCCCATCTCGGTGCCTGCTTTGATCCACGTCTTGGAGAAGATGCCGAGGCCCTCGCCAGGGATGGAACTCTGGGCGATGATCACCTCCACCGGTAAAACCAGGCTGGACAGCTTCTGCACTTCTGCAGCCAGATGCAGGGGAATCTGGTCAAAGCCTCCGCAGAGAAGGCCCAGCCCTTCCGGGCCCAGGACCCCTGCCCCGGTCCTGCCCCACCCGGCCAACCCCAAGCCGCCGCAACTGCGGAGAAATCCCTCCAGTGACGAAGGAGTGAGCGCGCGCAGAGGCCCAGCGACCAGTCTCCTCTGTCGTCCGCGCAGGACTCTCCGTGCCCTCGAAAGTAAGTGGTGCGCTGGGGTGCGTTTCCAAGATCGAATTTTTAGTCTCCACTTATTCTCAAAACATTCTCTACTCGGAAAGGTGTAAGAACTAAATGCGCCGACTGCAGAACTCGGGTTTACAGACGGGAAAACTGAGGCCTGGTCGCGCGAGGAGGTAACGACCAGTCCGGGACTCTCGCCCAGTCCCGCTCCGGGCGCCGCAGCCGGTCGGTTCGCGCACAGGGCACGGGCGGAGGAGCCCGGACCTGGTCCGCACGGAGGGCAGACCTCCGACTCCAAGACCGCAAAGGCGTAAAAGAAACGCCGGCAGTGAAGGGCTGGGCTGGGCTCTGGCTGTGTGACCCCGGCAATCCCGGGCCCCTCCCAGCTCCTGGGCTCTAGGGTGCCAGGGAGGGCTCTGAAGTCCCCTCTCTCGGCAGGGAAGAGCCAGCGGCCCCCAACTTCCTGAGGGTACCCCTGTTGGGCCTCTGCGGCCGGGGTGGGAGCGGAGAGGCGCACAGGGGCGGCCTCCGTGTCTTACAAGGTCCCCCTCTAAGCTACCTGGGAAAATACCCGGCGAGCGGACCGGCTGAAAGGGGGGGTTAAACGGTGTCCATTGCGGCGCGGCTGGCAATTTGTCACGCTGTTAAAGTGATCGCATTCATTCGGCTCCATTCGAAAGAAATTGCTAATTCTAAATTCATTAGCCCTGGAAGAATGCTGTAGCAGTAAATTGTAGCTCAATGCGGAGGGGACTTGTTTAAAAGGGGCCGAGGAATTCCCCTTACAAAAAGGGGGGATTAGATGGTTGACATAGCGTGAATGGAAGTGGAATTAGTCTTCACGGTAAATTAAGAGAGGAACAGAAATCGTAAAGGGGGAAGAGAGGGCGACGCGCAGAGATGCCAGCGCCCGGGGAAAGATATTGTTTGTGGGTTGATGAATGAGGAATAAGAACTTGAGACATCTTAAAGAAAAGAAACTTTTCTCGCTCTCTTTCTCTCTCGCTCTCTGCGGCTTTTTCTCCCGGCCAGCCCGCCCTCCGCCCCCTCCCGGGCCCCCGCTGCCTTTTAAAGTTCTTGGTTTAAGTGGGAACTTTCGGGGGTCAAGCCCAAGTTAACTAAATGAATTTAAAACCCCTTCTTTTTGAGTCAACTGCTATTACACGCCTAGTAAGGCTTTAAATGCCGGGAACCGCCCGCTCGAGGCGGAGGGTGGGGTGAGGAGAGAAGGGCAGGGGAGAGCCAGAGCGGTGGGGCCTGGCGGCTGGAATCCGGTCCTTGAGAGCGCTGGGCGCTCGGCTGACCCCCGCCCCGCCTGGAGTCGCTGCTTGAGCCCTGCTTAGACCCGGGGAAACTACGTGACGGGAGCACCCAGGTTGGCTCGAGCCACCACCAGGTCTGCTATCCCCACTGTCTTCCTGTGGTGGCCATCCTGGGGACTGGGAGTCCCCCGGAAGGAGGGCCCGGGTTAGCCTCGACGGCTCGACTCACCTCCAGAGAAGGACTGCGCCAGGACTTCGGCAGTGAAGGCCGTCTTGGGGCTGGCGTGGTGGCTCTTGTCCTCCAGGAGCTGCTCGCCCAGCACGTTGCGCCATCGGCCGTACAGGAAGCTGTGCAGGATGTCGGAGGTGATGACCTCGGCCAGGGCCAGCCCCGGCGCTTTCAGCCCCGTCTTGAGCACCAGGGCTTCAGCCGGGAGCACGGAGCCCATCATGGGCGGCCGGGGGCTCGCCGGCGCCGGTGAAGGGCAGTCGGACAGATGCGCGGAGGTGGGCGGTGGCGAGGGGAGCCGAGGAGCCGAGGAAAGAGCTGAGGTGGAGAAGGAAAAGGCTGTGGAGGGGGAAGTATGCAGGAGGGAGTGGGTGGCGAGGGGGTAGCTGGGAGGAAAGTGAACGAGGGGGAGACAGGCGAGAGGAAGAGAGATCGAGAAATCTGCAGAGATGGCAGAGGCGGCGCGGAGGGCTGGCGAGCGCGGGCGGAGGCAGAGGCGGGTGCGGGGGGCGCAGGGTAGGTGGGAGGCGGTGGATGCAGAGAAAACGCCGGCGAGGGGCTCTCGGACGCGCGCTCGCCTCTCGCACACACAGCCAGGACCGTCTTCCCCCTGGCAAAATCTCAGCGCCTTTATAGGAGCCGCAGTGACCCTCCTAATTGGTTATTAATGACCCCCTGACGTCGGAGGACAGACTTGTTGTACCCGGCCTGGCTCTGAGGAGCCTTCGCTGCGAGAGCGCGAGGGGCGGGGGCTCGAGGACTGCTCCGAACTGTTCCCCTCCGCATCGCCCTCCCCTCTCGGTCCTGCTCCCCCTCCTCTTCCTCCTCCTCTCCCCGTGGGAAGCGCCAGGCCGGGAGGGAGGCTTAGCCCGCCGGGAGTAGAGGAGGGGTCGGAGCAGGGGAGGGGCGCGGGAGAGGCTCTCGGGGACTCCAGGGACTGGACAGGACAGGAGGGGACGCAAGGCCTCGGCCCCGAGGGCCCAGCGCTCACCTCCTGTCCAGGCAAGATCCCAGCTCGCCATCCCGCCCTGGCCTTCACCTTCCCTCCGCTATCCGTCCCTCAGGGCTCGGCCAGCACCGCGCTCCCCTCCCCGGCCAGGACTCGGGCTTCGCCTTTCTCCCACACTCTGTGCTCCGCGGGGCTCCACGCCCTCGGCTGCGATAGTTGCCCGGCGGCCCGCCGCTTCTACTCAGACCGCGCTAATCCGAGCAGACCGCGCTGCAGAAGCCGGCGTTTCGCTTCAAACGGGCCGCGCCAACTGCCCGGCAAGGTGCGCGCAGCCGGGTACAAAACATCTCGGACAACGAGGGCTGCCCGGGCTGGGCCCTTGCTGCCGTCGGGGCTGGCGGGTGTGAGATGGCTGTGTGGGCAGCCGAACCTCCTGCCCCAGGAGGGATAGGTGGAGGGTCTGGAACGGCAGGCCGAAATTCATATTGGCTGCCAGTTGCTTGCAAAAGGGTTTCCTGCGGGATACCAGGAGTCCCAAAGGGGGTCCCTGGACTTGTCTTGGGTGGGAACTGCAGTGCCTCGGAGTGAGCGCCCTCCGAAACCTCCAGCGGCCGGGCGCCGGGCGGTGCAGGCTCCGCTGGCGACTCCAGCCTCCGAGCTACACCCTAGGGAAGCCGGCTGCGTCTCCCCCCCCCCCCCCCCCGCCCCCATGCTCCTAGCGCTTTCTCATCGGCCACTCCACGTTTCCTCTTTCCCTTTACCCCTCTCCTACTTCACCCCAGTAGTAGACTTTCTGGCCTGATGGTTCCAAGACACTTCGGATCACCTCTCCTGAAACCGGAGTTACTGAGCCAAAACCAAGGTGGGAAAGCCACAACTTCCTGCCGGCTTGGCTGCCTTTGGAATTAGCCTCAAGCCCACCCCTGCCCCCAGCCCCAGATACACCTCGTGGTGGTGGTTGGGGGGGGGGCATTAGAAACATTCCCCCAACTGCCAAAGTCCTTGGTCCTCCCCACCTGTGAAGGTTCACTTGAGATGTTGCTGCAGGTCTGCACCCTCTGGGCTAGTCGGGGCTCGTGGATTAGGTCTCAACTGGACATTGCAGACAACTCAGAACTTCCTCGAAGTTTGGGGACTTGATTGGAGGAACAGTGACCTGTATTCCCATAAGGGAGGCCCTGTCTCAATGCCCTTTGGAAAAGAACCCCGCTGGGCCATTGCTAAATGTGCCTCACACTTGGCAGCCATGGATCCCGAGCCCAGGCACTCCAGTTTTGGCCAGTGTCTCTGACATCTCCCGTCCTGCCTGGGAACATAGAGAAAGGAAGGCGCCCAGAGAGTCTTCAGACCCTGCACCCAGATCCACCGCAGCCTGGCGTCCAGGGCAGGGTGCACCAGGCAGAAAGCAGAACCATCGAGCACGGCGCCAGCAGAGGGCAGCCCTGCGGAGGAGCAAGCGCAGCCGGCAAGGTAGGGTCCCAGAACCTCCACTCCCTTCCGGATGCCACCAGCCAGCAGGACTCGCTAGTTCACTCCTGAGGGCTCAATCTGAGGGGGCGATCAGAATCCAATGGCTTGTGGCAAGAAAACCTGACTGGCGCCTGGGCCTTGGCTTCTACTAGACTAAATGGAGAGGAGAATACGCTCGGGTAGAGAAAAGGAGACTACGTCGAGGAGCATTGCTGGCAAACGCGCTCTCAGCTCCCAAGGCAGGAAACCTACCCCAAGCACTCAAGAGAAATGCTTGGCGTTCTTCTCTCTTGGCCTCAGTATTCTTGTCTGTGCAATGGTTTGGGTTGGACTTTGTGGACTGAGGTTTCTTCCCACCTTGCCTTTCTTTGGGTCAGGTCACTTCCCCCTCCCCCAAATCCTGAGAATTTTTGACAATTCTCACGACACTCCCCACTGAGAAAAGCCCTCGGGTTTGTGCGTCCTTCCATTCTGGGGCGCAGTATTTAGGTCCCAGATCCCAGCTGGAGGTCAGAAGATGCAAGGACCCGAGGCTCCGCAGTGGCCAGGGAGCCCCATTTCCTGGCTCTGGTCGGAATCAGCAAACCTGGCAGGGAGGGCCGGCCAGGGGCAAAGGTCAGAACCACCTTCCAGCGGGCATGCCCTCAGATCTGGGCCTCTCTGGCCTGGCGGTAGGTCCACCCGGGCGCGCCCCCAGGAAAGGGAACTCCTAGCCTCAGGGCCCACTGGGACTGGGGAGCAAGGCTCCCGAGTTCTCATGTCCTGCGTGGGGGTGGAGGGGAGACATCGCATTTCCAGCGGATCCAGCGGATGAACCGCGTCGTTTACTGCAGGGCCCAGGCACAGTGTGAGCCCGCGCCGAAGACCCCTCCCTTGGCCGGCCGGCCGGAGCTCGCAGGCGCCCCCCACCCTCGCGCCCACGGGCCGCCGCTCCGCGATCTCTTTAATATTCATGGGCGTTAATAGAGAGGCCCCCAGTATATGGGTCCATTGTGGGCGGCTCGTAGGGCTTGAATAGGCCTCGGCCCCCTTTCTTCAGCAGGGCTTCCCGAGGGGCCGGGCCAGGAGTGAATGGCCCCGCTTCCCGCTCCGCGCCCCCTCCCCCTTTCAGGGAGAACATCTTTATCCCCGCCGCCGCCGCCGCCGCCGCTGCCGCCCGGGCCCCGGTCCCGGCTCCGAGCGGAACGAATCAATCGGCCGCGGCTCTTCGGAGGTCATCCTCTCCGCCCGGTTCCCCTTCCCCCTAGCCCACGGGAGTGGAGAGAGGAAGGCAGAGGCAGGCCGACAGACCCAGGGACTGAGGGACACTCGGGAGCCGGTGTGGAAGAGCAGGGGCGACCAAAAGGGATGGCGGGACCGCAGTGCGGAGGAGGGGCTCAGGGCCCTGCAGTCGCCGGGCTCCTGCTAATTTCTACTTGTTGCCTAGCGCAGGGCGGAGAGCCGAGGGGACCGGCCCGTGGTCCTAGTTCAGTGATGCCTCTGCCTCCCGTAGAGGCCCCAGCGCGCACCCATTCAGGCCCCGCGTGGCACCCACGAGACCCAGAGCGCTGGGAGCAGCCCGAGGCGCCCAGTCTCGGCAGGTCAGCCCGCGGGGCCCTTTCGTTCTCGTCGGTGCGCCGTGGCAGTCCTCTCAGGCCCGGACACGCGCTTCAGCGGGACGTCTGGAGCGGAGGCCAGGTTCCCGGCTCCTGCGCCCGCTCTCGCCGGCTGGGCCCGGGTGCCTGGGGGCGCGAGTTGATCAGGCGGGGCCAAAGCGCACGGATCCCCGCCCCTCCCGCCCCGCCGGCCTGGGGAGGCGCAGAAAGAAGCCCATTGTCCGCGGAGAAATACATTTTTGGGGGCTGAGTGAGAGCCCCTTTCTTTTGAACTTTAGAAGAAAGTCTCCGGCCCTCGCCCCTCGGAGGGAGAGATTTGTCTCCTCCCTCCCGGGGCTCCGCGCGCCTCCTCCTCCCGAAACATCTGCCGGGGGAAAATCCACCCTGGAGGGCAGATCTCTCCGGCTTTAAGCCCCGCGAACTCATTAAAAAGATATTAGCGACGGGGGCAGGTCCCGCGCAGGTATCGATCGACCGGAATGAGCCCGAGGAAAAAAGGCGAAGAATGTGGCCGCGCCCGGAACCCCCACCCGGGTCCCCAGCCCCCTGCGCCCCAGCCCTGCGGCGGGAGTGGGGCCCCCGCGCCCCCCTGCGCCGTCCGCGCGTCCCTCCTCCTTTGGTGGCTTCTCGGCAGCCCCTCCCGCGACTCGGTCCTGGCTCGCGCGGGTTTCCGTCTGCTCTCTGAGCTCCGGGTGCGCTGGCTGCCGTCGCGCTGCCCCAACCCGTTTGTCCCCCGCCACCCACCCTACCCCGTCTCCTCCTCTTCTCCTTTCCTCCGCAATGTCCTCTTTGGCCAGCGCTCCGGGACCCTCTCCCGCTTTCTCAGACGCTCTCGGCTTCCTCCTCCCGTCTCTCTCTCGACGCGTCTCAGTCTTTCTCTTCTCCATCCCCTCGGTGGCCCGGGAAATTCTCGCCTTGCTTGGGGCCCATGTGTCCGGTCCCACCCCTCCCGGGTTCCCGTAGGACGGTGCAGGGCTCCCGGGCGCCCCCTCCGGCGCGGACAAAGGCGCGACCCGGTGCCCATGTGGTGTGGGACCTCGGGCGGCTGGACCAGCTTCAATAGACGTGACTTGGGACCAGCTAAGCCTGCTGCCGGGCTGCCCGGCGGAGTAGCGGACGTGAAGCGGTGAATAGGCACAGCGGCCCCCTCCCCCCCAGCCTCACTCCTACCCTATCTAATTAGCCTTGGAGGCCTACAGAGAGACAAAGGCGCGCCCGGGGCTCCCACGTCGAGCCTGACGAACTCTGAGCCGGCGCCCGGGCCGGCAGGTGACTGGCACGCGAGTCTCCCTGGGCGCCCAGGGCGGGTGGCTTTTCCCCTGCGCTTCTAGAAACAGCCCCCCTCGCCAACATCGCCCATGCCCCGTCCCCCAGGCCGGCGGGTGCCAGCGCCACAGCCCTGGCCCGACCAAGGGAAGAGGCGTCTGGGTCAGGTTTGGACATCAGGAGAGGCGAGAGGCAGAGGGGGTGGAGGTGGAGAGAGACTGCGTAAAGAGAGGCCAATGTGGAAAGATCACAGTCAAAACCTGAGAAGTGGAGTCAGAAAGAGGGACGAAGGGAGCTGAAGTAGGGGGTGGGGAGGATTGCGGAAGAGCCCCGAGATCTGGGAGACTGAGGAGTTAGAGAGGTGAGAGGGAGGAAGGAGGGCCTCAGACGCAGGCCTCCCTGACATCTCCCCAGCAGCTCACCCTGCGAAGCTGCTGCTGCTCCTGTGAGTCTAGGGGTGGCCAGAAGGAGCCCTCTCCCACCATCACATCCCTTCCTCCCAGGGAGGAGCACAGCCACCTTGCTTTCCTCAGCGACCTCCTGGGCCCCCAAGGCTTCCGGCTTCCTGGTCCTCATGCCAGTCCTTCCTTCTGCCTGGAGTTTCCTCTCTGAAGTTGTCTGGGGAGCAGGGGGTTTGGGAGCGGTCGTGGGCCCCTTGCTGCTGTGATCTAGACCTTCTCCTGCCTCACCTGGAATCCTGGAGGTGTCTGGTCACTCCTTTGTTCTATAAATACTTACTGAGGACCTAATAATGTGTGCCACCTCCTGTACAGGACCCTGGGACACCACGGTGACTAGGGCAGACCCAGTCCTTGATCTCTCGACCCAGCTTCTGCCAGGGTGTGGGCCAGAGGTGGTGGTAACTTGTCTTACACCAGCTGACCCCTGGTCTCCTGGGCAACTACGAGGGCGTGGACATAATGGGTACTCTGCCAGTGGCAGACAGCTCTCTGGAGGGCTCCTGTCCCTGTGTCTTCCTTTTCATCTGCAGAGTGGGAATAAGGACCTGCCCTGCAGTGAAGCTTGCTGTGAGCTGAGCTGGCAGTAGACACTGAGGTGACGTTGAGGCTGCTGTTGCTATCATTTCCCCTCTTTAGTGACCACTTGGCCCATGTGTATGGATCATTTGGGCTGGTAAGGAAATGCCAAGGGCCCCAGAGATCTGCAGATGTGCATTGGAACCAAGGTACCCATTCCCCTCTCCAAGCTTTAGTCTCTTTATCTGCAAAATGGGGCTAACAGTAGAACTCCACTGGGAGGGCTGTTGTGAGGGACAGACACACAGCATGAAAAGCTCATAGGACTGTCACCCCAGGCGGAGGCAGGAGGATGGCAGGTTTGGGGCCAGCTTGGGCCACTTAGGGAGAACTTGTCTCAAAATAAAAAGGGTTGGGGGTGCAGCTCAGTGGTAGAGCACCCCTGGGTTCAATCCCAGTACAAAAAAGTAAAGGAAAGGGGGAAACAAAACAAAAAAACAAAAGCCAACACCAACAACACATGCAGTTTTGGGAAATATGAAGGTACAGCGGTGTTGTAGCCGGAAAGGGATTGCAGCCCGGACCGGCGGCGCTGCGGGAAGGAGTCCGGAGACAGGATGGAGACGAAAAAATTCTTTAATCTTTCTCTCTCTGTCTCTTGTAATTTCTAACACCACATACTGTTCCAGGCTGCAATCCCTTTCCGGCTACAACACAGCGGTAGGCACCAAATATCGCTGGGGTCCCTCCTCAAGACTGAGAGCACCTCTAGGCCCAGGTTTTTTTTTTTTTTTTTTTTTTTTTTTTTTGGTACCAGGATTGAACTCAGGGGCACTCGACCACTGGATCACATCCCCAGCCCTTTTCTTGTATTTTATTTAGAGACAGGGTCTCACTAAGTTGCTAAGTGCCTCGCCATGGCTGAGGCTGGCTTTGAACTCATGATCCTCCTGCCTCAGCCTCCCAAAGTACTGGGATTACAGGCGTGCGCCACCACGCCCGGCTAGGCCCAGGGTTTTGACCCTTGGTCCCCAGTGGCCCCCAGGTCCAGCACTTGGGGTACACACTGGTGGGTGCTCTGCCAGTGAGTGCATAATGGGGGGGGGGGGCGGTGGCTCTGGGATGGCAGGAGCAGGTTCCAGGACAGTGAGGCCTCCAGTCTGTACACCTATTCTGGCAGGCATGTGGAAGTCTCTGCACCCCGTGAGGAGGGTCCACAGTCTTGGAAAATACAGCATTTCCTGGCAGAGCTGTGGGCCAGGGCAGCCCAGGTCCTCAGAACCCGGGTCACACCCAGGGTGTGGGGAGAGATCTGAGGCTCAGGCAAAAATGCCCCAGCCCAAGGGGATCGGTGCACGCTGAGACCTCCTGTGCTTAGAATCCTCCGTGGAGTTTCAAGAAGCGTCATTCATCCTTGGACCGAATCCTCGGGGATGTGGCTCCATGGTAGAGCACTTGCCTAGCATGTGCGAGGCCTGGGGTCCCATCTCCAGCACCTCAAAAAGAAAAGAAAAGAAAAAAGGGTGGTAATCTGGCCTGGATGAAGACTTTTATTTACTAATTGATTGCAAGGCTGGCCTGACCCCAGGGCTTTGCACATGCGCTCTGCCTCTGAGCTGAGCCTCTGACCTGAGATTTTAAATTTTAGAATGATTGTTCTGCCTTTACTGCCTCCCAACTCTCCCCTCCTCTCTGTCTGGATCCATACCCTGGACAATCAGGGATGACAAACTTCTGCAAAGACCAGTTAAATTAGTTGTAGTTGCAATGGAGGGGACACTTGCTGCTCCAAATATTCAGCAAGTTACAGTTGTATTTATTTCAGAAACTTCTGGATACTCCAGAATCTCAGCCCATTCTTCTTTCTTTCTTTCTTTGGGTGCTCTACCACTGAGCTATGCCCTGTAGGAGCCCTGTTTGGGGAGATGGCTTAAATTGCGGTTGACTATGAGCCATGGAGTTTTGGGCATTGCTGCCTTCCGTAGTCTCACGGGACTTGGCCCGGGATCTCGCGGGACTTGGCCGAGATTGCTGATCGGGTCAGGGCCATTTTGGTGGTGTGTGCGGCGCGTGTTAGTCGTTGTTAGAGCCAGAGAGAAAAGTTATCAGAATAAAAAGCTGTTTGTTTCCAGTTTGCCTCTGAACTTCTTCCCGCGGCTTCGTTGCTCCAAGCGGCCATCGCTTCAGGTGGCAACAATGCCCAACTCTTTTTTCTTTTCTTTTCTTTCTTTTTTTGTTTGTTTGTTTGTTTTGAGACAGGGTCTCCTTAAGACCCTGCTGATGCTGGCCTCGGACTCAGATCCTCCAGACCCGACCTCCATGGAGCTAGGATTGCAGTGTGCACCATCATGCCCAGCTCATTTTAAAATTGTTGTCCTGGAAATTGTTGATGCATACCCACAGTGTGTCAGGCTGGAGCTGACACTTGGGGCCCCAGGCCAGGGCAAAGCATTTCCTGCATCATTAGCTCAGCCCTGGAAGCTTCCAGTGCCTGGAGATGCTAGGGAGAGATGAACCAGTTCAGCCAGCACCTACTGGGGACTTGCACCGTGCTGGTCCTCTTGCATGACAAGAGGCCAAAGAAGACTGGATGGTTAGGTCTGTGACATGTTGATGTTGCCAAAGTGAGTGGGCACACGTCACACCCAGGCTGTGACGAGGAATTCTCACTCAGGGCTTAGAATCCTCCATAGGGTTTCAAGGAGAAGAGTCATCCATCCTTGACCCGAATGCCCTCTGGTGCCCCTCAACACTCTCCAGGGGCACCTAGCGCCACCTGCCCACTGTGCTCAGCTGTGCCCCACCACAGAGGCACTTGCACATCCTGGGGTGGGGCGAGGAAGAGGACGCCATGCCTGTTGCACAGTGCACTGCTTCCTGCAGGTGACAGCTCACAAAGGAACCATGTCAGGACAGACACTGGCATTGGGTTTCAGCTTTGACACGTAAAAGACAGGAGGTCGTCACTCAAGTCCTCACCACAGAGAAAGCTGAACCAACTTTTCTTGAGCCCATTAGAGAAACAAGGTCGCTGGCAAACCAGGGACCGAAACGCAGGCAGGAGTATCTGGAGCGTCGCAGCCTGGAACTGAGGTCCTCAGAGCCACAGGCTGTGGGAACACTTCAAAGGTAGGTCTTTCCAACCACTTGCCAGAGGCTGAGTGTGGATTGGCATCTGACTAAGAAAGTCTTGGGCCTCCAGGAGAGGCTTGGCCTCCACCCCTTTCCCACCAGAGAAAGACCCCCACAGGCTCTGCAGGGTGGGGGAAGGGAGGACCTCACGGAGCACGCCAGAGGCAGAGGACGCAGGGAAGAGCCCTGCCTCCGCAGGCATGCTGGGAAGTCACAGCCTGAGGCCCAGGCCCTGGAGAAGCCTGGCACTCCAGCAGAAGGGACCCATCTCCCCACCTCTGCGCACCATCCGGCTGCAGTGTCATCCGGTGTCGGGGACAGCCAGAAGAGCTCCAGATGGGCTCTCCGAGGACGCGGGCATGTCACGAGGCAGGTGAAGCCAAGGACAGTAGGAAACTGGGAGCCTCTGGCACCCAGAGCCATAGCAAAGCCAAAACCTGGCCCAGCTCCCAGGGCCATGAGGTCCCACTTCAGGCCTCTTGACCTCAGTCCCTGTCACCTGACACCACAGGCCTAGTGTTTAGCCCCAAACTGCAAGGGGTTCCAAAAGGCAAGAAAAACAATCTGAAGAGGCAAACCCAGGATGGGAATCAGACTCAGACATGGCAGAGGCTGGAGCTATCAGGGAATTGAGAATAAAGATGGTGGATATGTTAAGGGCTGGGATAGGAAGAGCAGGCCGCGGGCAGGAGTAGATGGGCCATGTGAGCAGGGACAGGGGCGCTCTCAGAGGGAATCAGAAGCAAACGCTGGACACCAGAAACATCGGATCAGAGGTGAAGGATCCTGCATGGCCCGTCAGGAGACGGGACCCAGTTGAGGGAGGAATCAGTGGCTTGAAGATGATAGGTCAGGAGAAATGTCCTGAATGGAGAGGAAAAGAGCAAACGAATGAAAGAAACAGACCAGGATATTCAAGAATGGTAGCATGACTTTGGAGGGTATAGCACGTGCGCAGTCGGGATATCAGAAGGAGACGGAACCCAAGTGAAGATGGCTGAGAACTTTCTAGAAATTAATAGCAGGCTGCAAAGCCTAGATCCAGGGAATTGAGGGAACACCACACAGCAATTGCAAAAAAAAAAAAAAAAAAAAAAAAAAAAAAAAAAGAAAGAAAGAAAGAAAAGGAAAAATGAAAGCAAGCAAACACATACCACACACACACACACACACACACACACACAGTGCAACACCTTCCAATGGCCCCAAACCAAAGAAAGATTCAGGAGGCATTTAGACAGCAATCATATTTAAATTCACACTTAGAGCTATCACTTGCTATATTCTTTTTTTTTTTTTTTTTTTTTTTTTTTTTTGTGGTACCAGGGATTGAACTCAGGGGCACTCGACCACTGGGCCACATCCCTGGCTTTTTTTTGTATTTTATTTAGAGACAGGGTCTCACTGAGTTGCTAAGTGCCTCGCCATTGCTGAGGCTGGCTTTGAACTCGCGATCCTCCTGCCTCAGCCTCCCAAAGTGCTGGGATTACAGGCGTGCGCCACCGCGCCCGGCCTCACTTGCTATATTCTACCCTCATTGGAGACAACAAAGCTGTTTCGTTGGTGATAGATTCAAAACAAAGGGGTTTGGTTGGCTGCGTCCCATGAGCCTGTCGTCCAAGTGGTCTCTGAATTGGTTGTGGGGGTGGGTTTGATCCCGATGCAGACAATAAGCAGTTGTCAACAGCAGCTTTTGAACTGCTCAACTCGTCATCTTGGGCACTCTCCTTTTTGGTACTGGTGGCTGAACCTAGGGGCGTGTTCCCTCTCTTCACCTCTTCTTCTTTTCTTTTCTTTCTTTCTTTTTTTGGTACTGGGGATTGAACCCAGGGAGGCTTTACCACTGAGCCATATCCCCAGCCTTTTTTATGTTTTATTTTGAGACAGGGCCTCACTAAGTTACTGAGGCTGGCCTAGAACTTGTGATCCTCCTGCCTCAGCCTCCCAAATTCCTGGGATTACAGCAATGTGCCCCTGCACCTGGCTTGAGTTTAATAAAACCGATTCAGAAGATTCAACTGTGTAGGAAGAAAACTTTGTATCAAAGTTGATTTACTAACTAACCACTGCTAGATGTCGGCGGGGCCCCTCCCCCACCAGCTCTGCGTGGGAGAAGCGGCTTGGCCGGTCTGTGCCCCAGGGCTGAGCACTGAGCCTGGAAGACGGCTGGTGCCCAGTGTCGTGGGTTTGAACTGCAGAACCCACGGCCATGGCGGGCTGCTCTACTTGCTGGAGCCTCGTCTGGCGTCTAACTGAGCGTGGAACTCAGTCATGAAAGGAATAATGGAGTTTTTGGTGCAATTTTGCCAGGACAGATGCCCGCGGGCCTGAATTCCTTATTGGTAATGCCCTACAAGGGACCTGTTAGCTCCAGCCCAAGCTGATTCCATCTGGGTCTTGAGTGAGTTAAATCTGATACACATCACACACCAGTGATTCTCATGAACACACATGCTGCGACCCTAAACAAAAAATAATAGCAGATCAAACCATTTATATAAAGAAAAGGGATAGATGGTATATTATGACCATTATGAGGTTTATTCTAGGAATGCAAGGCTGGCTTAACACTTGAAAACCAATCAATGTAATTCAGTATATTAAAGCAAAAAAGGAGATACATCACATGATGGTCTCTAGTTTTCTTCTGTGCTGAGGTTGGAACCCAGGGCCTCATGCATGCCAGGCAAGGGCTCTAGCACAGGGCCACACTGCCAGCTGGTGTTCTCTACAGATGTGGAAAAGGCATTTGAGGGGCTGGGGTGTGGCTCAGTAGTGGAGAGCTTGCCTTGCTTGTGTGAAGCACTAGGTTTGATTCTCAGCACTGCACATAAATAAATTAAATAAAGGTCCATTGATAACTAAAACAAAATTTAAAAAAGAAAAAGCATTTGAAAACTTTGATTTATGATGAAACTCTTGGCAAACTAAAAACAGAAGGGAACTTCCTTGTCTGATCACAGTAGGTACAAGCAACACCTCAACGGGCGTGATGAATGGTAAGCAAGGTGAACATTTCCTCTGAGATGAGGAAGAGGAACAGGGTACTGCTCTCCCTGCCTCCAGCCAGTGATGTCCTGGAGGCCTCCGCTGGGTCAGTCAGGCAACCAGAAGAAACAAAGAGCATGAGGGTGGCCGGGGAAAGCTGACACCAGCGTTGTTCATCGATGACATGCTGTGAATGTAGAAAAGTCAGATTTGTAAGTTATTAGAATTAATAAGTGAATGTTAGCAAGGTCATTGGAATCCAAGGCAATGTGTAAAAGTAAATTGCATTTTTAGCTGGGTGTGGTGGCACATGCTGTAATCCCAGGTGGCTTGGGAGGCTGAGGCAGGAGGATCTCAAGTTCAAAGCCAGCCTTAGCAACGGCAAGGCGCTAAGCAACTTAGTGAGACCCTGTCTCTAAATAAAATACAAAATACGGTTGGGGATGTGGCTCAGTGGTCAAGTGCCCCTGAGTTTAATCCCAGGTAAAAGAAAAAAAAAAAAAAAAAAGAAAGGAAGAAAGAAAGAAAGAAAGGAAGGAAGGAAGGAAGGAAGGAAGGAAGGAAGGAAGAAAGAAAGAAAGAAAGAAAGAAAAAAGAAAGAAAGAAAGAAAGATTGCATTTCTGGAACTAGCTGCCCAGCATGTGTGAGGCACTGGGTTCGATTCTTGAACCACATATAAATAAATGAATAAAATAAAGGTCCATCAACATCTAAAAAAATAAATAAATAGCCGGGCGCGGTGGCGCACGCCTGTAATCTCAGCACTTTGGGAGGCTGAGACAGGAGGATCGCGAGTTCAAAGCCAGCCTCAGCAATGGCGAGGCACTTAGCAACTCAGTGAGACCCTGTCTCTAAATAAAATACAAAAAAGGGCTGGGGATGTGGCCCAGTGGTCGAGTGCCCCTGAGTTCAATCCCCAGTACCAAAAAATAAATAAATAAATAAATAAATAAATAAATAAATAAATAAATAAATAAAAAATACCATTTCCAATAATAGTGGAACATGAAAAAATCTAAGAATAAATTTAAAAAACTATATATAAGACCTCTTTACTGAAAAGTACAAAAATTATAGAGACAAAGATGTAAGTAAAAGAAGATATCTCGTATGTACATGGATTGGAAAGCTCAATATTGGTTAACAGTGTTGATTCTTTCCAAATAGATCCATAGATTCAATGCATTCCCAATCAAAATCCCTGCAAGTTTTTTTGAAAATTTTTTTTTACTTGTAGACGGATACTTGCCTTTATTTTATTTATTTAGTTTTATGTGGTGCTGAGGATTGAACCCAGTGCCTCAAACGCTCTCCCACTGAGCCACAACCCCAGCCCTGCACTGCAAGTTTTAAAAATTTTAGTGCGGGGGGTGGGGTGGGGTGGGGGGGCGGGAGATGGACAAGCTAACCTTAAATTCTTATACAAATGCAAAGGTCAGAGGGCAGTCCAGGTGATCTTGTAAAAATTAGTAAAGCCAATTTATATCTATTATAAAGATACAGTAATTAAAATGCCAGCCAGGTGCCGTGGCACAAACCTGTAACCCCCATGGCTTGGAAGGCTGAGGCAGGAGGATCTTGAGTTCAAAACCAGCCTCAGCAACTTAGTGAGGTCCTAAACAACGGAGCAAGACCCTGTCTCTAAATAAAATGTACAATGTGGCTCAGTGGTTAAGTGCCCCTGGGTTCAATCCCCAGTACAAAAAAATAAATAAATAAAAATAAATAAATAAATAAATAAAATGCCATTAAATTGGCACAAGGACAGGCCAAATGGATCAAATGCAAGCACAGCCTATGTACAATGTAGAGTGCTTTTTCCCCTGCTGCTGGGGATCAGGGCCTTGCCCAGGTGAAGCACATAGTCCACCACTGAGCTAAACAGGAGTTGTCAAAAAATATAATTTAGGGCTGGGATTGTGGCTCAGCGGTAGAGCGCTCGCCTAGCACGTGCGCGGCCCGGGTTCGATCCTCAGCACCACGTACAAATAAACCCATTATGTACAACTACAGCAAATAAATAAATATTTAAAAAATATATATATAATTTAGAATTTTTTTTTTTCGGTACCAGGTATTGAACTCAGGGGCCCTCGACCACTAGGCCACATCCCCAGCCCTTTTTTTTTTTTTTGGTACCAGGGATTGAACTCAGGGGCACTCGACCACTGGGCCACATCCCCAGCCCTTTTTTATATTTTATTTAGAGACAGGGTTTCACTGAGTTGCTAAGTGCCTCGCCACTGCTGAGGCTGGCTTTGAACTTGTGATCCTCCTGCCTCAGCCTCCCAAAGTGCTGGGATTACAGGCGTGCGCCACTGCGCCTGGCTTTTTTTTTTTTTTTTTTTTAATTGGGAATAATGTCTCCATTAAAAAAAAAATATTTATTTATTTGCTTTAGTTGTACATAATGCGTTTATTTGTACGTGGTGCTGAGGATCGAACCCAGGCCGTGCACGTGCTAGGCGAGCGCTCTATGGCTGAGCCACAATCCCAGCCCCCCCCAGCCCTTTTTTGTATTTTATTAGAGACAGGGTCTCAATGAGTTGCTAAGTGCCTCGCCATTGCTGAGGCTGGCTTTGAACTCATGATCCTCCTGCCTCACCCTCCCAAGTGCTGGGATTACAGGAGTGTGCCACTGCACCCGGCTACCTAATTTAGAATGTTTAACCACCTTTAATAATTAATCTTTTATTAAACATTGACTCAACTATCAAAACACCAGACCCAGCCTAACATAATTTGGAACCACTGGCATGGTCCAATTTCAAGGAAAGGAAACTGATATCAAGAGATGTGACCTATTTGTTGGGTACAGTGGTGTACACCTGTAATCCCAGTGACTTGAGGGACTGAGGCAGGTGGATTGCAAGTTTGAGGCCGGCCTTATAAATTTAGTGAGGCCCTAAGCAACTTAGCAAGACCACGTCTCAAAATAAAAAAAATATGAAAGGACTGAGCATGTAGATCAATGACAGAACACCCCTGGGTTCAATCCCCACTACCAAAAAAAAAAAAAAAAGAAAAGAAAAAGTAAAAAGGCGGGGGTGGGGGGGAAGTGGTCCATTGAGTCACGTAGCGAATCGGCTGTCCTGGTTGAGAACAACAGCCAGGTGTCTGGCCTCCCTGCCTCCCTGGTTGACCTCGCCCCTTGACTGAAGAAGAGGCAGGCTAAGGAAAGAACCTTTCAAGATATCTGTTTGGGCAGGTGACCTGTGAGATGACAGCGATGCTGAGAGCAGAGCCTCACCCCCTTCCTGGTGCCCCGCCGTCTTTATTGTTCTCTTCCTCCTAGACACACGGCTGCAGCCTCCAGCACCTGTGGGTGCCCAGTGGATAGACGCTGCGAGGATTTCTGAGGCTTGCTGGGAACTCTCCAGAACCAGCTGGTGCTGAGTGGCAGCTGGCTGTGGGAGGGCCCAGGCCCCTGCTTCTCAGGGAAGTCAAGATGGAAGGTGACCTGACGGGTCACCTCATTTTCACTGTGGGCCGGGATTCGGCCGCCGGGATCCTCCGACTGCTGCTGCCCACACATCGGGGGCACACCACGCGAGGGCGGGGGGGTGGGGTTCCGGCTCCTCACAGCTCCTTGCTTGCTTCTTGGAGGGCTGCTCTTTCCCCAGGGTTTTGATGCTTAACTGGGGGATCGTGAGCTGGGCCTGGGACCATGGTTTCCTGGGGTGGCACGGGAGAGCCCGGTGGGTCAGTGTGGAGGCTGACATTATTTTCAGAGTTTGTCCCTGATGCTCAAATGGAGCAGAAAAAGCCCCCTCAGGGTGGGCGCAGTGGTGCCCGCCTGTGATGCTAGCAACTGGGGAGGCATGTGGCCAGCCTGGGCAACTTAGCAAGACCCTGTCTCAAAGTAAGAATCTGGGGATGTAACTCACTGGTGGAGTGCCCCTGGGTTCAAGTCCCAGTACCGTGAAGCCAGTCAGTTTCTCACCTCTAAAAGGGGATGAGAAGAGCATTCTCCCCAAAGGGACGTCAGAGGCGTGGCTCCTTTATTCACAGCAGGGGTGTTATATCTTGGTGATCAGGGAATCAGCAACAGGGCACCTTCCCTCCTGGGGGAAGCTTTTTGTGCACTTTCCTTTTTTTGTTTTCTCTTTTTAGTTGTTGATAGAACCTTTATTTTTATTTATTTATAAGTGGTGCTGAGAATCGAACCCAGTGCCTCTCACATACCAGGCAAGTGCGCTACCACTGAGCCACGGCCCCAGCTGCCTCTGTCCACTTTCTGTTACTGTCACAGAATACCTAGGCTGGGTCAGTTAGAAAGAGGTTTATTCTCTTAATGACCTGGTCACCTCAGAAAGGCCCCACTCCCCAACACTGCCACCAGGCAGTCGCATTTCCATGAGTTTCGGAGGGGATAAACTGTATTCAGACCACAGCAGGGAACTACGGGGCTGACCCTAGAAGCCTAATGGGCAGGCAGAGCATCTTCTTGTCCAGCCTCAGCTCAGGACGTGCACATCGAATGACCCAAATTCTTGGCTTCAAAGGACTGCAGAAGTAGCTTGAATACAGATTTGGGGTTAGAAACAACGGAGTTTTATTCACCCCTTAAAAAATGAAATTATGTCATTTGCGGGAAATTGAAAAATTATGTTAAGCAAAATAAGCCAAACTCAGAAGGTCAAGGGTCATGTTTCCTCTCATGTGTGGAAGCTGGAGAGGAAAAAGGAAAAGGAAGGTGGGGTTTTCCGTGAGATCAGGGGAAGGGAGGAGGAAAGGTGAAGGACAAGTGCTGAGGAATGATGTCCAAGTTATATTGTTATGCTGTGTGCATGCACGAATGTGCGACACGTCCTACCACTGTGAACAATGACACTGCACCAGTTAGAACCTGGAGAGTGGAGCTGGGGCTGGGGCTCAGCGGTAGAGCGCGCTCGCCTAGCACGTGCATGACCCGGGTTCGATCCTCAGCACCACGTAAAAATAACCGCATTGTGTACAACTAAAAGCAAATAAATAAATATTAAAAAAAAAAAACAAACAAACGTGGAGAGTGCTGGGGTTGTAGCTCAGCAGTAGGACCCTCGCCTAGCATGTGCTGGGTTCGATCCTCAGCACCACATAAATAAATAAAGGTATTGTGTCCAACTACAACTGAAAAATATATTTTAAAAAAACATGGAGAAAAGTATTAGTGAGTAGGTGAATTTGCAAATGTGCAATTGAAAATGACTGTAATGCATTTCCAGGGCCCAGTCGTGGGCTGCTGCTCATCCCCTCTAGGACGGCTCCCCATCACAGCGACTGCTTCACTTGGTGGCACCTGCAAGAGAGCGGCTGTCGGTGCAGCCATGCTCTCCACCGAAGCCCCCGACGAAGCCCAGCGTGCGTGCGCTCCAGCACAGAGCCAGCCCCTCCACGCTCGAGTGAACAGGGTGCGTCACCGAGCCTCGGGACTCTTCAGCCCTCATCTGTAAAATGGGGAGAACTGTCCTGTCTAGCTCTCAGAGTGCAGCTCCACCACCAAAGCAGATGCCTGGGAAGGGCCAGGACTCCCTTGGCAGCTGTTAGAGCGAGGTCCTGAAGACAGAGCACAGCGAAGGTGACCCTTGTTTCAGGCTTGATGAGGGCTGTCTTTGCTTCCTCTTCCACCTCACACAAGATGCGGACCCAGGGCCAGCAGACCCCTGCGGAATTGCCAAGCCACTTTCGGGCCATTAATCTCTAAGAGTCTATCAGGACCATTTGCATTAGCCCATCTTCAAAGACCCCAGCTGGGCCCCAGTGGACCACAAGTGGGGCTTGGGAAAGAGCGGGGCCCTAGCCAGCTGGAAGCTGGGGCTCCAGGGTATCCAGTGCCCTCTTGGACCCGGCATGGCAATCATCCGTGTCCCTGGTCAATCCTGCTGTGGGGGCTACAGAACATCTCAGATGGTCACCAGTTGTGAGGGAGGCTGGCAAGACAGCGCCTCCTACCAGATGAGGCCACGGGTGTTGATGGAGGCACGTTGGTTAGCCAGAGCTCCCCAGCCCCAGCTTCTGGGTGGGTTGGGGTCAGCTCAGCAGGGCCCTCAGTGCATGCTGAACTTGGCGCCTGCTAGAGACCAAGTGCATGTGAGGTGGAGGGGGGTGGGGCGAGTCTTCGGAAGACAGACTGGGCACCTGCCCCGCCCCCCTGCCTCCCCAAACGCAGGCTGCCCTTTCAGTGATGACCATGCAGCTTTCTTAATGGAACACAATCGCTGAACTTGGTACATTTCAAGCACTTTAGCCTTCCAGGACAGCAGACTGCTGATGAAAACCATCTTCTGCGGGCGGGCGCCATGTTAATGAGAGGCCCAATTTCATACGCTTGCAAACTTTCCCCCCTGCCTCCTGCTGTACCTCCCCCTCCCCCCAATAAAAGATTGCATCAGAGAGAAAGGGAGAGAGATTTCCATAATTTATAGTATGGGCATTTCACTGGGGACAAGCGCTAATCTGTACTTACCGATACATTTAAGAAAATGCATCCTCCCGCAAGCCTGCACCATTTACGACTCTTGGCACAAACCGCAATGCTCAGTCTTCAATTAAGGGACACCTTAGGGTTCATTATCACACAATCGCTCCCTGTGAACCATGCCAAATGCTGTTTTGGCACAGAGCTTGGAAGATGAATTAGAAGGAAGTCCTGTCTGTAATGCCCTCTCCCATTCCCATTACCGCCATCAGCGTTCATACCCTCCCCTCGGCCCTCCCCCTCTCCAAGTGGCTTTTACTATTCAATTTCTCAACGTCAAACTCGATTCTCTAGAGGTGTAGTTAAAGATGCCACATCTCCTTTTTGTCTTCCGGCTCTCAACAGGCCTCAGCATGGCCCAGATGGGCCGCTCTCCACCCCCTTTTGGGCTACAGGAGCCACAGATGTGTCTTCATCTTCCTCTTAGTGTGGGTGGAGACAAGGGACAGGAACTGGACACACACGTGTGAGCATGAGCGTAGGGGGTCTGAACAGGCCTGGGATCCACACCCACACGCGACTCCACTAAAAGCTGAAGGCCAAGGCAGAGAGAGGCTCACGCACCACAGCAGGCAACTGAGCTCAGCTGGCCAACAGGAAGGACGGAGAGAGAGAACCCCAAGGCCGACCCTTACCCTGCTCCACCCAAGGTCCAGCCCGCAGGACCCTTGTGGTTTAACCCCCTGGGTGAGGACATGGCCTTTTTGTTTCCTTAATGAAAGGACAGAACAAACAGGCCCATCTGATGGCCCTTCCCAGCTCTCCCCAGTCCCACATGGCCGCAGGTGAGCACTGGGGACAGGAGAGAGGTGGCAGCGACGGCTGGAGACGCTGGAGATGCTGCCCTGGCTAAGACAGAGGACAGTCAGCTCCTGGACTTCCAGGGAGTGTGCAGGGTGGGGTGGGGGATGGAGGGGTGCAGGAGGGGGCGCTGCCCCCTCTCACAGGATAGCATGCTCATGCGGCTCCTTCCCCGCAACGAACTTTCCAGTTCCACTCAGGACAAGGTGCCTCTGCTCCAGGGAATTCCACTATGACTTCTGGGCGTCGTGCCATTAAGATGCTTAGATGTCACAGGAAAGTGGGCTGGCCTAAACCAAGGCCCTCAACTCGAACACTGTAGTACACAAAGCCATTAAAAGAAAATGAGCTTAACGAAGTAGCTAGACGTCTAGGCTGTGCCCCGGCGCAGGCAGGCTGCCGCAGAGCATGACGGTGATCCGCAAAGAACTGCAAGAACCTTCTTTCCATCTCGGTGGCCGTGGGCAGGGGCAGAGGGAGCAATGCGCAGGAGAGCACGCAGACTAAGAATACTCCACCCACAAGACGTCTTGTGGAAATTTTATTATATAGAGTGTAAAATGAATTGTCAGTCAAATACAAAGAACACCTTTTTAAACAACATGCATAACATTTTCCAATTGCCTTTTTTAATAGTTAGACATTTCAAGCATTTAAGGAAAACAAGGAGAAAACCCCAGAAACTGTAACTTCAGTACATTTCAAACGGAATGTCCCTCAGGTCAATTAAAAATGCAAGAAAAAATAGCTTTAATTCCGTATTTCTTTTCCTTTAAAAATACATGTTATCTGTACAAGATACACTACAGTAAACATTGGAAATCATATTATCCCTTTTATTAAATCAAAATTATTTAATTCATACTGTGGTTAATACTAGATTTACTTATTCATCTAGTTAATTTGACAAATATTAAGAAAATATTTAAAAGAAAAAAGCAAAAAAACACCTTGGAATTAAAAAATAGTTATTACATTTTTATACGGTTTAATGTTCCACAGTGTTTGTTAAAAGTTATATTGAATTTCTTTTTAATATTAAAAATAACAGTATTTATATTTCTGAAAGAATAGAGAAAGGTTTTTTGTTCTGTTTTTTTTTTTTTTTTAAAACCAGCTTGGAGGTCTTAGATACACAATTGCAACCAGTAATGGAGACATGAAAAAAATGTATGCTAAACACACAAACACACTTTTATATTACCCCTTTAGAACTCTAGAAATTATACAAACCCTACAAAATGCCCCTCCCAAACCCTGTTGGACAGCAATACAATTATCTGTCTCATTTCAGAATTCACATAATTAATTACAATACATAATAGTTCAGTTTTTTAAAAAATGCGATAAAACCAGACAGCCAAAATACAAGAAATTAGAAGTAAAACATTTAATGAATTTACACATTTAAGAATATTTAAATACTGTTTAAAAATTTTTTAAAAGAATTTGTTACATACCACCTAAGACTTCCAAGCCACTTTCTGTTGCAACAGAAAAAACTGTAAATAAAAAGACACGAAAACAAAACAACAAACAAAACACCACCATGTTGAAATGTCACGGCTCTGAGGCACATTCTGGCACCTGAATTTGCAGGTATTGCTCCAAAAAGAATCCCAGAGCTTACACATTTGAAATAATAAACAAGAATAATGAAACAAAAATTATCAGCAATTTTTAGTAGCTAATTTTCCCGATTTTTAGAAAAATTCTGTTAATCTAAATATAGTGTTTCACAGAATAAAACAAAGGTTCTTCATCAAAAGTCTGCAAATCTAAAACCTCTGTCACAAACAGGTTTTCTCTCACACTGATTCCAAGGGGAAGGGCCAGCTGCACAACTCGCTCTACTGCTCCTGTGGGAGGAAGGAGAGGAGGCGTCAGGCCCACAGCGGCTCCCCCTGCAGTGCGAGGCGGCAGGAGGCGACAGGTACCCCGGCACCAACACACACCCCGAGAAACCTCTCTGGGGGCAGGTCTGGAGCTTCTCTTCTGCTGGGGACACTGGGCAGGGATGGAGAAGAGTGCTTGCTACTCCTCCTGGGCCACTAACCGCCCTGACACCTGCTCCCCAAGACACAGCCCACTGGGCAGTGGGATGCCAGGGCTGGAGGGGCCGGCACACTGTCCATGGGACCTGACTGACATCAGGTGACCTGAAAGACACACCTGAAATACACCCTGGGGAGCACCTGGCCCTCTTCCCTACTCTAAGGAGAAATCGTTTTCGGCCCCGACTAGACAGAGCCCTCCAGGCTTCTGGGCATGAAGGCAGTGAGCTGGCGCTGTGCCCGCCTGGCCTGGAGCACGTGGCCCTGCTGCCTGCAGAGGCCACAGCCACTCAAGAACAGCAGCTGGAGGTGCCCTTCAGAGCCCGTGCAGGGCCTGAGGTAAGTGGCACTCGGCGCTGAGCTCTGAGCCTGCAAGTGATGGAAGCACCAACCCTCTCCACTCCTCTGGAGCCAGGAGGGGACAGCCAGGAGGGGACAGTGTGGCTGCAGCTGTGCTCTCAGGAGGTCCCTGGGCCAAGGGGACTGCTCCCTGTAGTCTGCTGCACTCGCCCTGACATCAAACCCTGAGGTGTGGAGACAGGGTCCAGGGAGGCATGGGAAGTGTCTACAGACCTGGCTGTGGGCCTGGGCCTGCCCTAGCGTCTGCCCGTAGAAAGCGACCTGCTGTCTGTAGTACTCTGCCCAGGCCACTGTGTAGTCTGGTGGGGAGCTGGCCTGAGGAGCAGCACTGGCAGCGTGACCTGGGTGACAAGGGAGGAAATACAGGTTAGGGGAATGGGAGTGTTTGCCGGGCGCGGTGGCGCACGCCTGTCATCCCAGCACTTGGGAGGCTGAGGCAGGAGGATCATGAGTTCAAAGCCAGCCTCAGCAATGGCGAGGGACTTAGCAACTCAGTGAGACCCTGTCTCTAAATAAAAAAAAATACAAAAAAGGGCTGGGGATGTGGCCCAGTGGTCGAGTGCCCCTGAGTTCAATCCCTGGTACCAAAAAAAAAAAAAAAAAAAAAGAGTGTTGGAGGCAGGTCCCTTCCCCGGGGGGTGGGCACCTGCTCTCCCTGTGGCAGGCATGGGGAGGCTGGGCGCGGTGGTCTTCTGTTGCTGGTCCCCCACCCCCAGGGGAAGGCAGCCACCTTCTCTACAGAAGCACAGCCTCGCACCTGCCTGCCTGCCCAGCAGCTCCCAGCGCCAAAGGCAGAAAGAGTGTGGGGGTGGGGAGGGACAGCTAGGGTGGCGACTGCAGGGAGCATTGGAATCCCCTACAGCTTGGTGCACAGCCCCCACACGTCTAGGGGGGTTCAGGTCAGAGGACAAATGGCACCACAACTGCTGCTACCAGGTCCACTGTTGATGAGGGCACCTTGGCACCCCCACCCTGGCCCCAGAAGGCATATGGACTAGGTGACAATTTGGCCACTAGGGCTCCCAAAGCAGGTGTTTGACAGCCTCTGACCCGAGCTGCTCCAGCCAGCAAGTCCCACCCTAAAGATGCCAGTCACAGAAACGCCCTGCACACCACACCCCATGCTCTGGTCAGGTAGTCAGGGACACGCACAGGGCTTGGTGTTGATGTGGAGTCACGAACCAGGGCTTTTTGCTGCCAGGTACTCCCCGCCCCCTCTTTTTTGTAGTACTTTTTTAGTTGTAGATGGACACAATACCTTTGTTTATTTTTTATGTGGTGCTGGGGATCAAATCCAGGGCCCCACCCCCCGCTCTGCCACTGAGCCACAACCCAGCCCCCCCTTCCCCTCTTTTAAAGACCAGCTTAGTAGCCAGGCGCGGTGGCGCACGCCTGTAATCCCAGCACTTGGGAGGCTGAGGCAGGAGGATTGCGAGTTCAAAGCCAGCCTTGGCAATGGCGAGGCACTTAGCAACTCAGTGAGACCCTGTCTCTAATAAAATACAAAAAAATGGGCTGGGGATGTGGCCCAGTGGTCCAGTGCCCCTGAGCTCAATCCCTGGTACCACAAAAAAAAAAAAAAAAAAAAAAAAAAAAGACTAGCTTAGTTTCTGGTACAGATAAGAGAAAGGACTTATACAGCAAGGAAGACAACTTGCACCTAGTCCAGTTTAGGGTCCCTTCCCTGAGTTTCACCATTTCTCTTCTCTTCAGCTATCCTGAAATGGCCAAAAGTGGGCATCTTAAATGGATGAAGTTGGAGAATATAATGCTAAGTGAAATTAGTCAATCTCAAAAATCCAAATACTGAATGTTTTCTCTGACATAAGAAGGCTAGTTCACAGGGTTGTTGGATGGGGGTACACAGGATTAGAGTAACACTAGAAAGGTCAAAGAAAGGGAGGGGAAAGGAGGGAGCAAGGGGGGAGTGAGGGGGGGGAAGGAAAAAAAAATTGGTGGTTGAATGAGATGGATATCGTTATCCTAAATGCATGATTGAAGATCTGAATTGTACTTATATACTTTGTATACAAGCAGTTGTATGTAAAAAGATGCTATATATGTGCATTATGAATAAGTAAATAAATAATTAAAGTAAAAAAAAAAAAAAAAAAAGTGGGCATCAGTGAGACGAGCAGCCTGGGTGGGTGGCAGCACCTAACAGGAGCCTTTCAGCTCCACAGGGACCAGGCCAGGTCCCTGAAGACACCCAGGCTCCAACAGGCAGTGGGTGAGGGTGACAAGGTGTGGGTCCTGAGATCCAGCTGTGGGGAAGGTGACAAAGCACAAAGACGAGGGCCCAGGAGCAGCTGGCTGTGGGCTCAGGAGCAGGGGCCTGTGGCCCACAAGCCATGGCACTTACTCTGCTTCTTGTAGTAGTCTTCCCAGGCCTTGCTGTAGTCAGGCTGGCTGCTCTGCGGCTGGCTCTGCTGGCCTAGGCGAAGAACAAAGAGCAATCAGGCCTCCTGCTCCCGCAGGCTCCCGCGCCCAGCCTGGGAGGAAGGCGCCACAGGCAGGAGGGTGGAAACTGCAGGCTGGTGAGGCAGGGGCTGGCAGCGGGCACGAGCCCCTACTCTCCTCAGATGGAGCCAAGCTGGGGCTAGTGGAGAGCTCTGGGAGCCAGAGCGATGGCCACCCCAGGCCCCCGGACCCGTCTTCCATGGCCCTTCTGTCCAATGACTGACAGACGACCTCCGGGTGAGCACGTGGGGCCACAGGACTGTGACCTGCCTCGGCATTTCTTGGGCGGGAGGAGAGGGACAGAGGACGTGTGTGGTGGCGGTTCTATGCAGTCCTTGGTGCTTCCTCTATGCCGTGTCAGCAGCAGAGACACTCAGTGACAGGGGACAAAGCAGCAGCACCCAGCTCAGGGGTCTATGGAGTGGTTAAAACCCCTGACCGCAGGGTGAGGCGGGAGCCTGCTTTCTGGTGAGGTCAGGGCTGCCTGAGTGTCCGCCTGCCTGGGCCCGCAGACCCGCCAACCCCTCTGCTCCTATCAGAGCTGGCAGGGGCTGGCAGGGGGCGCGCTCCTGACGGCCCCCCGTGCAGAAGGCTGGCTCCACCTGTTTGTTCCCGGAGACTGAGTGTGGGCAAGAGGACAAGTACCGAACCCCCACTCCGTGGGGCCGGGGAGGACACAGGGGAGACAGCCTCCTTGTCCACCTCAGGGCAGGACGACAGAAAGAGGAGCAAGAAAGGCGGCGGCAGCAGCTCTGCCCTCAGAGAGAGGTGCGTCCCGACAGGATATCACTGACAAAATCCATTCTTGATTTCCAAATGCTTCGAACCACACAAATGCAAAGCTCAACCACAAGGGGTGAGGCTGCCCAGCAGTGGCTAGGGCCTCAGGGACCCCTGGGCCAGGCGCCGCTGCTCTGTCCCCCTTCACTGAGTGTCTCTGCTGCTGACACAGCACAGAGGCTTGCTTTCCTGGGTTCCCTTCTGCTCATCCCCCTCCTGGCCTCTGCAGAGCCACAACCCCAGGGTCAGGGTCAGTTTCCCAGGGGAGGACAGCTGCCCTTCTCCCAGGTCCTCTGTCTGGGTACAATAGGGCCACTATGAATGCAACCCCACACTCTGCTGCCTGGGGAACCCTGCAGACCAGAGCAGCAAGCAATGACCTGGCAGGGTGAGGACACCTTCCCGGCTAGGTGGCCAGCACAATTCACAGCGAACTTCCTGCTGAAGTGTGGAACACTAGGTAATAAATATAGGTGGGAGGAGGGGCAACAATCCAGCCATCAGGCCCAGAGCTTGTGAATACTTTAGAAATGTTCCCCACCCATCACTTTATCTCTAGTCACAGAGCATGGGCCTCTAGGCTCTGCTCCAGGGAAAAGGGGGCCATGTCCCTTGAGCAAGGCTGACAGGCCATCCTGTGGCCCGATGTGTTTTGAGGAGGAACCGCAGCCACCTGAGCAAGGTTTTCCAGCCAGCCAGCCAGGACGGGAACTTCAGGTAGGCAGAAGCCTGAATTCTACTGGCCCAGCTAAGGGACTCTGTTCTGTGCAGGCTGAGCACGAGGGACAGCCCAGCAGCAGACCCAAGCCTGACTCCTGGAGCTGGTGTGGGGCACAGAGTCAGGAGGGGCTCGGTCCCACACGAGCACTTTCTCGACACCCAGTTTTCCTAAGGAGGTGTCACTCAGCAGACTGAATTCCATACCTGTTTGCTTTCTGAAAAGCTCAGGAAACAGAAAGAACCCCTTCTTAAGGAGAGAGGGAGAAGGTCCCCACGAGGCAAAAGAGTAGGGAGGGTCACCAAGAAGCAGGGGACTGCTTGGGAGAGCAGGGTGTGGCGAGGCAGAGCTATGGGCCAAGAGGAGGATCCCAGAGTGTGTGGAGAGGAGCAGCTGGGAAGGCTCGGGTCCAACTGCAGCCACAGCCCGCCCACCGTGGAGAACAAGTGACAGTCCTGCCCCACCCCGCCATGGACAGGTAGCCATGGGGAGCCAGCCCAAGTCCCGCCCAGTTAGAGGCTGGTGCTGCTTCCTTGGCAGCCCCCGCTGAGCACGCGCGCTTCTTGGTGCAAGGCCTGCTATGTTCCCCAATATCTGTGGGGAGTGGCGTCCTGTGCTTGTTGGCCAAAAGCAGAACAAGAGCCTCTCGGGTCTGTCAGTCCTTGGCCAACCTGGCCAGCAAGTGGGCACTCACAAGTCACTTACTTGGGACCTGCTGTGTGGGCTGCTGCCATGCCTGGTAGGTGCTGCCCCAGCCCTGAGTCAGAAAGGCTGGAGGGCCACTGTGGACAACAGAAGAGTCACTCATGACAGTATGGGCCACCCCCACCCCGTGCCCTCCCGTCAGACCTCTTTTCTGCTTACCTCTCCCACCTAGCCAAGCACAGCCCCTCCCTGCCCCATGCCTGCGTGGTAGCCCGTCCGCCCCCAGGTGAAGCAAGTGGGCCACCTACCTCACAGGGGTGCTGTGGGGGTTTCCGTTCACTTTAGCAGCGATGTTGGGGAAGCACCCCGAGCCCCTCGGAGGGAAGGTGCTGTGGGAGAGGGAGAGCAAGCACAGCCAGCTGAGCTCCTGCGATGGCAGGCTCTGCTCCCCCTCTGCCCCAGGAGCTGTGGAGGCTGGGAGACACCATCTCCGGGGTGCTCCAGCCCATCCCTGGTCAGTGAGCTACAGACAGGCCTGAAGGACCACCGGTGGAAAGACGAGAGGCAGTCCTGCCCACCCCCGGAACTCCAGCGGCACTCGGAGAAGAGCTGGGGAGAGCCCAGGAGTGAGAGGCCCTCTGGGCAACAGAGGCACAAGACTCACTTTTGATGCGGGGCGGCAGGCGGCTGGCTGAAGGGGCTCTGTCCAAAGGCTCCGGGGGCTCCAAGGCTGGTACCCTGTGTGGGCACAGAGGAGCTCTCACTCCTACTGGGGGCACCTCGCCCTCCGCCCAGGTCACCCAAGGCAAAGCCCCTTCTGGGGAGACGAGTCAAGTGAGGGAGACAGCTCTGCACTCACACTAGCCTTCCTTCCCACAGCAGACTGTGCTGCAGAAATGGCACTGCCCTTGAGTGACAGCACCACCACACAGCCGATCCTGGCACCACCATGATTGCCCTGGCATGTCACCCTGGGGAAGGACCAACCTGCTTGACTCTCCCGTCAATTTAGGCTGGCCCAGGGCTCTTTCTGCCATTCTACGTCCCCATTGAGGTGAGCAGTGGCCCATCTGTCCTCCATCAACACTCCCTTTCTTTATCTGCTTTGAGGTGCCTGAAACTAAAGCCAGAGTCAATGAAAGCTGCCTGCAGGGCTGGCGGCCAGGGCATGTCCACGGGAGCCCAGGGGCAGTGCTGGGGGAAGGCTGCTGCCCGGCTACTCATCTAAGCCTGCAGGGGACATGCTCTGGGGACTGAGCTGCTGCAGCCTTGGCGTGTCCTGCCAGAGGCTTCCTTTATTACTTTGGGGTCTGGCCCTGTCATTCCTTGGGCCTCCGACCTTCCCCTCAGCCAAGTAGGAGGGGTGTGTCCCCCTGGATGTGAGGATGGGAAGGCACCCAAAAACAAGGTTCTGGGGGATGCAGGTACCTTGGACATCCAAGAGAAAATCCAGCTAGTATTAAGCCAGGTGGGGAGGGGACCATGTACGTACACCAACTTTCTCATCTATGAGATGTCTGGCCACCTCGATCTGCTGAGGGACGCCCCTGATGGTGAATAGCCGCAGGCTGGGGTCGGTGTTGGGAGGGGGGTTGCGCTGAAGCTCCACGTGGGCTCCTGACTGCTGGTTGATGCTCTTGATGTTCTCGCCCCCTGCAGGCAGGAGACACAGAGGGCGGTGAGGGCAACAGGCAGCCTAGGGCGGCTGCTCAGGAGAGGCTGGAAGGGCTCCTCCGCAGGCACCAGTCCCCAGAGGGAAAGCTTTCCACTCACTGGAAAGTGGCTCTAACCAAACTGCAGGGCTGTCCCCTTTGCATAGGGATTTCCCCCAGAGCCAGGCTGGGGCCTGAGGCCCAGGGACAGCATGCCCAGAGCTCACCCGAGGCAGCTGCGGCTCTTCCACCCAGTCATGGCCATCTGTCCAGGGAAAGCACAGGATGCTTCTTGGGGCAAGAATGGCAACCTGACGGCCCTGCCCTGCACAATGGGGGCCTTCAGCCTGGGTGTGGGCCACGACATGGCTTTCCCTCCCTCCACAGGTCAAGTGGCGGGCCACATGCCCCAGCAATGCTGGGAGCCCACTTTGGACCCCATCCAGTCCCTTCTCAGGTCCCTGCTGCCTGGGGGGGTCTGGACAGAGATGCAGTCCCAGGAAGGGGGGGGGGGCCACAGGGATCTGGGCGGAGCCCAGCTAATGAAAACTAAGTTGGACTCTGAAAAACCTGGAGTCTGAGTCTCTTAATGAAATTTGCCTGACAAAAGCTCCACCAGCATAACAATGGTCCAATTCTTCTTTTGAAATCTCACAGAACTTCCAGATCTCAGCTGGGAGGGGGATGCACGAGGCAGAGCCAGAATGCAAGGAAGAGTCAGAGCACTCCTTTTGGCCAAACTGGAACAAGACAAATCTGAAAATCTGGTACAGGGAGCAAGGTGCCCTAAATGCTCAGAAGCAAAGACAGAGGGCCCATGTGCCCTCACAGAGAAAACCAACCTAAAGTGAGCATGTCACTTCACAGACAGACCCTGCAACCCTGCAGATGTCCAGCAAGCAGACAGCGCTGGTAGAGAGGACAGAGCAGTGACAAGTTGGCCTTGGTTCACTCTTGAGAGGATGACAGCACGCTAAGAGGTGTCCCCTCCTGGAGGCAGTGTGGCGGGGCTTCTGCAGTACAGGGGCAGGAGGTGCGGCAAAGCTTCAGCCAACGCCCATGTGGCCAGCACCCGGGTTTAGTCTAGGACTTTTTTAAATTTAAAAGCAAATTAAAAAAAAAAAAAAAAAAAAAATCAGCCGGGCACGCGTGGCGCACGCCTGTAATCCCAGCACGTTGGGAGGCTGAGGCAGGAGGATCGCGAGTTCAAAGCCAGCCTCAGCCATGGCGAGGCACTTAGCAACTCAGTGAGACCCTGTCTCTAAATAAAAATACAAAAAAGGGCTGGGGATGTGGCCCAGTGGTCGAGTGCCCCTGAGTTCAATCCCCGGTACCACAAAAAAAAAAAAAAAAAAAAAAAAAAAAAAAAGTGTCTGTTTTCTCTTCTGGCCTGGGGTGCTCCCTATGTGACCTGGGAACACCCCAGGCCAGCACCAAAAGTTCTGCTCTCCCTCTTGAGCCCTTTACTCAGATAGCATGGGTTTACTCTTCTTTGCCCCAGGAAGAAAGAGCAGCTTCACTCCAGGCAACAGTGTTTTGGGGAGCAATTAAGAGCAGAGAAAACACAGGCAATTTCTACAGGCACCCCCAGAATTTGGAGGAGTGTCACGTGGTCTGTGGGCAACCTCACTAGAGGATGAACCTCCGCGACTAGGGATCTGTAGGCCCTAGAGGCAAGCCCCAGACCTGGCCCTCCCCACTGGGTCCTGGACCAGCAGCCCCAGACCCCCTGCCTGGAGCTCCGGAGCATGCTAATAAGGCGAGGAGGGCCCAAGGCTGAGCAGGCAGGCAGGAGTTCATTTAAGTTCATCTTCCTTCAAAACGAGGTCACCAGCTTGGCACATGGTGGCTGTCTATCGACTCATTCAGCAGCCTGCTCCATTCTTCCACCTGATGGGGGGCAGAAGGACCCACCAGTGGCCCCCGGCTGGACGTGAAATTGTAAAGCAATTAATCAAACCTGCTAAAAGGCCTGGCTGACAAGAGCAGGGCTGGCCACACTATCTGTCAATGTTGCTGTGTTTATCATGGAAATCCAGCAGGGGCCCAGGAGGCTCGCTCGTCTGTCCAAAGGCCAGAACCAGGAAGAGCAGGCCTGGCTGCCTGTGGCGACCTCTCGTTCTCCTCACCCACACGTCTTTCCTACGAGAAGGAATGGCATCACCCTGCCACACGGATGTGAACAGGAAGACCTTCCCCAGGCCCAGCACGCCTTGCTGGACTTGCCAAGGATGCTGTCTGAGCATGGAGACCTGGTGGTGAGTGAGCATGGAGACCGTCCCTGTCTTCCAGGAAGCACTCAGCGGGCTGGGGAGGACACGCACAAGGGGCTGTTCTGGAGGCACCAAGGACTCACTGGGAGGAGCTGTCACAGAGAGGGCAACGAGGATCCACCAGAGACACAGTCAAGTGAAAATCTCACTGACCAAAGGGTTTCCTAAAAGCCAGACACCTGGCTCTGATCCTCCGCCTCCAGGCACCGAGCAGCTGGTCTGGTCTGGGAGGTGTGTGCTCGCTGCAGCAGTCTGAGCAGCACTGGGCAGCTCCAGGAAATCAAAACAAACCCACATTGTTCCTACTGCCCCTGAGTGGTCAGTAATCTCAAAGACGATGTGGAATCTGAACACAAACACTCTGAAAGAGCATAAAACATCACACTGTCCAGAAGCAGGGACAAGTGCCAGGTCCCAGGGGCCAAGAAGCAACCCTCCCCAGTCCTGAGGACACACTGGCGGCGCCTCAGGTCTACTGGTGGAGACAAGCCCAAGTCTCGTTTCCTGCCACAGGAGCACCCCAAACAGCTGAGAGACACCCAGTGATCAAAGCGCTGAGGAGCTCTGGGGAGAAGCCTGCGCACTCCGCATGCTTGCTGGATGGACAGCGAAGGCAAATACAAAGCCCAATGCCAAACAAGTCCCTGCCAGCATGGAGGCTTGGCTTAGTGCTCCTAGGAGGCCACCCCAGCACTGCCTCAGGAAAAGGGCTCAGGCATGGATGAGCTGAGAGGAACCAGCGTGGCTGGCTAGAATCTGCCTGCTGCCTCTCTCACTCCACACCAGGAAGGAGCTGTGAGCCACTGACCAGGCTCCACCCAGAACTCCCTAAGCTGCCTGAAACTACTAACAAAGCAGTTTTCATTTCCCTCCAAAGGGTGTCTGTTTCTCCTGGTAAATGTGTCCTTGAAAGCACAGGAGCCGTCATCTTACCATGTAAATGAAGACCGAACACACAAACTGAGCGAGCTGGGAAAGAGGCAGCACGCGAGTCCAGAAGTGGCACTAGCCAAGGGTGGGAGCTGACCGGCTCCGGCCTTCCTTGGTGGGAAGCTCACCAGCAGGCCCTACCCATGGCCACGCTGCCCCAACAGCAGTGGCTCCTGTGGCCTCCTGTTCATGCTCACAGTCTGTTCTCCCCACCATGACAGACCACGCTGGGGACCCTGGAGAAGACTCCTGCAAAGCAGAGTTCTGACCGAAGGCAGCTGAGGCCACAGACCTGGCCACCAGGCTGGTCACAGCGAGCTGCTGTGGCCCTCGAGGCCCGTGCGACTCCCCATCCCTCCAGGACAGCAGTGGTGGGGATGGAGACCCAGGGCGGCCTCTTACCTTTGCCTATGACGAGGCCACACTTATCTGCCGGCACGGTGTATGTTATCTCCTGGATGCCACCAGGGGTTCCCAAGCTCCAGTCGCCACGGCCCCGGCCCCTTCCTCTCGCTACTGCCAGGCCTCCGAAGCCATCCCTCTCCTGGGAAGAAAAAGGATAGAGGAGTGATTTCTGCCACCACCACACCACCAGTCTCCACCTCTCTGGGGAGGAGGTGAGTGACAGTATGTAATCAATGCCACAAATTAGAGCCTAGCTCCTTTCCAGATTTCAGATGTGAAGCCCACTTTCAACCAGAACCACCACCAATCACACGTGTACTCGAGAAAGACGTGCAGATAAACATGTACAGTTACATAACAGCACAGGAACACCCAACTAAAACAGGCTGCCAGGCATAAACTCCACACCTGAAGCCCAGCGGCCTTCTCCCTGGAGTTTTAATTATGAGAGGGCCTGACCCACAGGCATCAGAGTTGAATTTTTCCTCGAAGCTGAGGCTGCTCTTCCTGTGGCTGACACATGCTGGGCCTATACAAGCCAGATATCACATGCTAAAGAGCTCTGGGCATTTGAAAGTGACACAAATGGCCAAGAATGACTCCTGACCCTCCCCTAACCAGGCTGCTACAAGGTACAATTCCATTACTGCTGTCTGGGTTCAAACACCTTGCACTCTACTCAGCAAAAGGGATAAAAGGATTTAAGAAACGTAGGTTTTCTTGCTCACAGGAAAGAACAGAAACATGATCAACAGCAAGTGCTTGGGGCTGCTTTGGCAGGGAGAGGTGGAGGGAGCCTGTCAGGCCCACCTGGCTGCCCCCATCTGGGCTGGAGAGGGCTGTGCTGCACTCACAGCGTGCCTGTCCAACAGAACGCAGAGCCGAAGTCTTATCTAGCCAAGGCCCTGCCCCACCTGGGGTTGGAGGGCCCACAATCTTCACATGGAAGGCGAATCTGGTCAAGCCACAAGTCCCCTCATTCAAAGAAGCCCAAGAGTCATTCAACAGAGTGGAGGATGTTGGGCAAAACCTGTCCATGTCAATTACAAGTAAACTGAACATTTACCCAGAATACACACCAGCAGAGAGTAGAGATAATTGGAGTGCTTTTCCCTGCACTCTGCTTTTAGAAAAGACAACTGACAAGTAAACAAGGTAATTTGAGGAATTTATGTTAAAATGCCCTCTCTCTCTCTCTCTCTCTCTCTCTCTCACACACACACACACACACACACACACACAGTGCCAACTTTCTGGGTGTACCAGATTCAGAGGATAAGGCTCTTTCATAAACATCTCAGTTTCTGAAACCCTAAGTTCACAAACTTAAATTTATAGAAAGCGATGCCAGAGACCATTCAGTGGCTGCTTTCGAAACTCAATGAATCCTAAGACCTGCTAGGGCTCTGGTTAAAACCCAAGCCCCCACCCCTCCCCGATATTCTGATGTAGGAGACAGTGGGTCCTGTACACCTGTAACTTAGAAGTATCCCTGGACAGCTCCAGGGATCACCTTCTGGTGAAATGCCCTCAGTCTACTGCTGAGAAAAGGAGGCACAGAGGGCTTCAAGGGCTTGTCCAAGGCCATAGGGCTGGGGGCAGAGCTGGCACTATAATTTCCAACCTGCTGCTTTTTTCTTTGGCTCTGGTCATTCTCAAACTTTCCCTCAGTCCTACATACTCAGGGAATGTGCCAATCTACCACTCATTACAGCAGTTTGCCAGTGCAGGTCACCACAAGGGCAGGGAAATCTCTGGAGCTCAGGAGATGCCAAGGGTATCACATGAGTTCACTCACAATTCAGACATAGGTGTCAAATTGAGTGCATGAAGAGAGTCAGGACTCAGGAGGATCCTGAAGTGCTTTTTAAACTCAAGAGACTTCCCTTAATACAGTTTTTTTTTTTTTTAAATATTTATTTATTTGCTTTAGTTGTACACAATGCGTTTATTTGTACGTGGTGCTGAGGATCGAACCCGGGCCGCGCACGTGCTAGGCGAGCGCTCTACCGCTAAGCCACAATCCCAGCCCCCTTAATACAGTTTTATACTAAATATACTTGCTTGCTGGAAACTTGGCAAACTCCTTAGTATTACCCCACATAGTTTAAAGAGGCAGGAATTTACTATATAAAAAAAATCTAGGGGGCTGGGATTGTGGCTCAGCGGTGGAGCGCTCGCCTAGCGTGTGGGCGACCCGGGTTCAATCCTCAGCACCACGTACAAATAAAACACATTGAATAAAATGCAGTGTGTACAACTAAAGCAAATAAAGAAAAATATTAAAAAAAAAAAAAAAAAAAAAGAAAATCTAGGTTCTGAGTAATAAAGGTTGAAGCGGGTAATAAACTAGCAGGAACAAAATACAAAGGCAGAAGCATCACTGGTTTCCAATCAGGAGACTGAGGGTGGCTGCCCGTGGCACACTTTCTCCTTCTGTGTGAGGTCTCTGAACTCCAGGGAAGGGGACCTACCTGTGCCGTAAGGATCAGCTCGTTGATGATGTGAGCAGCATGCTGACACCGATCTGGAGGGCCCATGACCTGGGCAGCTCTTTCGGGACTAATTCCATCATCTGTGGAACCAGGTGAAGCAGGATCAGTAAAAGCACAAAGTCAGAAGGAAACAAAGGCCAATCCAAGTCACAATCAATATTCTTTTTTTCTTTTTGGACTAGGATTGAACCCAGAGGTGCTACATTACACCAAGCTACATCTCCAGTCCTTTTCGTTTTTTATTCTGAGACAAGAGTCTTACTAAGTTGCTTAGGACCTTGCTAAGTGGCCTAGAACTTGTGATCCTCCTGCCTCAGCCTCCAAGTCTCTGGACTACAGGCATGTACCACCATGTCCTGCCACAATCAAAGGACAACGTGCTAAAAGGGCAACCAGACTGTCACCAGCTCCAGGGATTTCTTTGGAATGGTTTGGTTGATAGGAAAATATGTATGATTAGATCTTTTTACATGTTTCAGGTCAATATTCAATTCTTATGTGAATACAGCTATTTTTTAAAAGATGTCATTAGAGAAACAAAACAAACCTGGCAAGGTGGATAAGGCAAGGGAAGCAATGAAGTTAGGGCAGTGATTCCCCCAAGTCAGCTTACCGGGATGTTTTCCTCTCTTCAAAGAAATGAGGAAAATATAGACAACGTAAAATTTTTTGCTCACAAAGGTAAAGTTTTAAAATTGAAAGAATTATCCTGTTAATCATTTTTTGGGGATTTTTTTTTTTTTTTTTTTTTGTACCATGGATTGAACTCAGGGGCACCCGACTACTGAGCCACATCCCCAGCCCTATTCTGTATTTTATTTAGGGACAGGGTCTCACTGAGTTGCTCAGCGCCTCGCCGTTGCTGGCTTTGAACTCGTGATCCTCCTACCTCAGCCTCCGGAGCCGCTGGGATTACAGGCACGCTACCGCACCCAGCCAGATGGTCTATTTTTAAAAAGGTCTCGCTCAGCAAAATGACCAGCTGGAAATGCCATGCTGATCTCCTCACATCCTAACAGTACAAAAAAACAAAACAAACAAAAAAAGGGCCTGGAAACCTTTGTCCTAATCACCGTGGCACAAGAGGAGATGAGGGCTAGGAGAGGAAACTTGGATGGCTGATTTTGGTAAAATAATACTGTGAGGAAAAGAAAGAGAACCTACTCATGTGGCTAGTAACAAAGCCCTGTTTCCTGAGATTTTTTTTTAAATTTATTTATTAGTTCTAATCATGACAGTAGAAAGCTCTTTGACTCACTGTACACAAATGGAGTGGAATTCTTCACTTCTCTGGTTGTGCAGAGATGTTTATTTTAACACTAAGGATTTTTGAGAATCATCAAAACCAACCTGGTTTAAACTGAATCCTCACACCAGCATCATTCTGGATCTTTTTGATCATTTCCCCATTTCTTCCTATTACAATCCCAACAGCAAACCTAGGGACAGATACCTAGTCACAGAGAAACAAACATCATCAGAGCTTTTTAAAATCTGGCTTTCCTTGGTATTGGGGACTGGACCAGGGAGCTCTACCACTCAGCTACAGCCCCAGCCCTTTTCATTTTTTATATTGAGGCCGAGTCTCACTAAACTGTTCAGGCTAGCCTCAAACTTGTAATCCTCTGGCCTCAGCCTCCCCAGTAGCTGGGATTGTAAGCATACACCACCATGTCTAGCCAAATCTGGCATTTTTTTTAAAGGACAAAAAGAATTTATTTTTAAATAAATGACTTGGTTTTTATTATAGTGCAATTCTGGAAATGATATGACAAAGCCATTTTTTCTTTGGAATAATATTGTGGTTTAACAACTATGTTCTTAACAAATAGACAAATCTAAGATTTGATCAAAATAGTTATAAATGAAGTGAAGTAAAAAAAAAGTTCTTAAAGATTATAGATAATCAATTTATCTTCCACATTCTATGCAATATAAACATACTATACACATGGAATATATCAGTGGTCCTTTTAATTTTATTTTTTTTGTCACAAAATATACATAATATTTATCATTCGGTCATTTGTACATTCTGATCCTGGCTCTCTGCACTAACTGTCTTGTTTGCAAGGTCCATCCCCCACCCACCCCTCTTTTTTTGAACTGGGGATTGAACCCAGGGTTTCTTTATCACTGAGGTACACCACTAGACCATTTTATTTTATTTTATTTCATTTTTTTTCCAAATTTATTTTTTATTCTAAATTGTTAGAAATGATAGACCATTTTATTTTTTGAGAGACGGTTTCACTAAGACGGCCTTCAACTTGCACTCTTCCTGCCTCAGCTTCCTGAGTAATTGGGATTATAGGCGTGTGCTACCGTGCCCTGCAAGGTCCATCCATATGTCAAAATCTCATTTAAAAAAAAAAAAATCTTCATTTTTATTTATTTATTTTTATGTGGTACCGAGGATTGAACCCAGGGCCTCATTTGTATAAGGCAAGAGCACCACCACTGAGCTACAACCCCAACCCCTCAAACTTTCATTTCTAAGAACAGTTTTTTAAAAAAATACTTATTTGCTTTTAGTTGTACACAATGCGTTTATTTTTACGGGCCGCGCACGTGCTAGGCGAGCGCTCTACTGCTGAGCCACAACCCCAGTCCCCCTAAGGACAGTTTTTGGTCCCACTTCGCATTATCAATAAAACAGGCTTCCAGGTTAGATATAATCACAACACAGACAACAGGAAAAAACCTGACTTTGGTCTTTACCTGGGCAGCAGGTTAACCTTTAAAGCCAAACCTCAAAGTTAAGGGAATGACCGCCACTTCCTACAGCGCACAGCTGGATGCCCCATCTTGCCCCCCTGTGCTCAAATCCGGGGGCAGGGGGTGCACTCTCAAGGTTTGGAAGATGCGATAAAAGCTACCTCACCTCAAGGTGAGGGGACTAAGGGAAGTGTGAGCATGCACCTCACCTACTCCCAGGCGCCTACTAACCTGCTGTAACTCAAGCATACCTCTAGACTGCCTCCTCCCACACGGGAGCCGAAGTCACCTCGCACACCTCGGAAGTCAGCTTGGTCTTTTTCTCGGATGATCTCTAGTACCATTTCTCTAGCTTGCTGCAGAAACACAAATGAAAGGCATCATGGGATAAAAAAAATTCTAAAAAAAAAAAAAAAAAAAAGGGGGGGGGGGCTGGGGTTGTGGCTCAGCTGCAGAGCGCTCGCCTGGCATGTGCGCGGCCCCAGGTTCGATCCTCAGCGCCACGTAAACATAAATCCATTGCATTGTGTACAACTAAAGTAAATTAAAAAAAAAAAAAAAGATGGGGTCGGGTGAAATTTCAAGATCGACACACAAACTTGGGCTTCAAGATTCAGAAGGCCAGGTGCAGAGGCTCACGCCTGTAATCCCAGCAGCTCGGGAGGCTGAGACTAGAGGATCGCGAGTTCAAAGCTAGCCCCCACAATGGCAAGGCACTAAGCAACTCAGTGAGACCCTAAATAAAATACAAAATAGGGCTGGCTGGGGATGTGGCTCAACGGTTGAGTGCCTCTGAGTTCAATCCCCAGTACAAGAAAAAAAAAAAAAAAAAAAAAAAAAAAGATTCAGAAGGTGCTTGGCTGTGGGAGCACTCACTTACTACTTATGGGACATGATAAGTGAACAGGTATCAAATGATCACGACAGGTCCACAAAGACAAGGCCCAGTCCCGCCCCCTTATTGATACTGGGGATTGAACCCAGGGTTGCTTAACCACTGAACCACATCCCTAGCTCTCCCTTTAAAAAAAAAAAAAAAAAAAAAAATATATATATATATATATATATATATATATATATATATTTTTTTTAGTTGTTGACAAAACTTTATTTTTATTTATTTATATGCGGTGCTAAGAATGGAACCCAGTGTCTCACATACTCACATATGCTAAGCAAGTGCTCCACCACTGAGCTACAACCCCAGCCCCCTCAAGCCCCCTTTTTTAAGTAACAGGGTCTCGCTGAGTTGCTTAGGGCCTCTCTAAGTTGCTGAGACTGGCTTTGAACTCATGATCCTCCTGCCTTAGCCTCCAGAGCTGCTGGAATTACCAGTGAGCACTACTGCACCCAGCCCCCAGCCCCTCTTTAAAGCCACAGCTGGGTGAGTACATCTGGGTGAGGCCAGAAATCACTTCCTGTGGCACCCAGGTGTTTCTCTCTGCCATTCCTTTCCAGGGGGCAGGACCGGCTGAGAGCTCCACTGAGGGCAGCTCTGAAACAGACGAGTCCTGTGGACTTCCCTTGCTGAGGCATCCAGCAGGCAGTAAGAATGGGCAGGCCCAGGGAGGCAGAAGCAGCCCTGGCATGTGGAATTCTTATTTCTTAGCTGAAGTGTTCCAATTACTGAATTGCTGGCAAGACTGCCTCCTGGATCTGACTACATTCAAGGCAGATTCCACCATCCTCTCCCCAAACAATGCACTTAGGACGTCCATCCTTCCCTGACTGCCCGCCCGCAGGAAGCTACACTAAGGACCAGCTGCACCTAGTGAGCAAGGGAATGTGGGCCAAGACTGACTCCTGATAGTTTTCTTAGACTTGGTTATTCTTTTTTTGTTTCCAATATTTTTTATTTGTCAATGGACCATGATTTTATTTACTTATTTATTTAATGTGGTGCTGAGAATCAAACCCAGTGCCTCACACAAGCTAGGCAAGTGTGCTACCACTGAGCCACAACCCCAACCCCGGGCTTGGTTACTCTTAGGAGGCACATGCTGAAGGATTTAGGGGTGGAGAGTCATAACATCTGCCTCTTACAAATGCTGAAGGAAAAACAAACAAACAAACAAACAAACAAACAACAACAAAAAAAAAACCCCAAACCAAGGCTCACATAATTTATACAATCCTGCTAGGTTGGAGGCACAGCTGTTCACTGCATGAGCTTTTCTACTTTTCTGTGTTTGAAGTTTTCCTAATACAAACTTGGGGAGAGACAACAATTTAACCTGAATACAGCGGACCAAATTAAAAAAAAAAAAGGTGGACTATACATAGTTTTACAATTAAAAAATACAGAAACCCTTAAGTTAGAATTATTTTCCAGCAAATTGATGGAGCAGCAACAAAATACCCTTGCAGGGCCCTTTCCCTGCAAAAGACACCATCGAAGGCTGTGCGGGCAAAGGGAAGGTGGCAGGGGGTGGGTGAGGCTGGTGGGGGTGAGGCCTATATGCCAGCCTATAGTGTCCCCCATGACTGGACTGGACAAGCAATCTAAATTCTAAGAGCCCCATTTATATCTAAAGAAGGCTGGAAGCTCTTGGAGGAGGAAAGTCCTGGGCTGCACCACTGACCAGCGGCCAAGGAGAGAACCATGTCACCCTGGCCTTCTACCCCATTCTCACACCACTAGGCCAACTTAGGGAGAGGGTCAGGGAGAAACACCTCACAAGGGACTGGTGACCTTCACGGGGTCAAAATCCCACACTGCTGAAGAGGTGCAGTGGTGGCCGGCCACCTGGCTCCAAGGTCCTCACCCTGGAGCTGCTCACCTACAGCCATGGCAGGAGGAACACTCCTATTTGACGACGGACACCCACGGCCCACAGCCCACCCATATTTCTAGGTCAGCCAGGGTGGAGGGTGGAGCCCCCAGGGGACTGAGGACTTCAGCAAGCAGAGCTGTGTTCCAGGAGCTCAGTGACAGGGCATCCTCGTGAGGGCACACGTGCTCACGTGGCTCAAGCACTTGTGCTCGTCTTCATCCCCAGCTGAGGGGCCACACGGACTGAGAGAGGGGACAAGCAAACAAAGGCCAAAGAAAGCCCACAAGTGAGCTGACCCAAAGCCAGCAAGGCTAAAACTGCACCCGCCAGTGCCAGTTGGTGCTTCCGCACAGAGGAGCACCCAGGGAAAAGGGCAGTATGTGCTGTCCCAGCCTCGCACTGCCACTCAGCGCCTGAAAAATGGCCAGTAGAAATGGTTTTACATGAAGCCAGAGGCTCCGGCTCTGGGCAACACTGACAACCCTGGACTCATTGGCAAGCTTGCTCAGGAAAACCCTTCGCCCCATATAAAGGGAGGCACTGCTGCTTTATAGTTACCTGAGCAGATAAAAGCTCTAGGCTACCACCAAGTGACAGCCCCCTCCCGCGCCTCCCCACCCCCCAATCATGGTCCCTTTCCTACCTGTACTTTAAACGGGTCTCCAGTGATACGAAGGGGCTTGTCTGCTCCCGTGGGCAGCGGGCCATCCTGGATCATGACCATTTTCACACCTGTCCGCTCCTGTGGTGGAACACACACCAGCACAGCCCTCACTGTCTTGGAAGGATGCAGGCTGCTGCAAGCAGCAGGACTGGGCCAGGTTACACCTACAACGAGCCCACGTCCCACCTTCCATAAGGCACTGCCTTCTAAACTGGCCCACAGAGCTATTTTCTGAGAATGTGGACCAATGGGCCATGCTAGACAACACCATGCGCACCACAGCAAACTCCTCCTTGCCAACACCATCTTCTTTCCTCTCTCCACTCTCACATCCTACACTAGGATTGCCTTCTGCAACCCAAGGCCTGGGTCACGGGAGCACACGGGCAAGCCACATCTAACCCTAACCCTAACCCGCCACAGCAATAAAAGTTCATTCATAACTGACATGGGAGTATTGGCAACTGAGCTTAAGCAAGTATACTTCCAGTCCTTCTCTCAGTGAGTGTGGCTACTATAAAGTTTAGCTGTGAAAATATGCACGTGATTGAAATTGCAGCCCCCATCTTCGTAGGGATGTTGGGTTGTGGAATGCGTTTGGCCCCAGGTATCGAACACGAGGGGCCTGGACCAACAGCAGCCCTGGTTCAGGGCACCCACTTGCTAACAGAGTCCCGGGTAAGAACAGAAGAGTGGGTGCTCTTCAGCTTCAGAGCAAGGCCAGCACTTGCCCTCCTGACAGACAAGGGCCTGGAGCCATCAGGAGCAAACACACCGTAGAGCACAGAACTGACAAGGGGCGTGCCAGAGCAGGCCTGGCTCCAGACGCTGCACTTTCATCGAGAGGCTGTCATTTCATGGCAGAAGTGACGCTGACAGAGCCTGACTATAGCCCCGGCTGCTCAAAGTTCCCGGGTCTTTGCCAGGCTCTCTGCCCCAATACCTGGCATCAGGCCTGATTGCAGCACGTTTAGCATGTGCCTGCTGAATGTAGGCAGGGAGTCCTTGGCACCATGGAGTTCACAGCCAGCCCTGCCAGGGAAGTGGGTCATGACCGCACAGCCCAGGGAGGGAAGACAGCGCTCAGGAGGGCAGGGCAGCGGCTGGGCCTGGCGCCCTTCAAGGCTCACGCACCTGCAACTGCTTGATTGTTTCCCCTCCTTTGCCGATGACCAGGCCCACTTTAGATGCAGGAATAAGGATCTCCTGGATTGTGCTGTTGCCGTCTATGTCGTTATGAAAGCCAGGCCCATTGCGACAGCGGTCCACAATCTGTCCCAGCAGTCGTTTGGCTTGTCTTTGGAAGGGAGAAGAACCACAAGAGAACCAGCATTAAAGGAATGCTCGAGGTGTGCAGGAAGGGAGACAGCACTGGGCAAAGTGCCAGGAGCCAAGGCAGCCCTGCATCCAGTTCCAGCTCCTGCCCCACACCCTGGAGGGCTCTGCCATCGCTGCGCCACCAGGCTGGAATTCAAAAGCAACACACACCACGATACTACTGTTCTGACAGGGAGCTGTGACGAGCGGGCTACTGCCAGCCACAGCCCCTGCGTGTCTGCCTCTGCACCTGCTAGAGTCTCCACAGACAGCTTCTGCCTTCCACTGACTGTAAGCTGCTCTGGTGGCAGGGACCACCTCTTAATACTCTGCACATCTCCCTGTTCCCCAATCTACCATAACCCTTTCACAGAGTAGGCACTCAGTACACATTTGTTAAGTCAGGGCAGGAGAGAGAACAATGAGAAAGATGGGAAGAAAGAAAGCAAGGGTTAGTATTCATAGTTTATACTTCCAGACTTCAAATTTTTTCTCCTTGGCCAACAAAACTGCTCTACGACTTTCAATCTAAGACTGTGGATCACCAGTCTGGTTTTAAGAGGTACGGGGGGAGGCAGCGTCCCACTACAGCTCTGCACTCAGAGGCTCCTGCACTGCAGCCCAGTTGGGACCCTGTGCTCCCCGTGCCATGCTCCTTCTGTTGGTTGATTCATCATGGGGAGGGAACTGCAATGTGGCCACAGTACAATCTAGCCTACCAGTGTCACCTGTCAGGCCAATTTCTTTCCTTTTCTGCACCAGAATCTTCCCTTGCTGCATTTATAGAATCCATTCTTTTCTTTCTTTCTTTTTTTTCTGGTGTGTGTTGGGGAGGGTACCAGGGATTGAACTCAAGGGCACTTGACCAATAAGCCACATCCCCAGCCCTATTTTCTATATTATTTAGAGACAGGGTCTCACTGGGTTGCTTGGTGCCTCGCTGTTGCTGAGGCTGGCTTTGAACTCACGGTCCTCCTGCCTCAGGGATTACAGGTGTGTGCCACCGCACCCGCCAGAATCCAATCTTTAAAATTCCAAACACCATCTATTTTTTGGTTCCTTAGACAGAAGAGTAAGCCACCAAATAGGTTGGAGAAGGCAAGACTACTTCCTCCCCAAGCTGAAATCCCACTACCTCAACTCCTTGGGCAGACACAAAGCAGGAATGGTTAGAGAGTTGGAAGGAAGGAGAGAGAGGTAGGAAATGGGTGTTGCTTTTTATAGTCTTGAGATTCTGTGTACAGAATCAGCTTGGCGTATCTTATCAGTTACAGCAGCTTTTTAATATTTTGCTAGTGCACTGGATTAACCTGTGCTGAAGGAAAATGCCTTGACTCCAGCTAAACCATCCAACTTGCCCTAGAGTGCACACCTGCCAGGGACATTTATTCTGGTTCACCACTTGCAATGTCACAGAGAAAAAGAGAATTTAAACTCATCTAGACTCCCTAAGAAATGGAAACAATAAAACAATTCTACCTATTGAGCCAGACATAATCTCACCGCCCTGTGCCCATATGCAATGCTACTCAGTAGATTGAAAAAGGAAAGTGAGATGACTAGAGTCAGCATATCCCCTTTCCCTAGGAGGGTCCTGGGTTTATGAGGCCTGCGTCTATCTCGTACGAGGCTCTGAGCATATGTGAACCAGGACAGGAAAGCAATGCCAGTCCTAGGACTGCTGCAAGGGCCCCAACAGTCAAGACACCCTCTGGCTGGTTTATACAGCCCTCTGAGTAGAGCAAAAAGCCACAAAGAATGAAGAATTGGTTCGCAAATATTAGAGGGTGAGGGGTCAGACCAGGCAAAAGACCTGGTACCAAGACTCTACACAGCTCACAACCTGATAGGCTCTATCCTCCAGGCCTGCCCAGGTAAAGGAGATGTTAACTCTTGAGAAGAAGAAGTTGATTAGCCCGTTTAGGTGGGGTACGTGTCTGCTCCTAGACCCTGGCTTATGAAGGAGATGTTATGATGTCCGTGAGGCTCCCTGCAGGGTTGGGGAAGAGGCCGTACCTTGTGTATTTGGTAACAGAAAAGTTCCCTTGGTTGGAAACCTCCCAGATCTTTGTCTTGTTGGAGCATGTGCTGTGTGTCCAGACTGTAGCCCAGACCGATAGTGTTCCGGGACCATTTTGCCCTTCCATTTCTCCCCATTTGGGGAAGGAGGAAGAAGAGTGAAAGGAAAAATAAATAAAATAAACTTACTCAATACTTTCTGGGGTTCCGGTAAGTACACAGGGCCTCTCTGGAATCCCAGAACTCTCTATAAGAAGAACCAAGAAGATGAGGTGTGTTGGTGGGCATCAGCGACCGTGTGCCTTTGCCTCTGTGTGCAGACTGTCTCTCTGGTGCTGGGTCCTACACCAGCTCCACAGAAGCCCAGTCTCCCCAAAAGGACAGTCTCCTCTGCTTGGGGATGGAACATAAAGCGGGCAGCTCCACCCTAGGTTCTCAAAGTGGAAACAAGTCCCACAGGGAAGTGGCAGGACACAGAGGTGTATGGACTGGAATTAGCCACCAGCCTCAGCTTCACTCTGACCCGCCCACAAGCTAATCATCTCTCCAGTCACTTTAGCATGCCATTCCTCAGTTTCTCCACTTGCAGAGCAGTTTTAACGGTCACGTGATCGCAAACAGCTCTGAGACACACTGGTAAGGAACTTACGATAAGCACACATGATTACTACCAGTTATCACATGAATATCCCAAGAGATCAGTAACAACTACGTGGAACTGGTCCTGGGCCATTTGACAAGAGAGGAAAAATCTTACTTTCCAGCTGCACATGTGATGCTTCAGTTTGTTCCTAAAAAAAGTACTTCTTAAAACCCTTCCTCAAAAACTTGAAAGAGAAATAGCCACCAGCAATTAATGCTTTCAAGACACTGTAAAGACACCTCTTTAACATTAGGACGTTTCTCTAGTTGAATGTCCTCCAGAACCCTTTCTCCCCAAAGAGGTCAAACTCATGAGATAATAAAATAAAAACTGTTCTTCACTCCATGTCTCTCCATATTGCATGGTCAAAATGGACCCTGCCAGGAAAGGTCCTGAAACTGTGTGACACAGGCTAATTCAACCAGAACCAACAGGTGTCCTCTTCCCACAATGGGAAGGATGGCTCACCAGGGGAGCCAGGATGCAGTCCCCACTGTGTCTGGCATAAAATTCTGGTGCAGAAAACATAGGTCTCAAGCTGGCAGGTGTTGGGAAGGAGCCATGCCTGGCCACAGAGCTGTGGAGGGTCCACCCCAGAGGCCAGACCGAAGCCCTGTCTCGGAACTGGCTTTTGCTTTGGTGCTTATGTGGGAGTCCAACTCCAGAGCTGCAAGGAGACAGCAATCACATATACTTACCACAGCCCCCAACTTCTAAGCAACAAGCAAAGGTACCAGCTCTGGAAAATTGTGCAGAATACTTATTTCTATCAAACTGAGATCTGTGAAAAAGAAGCCCTTACCTGAAGCAATCTGAATTTTGCAACCAGATTCTGCTTGAATCCGTGAAATCTGCTCACCTCCTCTGCCAATAACTGAAACAAATTGAACAGAATCAGAAGGTACCTCTCATGCTGTATTTAACCATGCACAAATGATAGAATCAACTCAATAGTTATGCTTGGCTCACAGCTCACTACAAATCAAGTTGGCCCCTGAGAGCCCATCTCAACTCTCTGGGCACTACACCAAATGAGACTGCATGCTAAACACAGCAGAAAGATACAGGGTACTGAAGCTGAAGAAGGGGCAAGGTTGTCTATGACCCTAAGCCCTGGTCTCTCCCTTGGCCTGAAGAGAGACCTGCAGTACTTTAAGGATGTGGGGAACACACCTGGGAAAGATTCTACGACAGGTGATATGCAAAGCAAAAAAAAAAAAAAAAAAAAGATAGGAATTAGGGAAAAAGTGGATAATGTGGATACTTACTAAATCCAACCATTTTATCAGGCACTTTGAATTCTTCTGTTATTACTGCCCTAAAAACAAAGAATATTTTGGAAAAAATATAGAGTACAGAATTCTGCAGCCATTCTAGACTCCCCAGATTCCCAAACTGGCAATTTGCAAGGGTTAAAATAAACTGTGCCTATTTAGCCGACAAATCACCAGCATCTACAGAGAGTCATCAATGAACCTTTGGTCAATGGCTATTTTAAAACCTATGCCTTCATCTCCTTGTGTCAGAGAAAGAAACTTCTGGGCTATGAGGCTCCTCTCGTACCTGCCTTTTCTAAATACAGTTGCTTAACTCAGACCTCATCAGGTCCTCCCTCAACCTGCGGCATCAATCCCAGGATCTTTCCTTACAGGTCCTCTGGGGCCTGGGGAGATGTGTAGACTTCTATTACAGTGTTCTCTCTCTCTAGACCAGCGGTATTCAACTTCGACATTCCTGATTTCCCCACCTTTTTATGGTTTTCTGGCTTCTCTCCAATTTATCTTTTTAAGGTGAAACACCCCAAACGGAACCTATATCCAGCAGAGGCCTAATCAGTGTTGACCAGGACAGAATGATCACCTCACTTACTCTGCAAGGTACTTCTGTTAAATGCTATCTCATCCATTACGTCCAACCCCTCTCCCCTCAAAACAAAAATAAAACACACGCGCGTGTGCACACACACAGACCCTCCTGCACTGCCTCTTTCAAACAACCCTTTGAGTATGCCATACAGGAATTGTGGACAATATCCAATTTGCCCAACACCCCAGAAAGCAATTAAATCTAAACATGTACTTTGGGAAAAAGCTAAATCCAAGTAGTTAAAAAAAAAGAAAAAAGAGTAAGCATCTCTAAACATCTTTCACAGCTGGATTTGTCCCCACCATGGAAAGGGCTGAAGGAAGTGTGGGTTTTAGGCAAGTGCAGTGCTTAGGAGAAATGCAAGAGCACTCAGAGCCCTTGCTGCTGCGTCCTGGGGAGGCAGCAACACCTACTCCGGGAGCTTCTCTCCTTAGGCTTGGTTGCAAGGACCAGCTCAGCTCAGTCTCCTCCCTAGGGACGTGTGTTCACCCCAAATCAGGCAGTTCTTGGCTTCCTAATCAGCAGTGCCATGGAAGCTGACGCCAAAAACACTCCTTGGCCTAACATCCTACAGCAGACGCTAGGTCCCTGTCAGGAGGCACGTCCTGATTGTTCCAGGGATGACAGCGCTCCTGTGCGTGTGACTAAGAGGCTGCTGCTCTCATGGCGTGGAGCACAAGCTGTCTACTCTCAGAAAACATAACGTGGGAACTGACTAGAGAGCTGCAACATGCAACAGGAGATGTCACGGAGCTCGAGCAGCCCCTTGGCCCTTAGGAACATCAGCAGACTCTTTCTGGGGAAGAAATGTACCAAGTCAAGCTGCTTTGGGCTTCCTGGAAGAAAAGGTTCTTTTCTAAATGTGAGGCTGAACTCTTGACTACTATGCCTGGCATAGACACTTTAGGAAGAAACAGCCTAATTATGGCTTAGGACAGCCAGTGTTTCACACCACAATGCCTCATTTAAATTATCTTAACTCATTAACAAAGCAAACAAGGAATCAGCAAGAAAACCCAGGATAAACATCTGGATTAATTAATACCTGATGATTTCTAGAAACTCCCCAAAATTCATGCAGACCACAGAGGGTAAAACATCCACACATGTGAAGGTCAAGGGATCTAGGTGACAGTAAGATTCCTCACTAAAGAGAAAGAATGGCTGAGTTTCCCGTGTCCTTCTTCTCTCTCTCTCTTTTCTTTAAATATTTATTTATTTGCTTTAGTAGTACACAATGCGTTTATTTTTACGTGGTGCTGAGGATCGAACCCGGGCCGTGCACGTGCTAGGTGAGCGCTCTACCGCTGAGCCACAATCCCAGCCCCTCCTTCTTCTCTTTTTAAGAATAACAGTATAGGGCTGGGGTTGTGGCTCAGCGGTAGAGCGCTCGCCTAGCACGTGTGCGGCCCAGGTTCAATCCTCAGCACCACATACAAATAAACCCATTGTGTACAACTAAAGCAAATAAATAAATATTAAAAAAAAAAAAAAAAAAAAAGAATAACAGTATAGCCACAATATTCCAGAAGGAAGGCTGAGGGGAAACAGGCAGAGGACTCACCGGCCAGCTGGCCGAGGTTCTCTGGCAAGTCCCTGTCCTCATGGTGGGGATGGATCTCTGGTTTCCACCCTCCCCAGCCTTGCACTCCCTGAGTACCAACAGCACCCCCAGTGGGCCAAGACCCCGTACTCTCCTCCGAAGAAGCTGAGAATCCATAAAACACTGGGAAAGCCATAAAACCAGGTGGGACAACATCACATTCTTTTCTCTTAAATCAAACACGCTGGAAGAAAAGAGCAGCTCCAACATGCTGGAAGTCATTTTAAGTTTATGTACAAAATGCCTGCTTTTTAATATCTTGTATCAGATCATCCCTTGGGCTTACACTGTCTCGGAAAGGGCTGGCAAAAACCTTGAGTTTTAAAGAAATCTAGCCCATGGTTTCTCTCACACTCCCAACCTCTGACTTTCTAACACTCTAGTACAGATGGTGGATCAATAAACAATTAGAAATGATCAATAAATAATAAAACATAACCCACTGCTTACCTTTGATGTACCAAGGCCCCTAACTGGTTACCTACTGTGGCAAAGAGAAAGAGAAAAGAAAAATCAAAGCATTAGCACGGATAAACTAACTTCATCCTTGTACGAGTTCTTACCATTTCGGGGGGGGGGGGGGAGGAAGGCAGAAAGAAAGCAAACAGTAATTTAGGCTCAGTGGCTGAAATGAATGCGTTATATGATATGAAACAGGAGGGGACGTCTTGATCAACAGTCTCTAACCCAGTGTCCAGCTGAACGCAGGATAAGAAATTGATCTGTGTGTCCACACGCTGAGAGGCCTGGGAGAAAATCCTGCTCCCTAAATCCCTCTAGTTTCCTACCTCCCTCCTGCTCTGGATCCAAACTCAATGTAAAGACAGAGCGGCTCCTTCTCTCTCTTTAAAAACAAATGAGAAGATTTACCCTCCTGGAAGCATTGTTAAGGACTGCTCCAGGCAGCTGCAGTCACTAAGAACAGGCACATATGTTCCCTGCAGCCACAGGGAGGGGACAACCCCCAGACCCCCACCCTCCCAAGAGGGCACAAGCAGCTCCAAGGGGATCAGGCCTCTTCCCTCCCAGGCCTCTTCCCTGGCTCACCATGGCCCTCCAACCGCATGCAGTGGACACCAAGAACACACAGCCGCCTCTTAAGCCCATTTCACAGAGACAACAGTGCCAAACAGCCTCTTATTATTAAAACCGACTCTGTAATCACATTCCCACAAAACCACTTTAGCTACGCTTTGTGTTCCAGTTTCTCCTCTTTCAGCTATTGATGAGTGTCTCCTTCACCAACCATCAGCAAAAAAACGATTCTGTGGCATTTCTCTCCTGGAAAATGCAGCTTAGAAAACATACCCAGCAGACCATGAAAAAGTCTAAGATCCAAACATATTACAAAGAACTGAATGTATCTTCCAAGATGCTAAGAAGAGCATTCAAAAATGTCTTTGGGGAAAGTCATTACAAGGACAGATAAGAGATAAGTGGGAAAGGATCAATGACATCAACTTTAGGACAAAGAGCAAAAAGGTCTAACGTGTATACAGAACTCCAACTGCTCTTCTTCCTGTTCAAATGTGACCCTGTCATTCTCTGTCTGGATAGTAGCTGGTCATAAAGAGACAAAAGGAAAAGAAACCAGATGATGACATTTTGGAAGAAGAAAAAGCAGAGAGAAACTGCGTTCCAAAAGGTAAAGATAGCTGATGAGTTTGCTGAAGCTATTGATCCAGAAATACCATATTTCTTCTGATCAATAGCAAGATAATGGTCGGCAGCCAAAACATCGACACTATATACCGTTAATCTGCTTATCTCAGGGATAAGAGAAATGTTTTTTTAATTGACTTAGATTTTCTTCTCACACACCCAGTTCTAATACCACAAATGCTCTGGCTTTGGATTAGCAGTGCTCATGAGTCCCATTTCACATGCACAATCCCCAGCTTGGAAAGACTCAATCCCCGACTGCTTTTGGTGGGGAGAGTGTACTGTCCACCACCAAAGACAGCGGGAAGAAAAGGAATGCACTGAAGGAGGTCCAGGCAGAGGGCTTCGGGTCTGCTCAGCTGCTTCTTTTTGAGTCAAGTTCAGCTTCTCCAATTATCACCAGAATCTCTCTTCTAGTGGGTAAATAATCCACTGAAGAAGAACTAAATGTCTTGAAATAGGGACATGGAAGAGAGGTACCTATTGCCTAAATATGCAACGAGGCCAGAGGGCGGGGCCTGGTCCACTAGGCTGCTGGGTGAGAGACATCAAAAGGATGATGCTCAGCCGGGGCGTGGTGGCGCACGCCTGTAATCCCAGCACTTGGGAGGCTGAGGCAGGAGGATCGCGAATTCAAAGCCAGCCTCAGCAATGGCGAGGCACTTAGCAACTTAGTGAGACCCTGTCTCTAATAAAATACAAAAAAGGGCTGGGGATGTGGCCCAGTGGTCGATGGTCAAGTGCCCCTGAGTTCAATCCCCGGTACCAAAAAAAAAAAAAAAAAAAAAAAAAAAAAAAAAGACGATGCTCTCAGGTATGTCTGTCTAGGCGAAAAGCCATGGCAACAGCACAGGGCACCGCAGCCGCGAGGACTTCAGGAGACTAAAGAGAACACTCAGAGGCTTCTGTTAAAGGCCCCTCCAAATTTTGTGCTCACCACAGAAATGGAAATGCCTTTTTGTTGGCAAAGTATGTGTGCCCAGAGCACAGTGGCATCTCTGACAGCCAACTGCTCTGCTGACAAGTGGAGGTGCTCAGGCACTGAACATAAAATTGCACACGCCACCATCCCACAAACGCAGGGACTGCCGAGGCCACACCACCCAAAACAAAAACCAAACGATACCCAGAGTACGCACTCTCTTGAGTTGGCAGAGCTCGAGGACAAACGCTCTCCCTCGCCCAGGAAAGCGCTGTGGCCCAATGCTGAAGCACGTGACCTAAGGCGTGGTTCCCTCAGGCAGCACTCCCATTTGGTGCCCAAAAAGGAAAACCAGCAGTGAGATGAAGGGTCACTGGGCACTCATACAGCAAACTGATATGTCCAGCTCCAGGGACAGGTGACTTCTCCTCAGTCTGCTAGGGAGGCAGATGGGATGTCTATCAAGTTCAATTTAATGGTAACTACAGTCATTTTACTGTAAAGAAGGAAAAATACTGAATAAAATCAGTCCTATTTCCTGTTAATGGTGCATGCTGGTTGACAACGCCTCATCTTGCTTCAAAGTTCCCTTCAGCTCAATTTCAGCACACACGCGCACACGGGGTAGTTCTCATTTACCCTGCACACGACATAATAGGAAGCTGCCTGGGCTACATATGGAAAAATGAACTTCTCGTGGAAAAGAGGCTTCCTACAATATAAGAAATTCTTTCTGAAAAGTAAAACTCTGCCAATTTCAATAATGATCTTTCTTTCTTTCTTTCTTTTTTTAAATGCAGCAAGGTGGCCAGACATATTCTTTCCTATTAGTGAGGAGGGGAAAAAAAAAAAAAGACCAGGCTTCATTCTTTTCCCCTAAAAGAAATGCTAACAAAGTATCACTGGGCAACAAACCCAACTTTATAACAGGCATCAATTTTAATAGATGCTCTCCTCTCCCCCCAAATCCCAAGGAACAGAAGTACCAATTACTCCTCACGACAGCTCAGACAACACGGCTGGCATCACGCGCAGAAGGGCAGGTGAGAGGCGCAGCCAGGAGAGGAATGTCAACAGTTCTTGTGTGACTGACAAAAACACACACCGAACCTCCCTCTTCAGATCTGGAAAACATCCTTAGCTCAGCCCCTTCCTTGGATCTCCATCCCTTCTGACTCTGCCCAGTACTTTTCCCAGGCCCTGGCTAAGGCAGGGACACTCCATTAACTAGGGAGACAGACACAAAGGCTTCCTGTGTCCTGGGCAGCAGCTCTGCCCTGGGCCACCCAACACCGCCTTGCTGAGTTTAGCTGAAAGGGCCAGGGCAAGTGCTCTGTTAGTAATACTGCAAATTATTTTTTATTATTTTTTTTTAGTTGTAGTTAGACACAATACCTTTATGTATTTTTTATTTATTTATTTTTACGTGGTGCTGAGGATCGAACCCAGGACCGCTCACGTGCTGGGCGAGCGCTCTACCACTGAGCCACAACCCCAGCGCCCGAGAATTATCTTTTTTAAAAGTGAAAGTAAAGTTTATCTCAATAACACCACTCTTCCTTGTAGTCTACAAGCCTTTGTGAGTGGAAAAGACCCCTGGGGCCTCATTTGCATGGTCACTCTGTCCTCTAAGAGCCTCCCCAGAGGCCTTCTTTTCAGCATTTCCAGGGATAACAAGGGAAGCCAACCCTCAGTGCCTATGCCCATGTCAACTGTGAACCCGTCCCTACCCTTTATCTGACAGGTTTCCACACTGCCTTTCAGGTGCTGAACGCTGTGCTAGGGTCCTGAGAATAACGTCATGAACAAGGTAAATCTTTGCCCCCAGAAGCTGAGCAATCCGGTAGGGAAAGGAGAAAGCTGCACGATCCAGCCTCCAGGAGTGAGGACGCCTTCCCGCCTGCACCGGCCCCAGGACCAGCAACGGCGTGCCACTGAGAGCAGGGCGCTTCTGTGACAGTACTTTCACAGCACTAGGCCATATTTTCACTTAAGTCAGTGGTCATGAAACCAACAGAGCAGTCACAAGGAGCTATACTAAAAATGAAAGAGAAAACAAAATACCACATATAATAAGATTATGCATTTAATAAACCGTTAATTTCAGTTACATGTTTTAATATGTGCACCAACTAGTTCTGATGGAAAAATGATTAACTCATGTCATTTTAATTTTTTTTTCTTGAAAAAAATTTGTATTTTATTTTTGAGAGAGAATCTTGCTAAGCTGCCTATGCTGGCCTTGAATTTGTGATTCTCCTTTCTCAGTAAACGATATTTTTAAAAGTTTGAGAATACCTCACAAGCATGCCTGTAATCCCAGCTGCTCAGGAGGCTGAGACAGGAGGATCGTGAGTTCAAAGCCAGCCTCAGCAAAAGCAAGGTGGCTAAGCAACTCAATGAGACCCTGTCTCTAAATAAAATGCAAAATAGTGCTGGGGGTGTGGCTCAGTGGTTGAGTGCCCCTGGCTTCAATCACCAGTACCAAAAAACAAACAAACAACAAACAAAAACCCTCATAAAAATTTTCATGGGCTGGGATTGTGACTCAGTGGTAGAGTGCTTGCCTAGCATGAGTGAGGCACTGGGTTCAATTCTCAGCACTGCATATAAATAAACAAAATGAAGTCCATTCACAACTAAAAGAAATATAAAAAAAATTGTGACAATAGTACTGTTAGCTCTATCCTACAAGTGAGGAAACAGAGGCTCAGACACATTAAGCAACCTGCCCCAAATCACACAGCAAACAACTGGCAGAGCTAGGATTTAAACCCCAACCTATCAGAATTTGGATTCACATTTTCAAGCACTAGTGTCTTACACCACATGGGACAGAGATCAAAAGATTCAAGTCTCCCTTCTGTCATATTAGATATTTTTGGCTGTGGTCAAAATCACTTTTCCAGGGGCTGGGGTTGTGGCTCAGCGGTAGAGCGCTCGCCTAGCACATGCGCGGCCTGGGTTTGATCCTCAGCACCACGTAAACATAAATGCATTGCATTGTGTACAACTAAAGCAAATACATAAATATTTTTTTAAAAAATCACTTTTCCAGATATCAGTGTTCTTATCTATACAACTGGAGTGTAAGCTTTAAGTTTCCTTGTAGCTGTGACCTTTTTCTCATTCTCTCCAGGGCCTCCTCCAGCATTCACTCCCTAGCCCACCCTCCACCCCCGGCAATCACTGATCTACTGTTCATTCCAAAAATGTTATGCCAGGAGAATAACACAATATGTAGTCTTTGGGGACTGGCTTTCTGCCCATGGCACACAGCACAGCTCCCTGGAGACTCGGCCAAGTTGCTGCAGGTCCCCTGTACCCCCCAGCCTGTTCCTGGGCTGCTCGGTCACACCTACAGTCTGTGCGCCAGCGCTGTCCGTCTAACCCTTCACCTGCTCAAGGACATCTGGGTGTTTGCAGTCTGGGGCTGTTATGAATAAAGCTGTGACAAGGATTTGTGGGCAGCTGTCTTTGGTAAATGTTAAGTTTGCATTTCTTGGGGATAAACACCCAGAGGTGCAACTGTGGGTTGTATGACAAGTGCATGCTAAGTTCTGTAGGACTGCCAAACTGTTTTCTGACAGGTTGCACCATAAAGATAAATCTCTAAAAGCTCCTGGAGTGTAGGGCGCAGTGGCACACACCTGTAATCCCACCAACTTGGGAGGTTGAGGCAAGAGGATTGCAGTTAAAGGTCAGCCTCAGCAACTTGGCAAGACCCTGTCTCAAAAAAATAAAAAGGGCTGGGGATGTAGCTCGATGGTAGAGAACCCCTGATACAAAAAATAAATAAATAAATGGTGTGTGTGTGTATGTGTGTTGGGTGCTCCTAAAGTGATTTTTGATGTTCAGCCAGGGTAGAAAGACACTTTGGCTAACATATTCTCTAGAAGAACTTTCAAAAACTAGGAAACCTTTTTAATTTAACAGCTCTGGTTTCTTCCCTAGGCTGATAGTTGTAGGGCACGCAACAGGCACTGTCTGTGAGCTCCAGTTACAGTTCTGTCACAGCACTCCTGCACCAGATTTAGCCATTTATTGTTGTTGGAAATGTCCACTACTCCACCTCACTGGCTAAGCCAACTGTCAACCAACCAGTCAGTTCACACTCTGCCAGAAAAAAGAATCTCACTTCCTTTTTCCACCTCGCACACACCTCAATTGTGTGACCACCACCTCAATTCTGAATTATAATCCTGACACGAACAGATGGAGGGAGGAACAGGGTCCAGATGGGGCAGGGGCCAGAGCCTCTGCCAGGAGTTGGTACCTGGATAAAATCAGACTTTGCTCCAGTGTTCCCCACCAAGACTGTGAACAGTGTTCACTGTGCCCCTGCACTGTGTCACCTGGGGCCTCCCCACCCTGGAAGGGGAATTCAAGAAGTGTGTGGCAAGGAGAAGGCCAGGCCTTCTGCAGTGCAGACACAACTCCCAGAGGTCTGTTTCAAGGAAGGAGGAAGCTGAAGAGCCAGAGGCTAATAGAGAATTAGCCAAAGCTAACAGAGAATGCCTCTATTATCCATGCATGCCCACCAACCCCAGAAGTCTTCATGCAGCAGTGGGAAGGCGATAGCCAGAGAGCATGCCTAAGCCACTCCACCTCTAGCAGAAGGCAAATCTCTCCCAGCCCCACGACTCTCAGCAGCAGTCTCAGTTTTGGCTTCCATCCCTTCCATCCTTTCAGCACCCTCTACCATCCTCCATTCAGGGAATGAACCAGCACTTCATTTTTCTGTTTCCCAAGACTGGCATGTGCAGGCTCCAGGTGGAGCGGGCCACAGGCAGCAGGCTCCCGACCACGCGCTGTGGCTCCCTCAGCCTCAGAGCTGCAATGTAAAAGCATGTTTCTTCTTCACTCCTTTTTCTCTTTTCTCCTTGCCCTGACACAAGTGATGAAACAAAAACTTGTAAAGGAGCATAAGTATTCTGTTCCCATCTTCCTGTAAACAACTCACCTGATAGCACATGCAGGAACCCTTCCTTCACCTCCCCAAACAGCAAAAGACAGAGGCATTGTGGGTCTGCACCACATCCTCATCAGAGACAGTCTTTGGTAGAGAAGGCAGGCTTATTTCAAAGCCACTCGCAGGCCTCCACTACCTCCTCCAGTAGCAAGAACCCAAAGTTCTGGTTCTGGTGGCTCCTTAACACAGAGGGCAGGGTAGGGGGTGCTTTTTTAATTCAACTCAAGAAGCCCCAGGGGGACATAAACCCTGAAGCCCTCCAGCAGGACATGGAAGGGTGGGGCTGCACTCCTTGAGCACTGGGCGGTCAAGAGACTTCTCCTTCCGTCAAAGCTCTGGGTTAAACAGGAACAATAGGGGCTGGGGTTGTGGCTCAGCGGTAGAGTGCTCGCCTAGCACGCCTAGCACGTGTGCGGCCCGGGTTCAATCCTCAGCACCACGTACAAACAAATGCATCGTGTACAACTAAAGCAAATAAATATTAAAAAAAAAAAAAAAAAAAAAAAAAAAAAAACAAGAGCAATACCTGGTTTCTCATCAGTGGACCCTGAGAGGCTGAGGAGAGTGGTGGGAGGGCAGCCTCTGTATACTTTCCTACCTGAAGAGTAAGAAAGGCTTGAGCTGAGGATGCCAGACCGGGGCTGGCAGACTGCCTGAGGGCAGCTGCCTGCTTTTGTAAATAACATGCTACTGGGACAAAGCCATGCTCATCTGCCACGTGTTTACCTATCATCGGTGGCTGCTTCTGAGCTCCAATGGCACAGCTGAGGAGGTGCAAGCCAAAAATATTTACTAACTGGTCTTCTAAGAAAAAGCTTTCTGGACAGGCACAGCAGCGCATGCCTGTAATCCCAGTGACTTGACGGGCTGGGGGAGGAGGATCACAAGTTCAAGGTCAACTTGGGTGATACACCTAGACCCTGCCTCAAGAAAAGAAAAAAAAGGGTTCTTGCCCCATATAGACAAAACCCTGGGTTCCATCCCCACTGCTGCAACAGAAAACTTGTCAATACATGATTAAGTCCAAATCTATACTTCTAAATCACCCAACTCATACTGTCCTCTTAAACTTGAAGCTTATTTTTTTACAAAATATTAGAGATGCTAAACGTAGCATATGACAAGGATGAAATAAAGCAAGAGAGTTACTTCTTTCACTCCAAGGCACGGAGGGAAATGAAGAATCTCTGATGACGTTGAATGTGGCAGGAGAGGAGCATCAGGTGTCTGCAGAACAAAAGGAGGGACACTGTGTGCCACAAGAAGGGGACAACGAACCAGTTTGGAGGTCCAGCCCCGAATGTGGTTTATTATGTAGGAGCCTTGTTTGGGGAGATGGCTTAAATTGCGGTTGACTATGGGCCATGGAGATTTGGACATTGCCGCCTTCTGTAGTCTCATGGGACTTGGCCCGGGATCTCGAGTGACTTGAGCAGAGATCGCTGATCGGGTCTGCGCCATTTTTGGTGGTGTGTGTGGTGCGTGTTATAATCGTTGTTAGAGCCAGAGAGAAAAGTTATCAGAATAAAAAGCTGTTTGTTTCCAGTTCGCCTCTGAACTTCTTCCCGTGGCTTCGTTGCTCCAAGTGGCCATCGCTTCAGGCGGCAACATTATTATACACTAGTGAAGTGGGTGGGTGAGAAAAGGAGAAAACAGCAAAGGAAAAAGAGGGAAGGATGAAAGGAGAGAAGATGAAGCAGCCAGGGAGCTTGGAAGCCAGGCACCAAAAATGCTGAAAGAAGGTGAGGACAAGTTTCTAGGAGGAAGTCGCATCAATTCTTTTTTTTTTTGGTACTGGGGATGGAACCCAGGGGTACTTAACCATTGAGCCACAGCCCGACCCTGTTCTGTATTATACTTAGAGAAAAGGTCTCATTGAGTTGCTAAGGGCCTCCCTAAGTTGCTGCAGCTAGCTTTACACTTGTGATCCTCTTGCCTTAGCCTCCCAAGCCGCTGGGATTACTGGTGTGCACCACCGCACCTGGGTAAGTCACCTCAATTCTGATACCTGAAGGTGAGTGAGAGATGGACAAGTAAAGAACTGGAGTGGGGAGAACTTTCAGGAAGAGCAAAGAGAAGAGCTGCCTAGGCTGTAGCGGTGAGCGCCAGACAAGGAAAAGAAAGTAGAAAGGCAGGGAGGCCATGGCCAGCTTAGGAAGATCTAGACCTCCGACTGCTAGAAGCTGCACTGGTCCTAAAGGAGACACAGGACATGTCAAGAGAGGCTCTGAGAAGAGGCTCCAGCTGCAGCATGAAGAAAGTACTGGATGGAGAGGGCCACAGAGAGACCAGAGCAGAATTTCTGAATTGTTGGGGTTCGGAACACACACCTCAAAGACTGTAAGAAAGTACAAGTGTAAAGACTGAAGATGCTACAGTACAAATGATCTGAGGTGAAGCTGGAGGGCAGTGGAATGACTGCTCTTGCTGAGGAAGGCATCTAGGCAGGCCCTGAAAGCTGAGCTCCGAATTCTTTTCTTGGTCCTAAACAGGATCAGGAATTAGCAATCTCACAGACAGCTCAAAATTGTCACTCTCTGTAATGCAACTAACCCAAGCCCCCTTCTACACCAAGAACCAATCTGTCCCCTATCACACTGCCTCACACACTTCATCTTCCAGTTTATGTTTGAAAATCTCAACTGTCCTGAGTAAAGTCTACAGTAAGGTTCTTTCTAGTTAAAGTAGGGTGAAGTACTTTTAAAATGAATAATATCTCCAAAAAATTTTAAGTGACTGAACTTCAACCTCCTAAAGGTTAAATAACTCTGCTTCACAGTTAAATCAGAAAGTTCACATTGCTAAAGAAGTGATCTGGTGAGCTTCTGTCACAAAACCCCATGCCAAACCAAACAAGAACCTGCAAAACCTTTGGAAATCTTCAATGCTAGGAAAAAAGTGCTGACATTCCTGCTTCTGGTTCTGTACCCAGGCTCTGGGCTTTTCTGAATTCTTATTGCACTGACAGCAAGACTTGCAAGACTAGAAAGCTATAAGGATAACAGAGAACGTCACTTCCCCCAGGAGGGTCTGTGTGTTCACATACCTAACTCAGGACAGAGAGAACTGGCCCAGTGACTTTATTCCCATCAGGACACATCTGAAAGGACCAGGCCCAAGAGGCCCCAAAGGCTCAGGGTTCTTGCTGAGCTCAACAGTGAGCCTGAATTCTATATAGGACAAACTCGGAGAAATGCATAACTCCTGTTATTTAACAATGATCAATAGAAAGATTAGTTTTAGCAACTGTGATAAAGAATGTAAGAAGCCTGAGGGAAAAATGTCTTGTTCTTCAAATATAGTCTGTTGTTACTGAAGACAAGACGTCCAGAGAGATCCAGCAGGACACATACCAACGTATCCAGTGGGAAAGTGGCCCGTTCCCACTATAAGAAGGCTTAACATGTAGAGAGAAGAAAACAGAAATTGCGTTCATTTTCTGCTTATGAGGATTTATTCTCCAAAAGGTAAACAGACAAAAAATATGCATTTCAAAATAAGAGGTGAAAACACATAATATAATAATGAACTTGGTTTTCAAGTGAAATTCTGATCTTACTGGCTGGGTGATTCTAGCTGTTGGACAACTACATCTGCCTGCTACCCAGTCCTCCCTATTGATAGATTCGGAACCTTTTGCTGATTTCTTTCAAATGGGAATGCAAAGGACTAAGAGTAGAAAGAAGTCCGCACAATGCCGTAATGAGGGTTTCACTTGCAAATATTTAGGTGGTCCTTCTGCAGAGGACACAGGTAGTCTTACCTGTTTGTGCCTAAGGTTTACCACTTCAACTCTGCTGAAAACAAGGCTGAATTGTCACGAAAGACTGATGAGTTGTGAGATGTATCGATCCTGACTTCTGGAATCAGTGGGCCATAGAGACCATGTCCATTAATGGACACCTGTGCTCAGAGCCAGAGAGCTCAGTTTGATTTTTTTTTTTTTTTTTTTTTTGGTACCGGGGATTGAACTCAGCGGCACTAGACCACTGGGCCACATCCCCAGCCCTTTTTTTTTTTGTATTTTATTAGAGACAGGGTCTCACTGAGTTGCTAAGTGCCTCGCCATTGCTGAGGCTGGCTTTGAACTCGCGATCCTCCTGACTCAGCCTCCCAAAGTGCTGGGATTACAGGCACGCGCCACCGCACCCGGCTGCTCAGTTTGATTTTGACATTGATGTCCTGTAGGACATCACTGGATGTTCAAAGCAGAAACACCCTACAAAGGCAAGGTAATTTTGCATCACAGCTCTTAGCTAAGGCAAAAATGCAGAAAATGTAATTAGCCATATTTGGTCTAAGAAAACACCAACACCAGTCAAGTACAAGATCATAGAGCACCATTGTGAAGCAGCAGTTTAAATGGCTATCTTAGTTCCAATGGCCTTGGGGTAGAATATCCGTATGCGTGACCTCCTTCAACAGTTTTTGTAAAAAAAATAGACAAGAATTTTACACTCAAAATGTGTACTGTACCCTCAAAGTCTTCACCTTGTCAGTCTAAACAATTACTCAAAAATACACAATTACTCAAAAACTTCCCACATCTAAAAACAATGGCCATCCCTACTTTTAGAATTCCTTAAGAGACCAAAGAAATCGCACTCACACCAGATTTACACATGTACATATACACATGTATGTGTGTGTGTATGTGTGTATAATATATGTACATATATATATACATATATGTTTATACCAGGGACTGAACCCACTGAGCCACATTTCCAGCACTTTAAAAAAAAAAAATTTATTTATTTGCTTTAGTTGTACACAATGCATGTATTTTTACGTGGTGCTGAGGATCGAACCCGGGTCACGCACGTGCTAGGCGAGCGCCCTACCGCTGAGCCACATCCCAGCCCCCCAGCACTTTTTATGTTCCATTTTGAGACAGGGGCTCACTAACTTGCTGAGGCTGGCTAGTTTTAAAAACTATATTTTTAGTTGTAGATGGACACAATACCTTTATTTTATTTATTTATTTTTATGTTGTGTTGGGGAATCAAACCCAGTGCCTCACACATGCTAGGCAAACAGTCTACCACTGAGCCACAAACCCAGCCCCGAGGCTGGCTTTGAACCTGCAATACTTCTGTCTCAGCTTCCTGAGTACAGGCATGTGCCACCACGCCCTGCTAAATTTTATATGTTTTTTTTTTTTTTTTTTTTTTTTTTTGGTGGGGGGAGTACTGAGGATTAAGCTCAGGGGCATTTGACCCCTGGGCCACATCCCAGCCCTTTTTTGTATTTTATTAGAGACAGGCTCTCACTGAGTTGCTAAGTGCCTCACCATTGGTGAGGGTGGCTTTGAACTCACAATCCTCCTGCCTAAGCCTCCCAAGTGCTGGGATTACAGGTGTGCGCCACCCCGCGCCTGGCCAAATTATATATTTTTTCTAAGTACATAAAAACAGGTACTTTCTTTGGAAAAGAAGATTATGCTGTTCTGTACTTTCCTTTCTTTCACTTGTATCACAGAAATAAGCAAAAACATAAACAACTGATTGCGTACACAGACAGGAAGTACAGCAGAGAAGACCAGAGAAGACCCCTGACTACATGTGGGTATGAGTGTCCTCAAGTGACCCTCATACCCTGTACGGTGATGCTCTGCAGGAAACAGGATGATAAAGGAAGCCCAAGTGCTCTGCCAAATCACCACAATGGACACGTCTATCTAAGAGGTCTCAAATTCCTTTGGGATGGAGTAGAAAATAAAAATAAAGAAAACATTAAGTGTATGAATGAATAAAATAAAAACAGGAGCTTCTAGAAATAGCTTATCATAAACGGGGAGGTGAAAACCCACCAGATATTGTGAAAGGTCCCATCCCTGTTTCTTTTCTTGGAAGTCAAGATGCAGCCACAACTTCCTGAGAGCTGCACACCAAATCTTAGCTTTTCTTTGGAGAAAAGTGGGAACTTCAATTTCCACACATGCACTAGAAGAACTGAGAGCTAAATCAAAATTCTCAAAGGGGTCAAATGACTTCCAGATGGAAGTTGAAGGCCAAGTCTTTACCTTGAAGTCCAGCTGAAAAAATTTCTATATTATCAAGACAAATAGGAACTCAAATGCTGGAGAATTGCTGAGAAAAATCATCCGAAATACGTCCCCTCTACCATTCCTCTCAAGAGAGCGATGCTGGAGAGAGCCGTTAAGGAAAGGGCTAAGAGTCAAGTGTGGCTGGCAGGCTCACTCCCACCCTGCGGCAGGGCATGCTGGCGACTCACCTCCATCGTCCAGGGGCCGTTTCTGCACACCATATCCATATACGCAGGGGTCCACAAGAGGCGTAGAGTTGTTCAAGTGAGGAATCGAATCAATCTTAGCAGCAATCTACAGACAGAATCAGATTTAAATACTCAGTAACAAATCAAAGCTGTATTAGGATAAAGACAAGAGTCCCGTGAAGGGGCTGTTACCCACTTCTCCCCCACCAGCCTTACTGTAATGCACCATCATGACAGGCCAGCTTTCCCCATGAACTGAGTTTTCTTTTGGCCTTAATAATAATAATGTTTTTAGAAATAAAAATACTTCCCAAAATGTGCCTTCTACAAGCAAATCCTTATTTTTAAGTAGTTGCTAAATATATAGGTATGCCTCATGTTAAAGCAGGCAGACAATATGGAGAATTTTATTCAAAAACCTCAATTTATTACAGGGTTCTTTTCCCTTAGGCAACAAAGTCCCCAAGAATATTTAACAGGCCTGATTGCTCAGAAATGACAACTCTTCAGGCTGGGCGCGGTGGCGCACACCTGTAATCCTAGCACTTGGGAGGCTGAGGCAGGAGGAACGTGAGTTCAAAGCCAGCCTCAGCAATGGTGAGGCACTTAGCAACTCAGTGAAAGCCTGTCTCTAATAAAATACAAAAAAGGGCTGTGGATGTGGCCCAGGGGTCGAGTGCCCCTGAGTTCAATCCCCAGTACCAAAAAAAAGAAGAAAGAAAGAAAAGAAATGACAACTCTTCAGGACTAAATCCATCCTATTAACTTTAACATCCATAAACTGATGGTGTGAGCTACAGAGACAAAAAATGATAAACTGCTCCTCCTTGTTAGAAATGTCCAAACAATTTCAGAAGGATTCCTGCCCCACAGAAAGGGAGGCAACTTCTGAGAACAATGTCAGGGGCTGAAGTTGTTTATCAGCCAAAGAACAGAACACAGCTAGTAAGTTTTCCCTCCAGAAACAAATGCTGAACTTCCTACTTATCTACTTTGTTCTCATTAGGAAATTAAACATGGCATAATAAATCAACTCTCACTTAAGCAAAGGAGTATTTACAGCAACTATTTATTCTTCACGGCAGTCCCTTAGTTAAGTTCAACAAGCAGGGAGGAGAGAGGACAGCCAGCACAGCTGTCCCATACAGCTGCAGTTTTCCTGGTAGTACTGTGCTAGTTCCAAAGTGCCCAGAAGTGTGATGCCTTCTGGGACCAACATGAAGATAAATAACCTTAAACAAATAAATGACCAAAGATAACCACGAGACAGAAAACCAAATGCAGGCCTTGGAACGCCAGCCAGGCTCTCAGGCATCCCGAGTCCATTGATGTCTGCTCTACTCCCTTCCAGATACTAGTTCTGAGATGTTGGAACAAGTCTCCTTCCTCTCTGCTTAAGAACCCATAGGGTAGAGGGGGGTGTGGTGGCACACGCCTATAATCCCAGCACTTGGGAGGCTGAGGCAGGAGGATCCAGAGTTCAAAGCCCGCCTCAGAAATGGCGAGGCACTTAGCAACTCAGTGAGACCCTGTCTCTAATAAAATATAAAAAAGGGCTGGGGATGTGGCCCAGTGGTCTAGTGCCCTGAGTTCAATCCCCGGTACCAAACAAACAAACAAACAAACAAACAAAGGGCTGGAGATGTGGCCCAGTGGTCAAGTGCCCCTAAGTGCAATTCCTGGTACCAAAAAAATAGATACCTTGAACAAAGGAGCTTTAAGTACTAGAAATATTTTACAAATACCAGGGTTTTGTAAAGAAGGCAATCCATCCAACAAATATTAGTTATCTCCAGTGTGACGAGCTGTTTGAGGCATTGGGGCTACTGTGTAGAACAGGATCAAGCAGGGCCCGGACTCTCTTGAACCAGCACAGCTGGTGGGGACATACAGGGTACACAAGGTAATCAGTAACTTATCACTTCAGCTGGTAATAAGCATTAAGATACTGAGGTGACATACACAGGGCCTAGAAGAGGTGCTTGAAGTAAAGCAATCAGGGAAGGGCCGCTGCAAGGAGGTATCATCTGATATGAGAACTACATGATGAGGAGGAGCTGGCCACAGAAAGACCAGAGGATGTCCTAGGCAGAGGGAACAGTTTGTACAAAAGCCCTGAGGCAGAACAGGCTTGCTAGCATGAGCCTAGAAGAGATAAGTCAATTTCACTGGAGCACAAGGACCTAGATGTGTTCTAAGAGTTTCTTAAGAGTCTTATGGGTCTTGGTAAGGAAGTAGGATTTTATAAAGGCTGATGGGAGACTACTATGAGTTTTAATCCAGAGAGAAACATTTTCGTTTATATTGTTAAAAGATCCCCTTGACTGCTTCAAGGAAAATAAATTTAAGAAGATAAGGAGAGGAAGATCATTTAGGAGGTACTAGTGTAGTAGAGGTCAGCAAATTATGGTAGGTGAACCACCTGCTTTTGTAATGAAGGTTTTATGAGAACACAACCACATTCATTTGTTCATCTATCACCTATGGCTGGCTTTGTACTACAGTGGCACAGAGATTGTGCAGTGTGCAAAGCCTACACGTAACACTTACTACACAGACCTTTAAAGAAAAAGTCTGCTGACCCCTGCTAGGCTAGAGATGATGGCAGCCTGAATGCATGCTCAAAACTTATTTCCTACCAGCAAAAAAAAAAAAAAAAAAAAAAAAAAAAAAAAGCTAAGAAACCCCAGCTCATATACCCACGTCTCAGGCAAGGGATTGTTCACTCTAGAACAAAATCCTATATAAATCCTGCCTAACAGCATACTGTCCCAGACTTGCAATCTCATTTTCTGTATGTTTTGGAAAAGCTTGTGGTAGTTGGCTACTTACTTAAGATGCAAAAGCTACCTTTAAGGAATTAGTTGTTAAAACAGATGGAATTAAAAGGTAAGAACGCTTCAGTGGCTTACACTCCACAGAGACCACTGTGACCAATAAACTGAGCAGCAAATGGCTGGTATAGGTATAGGGAGTGTCAAGATTATTGTCCCACTGTTTTTTTTTTTTTTTAAATTTATTTATTTGTTTTAGTTGTACACCATGCCTTTATTTTTACGTGGTGCTGAGGATCAAACCCGGGCTGCACACGTGGTAGGAGAGAGCTCTACCTCTGAGCCACAACCCCAGCTCCCACTTGTTTTTTAAAAATGGCCCCAGCCAGGCCTAACAGACAGCACATTCCTGTAATCCCAACTACTTGGGAGGCTGAGGCAGGGGATCATAAGTTCAAGTCCAGCCTAGACAACTTAGTGACTGACTCATAATAAAGTAGAATAAAATAAAAGAATTAGCTCTATATTCAGTGGTAGAATGCCTGCTGAGCACATGCGAGGTCTTGGGTTCCATCCTTAGCACCACATAAAAATCAAAACTTACGCAAAATATGGCCCTAAAACTTCCCAGCAGACAATGAAGATGACCCCAAAATAAGAAAGGGGTAGCTCGGCACAGTGGTGCATGCCTATAATCCCAGCAGCTCAAGAGGCTGAGGCAGGAGAATTGCAAGTTCAAAGTCAGCCTCAGCAACTTAGCAAGGCCCTGAACAACTTAGCAAGACCCTGTTTCAAAATAAAAAATAATAAGGGGGCTGGGGTTGTGGCTCAGCGGTTGAGCGCTTGTCTAGCACGTGCGTGGCCCAGGTTCGATCCTCAGCACCACGTAAACATAAATGTGTTGCGTTGTGTACAACTAAAGCAAAATAAATATTTTTTAAAAAACTGTATAAAAATAGTAATAAGGGAGGTAGCTCAGTGATGAAATGCCCCTGGGTTCAATCCCCTGGTGCCAAAAGAAAACAAAACAAGAGTGGGGGGTAGGGGTTCCATGGCTAAAGGCACTGATTCTCTGTGGAATCCCCAACAGCATGTGCATCAAACCACTCTTCAGGGGCTGGGGTTGTGGCTCAGCGGTGGAGCGCTCGCCTAGTGCGTGCGCGGCCCGGGTTCGATTCTAAGCACCACATACAAAGAGACCCATTGTGTACAGCTAAAGCAAATAAATAAATATTTTTTAAAAAAAGAAAAAGTAAAAAAAAAAAACACTCTTCAACAGACCACCCAAAAAGCTCCACACATTAGGCACATCATCCCTACTGCCTTCTGATGAGGCCTACTGGCTTCTAGCTCTTTTCCCTTGCTTCTTACACAGCTAAAATGAATTCCTGAGTCCTTGGCCTTCCTTATAATTTATAAGGAAATTCCAGTTTCATACGTTGCTGGAATGTCACATGGACATGTTACAAGCTTTCTGTTCCTAGTTTTGATTAAATCAACAAGCATCCTTCCAAAATATGACAAACCTCTCAGATTTGTTCTTAATCCACGCTTGCTTCAGTTTTCTTGGGAAATCTGCAAGGGGAGAAGCAGTCCAGAGTAACAGTTAAGAGGTACAGTGCTGAAGTCAGCAGACTGCATTTGAACCCTGGCTATACAAATGTTAGATGAGTAATTATACTTTGCATTTATATTATACTATACATTACAATATACTGTAAAGAAACAATGTATTCCTTTATTCATAAAACACAACCTTGTTCCAAGAAATGGTTTTAAATATCTAATAATAGGAATTAAAATAATTTATTGAGCACTTACGATGTGGCAGGCACTCTGCTAAGAACACTTCAGATATGCTGTTTTTCTCATGATGATTCTCTAGGAAACTGGTATTTCCATTTTAAGATAAAAAAATTGGGCTCAGAGAAGCTGAGTGACCCACCAAAGCCACACATTCTATAAGTGAAGAATAGTATTTAAGCCTGGGCCTCCTTGACTACAGAGTCTAGGTTCCTAACCATTAGGCAACCCACCTCCCTCTCCTCCACTTAATACTTTCTTAAACACATCTCAATTCCTGAGGATTTATAAACCTAATGACTCCCACTGCATACAGCTCAAGTGATTGCTCACACCCTAACTCATCTCCTTCTAAACAGTAACTGCTGAGGGGAAGTGAGGTTCAGAATGGTACAGGCCAGAAGATAACAGAATCACATAAGCTGGGATACTCCAACAAAACCAAGGCCATTCTATTCCTTACCTGCAAGCATGACCTTGGAGACTGCTAGTGATTTTCTATCACAAGTCTCCCCCCGCCCTTTTGGGGGGATACAAATGGGTTATCTCACTACTTGCACTATTTTAAGCACAGTGATAGATGAAAAATAAATCACCATCTCGGACGTTCAGTCTCTAATGCAAGCAGCAGAATAGGGGAGGGAAGTACCATACCAGGAGTCAGTTAAGAGTCCTCATTTTCCTGCCACTCTTCCAGTGTGTGACCTTCATGGGCCCTGTTCCTTGGTATTTTCACCTGTAAAATGTAGGGCTGACCATACCCATGTTTTCTAAAGAGGAGTATACAAGGAGATTCTGGAAGGCACACAGATCAGTACTTTTTTTGTGTGCGGCGGTCGGGGAGGGTACCAGGGATTGAACTCAGAGGCTCTCAAAAACTGAGCTACATTCTCAGCCCTGTTTCGTATTTTATTTAGAGACAGGGTCTCACTGAGTTGCTTTAGTGCCTCACTGTTGCTGAGGCTGGCTGTGAACTCTCAATCCTCCTGCCTCAGCCTCCTGAGCTGCTGGGATTAAAGATGTGTGCCCCACCACGCCTAGCTTAGGGATCAGTATTTTTATAAACATATACACACACTGTCCTTAGTTATCTTTGATGCACGGCTGTTTTCCACTTATGATAGTGATTTTCCTTTTGAAAATACTTTAATATTAAGTAAATAGTATAACGAGGGCTCATTTTTATGGCAAAAATCATGACGGTAGCACAAAAATCACTGAAGTTAGGAAATACAGCAATTAATTATTCCCTTCTCTGATTCACAAAGTAGTTCACCTTACAAATCCAAATGGGAAGCTAGGACTACCTACACACTCCTGAGGACTTTATACGAAACAGAAACAGGTAAAGGCCCCCAAATGCCAGAAAGCCACCTACATACCCTTCTCCATGCCACTAACTATAACTACTCCTGCTCTCGGAGATCCAGCAGACAGGTAAAGTTCACATTGCCACCCAGGGAATGGGAACGTGCTTTGGGGAAACCTGTGCTCTTCAGCCACAAGAGCAGCCCTGCCTGGGAGAACACTCAATTTGGACTGCAAATCTCCACTTCTCATAGCAGAAGCAGAACCCAGGCGCTACGCTCAAGTCCCAGAGCAGGGCCCTGAACCACAGTGTATAGGGGCAAGCCCTAGTCTGGCATCCAACTCCCTGAAATGTTACAAAGAAGAAAGTATATCAAATTCATTGCTCCCTTACCAAGTATCTGCCCAGTGTCCTGCTTTAATGTTCAATGACTGTGTAAAGTAGTTAACTATTCTCATTACTATGAATCCGGAGTCAGTCTACCTGGAAATGTAGCCAACTGGATAGCAAGGTAACAAGTGTAAATCACCCAAAAAATGCCAGCACATATTAAGGATTCAGAAATGTCTGCTATTTTAACCTTTTGTCCAAATATAAAAGTAATACAGAAGAGTGCATGGAATCTGCATTTACAGCTCACTGTATTTTCGCATCCTTAAGTGCCTATGATTAAGGGTCCAGATCAAGACAGAGCATGGGATGCAGTGTGGCTCATGTGGTAGCATGCATAGCAATCTTCAAGGCACTGGGTTCCATCCCCAGCACAGAGAAAGAAAACAAAAGAAAGGAAATAGAAAAAGAACATCACCAGCAGCACAGAAACTTGACTCGTGTCCCCTTCAGTAGACACTACCCACTTCCATCAACCAAGGGTAACCTCCTAACATTAGCTATTTTTCAAATTACTATCATCAAGGATTTCCATTTTTCAGATGAGAAACCGAGGCTTAAAGAAGCTAAATAACTCGTTCAAAGTCACCATGCCAGAAGTGGCAGAACCAGAACTTACACTCATACAACCTGAATTCAAAGTCTGTCCTCTAAATAACCACTTCATGATACTACTACTCCTTGGGAACTTTGTGACCCTCAAATGAGAGAACATATCTAAGAACTCTTGCCTGGCACCCAGCACAGCATGGGCTCCATGAATGGTAGCTATTGTCATTAGAGATGAGGCCTGGCTGATCCTGCCCTATTTACTGGCATTAAGCAAAACAAGCAATTCTATGACAATGGAATACGATGTCAGTTCTTCTCAGGAGCTTTTCCTGACAATCTCATCCCACTCACACTTGGGCAGAATTAAATACTCCTCTATTTGTTTGCTAAGCACTCTGTAAACTACCTACTGTCTCCCCACTACTGAGCTCTTTGAAGAGGGGCCCTGTCACAATCATATGACACCCTAGGACAAAAATTCTTATCTGGGACCTCTAGGTTTTAGCTTTAGAGAGATCATGAACTTCATGAAATTTAAATATTTCTAGGGAGAGGATCAAAGTTTTCAGGAATCTCAAAAAGATCCATGTTCTGAAAAAATTAAAGAAAACTTTTCCAATGCTTAGCAAAATGCTTGGGTGGCACAGAGCACGTGCTCATTAAAAATCTGCTGATTCAGCCGGGCGCGGTGGCTCACGCCTGTAATTCCAGCACTTTGGGAGGCTGAGGCAGGAGGATCGCGAGTTCAAAGCCAGCCTCAGCAGTGGCGAGGCACTTAGCAACTCAGTGAGACCCTGTCTCTAAATAAAAATACAAAAAAGGGCTGGGGATGTGACCCAGTGGACGAGTGCCCCTGAGTTCAATCCCCGGTACCACAAAAAAAAAAAAAAAAAAAAAAAAAAAAAAAAAAAAAAAAAATCTGCTGATTCTGGGGCTGGGGTTGTGCCTCAGCGTAGAGCACTCGCCTAGCATGTGTGCAGCCTGGGTTCGATCCTCAGCACCACATAAAAATCTCATTGTGTACAACTAAAGCAAATAAATAAATTTAAAAAAAAAAAATCATGGGCTGGGATTGTGGCTCAGCGGCAGAGCGCTCGCTCGCACGTGTGCGGCCCGGGTTCAATCCTCAGCATCACATAAACATAAATGCATTGCATTGTGTACAACTAAAGCAAATAAATAAATATTTAAAAAAATAAATCTGCTGATTTAAAGTGGGTATGGAGAAGCCCATCTGCAGGTAACATGCTAAGATGATCAGCTGAGGCAGAAACACTGATCAGAAACACTGATCCATGTTGTCTAAAATGACATGCCCATTAGTACTCTGCCCTCCCAAAAGAGTTCCACCAGCATCCTTAAAAGGTTTTGTTCACAGATACTGCTATAGCCAGGCATGGTTGCACACACCTGTAACCCCAGCTACTTGGAAGGCTGAGGCAGGATTGCAAATTCAAGGCCAGCCTAGGCAACTTAGATTTATCTCAAAATTTAAAAAAGAAGGTGGGGGCTAAAGGAGGATGTAGCTCAGTAGTGCACTTGTTTAGCATGCACGAGGTCCTGGGTTCAATGTCCAGTATTCCCCCACCCCAATGCACAAAATTCTGCTGTTGTCACCTCTCTGGGATAAAAGACTACTCAACTAATTCAGCAAAGGAACCATGCCTTCTTAAAATACAGAAGATATGGGTCCAAGAACTGCTACCCATACAGCACTGTTGCATCATTTTGGTTCATTATTCTCAAATATGCAACAAGAATTATAGTCCTTGCCTAGACTATTTCACCTGGTTGTTGTGAGGATGGATTTAACTCCACAGTAAGGTGAAACCAGCTAAAAATCTGTCTGATTTATCTTCACACTGGCCCAGCACCCAGCAAGAAGCCATGAACTCAGCAGCTCCTCACATAATGGTAAGCGATCGGAACCACATCACAACTTGCCCCAATGCTACTCAGTCCTGCAAATGATTTGTTACAAACTGGCATTAGAATAAAAGTGTAGTTCATACTCCAAAAGTAATAATGGCTATTCTTTCTCTATGTTTATAATAAACTCCAACTGTAAAACATTTTCAGATGGGATGATTCTAAGGTAAATCAACAGAATAAAAGGACTGCATACAAAAGTAGGGTAGAAGGGAGTTTGCACAGACATTCAATATAACATATAAATAAGAGAACCACAATACAGTCAAAACTTTTCAGCTCCAGGTAGGCAGAAGCTTTGAATGCTCATGGGTTTAAAGGGACTGCTGAGATTGTCTAGCTCAACATATCCTAAAGTTTGATCCACGAAATGTTACTGGTTCCATGAAAAGAGGGCATGAGGGCTGGGGTTGTGGCTCAGTGGTAGAGCGCTCGCCTAGCACGTGTGCAGCCCAGGTTCAATCCTCAGCACCACGTAAATAAACGCATTGTGAATAACTAAAGCAAATAAATAAATGTTTAAAAAAAAAAAAAAGAAAAGAGGGCATGAAGTGACATAACTTCGGGAAATTTTTTAAAACTTGGGTTTTTTTTTTAATGTGGTGCTGAGGATTGATCCCAGTACTTCACATGTGCTAGGCAAGCACTCTACTACTGAGCCACAACGCAGCACCAGGATTTTTTTCTAATAGCATACACCTTACACACCCTTGTAGGTGATAATTCACATAAGTTATTAAATGCACAAAGAAGTCCTGCAGTAAAGCCAATTCACCTTTATTTGACCCTGCACGCCCTAAAATTATTTGCCTAAGTGCTCTTTCCCGTGGAAGATCTATTAAAAGCCTGTAGTTCAAAAGGCTGTATGGCCAACCGAGTCCATGGTCCTGGAGATACTTGGAGATTTCAGACTTCCTAACTCTCCATCTAGAGTTTTTTTTTTTTTCCATTAGAAATTTTAAACAAAAATCTAAGATAAGCCGGGCGCAGTGGCACATGCCTGTAATCCCAGCACTTGGGAGACTGAGGCAGGAGGATCAAGAGTTCAAAGCCAGCCTCAGCAATGGTGAGGCACTTAGCAACTCAGTGAGACCCTGTCTCTAAATAAAAAACGAAAAAGGGCTGGGGATGTGACCCAGTGGTCGAGTGCTGCAGAGTTCAATCCCTGGTACCAAAAAAAAAAAAAAAAAAAAAAAAAAAAAAAAAAAAAAAAAAATCTAAGATGAGCTGGGTGTCATGGGGCATATCTGTAATCCCAGCAACTCAGGTGAGGCAGGAGGGTTGTAACTTCAAGGCCAGCCACCCTGTCTCAAAATAAAATTAAAAAGGGTTGGAGATGGGCTGAGGTTGTGGCTCACGCCTAGCACGCCTAGCACGTGCACAGCCTGGGTTAGATCCTCAGCACCACGTAAAAATAAATGCATTGTGTACAACTAAAGCAAATAAATAAATATTAAAAAAAAAAAAAAGGGGGTTGGGGATGTGGCTCTGTGGTAGAGTGCCTGCTTAACATGAGCAAGACCCTGGTTGGGTTCATTCCCAGCACCCAACGGTGTCCCCTACCGTCACCCCAGGGATTTGGGCCTCACGATTTTGAAAAGGATCAGGGAAAAAGCTGTCAGTCAGGAATCCCAACGGGCGGTTTAAAACAGCAGCATGGTGCTAGAAATATAGGTAACCCAGAGTGGACATTCATGTGAAGGGGCAGCAGCTACTCAGCTCTTACTGATGAATGCCATGCAAGACAGAGGAACAATGTAGTCAGATGTTTTTTAAAGAAGTTAGAAATCTCCATTTTTATGCCAAATGGCTCTAGTTGGTACTGTGTGCGTCAAAGGAAGCATGCTTGTAAGCCCACTGTAGCCCATGGGACTATTTTGAGAACTGTTGTCTAGGTATCTACATAGATTACTGGGACTTCAGAAGAAAATTTGACAATATGCAAGAGCTATCAGATTTTAAAATAAAGATGAAGAAATCTCAGTTGAAAATGAGTGAAGCCTTAAGAGGTTTACAATGGAATGCAGTTCATTTACTATCCACTTTTCAATACCATATGGAAATACTTCCATTAACATGTGGACCTAATAGGGTCAGTGACATCACCAAAACCCTTGAACAAGGACTCACTCTTTGCTGATGAATACACTGGGTGCCATCAGAGCAAATCTACAGGAGCAAACCATGGATTTCCTGCAGAAACTGGTTTCTTTTGAATGTTTGAGAAAGATAAAATGAGCACAGAGGCAGCAGTTTCCTACAAAATTCAACCACTAGACATGTACAAGACTGTCTCCATGGAGTGCAACTTGAATCTCATGAGCATTCAACACACTAGACTTTTCCACAAGTCAAAAACATATTGACAGCCGGGCACGGAGGCGCATGCCTGTAATCCCAGCACTTTGGGAGGCTGAGGCAGGAGGATCGCGAGTTCAAAGCCAGCCTCAGCAATGGCTAGGCACTTAGCAACTCAGTGAGACCCTGTCTCTAAATAAAATACAAAAAAAAAAAAAAAGGGCTGGGGATGTGACCCAGTGGACGAGTGCCCCTGAGTTCAATCCCCGGTACCACAAAAAAAAAAAAAAAAAAAAAAAAAAAAAAAAAAAAAAAATGGGCTGGGGTTGCGGCTCAGAGGTAGAGTGCTCGCCTAGCACGTGCGTGACCTGGGTTCGATCCTCAGCACCATGCAAAAATAAATGCATTGTGTACAACTAAAGCAAATAAATCTTAAAAAAAATATTAAGCCGGGGGCAGTGGTGCACGCCTGTAATCCCAGCACTTTGGGAGGCTGAGGCAGGAGGATCATGAGTTCAAAGCCAGCCTCAGCAATGGTGAGGTACTTAACAACTCAATGAGACCCTGTCTCTAATTAAAAACACAAAAAATGGCTGGGGATGTGGCCCAGTGGTCAAGTGCCCCTGAGTTCAATCCCCGGTATCAAAAAAAAAAAAAAAAAAAAAAAAAAAAAAAAAAATTAACTGAGCAAAGGCATAATCTCTTAAGGCTTATCTAATAGCCAATGAATGCAGCTTTTTCCTTTAATGGCAGATGTACAGTGCTCTCTTAGAGTAATCCCAGTGACTTGGGAGGCTCAGGAGGATCCCAAGTTTGAAATCAGTCTCAGCAATTTAGTGAGACCATGTCTCAAAATTAAAAATAAAGAGATAGGGATGTAGCTCAGTGGTAGTGTACCCCTGAATTTAATCACTATCCCCCCCACCAAAAAGCTAGCATCTTAAAGCATGAAGTCCCAAATCAGCCCAGGTATAGATATACAGCACACATCTCAAATTATTTACTGCTCAGTTTTAAAGTGGAAAATGGACATATAAGGAGGATCTTCTGGAGATTTATGGAACTTGAGGCTGCATGCCAATCAACATTTCCCTAAAAATAAGTGCAAGTAAAGATTAGGTTCCAGGCCTAAAAATCCTCTGAAAGGTTACTTCCTACTGATTTTATAATAGCTTAGTCATACTTACCTTGGTGCAGGGCCATGAGGATGCCCAACTCCATGAAGTACCATTCATGCTACATTGTATATGAATAGAATCCTCAAGTTATACAATGCAGAAGCATTGACTGGGGCTAACTCAAAAGAGGAGCCTGACTACTAAAGAGCACTGGCAAAAAGCAGCTCTTCAAGTGATGCCTGGATGACAGCTGGTCCAGCTGCTGGAAGGCCACTTGGAACTCATAACACAGTACAGCACACAGACCCTGTCCATACGTGATTGCTCCTACTTTATGATGGGTGCTTCTAAATAAACTATCAGTGGATCTTCTGCAGACATTTTTAAAATATCTTCAGAAAAACTGAACAAGATAAAACAGATTTGCTATTACTGATCCCAAATCTTAGTGAGGTCCCCTTGTAACTCAGCCAGTCAGGACAGAGGTGCAGAGCATGGCTGTGGAAGATGATTCACTATGGCTTTGAGTTCACATCCCACCTTTATTAAGATCCTGCCCTCTCCAAACTAGTGGAAGACACACTTTAATTTTGCTAACCAGTCAATGAGTTATAAGCTAGTTTAGACACTAGCTATGTTTTTTTAATACCCAACACTTTTAGATCTTCATCAATAGGACTAAATCAGTCCTACTGAATTCGGAATTCTTTTTTTTTTTTTGGTACCGGGGATTGAACTCAGAGGCACTCAACCACTGGGCCACATCCCCAGCCCGTTTTTGTATTTTTATTAAAGACAGGGTCTCACTGAGTTGCTAAGTGCCTCGCCATTGCTGAGGCTGGCTTTGAACTCTGGATCCTCCTGCCTCAGCCTCCCAAGTGCTGGAATTACAGGCATGCGCCACTGCGCCCGGCTTGAATTAGGAATTCTAATGACTGAATTACCCATTTGTGCCAAACATTATTAACTCACTGGACCTCCTACTGAGAAAAAAATTAAATTTCATGGAACATCTTCAGGGACTCCCTTTTGATCTAAGAATACCATGCTTGAGTAAACTAACAGCAACGACTGGTTCACTTTGCTGGAAAGAGTCCAAAGGATATACAAGGCTTCAAGATGCCAGAAGAGAAGCTCAGAGGAATAGGTGCTAGACTCCATATACCAGATTTAAAAGAAAGCAAGGATTCAAATCCCAGCAGGGTGAACTCAGACTCTACTACATTTTGCTAGAAAAATTGAGCACAAGACAGCTTACAACTCTCTAACATAAACTTATGAGGGTCTTACAGTCACTGGTATTTACAAGAACATATAAGAAGCAGGAGGTCTACAGTCACTTACATAAAGAAATATACTGTCTTTATTTCCATTTGCTGGGGTCGGGGGGATCAAGTTTCTGCAACATGCTTGTACATACTATAGAAAAAGAAAACCATGACCACCCAGATGCCCAAATAATATGAGGTCCTTTGAGATAAGCTTTACTGTTATCACACAATATTACAGATTTCTAATATTCCATTCTTGCCCAATACAAACTATAAAATAAACCTAAAATTACCCACAAACCTGTTTTTTTCTTTAGTTTTTAAAGGCCATCAAATCCTTGGAGATAGTATGGACCTCCAGCTGATAACATTCAGAAGGAACACACTTACAGCCCTGGCTCCATTGGGCTATTATGGCTCCAGTCAATGGTGCATCTCAAAGCTGAGAACAATTCCAATGACGTTTTCACTGCTAGTAGTAAACACCACTGCTTCAATAATCCACATTAAGTCAGCATTTAACACCTGAGAGTCTCCCTCTTGAGCAGGCTGTCCAAGAGTATGAGTTCAACCACTGCCTCAAGAGAAGCAGAAAGTCTTCGCAATGTTTCAAAATTCAATTACAGGCCTTCTGCAAACAGAGGATCTGAGCTCTTTAAGGTAGTGGCTATAATTCTTCCTGGACACAGAAGGCCAACAAGGTGATTGTCACATATCAGCACAGAGTGATAGCCATTACATATTAGTAGCCAGTGAGAAACAAGGTCGAGGACCCTGTACTGTAGAGGAAAGTAGGGTAACAGAGCAGCAAGCAGTGTTGTAGGGGGGCTGGATGGCATGTTCATTTGCTGTAGACAGAAGGTGACTCTGAAGTCTAGTAAGATGGAGATACTACAGTACTGGTTGGTACCTGGGCAGTAAGTAACAATTCATCAGACAAAATTTTAGGTGAAACCACAGGATTGGAAAGTTCTGGGATCCAATATAATGTCTACAGGAACATCAATATTAACATGAAAAGTCAGTATCTGGGAGACAGGAAGGATGCCTCCCCTGGAATACTGGAAAGAGACGGAAAGACCACATCTTCAAGCTCCCGAGTGGAGGCCTTCTTCTAATACAAATGAGTCCTGTGGCTTTCTGTTAGGAATCAAGCAGTCATTAATTGCAGCCCAACTTTTAAAGCATCAGTGTTCTTACAACTATATAGGAAGAGATGATGAACATGAGACAGTTCGCAGGGGAAGTTTGTTAGGACCAACTTAGTATATTTTAGACACAACAGAATGGCACATTCATTCTAAGAACCATGCCAAAAGCCAAAGAATATTTTTGGCAGGTTCCATATTCATTCTCCAGGGAAGCTTGCAATCTCTGAATAACCTATTTATCTCGGACAAATTGCACACACTGTCAGATGGCAAAGTTTCTCTGCCAGAATGGGTCCCTGTCATTCTATTCAGTAGAGGAAGACTAGTGCCACAAGGAACTTCTGCCTCTTGGGGACCACCCACTTAACACCTCCTCTCTCCAAAGAACACCTTCAAAAAGAAAATATTCTCGAGTTCCCTCCACTCCACCCTTGAAACATAGAAAGTCCAAAGACGAAGGTTCCAAGTTTTAACAAGCTCTTTACTGGGTGTTGAGAAGGCAACCTTATACTTACAGCCGGATCCTCACTAGGGTCCCCAGTCCATCGGCTCCCGAACCCCAGAACCCACCATTGGTTGCGCCTGGGGTACAGCCCGGCGCAGGGACGCCATGGGCGCTCTGGGCAAACGCTTTTCCAGTGGCTTCAGGCACCTGGGAGACCCGCCCGACAGGCTGAGCCTGGGCCTCGCGGTGGCGCCTCGTGCCCCGGCTGCTCCCGGCAGCAGGCGCCCGGCCGCACGGCCGGCCCGGCTGAGGCGTCGACTCAGGCTGTCTCCAGCCCCCAGGCCCGACCCCCTCCGCCCGGCCCGGCCCCGCCTCGGTCTCTCGTGCTCCCGCCGGCCGGCCGCGCCCGTACCTGCCGGACCCGGTGCAGGGCGTCCACGAAGCCCTCGGCCTTCATGCCCACCGGAGCGCTCTGTCCCTGCACCAGCTCCGCCATTACCGCCGCCACTGCTCGGCTCCCGGGTCCGGCCTCCCGCTCCGCTCCGGGACCCGTAGCCGGAAAGGGAAAGTCGCCCCACTTCCGGCGGAAGGGAGGCTGGGACGCTCGCCGCAACAGGAGCCGCGTCTGCGGGGTGGGGTCAGGGCACGTGACCTCCCCGACCGGAAGTGAGGGCGGGGCCGCGGCGCGAGGGGCGGGCCCTGGCGCGGGTCGGGAGGGCCCGGTGGCGGCTGTGGCCTCCAGGTGCGGGGTTCTGTCCAGGGCCGTCGAAGATGTGGTGACCCGCCCTCGAGGCGCGGAAGTGGCCCCAGGTTCCGGACTGTCGGCCCGTTTTGAACCTCAGCGAGGAGAGAAGTGGCTTTCCCAAGACAGCACTTCGAGCAGTCAGGGTCCACTAACAGCCTGACCTGGGGAGCCCCTCCCTGAAATGGCCATTGGCCTGGAATATGGTATTGTGAGCGCCATGAAATGGTATTGCGAGGCCCAGGGACGGCACCGCAGAATGTTAGTGTACCACGTTTGAAGGGGATCCCTGGCCCCAAATTTCCCTATCAGTTTGCGCGAGGATAGGAGGATGCGGAATATCACCTTGCCCTGGGGTTGCTTGGTGACACCATGCAGTTAGGACACTCCCTCTGGAAAGCCAGCGTGGTGTCCTCTTACTCCTTCTTTCACAAACTTTGGGACTCTGGGAGAACAGGAAATACCACAGGACCCTCATTGCTTCCGCGGCAGCTGATCCCAAACATAGTTTTTACCTGTATCCTTAGAGTTTGGAACATAGTCCAAAAGGACTTCTTGGAATGCTTATATAATTTTGAAAATTTTGTGATGGTTGTCAATCAAGGCAAGGAACGTAATCAGTGCAGGAATACTCTTGAGCCTTTGGGGCAGAGCTTCCTATATGTAAATGAGCAAACAAAATCTCCGGAAAAGTAGCAAGGTTAGGTGGCTTCTAGACACATCTTACTAGTGGTAGGTCCAACCTGGGCTGTCCACGTTTGATTGCTCTCAGATCTAATATTTCCAGCGCCCTATCGAGTCAAGGAGTTGTGTTTCCGGAGAACCAAAGAAGGTCCAGCATGACTTCATTTGATGACTCCCTTCCCCCGCCACAGTGTTAGCATGCTGGGAGCTCTTTGATAGAAATATGAGGGATAGTTGAAGCACACACAGTTCGTTCTTTATTTGTCGCTGACTTTGCTACTAGACTCTGAGTTCCTATAGAAGAGACACTCATTTTTACCTATACCCTTAGAGTTTGGCACATAGTAGGTGCGTAAGAAATTCTTTTGAATTGAATAATGCCAAATTGGAATAATTCCTTAGCTTATGGCAAAATAAAAGGATGTGACCAAATTACAAGATTGGAGATGATCAGTTTCAGACAAAACGTCCCCCCATGTCGGAAAGTGCATAGCTGGCAGTGATGTTGCTGTCTGTCCTTGCTGAGGGGCTGTCATGGGGCAAGAACATGCCAGCACATCCATTGGTTGCCCAGCCTGCACATGTTGAGTGTTTTTTTTTTTTTTTTTTTTTTGGTACCGGGGATTGAACTCAGGGGCACTCGACCACTGGGTCACATCCCCAGACCTTTTTTGTATTTTATTTAGAGACAGGGTCTCACTGAGTTGCTAAGTGCCTCGCCATTGCTGAGGCTGGCTTTGAACTCGCGATCCTCCTGCCTCAGCCTCCCAAAGTGCTGGGATTACAGGCATGCGCCACCGCGCCCGGCTATGTTGAGTGTTTTAACTGTGCTATGTTTACATAGAATCAAAGATGGTTCTACTGCCCCAACATCAGTGATATTTCTGCTTTTAATTGCTTTTATGTCTCTGAGGTGAGAATGGCAATTCATTCATATTCCACCTGGCTCTTCATCTAACTAAAGATAGGGTAAACAGGGTTCTTGCCTTAAATATAAAACGCACTCCAAGGTTTGGTTCAAAGATCACAGAATGCGTAAGTAGAAAGATAGGGACCTGGTTCCCCCTCTTTTTCCTGGTTGGGTAACTTTGGACAGGTCACTTAGGTCTGGGGGCCCAAAAGAGGAAGATGACCCAGCTCTGGTCAGACCCACTGCTGTATGTTCTAACATCCTGGACTTCATCATCATAGCATTTATCACAGTTAATTGTATGTCATTGTATAATTATTTAATTATTGATTGTCTTCCCACTAGAATAAAATATTTACTGAGATAAGGACCATGTTTGCCTGTCTATTACTCTCCCCAACACCTAGTACAAGGTCTGGCATTTGGTCAACTCTCAATATTTGTGAAATGAATGCATGAGGATGATTAGGGAAAGAGTCTCAGAATAGAACAAAACAAAACCTTCACACATTTTGGTTGTGACTAGCTTTGCATATGAGACTATTCCCCCCTGAGCTTTGGAGATATGATACTGGTGACACTGAAATGCTTCATCCTTAAATCTTACTAACTAAAAACTACACTAAACCAAATTTACATGGAAAAGGAGAGTCTAGGCTAGGCTACAGTTACCAATCTTAAAATCACAGTGGCTCACCATGCAAGTTCTTTCTCACTCATGCTACGTGAGCATATAGCTGGTAGCTTGTGCCCTTGCCACATGTTGCCTTCACCTTTCAACCAAGGCTGGTAGAGCAGTCTCTGCCCAGAACACAATGCTTTGCAAGGCAGAGGGAGGAGAAGATGGCAACGCACAAAGAACTTTTCTAGCTTCTGCCTGCAGGGAGGGGTACTGCTTTCGTTCACATTTCATTGGTCAAAGAAAGTCATGTGGCCAAGCCTGGAGTCAATAGAATGCAGAGACAGGAATGAAGCCCAGGATGACTCTTAAAGCTTTTGCCTAGAAATGACATAATGCCACTTCTGCTCACATTTAATTGGCTAATACTGGTGGGGTTTGGATGAAAATCCCAATTTATCAATATTTTTCTATGTGTTATACTTCCAGTGTTTTACCTAATAAAAAGAATGGCTCAGCCCAAAGTCACCAAGATATCCTCTTATGTTGTCTTGAAAGGTGAAAAATGCAAACGCTTGTGTAAACATAAGTCTTTCCCAAAACTGTCCTCAGTTTTTTTGAAAAAACTACCCTTCCCCTAGCGGTCAGACTGATCCAAAACTTATTCTTATTCCTTATTTTGTCTAGCTTGCAAAACCGGATGGCTGATCACCCTTACCCTAGCAGTCAGGCTGACCCAGAACTCAAAAGTAATGCTTTGTACGTGACTTTATATGTTAACCAATCAAAAGAGCACTACGAAGCCCCCCTTAACTTGCATGTATTTCATTATAAAAACCCTGCTAAATTTGGGCACGGGGCCTCTTAGCGTCACTGGTTACCGAGTGCGTGGAGGACCAAGCTCGAACTTGCTAATAAATGACTCTTTGTTATTTACATTGACCAAGGACTCTGGTGGTCTTCTTGGGGGTCCCAAGCCGCGGGGCACAACAGTCTATTAGAAGTTTTATAATTGTAGGTTTTACATTTATGTCTAAGGTCCATTTTGAGTCACTTGCATAATGTTTGAGGTGTTGGTCAGGACTCATTTGATTTTCATAAGGATAGCCAGTTGTTTCAATCCTCAAGTAAAAGGGGTTATCTTTTCTCCATCAAATTGTCTTCACATCTTTATAAACTCAAACCAAAACCATACCAAAAAACCAGTTAACCACACAGGCAGAAGTCTGTCTCTATTAACAGTTCTATTAACATATCATCCCATCTTGATTACTATAGCTTTATAGCAAATCTTAAAATCAGGTAGTGGAAATCTTCTTTCAACTTTGTTTTTTCCCCCAACAATTTCTAAACTATTGAAGTGCCCTGGCCTTAATGTATAAATTTTAGAATTAGCTTGTTGCTCTCTACATAAAAAAGTCCTTTAGGATTTTGACTGAGATCATGTTGAGTCTAGAGATCAATTTTGGGAAAACTGGCATCTTAACAATAGCAAGTCTTTTGATCCATTAATAGTATGTATCTCTGTATTATTTTGATCTTGATTTCTTACCCAATGTTTTATATATAAATCCTGCACATATTTTAGATTTATACCTAAATATTTCATGGTTTTTGGTGTTCTTGTAAGGGATACTGTGAATTTTTTTTTGATTTTCAATCTTTCATTACTGGTATATAGAAATTAATTGATTTTTGAATATTAAACTTTTGTCCCTAAACCTTGATAAACTCACTTATTTAGGTATAATGGCTCTTTATAAAAAAAAATTGGGGATTTAACCCAGGGGCACTCTCCCCCTGAGCTATATCTCCAGCCCTTTTTATTTTTTATTTTGAAACAGGGTCTTGCTAAGTTGCTGAGGGTCTCACTAAGATGCTGAGGCTGACCTCAGATTTGATCCTCAGCCTCCTGAGTCACTGGGATTCAGGCTGTGCTACAGTGCCCAGTTGAGTCCCTGAAAATTTCTATGTGGATAATCCTGACATCTGCAGATAGAGACATTGTGTTTCTTCCTTTATGAAACATGTTTCTTTTATTTTTTTCCTTGCCTATTGCACTGGCTAGGACCTCCAATATGATATCAAATACAAATGGTGCAAGCAAACATCCCTGAAGTATTCCTTATCTTGCGGAGGCATTCAGTCCTCTAATATTATGTATGATGTTAGCTGTAGGTTTTCATAGATATCGTCTGTCAAGTTAAGGAAGTTCCCTTCTGTTTTTCATTTCTGAAAGTTTTTTTCATGAATGAATATTGAATTTTGTCAAATGCTTTTTGCATAGATAATGATATGGTTTTTAAATTTTTTTTAGTTGTAGATGGACACAACACCTTTATTTTATTCATTTGTTTATTTTATATGGTACTGAGGCTTGAACTCAGTGCCTCACGTGTGCTGGACGAGAGCTCTACCACTGAGCCACCACCCCAGCCCTGATGACACGGTTTTAGTTCCTTTCTTCATCTGGTGAGTTACATTGACTGGTCCTCAAATGTAGAAGCAGCATTTCTGCTCCATGATAAACCCTACTTGGCCATTGCAATCATCCTTTTTGCCATATTTGATTTGCTGATATTTTGTTGAAGATTCTTCATTCACTAAGATGTTGACCAGCAGTTTTCCTGTAACGTCTCTGGTTTGGTGTCAGGGTAACGCTGGGTTGCTGAGTTGAACTGGGAAGCAATGTCTCCTCTTCTATTGACCAGAAGAGTTTGTGGAGAATTGGTCTGATTTCTTTCTTAAACATCTTGTAGCATTTTTCCATGAAATCAGTTTATTCTGGGGGGACAGAGATTTTTTGTTTACTTGTTTGTTTTTCTTGTTGCTCTTGTTGCTAAAAGATTTTAACCCATGAATTCAATTTGATTTCTCTAATAAGCATAGGATTAGTCAGGGTTTTCTTTTGTGGGGTGGGGGGGTTTTACCAGGGATTGAACCCAGAGGCACTTAACCACTGACCCACATCCCCAACCCTTTTTATTTTGAGAGAGGATTTTGCTTAGTTGCTTGGGGCTTTGCTAAGTTGCTGAGGCTGGCTTTGAATATGTGATCCTCCTGCCTCAGCCTCCTGAGACACTGGGATTAGCCTATGCCCAGCTCATTCAGGTATTTGAAAAATGTACCCAATGTTTATTTGGATGAGATATGATTAGACACATACACAGAAATGATTTGTCCTGAAGGAAGAATACATTCCTATTCATCACAATCATCTTTTTGCCTTTAACCTAGCTGTATATTTATATTGAAATCGGGGTTCTAATAACAGCCTATAACTCAGTCTTTTTTTTTTTTTTTTTTTTTTTTTAAATATTTATTTATTTACTTTAGTTGTACACAATGCAATGCATTCATGTTTTACGTGGTGTTGAGGATCGAACCCGGGCCGCGCACGTGCAAGGCGAGCGCTCTGCCGCTGAGCCACAATCCCAGCCCCTATAACTCAGTCTTCAAAGAAGTCCAGTCCATAGCTGGGAATCAATGGTTGTTTCAGTCAGCTTTTTTGCTGCTGTGACTAAAGGACCCGACCAGCACAATTGTAGAGGAGAAAATGTTTATTTGAGGGCTCGCTGTTTCAGAAGTGTTCGTCCATAGAAGGCTGGCTCCATTTCTTGGGATTGGAGATGAGGCAGAGGGAAGCAGCTCACATCATGGTTATCAAGAAGCAGGGAGAGGGGCTGGGGCTGGGGCTCAGGGGTAGAGCGCTTGCCTAGCACGTGTGAGGCACTGGGTTCCATCCTCAGTACCACGTATAAATAAATAAGTAAAAGTTAAAAAAAAAAGCCGGGCGCGGTGGCGCACGCCTGTAATCCCAGCACTTTGGGAGGCTGAGACAGGAGGATCGCGAGTTCAGAGCCAGCCTCAGCAATGGCGAGGCACTTAGCAACTTAGTGAGACCCTGTCTCTAAAATAAAAAATACAAAAAAGGGCTGGGGATGTGGCCCAGTGGTCAAGTGCCCCTGAGTTCAATCCCTAGTACCACCAAAAAAAAAAGTTAAAAAAAAAAGACATTTCTAAAAAAAAAAAAAAAAAGCAGAGAAAGAAGATCCAATTTCCACATACAAATATATACACCAAAGCCCTGCCGTAATTCCCACCACCTCCAGCCACACCCTACCACTTCAGTTACCAGTTAATCCCTATCAGGGGATTAAATCATTGGTTGGGTTAAGACTCTTACAACCCAATCATTTCTCCTCGGAATACTTTGTGTGTGTGTGTGTGTGTGTGTGTGTGTGTGTGGTACTGGAGATTGAACTCAGGGGCACTCGACCACTGGGCCACATCTCCAGCCCTTTTTTGTATTTTATTTAGAGACAGGGTCTCACTGAGTTGCTAAGTGCCTCGCCATTGCTGAGGCTGGCTTTGAACTCGAGATTCTCCTGTCTCAGCCTCCCAAAGTGCTGGGATTACAGGCGTGCGCCATTGTGCCCAGCGCTCCTCGGAATACTCTTGCATTGTCTCACACATGAGCTTTTGGGGGACTCCTCACAACCAAACCATAACAATGGTAGAACACCTGCCTACATTCGGAGCCCTGGGTTCTATCCCCTGTCTGTCTCTCTCTGTCTCTCTCTGTCTCTCTCTCTCTCTCTCTCTCTCTCTCTCTCTCTCTCTCACACACACACACACACACACACACACACACACACACACCATTCAACAAACTATCCTTTAATTGGTATGTCTAAATTTGCATTTATCGTAATTATTGATTTGGTTTGATTTGGGGCTACCAACTTATTATTTGTGGTATGTTTGTCTCCTCTGCTTTTTGTTGACCTGTTCTTTCTGTTTTCCTCTGGATTCCTTGAATATTTTTTAACATTCAGTTTTAAGTTATCTTGGATTTTTGTCTATATTTTCTTGCGCAGGATTGAAAGAGACACACCTAACTTTCCTGAGCCTACCTGAGTATCCACTCTCCCGCTGCAGCTACACCTATATGCGCTCTTCCTCCTCCTCCTCCTCATGCTACAGTTGCTGTGTGCATTACATACACCAGAAGTACCCCCAGATAGTGCTATGCTATCCTGTTTGAGTTCAATAGTTATGTGTCTTAAAGAATTTCAGGACAGAATAGTAATCTTTATATTTGCCCAGGTAGTTACTTTTTGAAGGAGCCCTAATTAGGAAGGGCTGTTGCAGCTAGCTGGAAGCCATAAGTTCCACCTGATATGTATGTGACGCACCTGTAGGCACCCGCAAAGCTGAAGGTATATAACCGGGTGAAAGCAGGTCCGAGTTAGGAGAACGAAGGAGAATTCATTCAGTCAGTCATGCAGTCACTCGGTCGGTCAGAAGAAGAGTTCGGGTCGGAGAATCAGAGCGGCCAGAACGTAGGCAGAGCAGTTACAGAAGAGAAACCAGATAGAAGAAATAATGGCTGGTCAGTCAGGCCGAGGCTCCCGAGGAAGAAGGAAGAAAGAAGAGAGAAGAAAGAAGCTCTAATCTTTCTCTAAGCTAAGCTCTACAAGAAGCTAAGCTAAGCTCTATCTATCTTTCTTTCTCTCTAAAGCTAAGAAGACAAGAAGAAAAGCTCTCTCTAATCTTTCTCTCTAAAAATCTTTCTTTCCCTCTCTAAGCTCTAAGAAGAAAGTAGAAGTAAAAGTAGTAATAGCTTTACTCTGCCTCCAAGTTTTCCTCCCGCAGGCGCAATGGCTGGCCATTTCAGGCAGCTTACAACTTTTTTTTAATTTAAGTTTCGAGTGTTCTGTCTGGCATAATTTTTCTTCAGTCTCATAACTGCCTTTGAATTTTCTTTTGGAGCAGGGCCCCTGCTGGTCCATTCTCTTCCTTGATTTGACAGTGTCTTCATTTCATCTTCTTTCCTGAAGGAGGGATGTGCTTGCTCGGTGTGGACTTTTCCATGGGCGGGTTTTTCCTTTGGCATTTGAACAGTGTCACTCTACTGTCTTCAGATCTCCATGGTTTCTCATGAGGAATTTTTTGATTTCTCGAGTCAGTATTTCCTCATATATGGTGTTTTTTTTTTTTTTTTTTTTTTTTTTTTTTTTTCTTTTTTTTTTTTTTTTTTTTGTGGTACCGGGGATTGAACTCAGGGGCACTTGACCACTGGGTCCACATCCCCAGCCCTTTTTTGTATTTTATTAGAGACAGGGTTTCAATGAGTTGCTAAGTGCCTCACCATTGCTGAGGCTGGCTTTGAACTCGCGATCCTCCTGCCTCAGCCTCCCAAGTGCTGGGATTACAGGCGTGCGTCACCGCGCCCGGCTATTTTTTTAAAAATATTTATTTATTTACTTTAGTTGTACACAATGCAATGTATTTATGTTTACGTGGTGCTGAGGATCGAACCCAGGCCGCGCACGTGCGAGGTGAGCGCTCTGCCGAGCCACAATCTCAGCCCCCTTTTTTTTTTTTTTTCTTTTTAATCTCACTTCTTTCCTTCTTTGTCTTTCACTTTGAGCAGTTTTTGATGTTTCTGGCATGGTTTTCTTTGAGTATATCCTGCTTGGGGTTCACTGAGCTTCTTGAATAGGTACTTTTTTCCCCATCAAATTTGGCAAGATTTTGGCCATTATTTATTCAGATTTTTTTTTTCCTGCTCTAATCATTTTCGTTCTTCTGTGACTTCAGTTGCACACATTTGACATTATGCTACTATTGCTAAAGACCCAAGACTGTTTTATTTTTTTTTGGGGGGCGGTGTAAGGGATTGAACTCAGGGACACTGGACCACTGAGCTGGGATCATAGGCGTGCTCCACCGCGCCCAGCTTGTTTTCTCATCTTTCCTTTCGTTAAAATGAATTTCCTTTAACTGATGGAGCATAGTTATAATAGCTGTTTTTCTGCTCTTTGAATTCCCTTGAGAATCGGTCACATTTTCCTAGTTCTTCATGTGCCTAGAGATTTTGGACTGTGTGTGGACATCATGTCAGTTATATACGTAGACTCTGGGTTCTGTTTGAACCCTCTCGAGAATGTCTAGCTATTTATTTTCTTAGCAGACCACAGCTGGTTTGCACCTTGGGTCCCTTGTTTCCTCCTTTACCTTCTCTGTCTCAGCTGTGAACCTCTCAGGTGTTGTGTTAGGCACATCCGTGCCCTCCCCTGGTGCAGCCTCATTCCCAGAGAGTCTTGGCTTCTTCTCTGCCACCCAATTTGTGCCTTCTCGGGGCTCATGGCATCTCTCACCAGCTGCTGGGCTCCTTCCTATGTGCTCTGATGCTATGATTTTGTGACTTTAGATATCTCCAGATAGAAGAATTCCTCACATACGTTCAAGTGGCCATTGTAAACAGGAACCCAAGACCAACCATACAATAAGGCCTGACTTTCCACCAGGTGGTCTTTCAGATCTGCCCTCAAAAAGTCTGAGAACTAGCCGGGCGCGGTGGCGCACGCCTGTAATCCCAGCACTTTGGGAGGCTGAGGCAGGAGGATCGCGAGTTCAAAGCCAGCCTCAGCAATGGCGAGGCACTTAGCAACTCAGTGAGACCCTGTCTCTAATAAAAATACACAAAAAAGGGCTGGGGATGGGGCCCAGTGGTCGAGGGCCCCTGAGTTCAATCCCTGGTACCAAAAAAAAAAAGTCTGAGAACTTTCACTGGTGTCTTCACTGCAGCAAAAGATGGCGGTACCTGACAGATGCCTTGGGGAAGGTCATGCTCCCTGGCCTTGAAGGCAGAGCCCCTGCCTGGCATGCACAAGACCCTGGGTGTGATCCCCAGCACATAATCAATCAGCCAACCGATCAATCAGTTAATCTCACTAGTTTGTAAGGAAGCCAATTGAAACCTTGCCAGATTGGGGACATAACTAGATTGACCAACCCAGCTTTAGACTGATGGTTTATTTTTGTATATAATTTGCTAGGCTTTTCACTTCTGATTGTCAGAAATTTGTTTAAACATGGCAGTTGTCAAAAACTGTCTGCATATAAACTCCCGGGAAGCATGCAAAAATGATTATTACATTATTCCTTCAAAACATACATATGAAGCATCTACTATGAACTCCAGATCTGCTAGACTAGATGTTTCTAGGTGCTATTTCTGGTGTAGTCACCATTATATCCTTAGCTCTACATGTGCAAATAGTAGCTGTATAGTAAATGTAGGAAAAATATACATCTAAGTAAATTTACCAAGTTCTGAGACTAAATATATATACATATATATATTTTTAAATTGTTTTTAAATTGTAGATGGACACAATGCCTTTATTTTTATGTGGTGTTGAGTATCGAACCCAGTGCCTCACACATGCTAGGCAAGCGCTCCACCACTGAGCCATAACCCCAGCCTCCTAAAAATATATTTTTAAAAGACAATGTCATGTTCAAACATTTCTTCCCCTTGGGCATCTGCTTACGTATTTATTGCATAACCCCTGTCTACTAAATGGCTTCTGTATCCTAAACCTTGCTATCTTAAATCACTTCCTTAATTATCCTGTCTACCAAACCCCTAATAGTTTGGAATAGTATGAAAAGCATAATTCATTTTCTAGCTCCCAGTTTCTTTCCCATCTAGATCTCCCCTATCAAACTTCTGGTGAATCCAGGGCCATGTTAGATGGGATCATTTGTTCTTTGGAGACAAGAGGTCTTCTGACGGCAGGGGTTACAGTTCCTCATTCCCTTTATTAGTTAGGAATCTTCTGGTTGCCTAAAAAATCATCGTTGAGATCAGCCCGGGCAGCATAGCAAGACCCCACTTCAGCCTTGAGGAATGAAGTTCTGAAACATGCTTATAACGTGGGTGAAACTTGAAAACCTACTCAGTGAATTAAGTCAGGCACAAGAAGACAACTAATGTAGGATTTCACTTGCATGAAGCACCTGGAGCAGGCAGATACATAAAGATAGGACGGAGAGTAGAAGCAGGTGCTGGAGGACAAAATGTGGAGTCATTGTTCAGTGGTCCAGAGTTTCCATCGTAGATGATGGCGAGGTCCTGGAGATGAACAGCTATGGGAAAGGACTGGGGGCTCATGAATTGCACACTTAAAAATGGCAAATTCCAGCCGGGCGCGGTGGCGCACGCCTGTAATCCCAGCACTTTGGGAGGCTGAGGCAGGAGGATCACGAGTTCAAAGCCAGCCTCAGCAATAGTGAGGCACTTAGCAACTCAGTGAGACCCTGTCTCTAAATAAAATACAAAAAAGGGCTGGGATGTGGCCCAGAGGTTGAGTGCCCCTGAGTTCAATCCCTGGTACCACAAAAAAAAAAAAAAAAAAAAAAAAAAAGGCAAATTCCATGCTATTTTTATTTTACTACAATGGAAAATGTAATCACCTTGGGAAATAAAATTTTGAGGAGTAGAAAAAAGAGGGTTTTGTTGGAGGGCTGCCGGGGAAGCACGTGCGATGTGTGCCCCAGAGGGTGGCACTGATGATGGAGAGAGTGGGGATTGGGAGGCGCTCACTCTTCCTCTCTCAACTCAGCAACTCTCCTGGGTCCTGCTTGGCTCCAACCTTGCCCTCCATGGCCAACCTGCGATTTCTACTCTTCAGGCTGTGTGATGGATTATTGAACAGCCCTGCGTGGCCTCAGTGAGTTACATCATTGGCCGTCTGATGAGAAATGGACTTTGCTGACTCAGGTCAAGAATCTTGGGGCACCCAGGCATGGTGGTGCAGGTCAGAATCCCAGCAACTCAGAAGACCAAGGCAGGAGGAGACAAGTTCAAGGTGAGCCTGAGCAACTTAATGGGATCCTGTCTCAAAATAAAAAGGGCTGGGAATTAAGCTCAGTGGCAGAGTGCTTGCCTAGTGTGCAAGACCCTGCTTTCAATCCCCTGGCACTATCAATAAATTAATCAATCCTAGGGCAATATTCTGATTGGCTAAAAAAAGTCAGGTGTTTATCCCTAAGCCAATCAACTGTGGTTGAGATTGGAGCCCCATCAACCAGGAAGTTGGTGTGGTGGGAGGACCTGTTCTCTCCAAACACTGTGTTGGCTGAAGTGCAAGTGCTGGGTGGGGGAGAACAAGCAGTGTCTGGTTCACAGTTACACAAAGGGGAAGAATTGGACTCATGTTTGTCTGTCCTTTGGAGGTGCTGAAATTACTCTCTCTCTTATCCCCTTGTTCTTTTCAGCATCGTCGTGAGGCAAAGTAGATGAACATTGCATGGATTTTATGAGTGAAGAAAGTAAGGCATGGCCAAGACAAGTGATGTATCCAGAATGAGCTACATCTTCTGTCTGTATCCCTGGTACCAGGGTTCTAGTCCATAAGGCCAGGAGTGAGTTCAGTGGATCAATTCTAACCTTTCAAATCCCAGAGTATTATCAAGTGGGTAGTATTTCCCCCAGATGCTCAGCTCAAATTGAGGTGGTAACATCACTCTGTCAGAAGTTGCAAGAGCCCTGTTTGGGGAGATGGCTAAGATTGCAGTTGACTACGGGCCATAGAGATGTTTGGGCATTGCTGCCTTCCGTAGTCTCACGGGACTTGGCCTGGGATCTCGCGGGACTTGGCCCAGGATCTCGAGAGACTTGAGCCAAGATAAGAGATCAGGCCGGTGCCATTCCTGCTTGGGCGCGTGAGATGAGACCTGAGAGAGAATGGACGGGGTTAACGCTATTGTGTATATATATTGTAGTTTCTTGTAAGAGTACGTGCCTTGGTTTCTTGTGAGAGTGTGTATGTGGTGTTGGAAATTACAAGAGACAGAGAGAGAAAGATAAAAGAATTTTTTCGTTTCCATTCTGTCTCCGGGCTCCTTCCTGCGGCGCCGCTGTTCCGGGCTGCAAATCCCTTTCTGGCGGCAACAAGAAGTCTTCCACTCCTTGCCAATAGAAGGAAAATCTGCGACTCATTATTCATTGATCAATAGCTAGGCTGGGTTTAGAGTATTGGTTTAGAATAATAGTTTCCAAGGCATTCTTAGTCTTTATCATATTGTAGCAAGCATTGCTGCTGTTGAGAAGGCAGTTATATTCTAACATGTGGTCCTTTGTTCCTTTCTCTGGAACTTATAGAATCTACTTTCTTGCTATGTCTCAAAGTGGGTCTTTGTTCACTCATTATACTGGCCACTCAGTGGTATTTATGATATGGCAATCAATTCTGGGAAGTTTTCTTGAATTGTTTAATTGAGAGTTTTTCTTTTCCCCAGCATTTTTCTTATTCATCTTTCTAGAACTTCAATTATTTGGATACTGGACCTTCTCCACTAGTTTTCAAATTGTCTGATCTTTTGAATTTCCATCTCTGTCTTTTTGTTCTTTCTGGGGCTTTCCATCAATTTGGCAACCCATTCCTTCGGGGAAGTTTTCTTCATTTATTATGCTGCACACCTTTAAAGTCTGTTAGCTCTTATTTGTTCTCCCAACATTATTTTTTAAAACATATCCTTCTGTTCTTGTTTTATGAATGAAACAGCTCCCTTATTCTGAGGATATGAGACAGTTTTTGTAAGAGCCTTTAATGAGGAAGTAGCTAAGATGGCGGCTGGCTGAGAGCCAAGAGGAGGCGTTTACTTGTTTACACCTGACCTTAATGAATTTGACTGAGAATCTTTCTGTGCCGCACCTGTACACGTGTATGCTTAATGAGTGAAGAGTATTTAACCAGACCGGGGGCATCAGAGAGGGAGAGAGAGGAGAGAAGAAGAAGCAAGAATAAAGAAACTACTCATTCCCAGTCTGCCTCCGATTTCTTTCCCACGGTATCATTGCTGTAGGCGGCAACAAGTTTTTTAAGGTTTATTCTCTCTGCTTAGTTTGTTACCTCCAGGTTACTTTCCCCAGTTTTTTGTTTTAATATATGTATATGCAAGCAGACATCAATGTCCCCTCTTGGGCCAGTTAGATTATCCATAGAAAACTCTTTTGGTCTTCTGCTTGGAAATCAGAGCAGCCCTTTTATTTAAGTTATACATGTATACATGCATTCACTCAGTTATTGCAGATTTCCCTCAGAAGTTGGGAATCCCTGATGGTTCCAAGAGGGCAAGGTGACAGAAAGCTATAAGCTTCACTTATGTAGTGGTCCAGCTGGGCTGTCTGTTAGGCACCTGCCAACAGCAGTGTTTTCAAGTCGTTCCTCTTGGGCCAGTTAGATCCTCCATAGAAAGCTCTTCCATCTGGGTGTGGTGGTGCACTCCTGTAATCCCAGTGGCTTGGGAGGCTGAGGCAGGAGGATCTCAAGTTCAAAGCCAGCCTCAGCAAAGGTGAGGCCCTAAGCAACTCAGTGGGACCCTGTCTCTAAATAAAATACAAAATAGGGCTGGGGATGTGGCTCAGAGGCCAACTGCCCCTGAGTTCAATCCCCAGTTACCCATCCCCCCGCCCCCCGCAAAAAAAAAAAAAAAAAAAAAAAAAAAAAACTCTTCCAGTCTCCTGCCTGGAAACCAGAGCAGCCATTTTATTCATTTAATCAATTTTAGTGATCAAATCATTTTATTTAAGTTATTTATTTAACCAAGTCTTTGATTGACACCTGTCTCCCCAACAAGACCACAGACTTACAGGCAGCAGCTCTGTGTCGAGGATGTCTGCCTCTGTGTCTCAGCTAGGATGCGCTCAGTGCACAATTGTTTCTAGAAATTCATGAACGAACTCTTAGCTATTCCCCATCCTATTATTTGAATATCTATTTTATGGTGAGATAGTTCAGACATACTGAAAAGTGTATAGAATACGACGCCTCACAGTCCACCTAGTGCCCAGTGTAAGACATAAGTGCGTGTTTCTCGTGGGGAGCCCGTCTCCGTCTCTCCTTCCCTTCCTCCTCCGCTGGCCTGGCCTTCCTGAGCTTGTGGCTCCTCCTTCTCGTGGGTGCTGTGTGCCAGCTCTGGGTGCCAAGCTCCAAATGTCAGTCTCTAAGCTGTCTTTTTCACCCCTCATTTTTTTTTTTTTTTTTTTTTTTTTTTGGTACCGGGGATTGAGCTCAGGGGCCCTCGACCACTGGGCCACATCCCCAGCCCTTTTTTTGTATTTTATTAGAGACAGGGTCTCACTGAGTTGGCAAGTGCCTCACCATTGCTGAGGCTGGCTTTGAACTCGAGATCCTCCTGCCTCAGCCTCCCAAGTGCTGGGATTACAGGCGTGCGCCACCGCGCCCGGCTCCCCCTCACATATTTTTTTTTAATATTTATTTATTTGCTTTTAGTTGTACACAATGCGTTTATTTTTATGTGGTGCTGAGGATTGAACCCAGGCCGCTCACGTGCTAGGCGAGCGCTCTACCACTGAGCCACATCCCCAACCCCCTCACATATTTTTTTTTAAATATTTATTTATTTGCTTTACTTGTACACAATGGGTTTATTTGTACGTGGTGCTGAGGATCGAACCCGGCCGCGCACGTGCCAGGCAAGCGCTCTCCCACTGAGCCACAACCCCAGCCCCTCCCCTCACATATTTTTAAGGCTCATCCAAGTTCACATGAGTGGCTATTTCGGTTACTTCAACTCTTTCCCACTGTGTAAACAAACCAGAAACTCTGTGTTCTTTCTCTTTGGACAACTGTATAGACTGTTTCCAATTTTTTCTCTCTGTTACGAGTGATGTAGCAACAAGGCTCCTCGGCTGGTGAGGTGCTCTAGGCTAGTGCCAGGGCCACGCTGCTGGCAAGTGGCTGCAGGCCGGGCGTGCGCTACCTCAGAAGTCACATTGCTCACCTCAGAAGTCACATTGCTCACCCGTTGGGCAGTGCCTCGGAGGTGTAGCATGTGTCCCGCCAGCTGTGGAGGGGGGCTCTCACTCCTCCTCCTGGGACACTTGGTGTTCGTAAAATTCTGATCTTTTCAAATCTAGTGGTTTTCACTTTTTAAAACACAGACCTAAATTAGACTTTTTATATTGCGGCAAAATATGCATAGCAAAATTTACCATTTCAGTAATTTGTAAGTGTCCAGTGGCTTTAAGTACATGCTTAACATTGGGTGACCCTCACCAGTGGCCCTCTCCAGAGCTTTCTTCATCTTGGAAACTGAAACTACACCCCCGTGGAACACAAGCCGCTGTCTTCTCCTCCCCCAGGCCCTGGAGACCACTATTCTACTTTGTGTATCTCTGGCTTTGACAGCTGTTCTGTGTGAACAGCAGCATTTCTAAGCAGTTCCTCTTGGGCCACATTCCCCACAGAAAACTCCTCCAGGCTCCTGCCAGAGTGCCCGTCTTATTTAAGTCATACATGCACGCATGCAATTATTTGATTGACATCCATAAAACCAGATTGATGAGACAGCAGCATCATGCCCATGGTGGGAAGTGTTTCAATCACCCTTATATCCCTATGACCAAAAGACCTAACTAGAACAATTTGAGGAGGAAAAATTTACTTAGAGCTTACAGGTTCAGTGGTTCAGTCCATGGCCAGCCGACTCCATTGCTCTGGGCCTGAGGTAAGGCAGAACATCCTGGCAGAAGGGCAGGGTGGAGGAACGCAGCTCAGGATGTGGCAACCAGGAAGCAGAGAGAGAGAGAGCCCTGCCCCCCAGGGACAAAGGCGCGCCCCCAGCGACCTGCTTCCTGTTGCTGCCTGAAGCGATGGCCGCCTGCAGCAACAAAGCCGCGGGAATAAGTTCAGAGGCAGACTGGAAACGAACAGGCTCTTTATTCTGCCAGCTTCTCTCTCCGGCTCCAACAACACCCCAACACGCCATCCGCACTCCTCCAACCACACCACCGACCCGATCCACAATGTCCCGGACCAAGTCTCACGAGACCATGGAAGGTGGTAATGCTTATGGCTCACAGCTCACTGCAATCTTAGCTATCTCCTTAATTAGGGCTCCTGCAGCTTCCTCCTGCTGTCACAACCCACCGGCCTTTAGTTACTACTCGTCAACTCATTCAAGTGGGTGAGTGGACTGACTAGGTGAAGACTCTCACACCCCAGTCATCGCACCTCTAAGCTTTCTTGTGTTGTTTCACACGGGAGTGTTTGGTGGAGGCTCCTCACATCGAAACCATAACAGGTAGTCACAGAAGATCATACATACGTCCTTTTAGTATCTGGCTTATTTCACTTACATAATGCCTTCGAGGCTCCTCCCTATTGTAGCACATGTCAGAACTTCCTTCCTTTTAAAGTCTGAATAATATTCCACTGTATGGGCATACCGCGTTTTGTTTACCCGTTCATCTGTTAATGGACACTGGGGTTGCTTCCACCTTGGCTCTTACGAATAATGCTGTGATGATCATGGGTGTGCAGAACTCTATTTGAGTTCCTGCTTTCAATAAAACTGAATTTTTATTCATGGTCTTATAGATAGTCTCCAGGAAATAAGCCCATCTCCTATTGCAGCGCATCATGAATATTCAGATAATCGTGGCGGGCTCATTGATAGAATGGGGTCAGATTCCCCTCAGCCAGTCAGGGTAAGGGATCTGATGTCACAGTGTTCACAAGGAGGTCCCAAATGAGACTCCACCCCCCAGTGTCAGGCTTCCTTCTAGCAGCAGGCACTGGACCACACACTGTCCCCCACCCCCTCACCCCCGTCCCAGCTATGACTGACAACGCAGGACTGGTTTCTTATTTCATTCTCGCACAGTAGTTGCTGCCGGAGGTAGGAAGAGCCCATCCATCAAAAGAATGAAGTCAGCCAGGCATGGTGGTGCACACCTACCATTCCAGCTGCCGTGGAGACTGCGGCAGGAGGACTGCAAGTTCAAGACCCTGTCTCACAAACAAAATAAAACAGAGCCGGGCGAGGTGGCGCACACCTGTAATCCCAGCACTTTGGGAGGCTGAGGCAGGAGGATCGCGAGTTCAAAGCCAGCCTCAGCAATGGCGAGGCACTTAGCAACTCAGTGAGACCCTGTCTCTAATAAAATACAAAAAAGGGCTGGGGATGTGGCCCAGTGGTCGAGTGCTCCTGAGTTCAATCCCCGGTACCAAAAATAAAATAAAATAAAATAAAACAGAACACAAGAAAGGGGCCGGGTGCAGCTCCCCACCCCTGGGTTCCACCCCAGCATGGGGGTGGGGTCGAGGCACGCACAGCCAACGCTGACCTTGCTGGCTTCCCTGTCACGCTGAGGGCCAGGAGACGGGTCCGCCTGCCGTGCGTGGGGGTGCTGGGCCCCCGGGGCATGTGTGTGTAGGTCTGTCTGTGGGGCGTTTCCCACTCCGCACATGCTGTTTAGCTGGCCCTTCTCGTGACCTCAGCACTCCTGGGGGTGGACGCTGGCCTTGTCACTCTGTAGGTGGAGACCCCACAGGGCAGGCACGTGAAAGACCTGCCACAGTCCCTGATGCTCTCCCGGGGAGGAGTGCCCTTCATGGTCACATTAGCTCTGTGGCTGGAATGACCACAGTTTGCAGCTTAAGACGACACAGGATTCTCATCTCCCGGTTCTGTATGTCAGAAGTCACATGAGGGTGTGGCTGAGCCTTCTCCTTCAGGTCTCATCAGCCTGTAGTGAAGGTGTTCTCTGGGACTGAGACCTCATTTAAGGCTTGGAGTTCAAACTCACCACCTTCTCTTAAAGGCTCACCTGATTAGGTCAGGCCCACTCATTATAATCCTCGACTCAAAACCAGTTGACTCAAAGTCAACTGATCGGTAGCCTCATCATAGTAATGGCATCCCGTCTTACACAGGTCTCACCTACACGTTAGGTGACAATGTTGTACAAGTCACGTATACCAAGGGACAGAAACTTGGTCATCTTAAAATTCTGCCTATCTGCCGGGCGCGGTGGCGCACGCCTGTAATCCCAGCCCTTGGGAGGTTGAGGCAGGAGGATTGCGAGTTCAAAGCCAGCCTCAGCAAAGTCTAGGCACTTAGCAACTCAGTGAGACCCTGTCTCTAATAAAATACCAAAAAAAAAAAAAAAAAAAAATTCTGCCTATCCTAGGAACTAATAAAAGAGTCTCTTCCATGAGATAGAATAAGATTGATAGGGCTTGGGGGAGTAGATAGAGTAACCCATAATCTGGGTTTGCCTGGGAATGAGGTTTTCCTAGAATGTGGAACTTCAGTAAAATCAGGAAAGTCCTGGCAAAACTCATTAACAAGATGAGTTGGTCAAGCAAGAAGTAGAAAACCCTGCCCAGTGAAAGGTCCCCTTCTCATGCCCCAGATGGGCTACCTTAGCCACCCCGAGTTGTGACTTTGGACTTGCGAGAAGAGAAGAGAACTGGATGGGGCGGGGGGTGGCGGATAAAGCAAAGTTAAGAGGAAGGCAGCAGGTGGGAGGGTGACCCAAGGGGAGGGACGGTGGTGGCTCGACCTGGAAGCTGGGTGCGGATGTCCAGGGTAGAGTAAAGCCGCGGAATACATGCCTTGGTTCATTCGTTCAAGGAGTTTTAATTTTTTTCCTGAATGCAAAAGCAGGCGTGCTCTGATAAAAAGTCCCAGGAGCACCTCGTGTAGAAAGCCAGCGTCCTCTGTGCTCCTCCCTCCAGAAACCCGGGCCAGCTGTGCTCTCAGAGGCCGCATGTGCCCGTGGTCACTTCGAGCTTTGAGTTAGCCCTTGCTGCTCTCAGACTGTCTCCTCTCCTCCTGACCTTCTCAGCCCCTCGCCTTCTCCTTCCCCATCTTCTCCTCCTGGTCCTCTTCCTAATCTCTCCTCCCTAATCTCAGGAAGTAGGATTCCTCTGAATCACCTCTTTAGAAAACTCCTGTTTCCCCGATGGGCAGAATCACGGCCTCTGGGGCAGGAGTCCCCTGTGCTTCTCCTTTGCTAACAAAGCAATAAAGTTTTTCCTTTTTCTTCAAAACCGTGTCCTTGTTGTTGAATTGGCACTGGGGATCAGGGTCAAGGTCTTGGTAATAATATCATATGAGTAATATCGAGATTGGGCGTGGGTCCAGGTGGCAGGGAGCCTGCACCTTTGTGAAAAAGAAAAAAAAGCAATGCATAAAAAATGCGTAGTTCCGAGTTATCTACACGAGGAGACACCCACGGTGCTTGTGCCACTGGGGGGGGGGGGGAGGTCCCTTAGAATGATCACAGAAAAGTCAAGAGCGACCAGAGAACACCTGATGGAGAGCGTACGTCTGAAACGGGCATGTGACACTTGTGAGCAGCAGAAGGGCAGTGGTGGGCGGGGACAGCATGAGCCAGGGCACGGAGGCAAGAACGCGGGGCCGGTTTCCCCGGGCAGCGGCTGTGCGAGCCCGTGCGGTGGTCAGAGGTCATGGCGTGTCCAGAGACCTTGACATCAGACGCCTTTCCATTCCCCCAATTTAACACACAGTTAAAATTGTGTGAGTGTGTGTGCACGTGTGTGCGCGTGCGTGTGAGAGTGTGTGCGCGCGTGTCCATGTGTGCTTGTGCATGTGTGAGTGTGTGTATGTGAGAGTGTGTGCATGTGTGTGTGTGTGTGTGTGTGAGTGTGAGTGTGTGTGTGTGTGTGTGAGTGTGTGTGAGTGAGTGAGTGTGGTTGCACACACGTGCTGGAGGGCCAGTGAGCCAGGCCGAGTTGGAAACAGGCAGAGGCAAGCAGGCTTCCCTCTCTGTCCCTGGGGACCTGGGCCTGATTCTTGGCTGGGGTCTCTGCTGTGCTTGGCTCCGCCCTGGTCCCGAGGCCAGGCAGAGACACAAGCTCTGCCTCACTAGAACAGGGCTGTCCCAAAGCAGGAAAAATTAGAAGCTGCCAAAGAAAATTCCACCCCACATGGCAGCAGGAAGTGACCTGCTGCATCTTTACCAAAATGCCACTCACCTCCAGGAAGAGCCAGCGCTGGGGTGGCTCCAGGGTCAGAGACCCTGAAGGCCTGGTCGCGGCTCATCCTGCGCCGCAGCACCCACCACGGCGCCAGCCGGGGCTAATCACAGCTGGGGGGACACAAGCCTCTCTGATCTTCGCAGCCTCCAAAGGTCTCAGGGCCAAAGAAGAGTCTGTGACAGCAGCCCCCGAGCTGTCCCCAAACCTCCTAGAGAGGCCCCCAGGGAGCCTGCACCACCCGCCTGTGGAGGATTCGTCTGGTCCAGGTGGGTGGGGGGAAGCAGGGTCACATGGCGTAGGTGATTCAGACAGAAAACTGACTGTGGTTTGTTTGCAAAGATAAAATGGAAATGCCATGGGGACAGCAAGGGTGACAGTCCTGAAGTCACGCATCAGGGAGGATGTCAGTCCTGAAGCTGTCTGCCCAGCTTCACCCCAACCACCCTCCCCTTCCTCCTTCCTTGTGCATTGGTGTGAATAAACAGAAGACGAGACTTGTTATTGAGAAAAAGAAAATCCTAGGCTAATATGATCAGTCTGACATCTTTATTTTTTTATTTTCAAAATATTTATTTATTTGCTTTAGTTGTACACAATGCGTTTATTTTTTCGTGGTGCTGAGGATCGAACCCGGGCCGTGCATGTGCTAGGCGAGCGCTCTACCGCTGAGCCACAACCCCAGCCCAGTCTGACATTTTTATATAAGAATAAATGTGTGTGCGCGCAACCCACATGGTTTACTTTAGGGGGTCAGAGTAGAGGCAGGAAGATGCCCAGGAAGCCCCAGAGGCAGCTGCAGAGTCACAGCAGAGATCTCCTCCAAGAGTAAGGGCAGGCATGCAGGCGGGGGTGGGAGGATGGGTGGTCAAGAGACGTGAACCTTGTCTATGATCAAAATGTTTTTAAAGCAAGTGTTTAATATTTGTGCATTAGTAGATCATTAAAAATCAATTTTTAAAAAGACTTTGAGCCTGGCCTGGTTGGCATATGCTTGTAATCCCAGGAACTCAGAAGGCTGAGGCAGGAGGATCACAAGTTTGAGGCCAGCCTCAGCAACTTACTAAGGCCCTAAGAGACTTAGTAAGACCCTGTCTCAAAAAATAAAAAGGGCTGGGGCTGTGGCTCAGTGGTAAAGTGTCTCTGGGTCCAAATCCCCATTACTGGGGGTGGGGGTGGGGAAGATTTTATTTAGTTTATAGTGAAGGTCCCAAAGCTGGGTGAAAAATGTATTGTAGAGCCAGGCATGGTGGCACACGTAGGAGCCCTAATTAAGGAGATAGCTAAGATTGCGGTTAGCTGTGAGCCATAAAGATGTTCAAGCATTACCACCTTGCATGGTCTCCCGAGACTTGGCCCAGGACATTGCGGATCGGGTCGTCGCCATTTGCATGATCTCCCGAGACTTGGCCCGGGGGATTGTGGATCAGGTCAGCGATTTGTGTGGTGGTTGCAGGAGTGTGGATGGTGTTGGAGTTGTTGTTGGAGCCGGAGAGAGAAGCCAGCAGAATAAAGAGCCTGTTCGTTTCCAGTCTGCCTCTGAACTTATTCCCGCAGCGTCGTTGCTCCAAGCGGCCATCGCTTCAGGCAGTGACAAGCACACACCTGTGATCCCAGTGGCCAGGGAGGCTGAGGCAGGAGCATCACAAATTCAAAGCCAGCCTCAGCAACTTAGCAAGATCCTGTCTCCAAATTTCAAAGAAAGGGCTGAGGACGTTGCTCAGTGGTTAAGCACCGCTGGGTTCGATCCCCAGTACACCCCCCCGCCCCGGCCAAAAGACATTGTAGTTCAGATAAAGAAAGGTAGCCTCGCCGGGCGCGGTGGCGCACGCCTGTAATCCCAGCACTTTGGGAGGCTGAGGCAGGAGGATCGCGAGTTCAAAGCCAGCCTCAGCAATGGCAAGGCACTTAGTAACTCAGTGAGACCCTGTCTCTAAATAAAATACAGAAAAGGGCTGGGGATGTGACCCAGTGGTCGAGTGCCCCCGAGTTCAATCCCCAGTACCAAAAAAAAAAGAAAGGTAGCCTCTCAGCTGCCCCTCACTAGTACGAGTAAAGGTGGTGGTGATGATGTGGTGTGAGTTAATAGTACTGAGCTCGGACAGCCTTGGGTCAAACCTCTTATCAATATTATCTAATTTAAGTCTTTACCTTATGAGTTGGGTATTATTAATTCTGCCCATTTCACAGATGACAATCCTGAGGCTCACAGAGCTCGGTGACCTGCTCAGGATCAGTAAGTTGCACAGCTGGGTTTCAAAGCCTCAGTGTGCTCTCTGCTAAAACACTTCCCCGCAGGGAGGCTTGCAGACTCCAGACCCCTTCTCCGCCAAGAGTGTTAGAAAGGGTGGGAGTAGGGGAGAGATCGAGGGAGGATGATGCAGAGGAGGAAAAAAGGACACCCAAAAGAGAGATCGGGTCTGGGAGCTCTGTGGGGGGAAGGTGTGCGCCAGGCCGGGGACCTCGTGGGACATGCTGCCTCATCGCAGCAGTGTGGTGCACGGCTGGAGCCCAGGGCCGGAGCCCGACCTCGCCCCTACCCTGCTCTGCCAGTTAGCAGCTGGATCCCATCGGGCAAGTCCCCAAGCCTCCTGTGAAGCGGGCAGGACCCAAGAGGGCGCGCACGGGACCGTCAGAGGGCGAGCGGGGGCGCAGAGGGCCTGTTATCAGCATAGGCATCACCAACAGGGCCAAGGGCTGGGTCTCAAGGACGGAGCCACCAAACTGAGTATTGTCACTTGGTGTCCGAGACCATGGTGAGGCCAGATGACCTCTTTTCTCCTCTTTTCCCATGGTGGCCTCCGCTGGCTGAGGGTTTTCAGCAGGGACAGAGGTGCTCCGGGGGCAGATCAGCCCCGGGGAGGCCAGGCAGGAAACACCACCCCTCAACAGGGGACAGGCCTGCCCCGGCCTGGTGCTGCCTCGGCTTCCCCATCAATGATCAGAACATCAAGGGGCCAAGGGGATTCCCTCCGGAACGCTGGGGTGCCCGTGGTCCAACGCACTGTCCCCTGACATCACAGGACTGCCAAAGACCCAGCGTGCTGCAGCCCTGCGGAGACCCTAAAGCTGCCCTTACAGCACCACGCAGCATGAGGTGCCAGGGTGACCTCTCCCGAAAGGTCCCTGAAGGCATGGCTGGCTCCAGTGACCGAGGTCACCAAGCAAAGAGGAAGAGATTTTGTCAACTGGCCTTCTGCGGAAGACCAGTCCTGAGCCAGTGCTCTGGTTACTCTAACAAAGTACCCCAAACTTTAGCACCTTAAAACAACCATTTTATTTTGTTTACTTTGCAGGTCTCGCGGGCTGACCGACCAGGAAGGGCTCAGCTGGGCATTTTGGGCTCCTACGTGGGCCGCAGTCGGGTGACTGGAGCTAAAACAGCAGTGGTGGGCGTGTGGGGGATTGTGGGCGGTGGGGGGATAACTGAACAGCCCTCTCTCCTGATCAGGTCCCAGGTCCTCACCCTGTGGCCTCACGGGGGCTAGACTGAGCTTCTTTGAAAAACGCTGCCCCAGGCCATTTGGACTGCTCCCCTGGTGGCTGAGGGCTTTAAGTGTAGGTACACCAGGAAGCAGGTAGACCTGCTCACCTTTTTGACCTTGCCCCAGGAACCACCTTTGCCTTCCTGCTGGTGGCAACAGTCACAAAAGCCCAGTCAGATTCAAAGGCAGGGAACAGGGATATCACTTCTCCTTGGGCAAAGTGTCAAAGTCATCTTGTGTGAGGGCAAACGCTCTGCGGCTATTTGCAATATGCAATTGCTCAAACTCTGGGAGTCCCCGGGCTGGTCACCTGTTATCACCTGACTCCAGGGAGCAGGCAGCCAGAGCCAGACAGATCTGGGACCCAGGGCTGCTAGCAGAGGACCACTGATCGATCTCCTTTGAGGATGACAGATAAAAGGACTGGCTGTAGATCCCAGAATAGTTCACCCGGGGCTGGGGGTGTACCTCAAGGATGGCGCACTGGCCTAGCAGGTGTGAAGTCCTGGGTTTGATTCCCAGAACCCTCCACAAAAGGAAAGTGAAGCTAACCTCCACCAGGAACTTCCCAGGCCCAGCGCTCTGCCAGGATCACTTTATAAATCTCGCCATCTCCTTTAATCCTCAATGTTAGTGTCAAGGTCTTATAGGTGGGAAACTGGGCGTGGGAGGGGCGAGTGGCTGAGATCCCCCAGAAACAGACCTGAGGTTTCTCAGCATCTGGGTGCAGGTCATGTGACAGAAGGGCCATGGGACCTGGGTGAGGGGGAGCAGATGGGGATCTCTTATCAGCAGCTCGGTAGGGTTGTGGGTTTTTTTTTTTTTTTTTTTTTTTTGGTACCGGGGATTGAACTCAGGGGCACTCGACCACTGGGCCACATCCCCAGCTCTTTTTTTGTATTTTAATAAGACAGGGTCCCACTGAGTTGCTAAGTGCTTCGCCATTGCTGAGGCTGGCTTTGAACTCGTGCTCCTCCTGCCTCAGCCTCCCTAGTGCTGGGATTACAGGTGTGCGCCACCGCGCCCGGCTTTGGTTGGATTTCTTTCCTGTTTTAAATGACCACAAATTCCCGTGAAGGGCTGGGATTGTGGCTCAGTGGCAGAGTGCTTGCCTCACACATGTGAGGCCCTGGGTTCGATCCTCAGCACTACATAAAAAAATAAATTAAATAAGTAAATATATTGTGTTTATCTACAACTAAAAATTAAAAATTTTTAAAAACTCCCATGAAGAGGGGTGTCTATGACCCCTTCCCTTGAATCTGGTGGCCGTGATTGCTGCAGCCACACAGGGAAGCCCAATGACAGTATGTGACGTCTGTCCGAGGTGAGGGCAGAAAAGGCAGGGCAGCTCCCTGCCTCGTCCCCCGGGGTCCCTGACTCCCCTGGGACTGACACGCGGGGAGGCTGTGGTTGTTCTGTGCGCCCACGTCCCCGCGCGAGCTCGTCTGTCCACCTATCACGGCCTCCTGGGCCTCCTCTGCCCCTCGTGGTGGCCGGCAGCCGTTCCCATCCTGGCTCCGCGTCGTCACAGCAGGAAGGTGACCTTGGTCAGGAGGTGCCAGGCAGACAGCCCCAGGCCTGCCTTCCCAACCAAAGTGGGCCTCCTGGTGGGACAGGAGTAGGCACTTTCACGCCCCGGGGACACTCCCAGGGCCCAGCCTGCGCCTCTCTCCAGCGCCCTGCTGAGGCCCGGGCAGGCTCCCCTGTCTCACTGGGCAGCGCCTGCCCCTGGCGCACGCTGCTCGAGTCCCCCCAGCAAGGGAGGAAGACGCGGTGCTTGATTGTATTTCACACATGAATAAATAAATCTAGGAGTAAGTAAGGGAGGCTCTCCGAGAGTCTAGTCCCCCTGGCCCTTCTCTCCGCGGGTCTCAGCACGTGACGGTCCCCAAAAGGCAAGTCTAGAACTGTCTGTTCCCTGGTTGATCCTGGGTGGCCTTGGCTTTGTCTCTGAACAGGAAGGTGCTTTGACAAGAGCACCTGCATCCCCATGAGATGAATTCTCATAGAAACTTCACAGTTTGCAGTTCGATTTTGTTTGTTTTTGTGTTCGTCCTGAGACTGGTCTCACGGTGTTGCCCAGATGGCCTCAAACTGCTGGGCTGAAGCAATCCTCCTGCCTCAGCCTCCTGAGAAGCTGGGACCACAGCAGTTTGCGTGTGTATGTGTGTGTGTGTGTGTGTGTACATAGTTATTGTCATTGTTTAGAGTACTGGGGTAGCAAGTGGCACTTTACACCTTACCATTATACCTCCATTCCTTTTGAATCCAGAGGCACTTACCCACTGAGCTATATACCCAGCCCTTTTTATTTTTTATTCTTTATTTTGAGACAAGTTCTCACTAAGTTGCCTAGACCGTGGCTAAGTTATGGAGGCTGGCCTCAAACTTGTGATCCTCTTTCCTCAGCCTCCCGAGTCACTGGGATGACAGGTGTGTGCCTTTTGAATACATTGTGTTTCTTTTGAATACTTTCTTCATGAAAGTGTTGCAAAATTGCTTTGGGTTTTTCAAGATGGATTCCTGGTTTACACACACAGCAAGTTATTAAGAAAAAAATCAGAAATAGCTTGTGCCAAACCCTAATTTTTGCAAAGAATATACATGGAAGGATTAAAATTGGCAGAATTTAACCCATGAATTTCATGTCTCTTTTCATAAGAGAGAGTAGTAGCCTGTGCTTTTCTTTTTCTGTGTTATCTTTGCCAGGATTTAGCCATGAGCTTATGCAAATTTTGTGAAATAAATCGGGGAGTTGCCCGTCTCTTCCCTGTGGGTGACAGCCTGGCCCCTGGAACCCACCCATGCACGTCTGCAATAAGCCAGGATGAGGCCAGCAGGGCCAGAGACTTTCCTTGGAGGGAGAGTTCTTTCACATGATTGTCTATTTCTTCCATAGTTAATGTATTATTTTGCTTTGATTTTCATGATTACCTGGAAATTGTAAATCATTAATTTCACCCAGATATTTGAAACTGTGTTAGGTGAGATCTATTCCTGGAAACTTCCACTCAGTTTTGAAATCTCCTTCATGGTTGTCCCCTGTACCCATTCCCCATGGTGCCCAGTTGTTGTCCTTTTAGTTTTTTCATTGTTAATTAACTTCTTAGAAGCTGACCCTCTTTTTTTTTTTTTTAAATGTTGATGAATCTTTATTTTATTCATTTATTTGTATGTGGTGCTGTGAATTGAACCCAGTGCCTCACACATGCTAGACAAGCGCTCTACCACTGAGCCACAACCCCAGCCCCCTCTTCTTTTAATATAGAAAATTTTTCGCTGGGTGCAGCGGCCACACCTCTAACCCCATGGCTCAGGAGGCTGAGGGAGGAGGATCACCCTTTCGAGGCCAGCATCTACAACTTAACAACACCCTGTCTGGGAATGTGGCTCAGTGCCAGAGCATTTGCCTAGCATGCATGAAGCCCTGGGTTCAATTCCAGCACTGAGGGAAAAAAAAAAAAAAAAAAAAAAAAGATGTAAACTGTGATAAGATACACGTAACAGCCGGTGTATCCTTTTAATCCTTTCTAAATGCACAGCTGAGCTGCGGCCGAACACGCTGACATGGTTGCTGCCCATCTCCAGAATCCTCACCTTGTGAAGTGCAAGCTGTCCCCGCTGGGCACCAACGCCCCATGCCCCTCCTCCAGCCCCACAGTCCCCATTCCACTGTCTTCTCTGTGACTGTCGTGGGGACCTCCTAGGAGTGGAACCCCGGCTGACCCTCACAGGCTGCTTCTGCCTTCTGGCCGTTGTGACTGATGATGCTGTGGGCCTGGGTGGCCACCCAGACAGGCCAACTTTTGAAGTCACTCTATAAAGGGGGACAAACCAAGAAAGCCCCCCAGTGGTTTCTGGCTGGGGAGACAAGACTGGGGAAACACTGGTTGGCAGAGACCCGATCATCTCTCCCACAGGTGAGGAAATAAAGCTCAGAGAGGCTGAGCAACATGCCTGGGTCACACAGCCTGAACCTGGGGCAGTGGGATTTGAACCCAGGGCTGCTGCCTGAGGCTCTCCGCCAGCCCCAGCCCCTCCGTAGTCGCCTGGGTCAGGCAATGACACTACTCTCCCGTCCACCCAGCTGCTTGCTCAGCAGCAGGCCTGTGGGTGACGGGGCATCCAGGACGGGCCGGAGGCTCTGTGCGGGTGGCCGGCCGCGGGTCTGAAACCGTTCTGTTCATTATGAGCGAAGAGCAGATGTGACTTTAAACGCCGGCGTTGGCCACCGGGCTGGGTGGCGCAGGCCCACGAGCGGTCACACAAAATAAAACATATCATTCAGGAGCGACAGGGGCCCGGCAAGCTGGCAGCCGCGTGCTGGTGCTCAGAAGGGCTGCCGCAATTTGCTCACCAGCGTCCAAATCGCTTTCTCCAGGCTCAGACGCGGATTCACATTTAGGGCAATTTCCCTCACGGTGCTCAGCTCCGCGTGGGCTCGGCCGGGGACCGGCCACTTCCCAGCCAGGTGAGCTCCAGCCTCAGCGCGGAGCTCGCACCTGGGGGCTCGGCTTCGGAAGGCAGGACACCCAGCGGACCCAGGCCGCCCACCTAGGAACCCGGATGGCCAGCAGGAAGGGGAGGGCACGGGGCAGAGGGACCCAGCTCTCCACTGTCCCCTGGGCTCCTGTAGTTGGTGCCAGCCCCGAAGCAGTGGCTTCTCCCGGGGCGGACCTGTCACCTCCCTCTAAACGGCTCCTGTCCTGGTCTAGGCGCCTGCCCCTCTGCCTCCTCCCAGTGGCCCCGGCTCCTCTCCAGGGAGAAGCCAGGAGCTTGGTCAGTTTCTTCACTCAACAAACCGGTTGAGGCGGGGCGGGGCGTCGGCCTGTCCTGCCCAGGAGGAGGCCGGGCGGGGAAGGAGGAGAGCACCGGCCTCTCCAGGGTCCCCGCAACAAGGTGAGAAGGTAAGGGAGCCTCCCAGCCTGCCGGCCTCCGGCTCCAGGTCCTTGGTGTCCTGCCCGCTCCCTCAGCCCTGCGGATGGTGCCCCTGATCTGCAGGAGCCCCGGCACCCGCTCGCTGAGTCACTCACATCCCGGGACAGGTTGCCCCAGGCCGGCACGCACTGGTCTGCAAGGGCCGCGGGAACAGGGAGGCTGGGGCTCACACACCAGAAACTTCCCCTCAAATCCGAGATCAGGGTGACCCGGGGGTTGGCTTCCCCAGAGGGCCAGGACGGGGAATCCGCCCCAGCCTGCCCCTACCTGCTGCTGCCTCCTGGAGATCTTTGGCCTCCCTTGACTGGTAGAAACACCCCCATCCTCGCAAATGGCCTTCTGCCTTTGTGTCTGAGTCCAGACTCCCGAACCCCCATTTTTTGGGGGGTACCGGGGATTGAACTCAGGGGCACTCGACCACTGGGCCACGTCCCCAGCCCTCTTTTGTATTTGATTAGAGACAGGGTCTCACTGAGTTGCTAAGTGCCTCGCCATTGCTGAGGCTGGCTTTGAACTTGCGATCCTCCTGCCTCAGCCTCCCAAGTGCTGGGATTACAGGTGTGCGCGACCACTCCTGGCCCAAATTTCCACCCCCTTTTTTAAAAAAAAATTTATTTATTTGTTCTAGTTGTACACAATACCTTTATTACGTGGTGCTGAGGATCGAACCCAGGCTGCGCACGTGCAGGAACGCGCTACCGCTGACCCACAACCCCAGCCCCAATTCCCCCTTTTTGTAAGGCCATGTCTGATGAGGGGCCCTTCCTGCTCCGAAAGCACCTCGTCATTGTGTCTGCAATGACCCCGTTTCCAAAGAAGGCCATCACTCTGGTTCGGATATGGTTCGTCCCCGCCGAGACTCACGTTGGAATTTGATCCCCGAGGTGGTGGCGTTGAGAGATGGTGGGGTCATTTGAGACGTGAGTGCAGGAGCCCTGTTTGGGGAGATGGCTTAAATTACGGTTGACTATGGGCCATGGAGATTTGGGCATTGTCGCCTTCCGTAGTCTCGCGGGATTTGAGCTGAGATTGCTGATCAGGTCAGCGCCATTTTGGTGGTGTGTGTGGCGCGTGTTAGTCGTTGTTAGAGCCAGAGAGAAAAGTTATCAGAATAAAAAGCTGTTTGTTTCCAGTTCGCCTCTGAACTTCTTCCCGCGGCTTCGTTGCTCCAAGCGGCCATCGCTTCAGGCGGCAACACGTGAGTAGGCATCCCCAGGACCCCCCAAAAGTCACAGCTCCCCCCACAAAGGGGTCTCTGTAGTTCCAGAAAGAGGGTTAATGGTCAGGAAAGTAGGTCATCCTGAAGCCGGGGGGGGGGGGCACCTCCTCTCCCTCTACGCCCTTGTCCTCTCTTGCGCACTTCTGCTTCCTGCCGTGAGTTGAAGCCCGACGAGGCCCTCCCCAGAAGTCCAGGGGACACTGCTGCCATGCTCCTGGGCCTCCACAACTTTGAGCCCAAACGAACCTCTTGTCTTTATAAATCACTCAGTCTACGGTATTCAGTTACAGCAACAGAAATTGGACTATGACAGTCACAATCTGAGGTACAGGGGCTTAGGACTTCGACATATGGATTTGGGGGGACACAACTCAGCCCACATCACCAAGCTTTGCCCAGGTTGATCGTTCTGCCTGGAACTCCCTTCCCCAGGTTGTCTAATTGGCAAGCATCCCTTCGTATCCAAAGGTCAGGTCAGGCCCCACTTACTTTTGGGGAAGGGCTTGCCTTAGTACACACATTTGTGCTGCTATAATAAAATATCCTGGAGCGGGGGCTTGATAAGCTGCAGACACTTCCTTCTCATAGTTCTGGAGACTGAGATCCAAGATCAAGCCGCTGTCATCTGTTGAGCGTCTTCTTCACGTGTCCTCACGTGGCAGAGGGTCCAACTCCCTGCATCAAGCCCACCCCGAGGGCAGCCCTCCTGGCCCAGCCACCTCCTGCGGGCCCCACTTGCGGGCACGATCACTCTGGAGCTCCTGGGTTTTGACGGGGACACTTTCAGACCTCCCAGCTCCTAAGCCGTCGGCGGGGCCCCTCCTCCGAGCTCCACGGGCCCTGCACACCACACCTTGGCACCCACTCGCCCGCGCTTCAGCGCCCGGGCTGCACGAGGGCCTGGTCCCCGCTGGGCAGGGCTCGCGCCCCACCTGCCTGGCGTGCAGGCGCCGTGGCAGGCCAGCACCTGCGAGGCGGCTGTCTCAGTGCACCCTGGAGGGATGCAGGGATTGAGAAGGAGAGAAAGAGGAGCCGACGGTGGCCTCTCGGGCTCCCCTCCGCCGCTCCGATGCAGCACCCCGACCTGGCCGGCTGTAAAGAAGAGCGGGTTTGGCGCGTGGGCTGGGGCGGGAGTGCGCGAGCGTGGTGCGGCCCTGGGCGAGGGCCTCTTGCTCATCCCAACGTGGTGGGGGCGTCCACCGTGGGAGAGCAGGCGGGCCAGCCACCGAGGCCACGGGGGCCCACCCTCACGGCCTCCCAGAGGCCCCATCTTCAAACACCCCATTTGGAGTTAAGTTTTCAACACAGGAACTCTGGGAGTCACCGCAGAAGGGGAAGATGGAGGGAGGAGGGAACGGGCACGCCTTGACAGTGGTCCCCTCTGGCCCTCCCCACCGCCAGGAGACTTGTCCCACCCGGGGACGGGCTCTGATGGAACCCCGGGGTCCTGTCTGGATTGTCCCCGGTGGAGGGTCCGCAGAGCTGGCAGCTCAGGACCGGGAAGGGAGAGGTGGGGGTCCGCGGGGCTTGGGGTGGGGGGTCAGCACATGCAGGTGGGGGTGTAGCAGGCAGGGAACAGGAAGCCACCAGGGCCAGACCCCGCCTTCCGCAGGAGCGAAAGGCAGCCCTTAAACACTCCCCCAAACAAATTTATGATGTAAATCTGGTTTTGAAATAATAACAATAATGAGAAATAAAAAAAAGAGTGAGCAGGCAGGAGGGGAGGGGACGCAGCCGGGTCCCTCCCCTGGTCCTCCAAGGGGGGAAAAGCACACGGAAAAATTGAAATTAGTTGTGACAGCTGAAATTCTCTGCTCTACAGACGACGTTTGACAGGGTACTTAAAAAAATAATAAGAAAAGGGAAAGTGGTTTGGGTCGCCAGCGGAAGGGGGAGGCCGGGGGATTTCAAGTGACACAAGACGCATAATTCAAGCTTCTTAGATTGCAAAAGCTCTTCTTACCTAAGGGGCCCGCTGCCTTTATTTTTATCCAAATGGCTCAATTACCGCAAAGCCCCACAGAGAAAATTACGGATGTTTGCCTCTATTTTTCTCCTCTTGTCTCGACAACCGTAGATATTTTGTTTTCCTCTCTCTCTCTCTCTCTCTCTCTCCCCCTTTCTCTCTTTTGGTGCTGATGGGGTGAACTGAGAAGGGGGTGCTCAGGTGGGGCGCGGGCCGGGGACGCTGTGAATGGCCCTTCGGGCCACGTCTCTCCCTCTCGTGCCCCACGCTCCCGGGTCACCCACCTCGGCTGGGCTTTTAGTGTGTCCATTTGGGCATTTGTCCTTCCCGTCCTCCACTCGCGGCCCTGCCGTGGCCCTGCCGTGGCCCTGCCGCGGCTCTCTCCTCTCTTCCGGGCCTCTCCCCTGCGCTCCTCGCACCTGTCCCCATCCGTCCTTGGCTTCCACACCAGCAGCCTCCAGGCCTCCCTCTGCCCAGCGGGCACCCCCCAGCGCTCTCCGCTCATCTCGGCTATTTCCAAACCCTGCAATAGACGCAGGGAGGCGCGGAGGTGCCCATTTTCCAACCTTCCTGTCGGGGCTCTGTTTGTCATTTTCAGAATTGGCACTCCAGGGAGCCTGGGCTGGCGGCGGCTGCTCTCACGCTTGCCCGCTCTGCCAGGGACAGGCCCAGCCGCAGCCTGGGGCAGGCTCCGAAGGCCTCTGGGACTCCAAGGGATGTTGCCTGGGTTGGGCCCTGGGTCCTGACGGGCCCGTGGGGAAGGGGCTCCTTTCCCTCACCTGTGGGCTCTGCCTCCTCCACCCCACATCCCTGGCCTCAGCCGGGCCCCTCCCCTCCCTTCCCTCGCCTTGGCCCTCCGTGCACAGAACACTTCAGACTCATCGACCTTGGACTCCACCCCCCCACCAGCCTCACGTCCTTCCCTCTAGTTCACGAGGCCTGCAGGTCTGGCCTCTCCTCCCGGCTTCATTGTGATTTTCTCTCCCTGCTCCCAGCTCCTCCTGCTGCAGTGGGTGCCCCTGGCCTGCTCCCTCTCCTCTCTCTCTGCTGGGCTCACGGCCTTGGGGACCCCTGAAGTGTCACCTCCTCTAGGAGCCGTCCCAGTCCCCGCTCCTTCAGGCCAGGCTCTCAGCCCACCAGCACAGAGTCGGGGGGTAATATTCAAATCTCCAACAGCAGCAGGGAAAGGGTAACCCTGGTGGCACTGGCTGCACCTGCCACAGGGGACTGGAGGCTGTGGAGAGGCATGTGCCAGGTGATGGAGACAGATGCAGAAACGTCCCTGTATTTGCTGGGCGCGGTGGCACACGCCTGTAATCCCAGCACTTGGGAGGCTGAGGCAGGAGGATCATGAGTTCAAAGCCAGCCTCACAGCAATGGCGAGGCACTTAGCAACTCAGTGAGACCCTGTCTCTAATAAAATACAAAAAAGGGCTGGGGATGTGGCCCAGTGGTCGAGTGCCCCTGAGTTCAATCCCCAGTACCAAAAAAAAAAAAAAAAAAAAAAGAAGGAAAGAAAGAAATGTCCCTGTATTTAATCCACTGTGACTGCCCATGACGTCAGGCTGCCTGTCTCAGATCCAGTCACTAGTGACTTACCTCTCCTTGGCCCCCACCCTTGATACATCTGCTCCTGCCGCTGCCTTTGTGACATGTGGCGGTTGCAGGGCACACAGTAGGGAGGTATGGTGGTTCTAAAGTCTCAAAGACAAAGGGCCTGGGTACAGACCCCCGGTTCAGTGCTCTCCTGCTGGTGACCTTGGGCAGTTGATGGGACCCTCTGAGTCTCAGTGCCTTCCCTGAAAACAAGGGAGGAGGGTGGGAAGAATGCCCCTCAGTTCTTAATTCCTTCTGCATCTCCTAGCAGTAGAGATTGGGGTTGTCCCCATCTTACAGCTGGAGAGTCTGAGGCTCAGAGAGTTTGGGCAACTCTCTGAAGTTCACTCAGTTACCAGCAGAATGGGGACTTGAACTCAGGCCCTTCAGATGCCAGCTCCTGAACTCTCAACTGAGAATCAACAGTGCTTCTCTAGGCTGGGTGCAGGGGTGCACCCCTGTAATCCCAGCAGCTCAGGAGGTGAAGGCAGGAGGATCCCAAGTTCAAGGCCAGCCTCAACAACTTAGCAAGGCCCTAAGTAGCTTAGTGAGACTCTGCCTCTAAATAAAAAATATATATAAGGGTTAGGGATATGGGTCAGGGGTAGAGTGCCCCTGGGTTCAATCTCTAGTACAAATAAACAAATAAAATGAATAATAATGCTTCTCCAGAGAGTTTTGCTAAGTGGGTGCTGGGCGTGGCCTCTTCCTTATAACCCTCTTCAGAGGGCGCCAACCTCCTGAACTTGCCCCACAGGTCTTGCAAAACCTGACCCCCACCTTCATCTCCTGCCTCATTTCTCTCCTGTCCCCCTCGAGCCCCTTCCTCCCACCTGGGTGCCTCCCTCCCGCCACACGGACTCTTTCAGGCCCCGGGTCCACCTCCCAGCCCACGCCCTGCTGTTCCCTCCACCAGGAACACCCTTTCTCTTGGGCTGCTCGGGCCTCTTCTGCCTCTTTTTTTTTTGGTACTGGGGATTGAACCCAGGGGCACTTTACCACTGAGCCACGCCTCCAGCCCTTAGTTTTTATTTTGAGACAGGCTCTAAGTTGCTGAGGTTGGCCTTGAACTTGCAATCTTCCTGCCTCAGCCTCCTGAGACTCTAGGATGACAGGCGTTCCACACGGTGCCTGGCTCCCGTCTCTCCTTTTCAGAATTATGCTCCAAGCAGGTGCTCAATTTGCTAAATGAGCAAATTAAAGCAAAATCGCAGCAGCTTCTCTCCTGGATCCCCTTCTCAACCAGAAGCGAGGGGAGCACTGGAGGAGGGGCTCACTCCTCATGACAGGTGCACATGGGACACGGGCTGGGCTGAACTACCCAAAATGAAAAAGCGTTTGAAGGATTTTTTTTCCTCTTTTTTAAAAATATTTTTATTTATTTGCTTTAGTTGTACACAATGCGTTTTATTCAATACATTTTATTTGTACGTGGTGCTGAGGATCGAACCCGGGTCACCCACACACTAGGCGAGCGCTCTACCGCTGAGCCACATTCCCAGCCCCTTTTTTTTTCTCTTAACATAATGAAATAACCTGGGCAAGATCTGTGACCTCCCTGTGCAGAGAGAATGTCATCGCCTGAAGCAATTGCCGCTTGGAGCAACGAAGCCGCGGGAGAAAGTTCAGAGGCAAACTGGAAACCAACAGGCTTTTTATTCTGATAACTTTTCTCTCCGGCTCTAACAACGACTTTAACACGCACCACCAAAAAAACCCACAAAACAAAATGGCGCCGACCCGATCGGATCTCGGCTCAAGTCTCGCGAGATCCCGGGCCAAGTCCCGTGAGACCACGGGAGGCGGCAATGTCTGAATATCTCTATGGCCCGCAGCCAACCGCAATCTCAGCCATCTCCCCAATCAGGGCTCTGCAAGACAATATTCCAGAAAGAACACAGGCCGAGGGGCAGGGCCGCTCCTTGGGCGAGGGGCACGCTCCCCAACCCGCTACCCTGCGTGGTTACTGCTCAGCTCAGCCCCGTGTCAGGGTCACAAAGGGACGCAGCGGCCTCCATGGGGCTCGCGCCCACCGCCGCGGCATGCTCTTCCTGTGCTGAGGCTGGCGGAGGTCACAGCAGTGACTGAGGCCCAGCCTGCTCTGAGGGGCAGATGGCAGACCCCAGGACGAAGTGCTGGAGCTGGCAGGAAGTGCTGGAGCTGGCAGGGAGGTCTGTCGGGGCAGGCAGGGAGGGCAGCAGAGGGCGCCACGTGGAACAGAGGGACAGGAGTGGAGGCCCTCGGGCTGGAGAGGAAAGGACGATTGAGGAGGCTGGTGGCCTCCTGGGACCCCCGCCCAACTATCTCCAGGAAATGCCACAAGACCCACGGTCCTGGTGGGTGACAGACGCTGAGGCCAGGAAAGGGGCTCCCGTGGGACCTGCTGGTGTGAAGCCAGGTGGAGACAGAGAGGAGGCTGGAAGGGGAAGTCCCCGAGTCCCCAGCACAGTGGCCTGGGCCACATCCAGGATTGGGAGTGACTTCCCACAGCCCCGGGGAAGGGAGGCCTGGAGGCCCCTGTGGCCACCATCAGGTCACCTCAGAGATGGGACCCAACAGTGGATGGAGGGGCAGCAAAGGTGCCTGCGTGGGGAGGCCTAGATGCTGGGCTCAGAGACGCGCCCCTGGAGGCCGCGGTGGGCTGGCCCGGGAGCAGCTGCTCATCCATTCAGGGTTCTCGCTTTGGGGGTCCCAGCAGCCCTTCCCATGGACAGGAGAGAGTCCAAAGTGGGACCCAGGCAGGAGCGGACCGGCCATGGCGCCCTGCAGGCCAGCGCCTGCCCCACCCTCCCTCCAGCACAACCCAGAGCCTCCCCTTCCTCAGAGTGCTTCCTGGCCACCCTGGAGATGTGGGTGCCCGCAGCTGACCCCTACGGGGGCCTCAGGTGCGTGGAGATTCAACGAGAGGGAGGTGGCTGGTGTGGCATGGGCCGCTATGGTCACCCCGAGAGAACTGGCTGGGGGTAAGATTGTGTCTGGTCTGTGGCCACAGGTGCCGTCAAGTCCAAGGCCCAGGGCCAGAATCCTAAGACCCAGAGACAGGGAGACTCGCGCAATGCCACCCTGCAGGTCTTGGGGACCTGACCCTGGGCCCAGGGCGTAGGATCCCCAGGCAGGCGCAGCTGAACACACCCTCCCTGGGGCCCAGAGTGGGGAGCCGAGGGTGGGGCTGAGCTAAAGCTTTTGAAGAACAAATGAGTCATAAAACTCCACTCTGCCACTCCTGCCTGCAAACTCCCCGGCCTGCAGGGGCAGCTCCAAACACGTCTGCTGCAGAAGCTGCAAGTGAAATCTCCAAAAATCTGGAGCAGGAGCCAATGGAGGTGCATTGCTCTGGCTGATCCCAGGCGGGGCTGGCTCATGGCCTGAGCCGCCTCCTCCCTCCATCCACCTTCCTCCAGGTGTCCAGGCGCCTCCCAAGATCCGGAAGCTCAAGTCCAAACGCCTGGGCAGAGTGTATGAAGTGCACAGTGGTGCGGCCAGCTGACCACCTGCTCCCCTCTCCCCCCAGCCCCGTCCCTCGTGTACCTGCCACTGAATGGCCTGGGGCGCCTGCACCTGGCCCAGTTCACACAGTCTACGCAGCTTTCAAAACTTGATCAAGCTTCATCTTCTCCAGGGAACCTTCCCAGGTCCCCAGATGGTGGCACTGTCCTTTCTATCCTGGGCATACTTTCCCGAGAGTATTTATCGCTGTCCTGTCCCTTCACTGATTTGTGTAAAGGGGCAATGCCACGTAGGAGCTCAGGTTCTGGTCTAATCCTGGCTCCTGGGTTGCTCGCTTGCTGTGGTCTCTCAGGCAACTAGTCTGCACTCCGTGTCCTCAACTGCATGTTGGGGCCAAGAGTAACACCCACTTCCCGTGGGTGACAGAGGATCAAAGGAGATCATGCATGGAAAGGGCTTGGCAGAGTGTCCAGCACGCACACCTGGAGCAGCTACCCTTCCTGCAGGGGCTCGGGAGGGGCCTCTGGGGAACAGAGATGCAAGGGATGGGGCTCCGAGAGATTGAAGCTGGGCATCTGCCCTGGAGGGCCCCACAGTTCGGGCTGGGAGAAGTCTAGGCACGACATGGTAAAACAAGAAAACCAATGAACGACCAGCAGGGGCAATGCGTCCACATGACCGAGTCCTCTGCCTTGGCCCAAAGTAGATGCTCAAGAAATGTTTGTTGAAATGAAAATAATTGAAATCAGCAGAGAGGAAGATTGCTCGGGGGCTGCAGGAGTGTAGGGAGCCCCGTGGGGACCTGGGACCTGAGCTGGAGTTCAGGGGTGTGGGAAGGAATGAAATCCCTGGGCTGGTGGCAGCTGGAGAGCACCCCTGTTTTATAAAGAAGGGACCTCTTTCTTCCAACTCTGCTGAAAACTACTTGAGGCTGCTAAAAACTCTCTTTTTCCTACCTTTGTTTTCTTGTCGGAGTGTTTTTCATAATGAGCATGTATTATTCTGAAAATCAGAAAAGGCAATTAAGTTATTTTCATTTGCAAGATCTTCTTTAAAAACAATCACACACACAAAGGACAGTTAAAGTTTGCAGAGAAAAAGCAGAAGAGGCAACAGAAGCAAAAAATAAAGTGGGCAGTGATTATACCAGGAACCCAGGAAGAGCGCTATTTCAATGAGCAATTCACCTTGACTTTGAACTTCCAAAGACAAGGCCCCCGAGGAAACAGGAAGAGGGGGCCATCAAGACCACACACACTTGGTGGAAAGGAGGGGCGAGGGGAACGGTCTGAGCCTGCGCCCTGTCAAGCCTCCCCACGCCCTCCCGGGAGGCCACTGTCCTTGTCCTCGGTGTGCAGATGAGGCAGCGAAGACCTCGGGTTCCTGCCTTGCATCTGAAGTCCACGAGCAGGAAGCCGTGGGGGGGGGGGGGCTGCAGACCCCTGAGCCTACATGGGCCACTCTGCTGGTGGCTCGGACGGAAGGGCAGTTCTGTCCCCTGCGGCACTGGCCAGAGGACAGAGCCTTCCTCAGGTGCAGTTGCAGGGGGCGAGGACTTGCCGCCGACCAAGACCGACAGCCTGACAGCTGTGAGCTGCCACCAGGGTCTCTCTAATGGAGTCCCAATACAGTGTGTGGCGGTGACAGTTGAGCCCAGAGATAGCAGGGTGCGTCAGCGCCTGTGTGACAGAAGGAGCAAGCCCAGGCAACCTGTAATCCTCTGATTTCTTTGAGGCTGTGGAGTTTAACCCCTACCTCTCCGGCCTGGGCAGCAGTTTCACCAGTGGGGCTGTGGGGCCAGGGAGGCCAGCGAGGAGCAACAGGGGACGTGGGCTGCACCCTCTCTGCCTAGCTCTCAGACGGTGGAAGGAGAACGCCCCGCTTCTGCTCTTGAACGTGGCCCTCGAGTCCTTCTCCACCGGGAAGCCAGGAGGGATCTCTGACACTGGGATGTAGGAGTCCTGTTTGGGGAGAAACCTAGCAAGGTGCTCTGCTGCTCTCACTCCCTCCATGGCTCCCTACTGCCCCCAGGACAAAGCTCCGCTTCTTACCAGGCCGGCAGGGGCCTTCCCACCTGGCCCTGACCACTTCTCCAGCCCCTCCCTCTGGGCTCTGCTTTCTGGTCCTCCAACACAGCCCTTCCTCGGGGCGTGGCGTATGCCACTCTTGCCCCCTGTGGTCAGGCTTTGGCTTCTGTCCAGGCCCTGGGCTGGCTAGGTTCTTACCCTTTGGGCCTCAGCTAACCCCACACTTGTCCCAAGACTGGGGAGTCCGGCTCATGGGCCCCAGCAGCCCGTGAACTCTGCAAAGCCAGGACGGACTGTGCTCAGCTGCTCCCAGATTCCCAGGGACACTTTCTCAGTGAATTCCCTCAGTGACTACGGGGCAGAGGCTGCTGTCACCCTGTTTTCCCTGAAGAGAAGACCAACGCTCAGAGGGTGAGGCTTCAATCACGTGGCCGGTCTGCAGCAGGGCCAGGATTTGAACCCAGGTCGGTCATAGGCTCCGAGTGCCCAACACCAGGCAGTTTTGGGAACTGGAAGACCTTAGAGGCCGCAGTCCAATCATCTGTGGGACAGACGGGGAAACTGAGGCTGTTGGAGATGGGCCAGTGAGCCCTGCAGGGGTCCACCTGAGGGTGGGGGAGGACGCTGCCCTCCTGGCCCCAGGCCTGGTTCCTCCCTGCCCTCACCCAGGGAGCCCAGCTGCCTCTCTTCTCCTTGTGAGGGTGGAGAGCAGTGATGCCCGGCTGGGGTTGGGCACCCTCCCCGGGAGCTGGCTCTGCTGGGAGCAGGGGGCTTCTTCCAGAGAACGGTGGCAGGGCTGAGCGGAGGCGCCCTCCCCACCGGGCCCAGCCCTGCCGCAGCTGCTCGGCACAATTAGCCAACAAGTGGCTGTCTTGTGGCGTCGCTGCTGATGTGTTTGGAGTGGCTTTCTGAGTGGGAATGTGGGCTGGAGAGGCGGCAGACAAAGGCCCGGTGCATTAGGTTTCCCGGCCTGCTCTGCCCACATCTGCCGCGGCTCTTTCAGGCCAGCTCCGCTCGGCCTGGAGGAGGATAAAGGCCGGCCGAGAGTGCGGGCAGGCGGCGGACCCGCGCCCTTCCCTCGCGCCCGGCCGTCCTGTGAGTGGAGGCACAAAGGCCGGAGACGCCGGAGCCACCGGCCGGCAGATGGGGCCTGCGGCTCCCGAGGCGAGGCCTGTCGCCGACGGTGCTCAGGTGAAGCGAGCCGGCGATTGTGCGCTGAGAGGGTAATGCGCCGGCCTGCCCCTAATGGCTGCCGGTGACCAGAGAATGAGGCCACTTCTGCCCACGCAGAGGCTCCAAGGACAAAAGTCACAGGGAGACTGGCTGCGGAGAGGGGGCCACACCTGGGCAGAGGCTGGGACAAAGGGCTGTCTGTCCCGTGCAGCTCCTGCTATAGGTCTCCGCGGGAAAGAAGCCGCCTGGGAGGGACCCCAGGGCAGCTGTCCTGGGAGGAGTGTGACAGACAGGCCCCGAGACAGAGGGGCGGCCAGGGGGGCCGTGGGGGAGGAACAGCTCTCCTTTCACCTCAGTTCCATGCGGGCCTCTTCTCTGTCCCCCTTTCTCTCCAGGCCTGTTTCTGTTTCTTTAAGAGGAGAGGGTTTTATTTAAACTGTTGCTCAACTACCCATCTGTCTATCCCTCCACCCCCCTCACCCACCTGTCCATCCATTCATCCCTCAGTCTCTCCATCCATCCACCTGTCCACCTATCCATGCATCCATCCACCCATCCACCCATCACTCATCCAAATAAACTTTTATTTTTAAAGTCATTTTTAAGAAATAGTTTTAGATGTTAATGAACCTTTATTCTATTCATTTATTTGCATGTGATGCTGAGAATCAAACCCAGTGCCTCACACATGCTAGGCAAGCGCTCTACCACGGAGCCACAACCCCAGCCCTGAAGTCATTTTTATAAAGTAAAAAATATATTATTGGGGCTGGGGTTGTGGCTCCGTGGTAGAGCACTCGCCTACCACGTGCGCGGCCCAGGTTCGATCCTCAGCACCACGTAAGAATAAAGGCATTGGGTACAACTAAAAAATATAAATAAATATATATTTAATATATATATATATGTGTGTGTGTGTGTGTATATATATATATTTTGTTGTGCTCCCTATTCCAAGGTCCTGAAGTTGACAAGTACTTCCTTCATTCTTGGTGCGCTAGCTCCCTGGATACCGCCATTATTCCACCTTTGCTTGTTGAGAAAAAATTTTTTTTCTTTTTTTTCTACTGAGGATTGAACCCAGGGGTGCTGTACCACTTAGCCACATCTCCAATCCTTTTTAATATTTTATTTAGGGACAGGGCCTCACTAAGTTGCTTAGGGCTTCCCTACCTTGCCCAGGATGGCCTTGAACTTGCAATCTTCCGGCCTCAGGAGGATCCATGAGTTTTATCTACTTTTAAAGCCCATTTGGTATGCTAGCTCCCATGTGACACTTTTCAAAATCTTACTCATCTCTATATGACTTATATATCACTTGGTTTAATAAGGATCTTTTGAGCACAAATTTTGTGGGCCAGGAGTTCTGCTGGGGACACTGAGGTGACCAGAGGCTCACAGGCCAGTGGGGAGCAATGATTTAAAAGACTCCAGAGATGATCAGTAATGAGAATGGGGAGGATGTCCCGAGGGAGGCCCTAGAGCCTGACCAGGCCTGCCAGGACCAGACCCTAGGCCTGCAGCGGTGAGAAGCCTTGGGGACAGCCAGCCTCTGGGGCTCAAGGCTCAGGTCGCGGGAGTCTGGGTCATAGAGAGACCAGGAGCCCCGATGGGCAGAAGCCATTGCAAGAAAGCCAGTGAGGTCCGTGAGACTGGGGGCCGTGAGACCAGGAGCCTCCCTGCCCCAGAGGTGGGGTGAGGGAGGGGCGAGGACAGTCCTCACCCCAGGAACTGTCGCGGGCCGGGGACCCTGTCTGGGCCGAGGGAGTCTCCTTGAGGGACGAAGACGCTGTGCTTACCAAAGCAGTTCCGCGGAGCCTCTCACTGCACCCTTGGCCACCCAGCCCTGTGCTGGCTCCTGTCCTCCCGCGGGGACCCTGGGCGGGGCTAGAACGCGTGGGTCCGGGGCCTGCCGGGTGCAGCGGGGCGGGGCCGGCCCGTCGGGGCGGGGAGGCCGCCTCCGCGTCCCGCCACCCACCCGGGAGCCCCGTGGACAGCGGCGGCCGCAGCCCCGAGCCCTGGGCGCGCCATCCCGCCCGCCTCCGCCCTCGCAGCGCGCCCACCGCGACCCCATCGGCGGACCCCCGCGCCCACCGCCAGGCCAGGCCCACTCGGACCTCCTGACGGCTCTGGCGCGCGCCCCGGGCTGCGTGGCTCCTCTCCCCCGCAGGGCCCTTTATCACCGTGGACAGGACACGCCCGCCCCTCCCAGCAGAAGCCGCAGGCCCTGGGGGGCTGCCCCCCTCCTCCGCGGCTTTCCCTCCCCGCTCCTCCCCACCCCCACGTCCGCCCGCGGGGGCTGCTCTCCGGAGCCCCACGGAGTCTGTCGGGGCGCAGCCCATGCGCGCTCCGAGACCCCAGCCCCGCGCGGCCTCCGCACCTCCGGCCCTCCTCGGACCTCTGCGGCCTCCTCAGCTCCTTGGGATGGTTGCCCGTGGCTGGGACCACCAGCTCTGATCTGTAGCTGGGAAGGGGGTCCCAAGCGCAGAGCTAGTAATTGTGGGGCCCGCTGCCCCATTTTTCTTCTCTGGGTGCTTTCACGGTTTGCTGCCACCAAACCCCTGCCTCGTGGGTTTTGTTCAGTTTTGTGGAGCTTGCCCAGGAGGGCGGGGTGTGCCACAGACCACAGCAGAGGCTTGCCAGCAGCTTTGTTTTGGTTTTTAATAATTTTTTTAAACAATGGAATAACTTGATCCACAGAAAAGTTGCGAAATAAATAGATTACTGCCTGCCACACAGATTAGTCTCTCATTGTTGCTCCTTCCCTTGTCTGCTCATATCCTTGCCTTGTTATTTCCTCGCCTGTCCTGACCAGCCTTGTAGCTCCCCCAACTGGCCAAGCCAGGTTCCACCACAGGGCCTTTGCACTGGCCATTCCCCTATCTGGAAGCTCATTCCTCACCACTTTCTAGCTGGTGTCTCCTAGGTTGGAGCTCAGGTCCTATGTCTTATATCCTGTGAAGCGCCCTCTCCCCTCCCTGACAGCACTGTCCCTCCTCCTGCTGCTCTCAGGGTTCCTCATGAGGTGTCATCTCCTTGTTGGTTTATTAGCCGTTTATTTTGTGCACTAGTTTGTTTTCCGTCTCATCCTCTAGAGCAAGTTGTGCAATAGAAAATATAAGGTGGGCCCCAGTTGTAATTACAAATTTCTAGTACCCACACTAAAAAAGAAAAGAAATAGGGAACGGATGGTATTTCTATGTCTTGTTTGATGCAATACGTCTGCAGCATGGTTGTTTTAACACATGATCTGCATTCTAGAAACTTCGGGAAACCCAGCTTTCTCGTATTCTTCAGTTTGCACTAAGTCTTTGAAGCCCAGTGACTGCTAAGCACTTACAGCCCATCTCCACTGGGATTGGCCATGAGTCAGGTGCTCAGGGTCCCCATGGGGCTGGGGGACAGCAGGGCTATAGACCACACATCCAGGGGCCCAAGAGCTGTCCGTCCTGCTCGCTGCTCAGCCCTGGGCTCGCGGCCTGGCAGGTCCTGCTGGCTGCTCAGTGCAGCGTGCAGTGAGGAGGGGTGGGCATCGCGTGCCGGGCTCCGGTGGGTGTTGTAATCCCAGGCAAGAATGGGCGGGGCGGGGGGAAACGTGACCCGAGAGCAGCCATCCCAGGGCCCTTGGGAGAGGTGTGGAACTCTGAGGCTCGGGTTGGCAGGAGCCAAACCACCAAGAAGTTGTCCAGGCTGCTCTACGCAGGCAGGCAGGGGTGGAACAGAGGGGACAGGAAGGGAGAGGTTTGGTCCCTCCAGGCTGCCTGGCACGGAGCCCAGCAAACCCACAGGCCCCTGATGTTGTCACTCAGCCTAAGTTCCCCGGGTGGCACGGCTGCTTCCCAAGCCTTCTGTGCTCTCGTGCACACACCAAAGCCTAAAGCCACCAGGTGGTTTGGGGTGGAAGTCCCGGAAGGGACGTGTACCCCTGCAGGGTCACAGAGTCCCGAGCAGAGGCCCTGAGGCGGAGAGCCGGCCCCCTTGACTCACTGGAAACAGAAGGGGGCTTCTCCAGCCCTTCCCAGGCCTCGGCCTCTCCATGAGGAGGGCACGAATGTACTCCTGAGTCACAGACGAGGAAACTAAGGTTCTGCAGAATTGAGGGATTTGCCTGAAGTGAAGTCACAAGGCAGTACAGATCAGAATTTGAGCTCGGGATGGGGGTGCTCAGTGAGCCTGGGGGGCGACAGCCATCTCCTCAGCCACCACCCCACAGAGGAGGCAGAGCTCAGAGCCCACGGCCACTTCCAGGACACGGTGGTCCAGGTGAGCTGTGGGCCTCCAGCCCCAGCAGGTGCCCTGTGAGCAGCTTAGAGCCTGCCCCAGCCTCTGCAGGGAACAGCCTCACTCCTGAGCCTGGAACCTTCTCGCTTCTGCTTCTTGCAGGTGGGATCAATTTTATTAATTTTCTTTTTTGGCACTGAGGGTTGAACCCAGAGGCACTTAAGCACTGAGCACATCCCCAGCCCTTTTTATTTTATTTTTTTATTTTGAGTCAGGGCCTCACTAACTTACCTAGGGTCTCGCTAAGTTGCTGAGGCTGGCTTTGAGCCTGTGATCCTCCTGTCTCTGCCTCCCAAATTGCTAGGATCACCGGCGTGGCCGCTGTGCCCGGCTGTTTGACCGCCTTAAGTGGGCTGCCACGCCCTATCCTGAGACTGCTTTTTGGACACAGGTGGGGTATCATCACCCTCCCTTCCTTCCTTCCTTGTTCACTTTTGACTTTTTCTTTGGGCTGAGACGCACACACACGCACGGCCGTCCTCAGCTCAGTCTGGGCGCTTGGGCGCACCAGCGCTTCTCGAACCTTACTGTGCTTTGATCTTGTTAGAATTCAGACTGTGGGGCTGGGGTTGTGGCTCAGCGGCAGAGCGCTCGCCTCGCACGTGCGCGGCCCGGGTTCGATCCTCAGCACCACGTAAACATAAATGCATTGCATCGTGTACAACTAAAGCAAATAAATAAATATTTAATAAAAAAAAATTTTTTTTAAAAATTCAGACTGTGCCAGGCGCAGTGGCATATGCATATCATCCCAGCTACTTGTGACAGGCAGGAGTGTCACAAGTTCAAGGCCAGTCTGGGCAGTTTAGTCAGACCCTGTCTCAAAGTAGAAAGGGCTGGGGATGAGGCTCGGTGGTAGAGCACCCCTGGGTTCAATCTCATAGTATTGAAAACACAAACAAAGACAAGAAAACAAACCCAAAACAAAAAAAGAGCAGACTGTGGTCAGCAGGTCTGGCAAAGGGACCCAGATACTCCTCTCTAGGGAGCTTCCTGGGGACCCCGATGGTCTGTGGACCTGCTTGGGGCCCCGGAGGCTGTCCAGCCACCTGCTGCTCCTGCTGGCCCAGGCTGGGGGAGGCAGTCACAAGAGGACCAAAGAAGATGTAGGTTCACGGCGTTTGCACCGGTCCGCTGTGTCCCGGATGAAGCTGCTCCTTCTGAGGAGCGGGGACAGCGTGGTGCCCGTCCCTGCCCAGCCGGGCGGCGTTACCAAGCCAGGAGGCCACCTTGAAGATCTGGTTTCTGCTGCATTCAGACTCAAAAGCAGGAGGCTCTGCAGGTGGCACATTGGCCCAGGTGACCAACAGGCCATGGAGAGGCGGGCTGGCTTCCCGAGGTGCCAGCCATACCTGCCACCACCATCTGCCCACTTTGCCCACAGAGGGCAGACGTGCTGAGCCGGGGGGAGGGGGCGATGGGGGGTGCCCCGCGGGGAGCCTGGACTCGGTGAACTCGAGGAACCCACCAGCCTCAGGTCCCCCCTTTCAAGACATGTTGGTGAGCTAGTGGAGGGGCCTGGAGATGTCCCGAGGCCATGTGTGCTGGGACCCCAGCCAGCGGCTGTCAGGGTGGGACTCTGGTGGAGGGGTGCCTGCTCTGCTGCCCTGGCTGGCCCGCAGGGGACTGTTTTCCACAGCACCATTGATCCAGCAAAACCAGGGAGATGCATTACCTCTCCCCTGGAGGTCAGGGGTCCGGCAGCCCAGCTGGCCACCCGCCCCGTGGCTGGGTTTTAAAGCCCTGCCCTGTGTTTTGGCTCCTCGGGGCCCGGGGGGAGCGGCTGAAGTCTGATATGGCTCTGGGGACTGGCAGGGGCAGAGGGCTCCAGCCCGGGGAGGGACAAATAGATCGATGGGAAACTGCCGTGACCTCCTGACCTCGGAGATGGCTTCAAACGGCGTTCTTAACATGCCCTAGTAAATCTGGGGGTGGGTCTTCCTTCCCTGGGGAGGGTGGGGACAGTAAGGGCAGCGGCTGGAGAGGCAACGGAGTGGAGGCCAAGGAAGCCAGAGACCAGGGCCCACGTGCCTGAGTGCCTGGCACCCTCGGGGTGGGGGATCTGCTCTCCCGTGTCGTCCCCAACGTGGCACTGCACTTTACAGTCGTCACCAGGACTCCCGTGTCCCGTCCTTGCTGAGGTGGACTCAGAAGCCTGGGCGCAGGCTCGGCCTAGGTGTCCCAGCCTGCAGGTGGCGGGGCTTGGAGAGACCTTAAATGGGTTAGTCTAGCTGGGTGGCAAAATCCAATGGGGATCCAGACAGGTGGGGACGAGGCCCCAGAAGTGGCCAGAGACCAGTGCCACACTCTAAGGAGCCACTGGAGGCCAGCTCCGGTCAGGTGAGGAGGGGTGACCTAGTCTGATTTTGGGGTTCCGGAAAGCTCTCGTCCGCTTTGGACTGGGCCGAGGGGTCAGCGATGGCAGGACTTGAGCTTGCGTCACAGCTCAGCTCCCGGGCAATTATCCGCAGGCCGTGGAGCGGACAGATCTGGATTCCAGGCCCAGCTGCCTCCAGCTGGCCGCGTGGACGTGGCCAGGTGACTTCCCTCACTCCTGCCCCCCTGTGTGCCCTCTGAGCATTTGAGGTCTGACAAGAGGAGCCCTGGCAGGCGTGAGCCCAGGCACCCCGCAGCTGCAGGGCGGCCACCTTTCCCATGTCCTCCTGATCGGTGGCGGAACCCTCCCGCCTCCTGATGCTGGGCGCTCCTGGCCCAGGGTTCGCCAGGTCGCAGGTGCCCACCCAGATGGTGGGTGTGTGGGAAGATCTGCTCACGTGCTCCTTGGATTTTCCCCTCCCTGCTGGGTTACGGGCAGGTGGTGAGGGAGCCCCTCTGCCCTCCTGCTGGTGTCTACCCTCCTGCTAGAGCTGGCACAAGCCCGCAGGGAGAGAGACATCCTGAGGCTGGTGGGCCAGGTTCCAGCAGGGGCTTTGCCATGGCGCCCTGGGCAGGGGCTGTGCCCTCTCCTCTCTCTGGGCCTCATTCTCTCCTTTTGAACAATGATTGGTGTTTCCTAAATGCCACATGCACGGTTGAGAGCCTGAAAGATGACAGGTAACCTTGGAGCCCAGTGTGGTGGCGCACACCTGTCATTCCAGCAATTCTGGAGCCTGAGGCAAGAGGATTGCTAAACTGAGGCCAGTCTCCGCAATTTAGCGAGGCCCTCAGCAACTTAGCAGGAGTGAGAGGATCTCAAAATTTAAAAGAAACAGGGCTGGGTTTGCAGAATGCCCCTGGGTTCAATGCCCAGCACCCCTCCCCCCAAAAAGGGATTAACCTTGGACCCTGTTATGATAAAGGTAGCCTTTTCATTCTCTTCTGTTTCTTCTCATTGAGTCAGGGACCTGGGCTGGTGTCAATTTGTTTAGCGTGTCTTTAATGCTAATAGACGCACTTTCTTCTTTAATGTGTGAACATTAAGACCATTCTTTTTTTTTTTTAATATTTATTTATTTACTTTTAGTTGTACATAATGCAATGCATTTATGTTTACGTGGTGCCGAGGATCGAACCCGGGCAGTGCACATGCAAGGCGAGCGCTCTGCCGCTGAGCCACAACCCCAGCCCTAAGACCATTCTTAAATCTGGTGAAATATGCCGAATATAGAACATAAAATTTACCCTTTTAGCCATTTTAAACTGCACAGTTCGGCAGTGATGACTAACTCATTTTTCAACAAAGAAAGCAGAGTCCCTTAAAGGAAAAATAGTAAGTTGGTACCAGTGGTGAGCAGGTCCCTTGTGGGTGACAGATGATCACTGGTGTTCCCTCTGAATTCTTACACCCTGGGTGTCCAAAGCCAGGATAAAGCTGGCGTGGGGCTTCTGGACAGCAGTTCCTGGTGGACAGACAGACCAGCTGAGTGGGAAGCGTGGCACTCGGGGCCTGGGCTCGACTCTGGGCTCTGACTTTCACCAGCTGGGTGGCTTTGGGCAGGTGGTTTTACCTCTCTGGGCCTGTGAAAGGGGCGGCTACTCCCTGCTGCAGAAGGTTGGCCTGGACGTTAGGGATACTCACAGGGGGCTTTAAGGACGTCACTGTCGCCATTATCCACATTAGCCAGGGCCAAGCAGGGCTGGACAGAGGTGCTGCTTCCCACACACCCAGGAAGGAGGGCTACACAGTATCAGCCCTGGGCCATTTCCTCCTCTGCTTGTCTTTCTCTCTAGTCACCCCAACACAGGCCGGGACAGAGCTCCTCCCCAGGGGTCCCTTTCATTGGGAAGACCCCCTCCTGACCAGAGCAGCCCAGGAGATCCCCTTACAGACAGCCAGGCCTTACCTGCCTCCTTCTCCCACGGGCAGGGCTGCACAAAGGGCCCTGTCACTGACCCCTGCGATTGAGTGACAAGATGTGGGGGTGGGGAGGGCGTGGGGGGGGCTGTGTAGTCCTCTTGTCTTCCTGGGCGGGGCCTGGTCTGGCTGCTCCCCTAGGGCGCCCCTTTGTCCTGGCCTCTCTCTGTGTCTGCAGCCCAGAAGCCAGGGCCGGGTTCTGCCTGGCCCCAGGAGCCCGCCCGGCCCTCAGCCATCGGCTTCCCAGCAATCTGGCCTGGGACGCACATAAAGCCTCCTTTCAGAGCTGCGCACAGGCTGCCCCGGAGCTGGGGGGAGCGCTGGGGTCCTCAGAGATGCCAGACAAAGCCGTCTTGTTGGGAGGGCTCGGCGGGAGCAGGGACCCCACTCCTTGGGGAGAACCTTCCCCTCAGGGGCTCACCAGGGTGCACGGGGCCAGCTGCTCCAGGAGTGGGGCCCTGAGCCTCATTGAGGCCGGGCACTCGAGGGCAGGAGGGTGGGGCCGCGGGGCCTGGGATTGCACGGACTCCTGGGTTCTGAGGGTCTGGCCGCTGCCTGACCTGGCTTTTCTCAACCGTGAGCAGCCTCCTGGCACCCGGAGAGTAGGCCCAGTGGCCGTGTCCTGCTTGTCTCCTGGCCTCCTCTCTCCTAAGCCCACTGTTGGCTTCTTTCTCTTCTCTGGGCCTCCAGCCTCTGAACATGCCGTCCCTCAACTTTGCACAGGCCGTCCCTGCACCCCCTCCTTGGGAGCTCCCAAATCTCTCCCAGTGCAGGAGCCCCTCTCGTCCTAATACCCAAGCTTGCTTCCTTCACCCCCGTGCCCCCAGCTCCGTGGACAGGGCAGAGTACCTGGGATGCGTGCACGGGTGATTGGTGAACGACCGCGACTCTCTGCCCCGGCTGGTGGCACGGAGTCCCTTCCCGAGTCACACAGCCAGTGGAAGGGGCCCCGGCCCGACCTCCATCCCGAACCTCCCCAGGGCCTCACCAACCCCTGCCTCCCGCGGGAGCGTGTTGCCCTCGGGACACTCGAACCCAGAGCGAGGACGCCCAGCCCGTCCTTCTGCCTCGGCACTCGCCACGCTCCCCCAGGGCTGCCGCGCGCTGAGGACGGGCATCTGTCTTCATGGAGGGCTGGGCCGGGCGGCGAGGCCCAGGGAGGACTGGCGAAGACCGGAGCGGGCCGAGCAGGGCCTGCGAGTGGGTGACACGGACATGAATACACGGTGGCGCCAGGGACCCACCTCTGCACTAGGAGAGCCCGTGTGGCAGGTCCTCCAGCCTCAGCAGTCCGGTCAGCGGGTCCGGACGGAGGAGGCCCGGTTCACAGCCGCTTCATTTCGTCTTGACTGAGTGGCCGGCTGGGTCCGGATAGGGGCACGGATGTCACGATTAGTCACAATCGGTGCGTTCCCCAGCCTAGGGTCAGGGTGGGGAAGGGCTGGTGGGACAGTGGACATCATCTAGGCCTCAGGACGACCCTACGTGATCAGGACTATACTTGGGCCTGTATTAAAATGATGAAGCAGCTGGCGTGCGCCGCCTGTCCTGCCCAGCTCTGACAGGAGCTCATCCCTGATTGTGCCCCACACGCAGGGAGCCCTCCAAGTTGTGGAAGCTCTGGCCATCCGCCCCAGGGGGCTTCTCGGGGAGAGAGGGTGGTGTGGCCCTCTGCGGGGGGGTTCTGGTTACACTCCCAGGCCCTTGGCCGCCCGATCCTCGGAACCACCAGGAAGCCCAGCTCTCGGGCTCCTGCCAACGACATCGGCCTCTCCGCCTCTGGGCCTGAGGTCTTGAAATCACAGCAGACATCCGAAAGCTCCCAGGGAGCCGGCTGAACAGGTGGGTTTCTGGGCCCGACTCAGGAATCTGCCCGTTGAACAAGAGGCACCCCGTCTCCCTGCCAACGCTGCTGCCAGTTCGCGAGCCCCAGAGGAAATCCGCCGGGTCGTTTCCTCTTGGCCTGTCCGAGCTGGCCCAGAACCCCAGCCAGTGCCCTGGAACCATGTCTGGAGTCCTGGGGTCTGTCCCCGCAGAGCCCTGGGGTCTTGGCAGGAGCCCCTGGCTCCCCCTGGAGGAGAACTCTGGAGGGGGCTTTGCCTTCAAGGGTGAAAGGGACCTTTTTAGTTGTAGTTGGACACAATACATTTATTTTATTTATTTATTTGTACATGGTGCTGAGAATTGAACCCAGGGCTGCCCACGTGCTAGGTGAGCCGCTCTACCGCTGAGCCACACCCCGGCCCTGAAAGGGACCTTTGGCGGAGGGGAGGCCTGTCTACTGAAGGGGTCTTTGCATTCAAGCCCTTTGCTTTACATTTGGGGAAACCAAGGCCTAGAAAGTGCAAGGGTCCTGCCGGGCGCGGTGGCACACGCCTGTAATCCCAGCACTTGGGAGGCTGAGGCAGGAGGATCGCGAGTTCAAAGCCAGCCTCAGCAATGGCGAGGCACTTAGCAACTCAGTGAGACCCTGTCTCTAAATAAAATACAAAAAAGGGCTGGGGATGTGGCCCAGTGGTCGAGTGCCCCTGAGTTCAATCCCTGGTACCACACACACACAAAAAAAGAAAGTGCAAGGGTCCTGTGAGGTCCCCTGGCAAGTTTGGCCAGATCGGAGGAGCCAGTTCAGCAACTTCCCAGGGCCAGGCTGCTGGGGTATGAGCCGTCTTGGGCTCCCACCACCATGGCCTCGGTCCTCACTGCTGGGTTCCCGCAGGGCTCTGAGGAGCAGCAGCTCACGGAGCCCTTGAAACGGGGCTGGTGTCAGCGGGGCCGACGGGGTGGACCGGGTGAAGCTGGCCTCGGGAAGTGCGGAACCTGCGGCCGCGCAGATGGCCCTGGAGTCCACTCTTCTCGAGGGGCATGGGCCCTGCTCGTACAGACCCCGGCACACCTAAGGGGCGAGCTCGGCCCACAGCCGGGGGTTTGCCACGTCACAGTCCGTGTGTCACTGGCTGGGCCGTCGGCAGAGCTTCCTCCTGGGCCTCACCTAACGGACTGAGAGGCCTTGGCCAAATCGTTGGCCTCAGTCTCCCCATCTGTGCTTGGAGGGACTGGGCCAGGATCCCCTGAGGCTCCGTACCAGGAGAACAGGGACGGACCCCAGCATGCAGAGAGGCCGCTGTGGCTTTAAAAGTGCCTGGAACGCCCCGGTGGCGCAGTGACAGCAGTGAGCCTCTGAGCAGAGCCTGCTGACTGTGGCCACCTGCGGAGCCCTCCACAGCTGGGAAGATTAGTCTCTTCCACTAGACAACACCCATTACCATGTTCCAATAGCCATCACTTCCGCTAGGAGAGCTGCAGATGAGATATTGATTGCGCTGACCCCAGGCGAGCCCTTTCCCCAGCCTGAGAGGCGTGCAGATCAGCTCTGGGCCCAGCCAGCAGCCTGTGGCGCACGGCTCCAGCGGTCAAGGCCCTCTGGCCTTACCACAGCCGCTCGCGACGGCTTCGGGAGCCAGGTGGAGTGCCCAGCGGCCCCACCAGGTGGGCCGACGTGGGCTGGCCTCCCCAGATGGAGGCAGCGTGACGCTAGCACTGGGTGGCCAGTGGAAGCTGCGGGGCCCCGAGGTGATACCATCTCAACAGCACCCAAGTCCCCTGGGGTCTTGGGCCTTTTCCCCAGGTCCCCCGGGCGGCTGGCAGCTCCTAACTTCAGGGGTTTCCCGTCTCTTCAGCATGGGGAGCTCTGAACCTGGTAAGGGGGCTCCTGGGTCCAGGCGGCTGGCCGGTCCACCAGATAGGGGTGGCCTCTGCCCCCTGCCAGTCCACCCACCCTCTCACCACACACAGCCTCACAGGGCAGGAAGGAGCCTCCACCCAGAGCGTGCATCAGAGAAGCCGGGGCCTCTTGCCTGGTACCCCATGGCACCAGGGGCACTGGGGCTGCTCCTGTCCTCACCTGGGTGGAGGTTACCCAGGTGAGGGCGGGTACAGACCTGCCGGGCAGCCCACGTAGCATCACGCGCTCTAGGTGTGGGTGCGCGCGCCCGTGTGGTGCCTCGTCACCAGTCGCCCTGTCCCGTCTTTCCCAGGAAGGCTTTGGTTTTTCAAGGAGGCAGGAGGCGCTGGCAGCAGGGGTGTGGCTGGCGGGTGGCGGGGATACTTCTTCCTGCCTCCAGCCTCACAAAGGCAGGTCCTCGCTCGGGGAGGTCACGGGACTTTGCCATCCTCTGAAAGAGGGTGGGTCAGTGTGGACTCACAGAAAACGCCCAGCCCTGGATCCAGGGGGTGAGGGCGCAGCCCCCCTTCCTGTGTGACTTCAGACAGTTGCTTTACTTCTCTGTTCTTCACTCTTCTTAAAAAACAAAAATAAACAAAATATTCTTGAGCTGGGTGTAGGGGGACCCCTGTCGTCCTGGCTACTTGGGCGGCTGAGGCAGGAGGATCACTTGAGCCTGGAGCTCACGCCAGCCTGGACACCGTAACCAGGTGTCCATCTCCAAAACCAGAACAAACAACACGAAGCCTTTTCATGGAAAAGAGAATTTCGAAAATAACACAAAAACAGAGGATCATAGCGACCACTCACACACCCGTCCAGCGCCACCTGCTTCCCCTCCCAGGTGGTCCCGAGGTCCACGATTGCGTCTCTCAGTATGAATCCCTTATGGGTAAGAACTTTCCTAGCTGGGCGCTGTGGCACACGCCTGTAATCCCAGCACTTGGGAGGCTGAGGCAGGAGGATCGTGAGTTCAAAGCCAGCCTCAGCAATGGCGAGGCACTTAGCAACTCAGTGAGACCCTGTCTCTAAATAAAAAAAAAAAAAAAAATACAAAAAAAGGGCTGGGGATGTGGCCCAGTGGTCCAGTGCCCCTGAGTTCAATCCCCAGTACCAAAAAGAAAAAACAACAACTTTCCTTAAAAACGCAAGTGAGGACATTCCCTGAAATCTCCTAACAGGCTGTGCTCACGTTTCTAGAATCTTACAAAAGTCAGTTTTTGCAGTTTCTTTGGATTGGGGTCCCAGGAAGCACGATGCTGCTTGGCTGACCTGTCCCTGTGGTTCCCTTGGTGGACGGCTCCTGCCCGCTCTCTTCCTGCTCTTCATTGCTAAGGCCCGGGGTGTTGGTTCTGGAGAGTTCCCACCGTCTGGACCTGGCTGGCTGTGTCCTCAGGGAGTTCGAGGATCTCTGCCTCCTTCTTTAAGCAGCAGCCTGGGCCGCCTGGGACTGTGCTCCCGGTGCCTGGCCTTTCCTTCCAGGCTCAGCCTGCGCGGATGGCCCGATTTCTAGGCTGCTGCACGGACGAGGAAACAGGTGGTCAGTGGCTGAGCCCAGGCTCCCCCTGTCCAGCCAGTCTGTGGGCAGGCCCAGGTCTGGGTCCCAAACCCACCATTACAGTCCCGCCCACCCCGCCCACCCTACCCTGTCCTGGAGGCTCGAGTGGGGCATCAGAGGGGGCGCTGTGTTTGCATATGGTTGGATTGTGTGGCCCAAAGGCCGCGTGTGGAGAGCTTGGTCCCAGCGTGACCTATTGGCAGGCGGCAGGTACTCTAATTTTCCTTATTATCCTTTTTATGTCTGCAGGATTGATAGTGATATCTCTCTTCATTGCTTACTGTGGTGATTTGTGTCCTCTCTTTCATACTTGATCAGTATGGTTAAAACTCACCTTTTAGCCGGGCGCGGTGGCGCACGCCTGTAATCTCAGCACTTGGGAGGCTGAGGCAGGAGGATCGAGAGTTCAAAGCCAGCCTCAGCAATAGCGAGGCACTTAGCAACTCAGTGAGACCCTGTCTCTAATAAAATACAAAAAAGGGCTGGGGATGTGGCCCAGTGGTCGAGTGCCCCTGAGTTCAATACCCGGTACCAAAAACAAACAAACAAACAAACAAACAAAAAACAAAAAAAAGGGCTGGGGTTGTGGCTCAGCGGCAGAGCGCTCGCCTCTCATGTGCGTGGCCCGGGTTCGATCCTCAGCACTACATAAATATAAATACATTGCATTGTGTACAACTAAAGTAAATAAATATTAAAAAAAAAAAAAAAAAAAAAACAAAAAAAACTTACCTTTTGCCAGGTACAGTGGCGTACACTTGTAATCCCAGAGGCTCTGGAGGCTGAGGCAGTTCAAAGCCAGCCTCTGCAAATTAGCGAGGCTCTAAGCAACTCAGTGAGGCCCTGTCTCTAAATGAGATACAAAATTGAGCTGGGGATGTAGCTCAATGGTCCAGTGCCCCTGAGTTTAATCCCAGGTACAAAAACAAACAAACAAAACTTACCTTTCCATTTTTCTCTATATGTAATGGCTGTGATTTTTGTTTGTTTGATGGTTTGTTTCTATTGTGCTAGGAATTGAAGCCAGGGAACTCTACTGCTAAGTCCTTTTTAAATTTTATCTGAGACAAGGTCTCGCTAAGTAGCCCAGGTTGGCCTTGAACTTGCCATCCTCCTCCTCAGCCTTCCAAGTAACTGGGATTACAGACATGCACCACGGGCCCAGCTGGCATAGTTGACTTGTGTTTATTCTACTTGTGGACCATTGAGCTTTGACCCATGGACTTTTTTAAAAAAATCCAATTGAAACACTTTTTGCTGTGTTTTTCTTCAGAGTCCTGGGCCTCCCTCTTTCTGGTGACCTATTAGAAGCATCCTAGACTACCTGAATTGCTTTGTAGTTCACTGAAACGAAATTCTTCAAGCTTCCCTGTCCTCCTCTTCCCCCATCTTCATTTAGTCTACTTCTTTCCGAGTTTCATTTTGTATGAGCTCTGCTGACATGTCTTCAAGTTTACTGATCTTTTCTTTGACTGTTTTTTTTTTTTTTTTCCTGGCAATGCGTCACATTTTCTCCTTTATATATTTTGTGATTTTTTTTTTTTTTTTTTTTTTTTTTGTAACAGAGATTGAACCCAGGGGCACTTAACCACTGAGCCACATCCCCAGCCCTTTTTTTGTATTTTATCTAGAGACAGGGTCTCACTGAGTTGTATAGGTACTCACTAACTTGCCAAGGCTGGCTTTGAACTCACCTGCCTCACCTCCTGCCTCCTGCCTCACCTCCTGATCTGCTGGGATTATGGGTGAGTCCCACTGCACCTAGTTATTTCATGATTTTTTAAACTGGATGCTTGGCATTGTAAATTTTACATTGCTGAGTACTAAATTTTTTCATATCCCCTTAACGGGTATTAGACTTCCTTTGGAAGCCTGTTCCACTATTTGTTGATTAGCTGGATCCTTTCAAGATTTCCTCTTGACCCGTTCAGGGCAGGTCTAGTCTTTATTCCAAGTCAACTTCTCAAGTGTGGCCCTTCTGGGGCTCCTACCAATGACTCTCGTATTTAGTGAGGTCTCTCCACTCTAGCTCGGGGGAATTGAAATGGTCCTTAGTCCTGTGTGAGATTTCCAGTGATGTTTTTCTCATTTTGTGTCCTGGTATGTTTTCTGTTGCTATAACAGAATACTTGAGACTGGGTCATTTACAAAGGAAAGGCATTTATTTTGGCTCCAGGTTTTGGTGGTTGAGAAGTCCAAGAGCATGGCACGACATGTGGTGAGGGTTCCAAGCTGCTGTAACTTGTGGCAGAACAGCTGTGAAAGGGAGCAAACACAAGGGTCCTTTATAACAACCTCCTCTTGCCATAACTACTCCAGCCTGGAGAGAGCCAGATCTCACTCCCTCAGGAAAGGCAACCTCATCACCTCTTGAAGTCCCACATCGACACCACCACAAGGACAATCAAATTTCAACGTGGGTTTTTTGTTTTTTTGTTTTTTTTTTTCTTTTTTTTGGTACTGGAGATTGAACTCAGGGGCACTCGACTACTAAGCCACATCCCCAGCCCTTTTTTTTTTTTTTTTTGTATTTTATTAGAGACAGGGTCTCACTGAGTTGCTAAGTGCCTCGCCATGGCTGAGGCTGGCTTTGAACTCGCGATCCTCCTGCCTCAGCCTCCCAAGTGCTGGGATTACAGGTGTGCGCCACCACGCACGGCTTTTCAACCTGCGTTTTAGAAGGGACAAATATATTAAAACTGTGGCTTCTTGAAAGTTGTCCTTGCCGGCCTCACGGGAGAGCAGCCTTCGCACCAGCAACCACCTGCACACGCTGCAGCTGCCTCGGCCTCCCGAACCCCATCCGCAGCACCAGCAAAAAAAAAAAAAGAAGAAAAGAAAAAAAAAAATAGGGGCTGGGGTTGTGGCTCAGCGGCAGTGCGCTCGCCTTGCACGTGCGCGGCCTGGGTTCGAGCCTTATCACCACGTAGAACATAAATGCATTGCATTGTGTACAACTAAAGTAAATAAATAAATATAAAAAAAAAAATAGGTCAGCCCCATTTGACCACAGGCTTAGAACTGCTACCACCATTTCCTACCGTGAACCAGTGGCAATGATTATTGTCCTTGCTAAGTATGGGGAAATTAAAATGCCATCAAGGGCTGGGCTTGTAGCGCAGCAGTAGAGCACTTGCCCAGCACGCGCGCGGCCTGGGTTCGATCCTCAGCACCACGTAAAAAAAAAGGCATTGTGTACAACTAAAACAAATAAGTAAATATTTTTTAAAAAAGATAATATATCATAACCCAATGGTATTTATCCTGGAAATGCAAATTTGGTTTCATATTCAAGATGCAATAAATGTAATTTATCACATTAACAGGATACAGGAGAATAACTATGTGATTGTTTCAAAGAATGCTGTAAAAGCATCTGACAAAATTCAACACTGAATTGTGATATTAAAACAATAGCATGGGGGGGCTGGGGTTGTGGCTCAGTGGTAGAGCACTCGCCTAGCACGTGCGCGGCCCGGGTTCGATCCTCAGCGCCATGTAAATGCATTGTGTACAACTAAAGTAAATAAATAAATATTAAAAAAAAAAAAAAAAAAACAATAGCATCGGCCGGGTGCAGTGGCGCACGCCTGTAATCCCAGCACTTGGGAGGCTGAGGCAGGAGGATCGCGAGTTCAAAGCCAGCCTCAGCAATGGTGAGGCACTTAGCAATTCAGACCTTGTCTCTAATAAAATACAAAAAAGGGCTGGGGATGTGGCCCAGTGGTCGAGTGTCCCTGAGTTCAATACCTGGTACCAAAAAAAAAAAAAAAAAAAAAAAAAAATAGCATCAAGGGCTGTGGCTGTGACTCAGGGGTATTGCACTTGCCTGACATGTGTGAGGCACTGGGTTCGGTTCTCAGCACCACATATAAATAAATAAAATAAAGGTCTATCAACAACTAATACACACACACACACACACACACACACACACACATATATATAATTTCTAAAACATTTTTTAAAAAATATTTATTTATTTGCTTTAATTGTACACAATGCAATGCATTTATGTTTATATGGTGCTGAGGATCGAACCCGGGCCACGCACGTGCTAGGCAAGCGCTCTACCACTGAGCCACAACCCCAGCCCCTATATAAAATTTTTAAAAAAGCCAATAGCATCAAGCAAGGTGTGATGGTACATGTCTATAATTCCAGGTACTTGGGAGAATGAGTCCAGAGGACTGCAAGTTTGAGGTCAACTGGCAAAGTAGTGAGGCCCTATCTCAAAATAATAGAAGTAATAGTTATACTAACAACAACAATAATAAAGACCTAGGGATGTAGCTCAGTGGTAGAGTACATACCTAACATGTGTGAGACCTTGGGTTTGGTCCCCAGCACCACAGACTAAATTTTTTTTTTGGTGCTGGGGATTGAACTCAGGGGCACTCAACCACTGAGCCACATCCCCAGCCCTATTTTTTTTTTTTTTTTTTTTTGGTACCGGGGATTGAACTCAGGGGCACTGGACCACTGGGCCACATCCCCAGTCCTTTTTTGTATTTTATTAGAGACAGGGTCTCACTGAGTTGCTAAGTGCCTCGCCATTGCTGAGGCTGGCTTTGAACTCATGATCCTCCTGCCTCAGCCTCCCAAGTGCTGGGATTACAGGCGTGTGCCACCACGCCCGGCTTTCCAGCCCTATTTTGTATTTTATTTAGAGACAGGGTCTCACTGAGTTGCTTGGTTCCTGGCTTTTTTGTTGAGGCTGGCTTTGAACTCAAGATCCTCCTGCCTCAGGCTCCCAAGCCACTATGATTACAGTCATACGCCACCGTGCCCAGCCACAGACTAAAATTTTGTTCAAGATTTTTGTGTCTATGTTCATGTGGGATATGAATCTTTCATTCTATTGTGATGTATTTGGTTTTGTATTATGGTAAGAGTGGCCTCAACAATATCACTAACAATAAACTCTCAACAAACCAGAAATAGAAGGGAATTTATTTGACCAACCTTATGCAGCTAGCATCAAACTCAATGGTGAAAGACTCAATATTTTCTACCTAAGTTCAGAAATAAACTAAAATGTTCATTCTCATTTCTGGTATTCCTAGATAGTACATAAGGCTAGAAAAAGAAATAGAAGGACTAAAGATCTAAAAAAAAAAAAAAAAAAAGCAAAATTGCTCTTATTTGTGGATTACATGATCATGTATGTAGAAAACCCAAAGGAATATACAAAGTAGATACTAGAAATTTTAAGCAAATTCAGCAATATTGTAGCATACAAGGTCATTTATACAATAAATCCACTTAATTTCTATGCACCACCAATAAACAACTAAAAAAATTTTAAACTCCATTTAGGTAGCATAAAAGTAAAATAATTAGAGTCAAAAAATTTAGCAAAAAATGTGTGACTTGCACTTTGAAAATTATAAAATATTGCAAAGGGAAATTAAATAAAACCTAAATGAATAATGAGATATACCATGTTCATGGATTGGAAATTTTGATATTAAGATGGCAATTCTCCTGGAATTGATCTATTGTTTTAACACAATTCAAATAAAAATTCTAGCAGGGTTTAAAAGAAATCAACAATCCATTTTTAATATTTATATAGAAAGGCAAAGGACCCAGAATAATAATTTTAAAATATCTTGAAAAACAGAATAAGTTTTGAAGACTTATGCTACCTAATTTTAAGACTTACAATAAAGCTACAGTAGTCAAGTTACTGTTTGGGGTGTTAAGATAGACATGAATAAATAGATCAATGAAACAGATCCCTACTAAAATGATCAATTGATTTTTTGGGGGGATGGGGAACTGGGGATTGAATCCAGGGATGCTTTGCCATTGAGCTACACCCTCCACTTTTTTTATTTTGAGACAGGGTCTCACTAAGTTGCTTAGGGCCTTGTTTGCTGAGGCTGGCCTCAAAAGTATGATCCTCCTGCCTCTACCTGCTGAGTCACTGGAATTTCAAGCGTGTGCTACCATGACTGACCAATTGACAAAGATGCAAAGGTAATTTAATAGGGAAAAGATAGACTTTTAAGCAAATTGTATTGGAAGATATATTAAATATATTAAAAATATATTAAAAATAAAGCTTGACCCTTAAACACAACCAACACAAAATGCACTCTAAATGTATCAATGACTGAATTATACAAAAGACATGCACTAGAAGAAATATTTTAAAAAGTTCTTCATGGAGGGGCTGGGGTTGTGGCTTAGCAGTAGAGCACTCACCTAGCACGTGCGTGGCCCGGGTTCGATCCTCAGCACCACGTAAAAATAAAGGCATTGTGTACAACTAAAACAAATAAATAAATATTTAAAAAAATAATAGCAATGTATTATAGGTTGGTTTATTTTGATGCCTTGTACATAATAAACATGCCACTGAGCTACACCCAGCCCAGAGTTTTGCAGAAGTAATAGGTATGACAGCAAAAGCACAAAGTGAAATGTTCTGAGGTGGTACTGTTGCAAGGGGCTTAGATTACACTTTCTTTTCTTTTTTTTAATGTTTATTTTTTAGTTATAGGTGGACACAATATCTTTATTTTTTAATTTTCATGTGGTGCTGAGGATTGAACCCAGTGCCTCATGCATGCTAGGCAAGTGCTCTACCACTGAGCCACAACCCCAGCCCTATGGAGAGTTATTAATTGTAAGCTGCCTGTCATGGCCAGCCATTGCGCCGCGGGAGGAAAACTCTCGGAGGCAGAGTAAAGCTATTCTTGTCTTCTTAGCTTAGAGAGAAAGAAAGAAAGATAGAGCTTAGCTTAGAGAAAGATTATTTTTTAGAGCTTCTTCTTCTTTCTTCTTTCTTCCTTCTTCCTTGGGAGCTTCAGCCTGACTGACCAGCCATTACTTCTTCTATCTGGTTTCTCTTCTGTAACTGCTCTGCCTACGTTCTGGCCGCTCTGCTTCTCCGACCCGAACTCTTCTTCTGACCGACCGAGCGACTGCACGACTGACTGAATGAATTTCTCCGTTCTCCTAACTTGGACCGCTTTCACCCCGGTTATATACCTTCAGCTTTGCGGGTGCCTACAGGTGCGTCACATACATATCAGGTGGAACTTATGGCTTCCAGCTAGCTGCAACAGCCCTTCCTAATTAGGGCTACTTCAATTAATGGTGTAGAAAAAGGTGTCTCAGCACAGTAGGTAGCATGTCAGTCTCATAATGGTGTAGAAAAGTGTTTATGATAAATGTCAAAAATTTAAAAGCAGGATGCAAAGCATATATATTATTAAAGTATAAATATATGAAGTAGGCATCTACAATTTAAAGTATAAATATAAAGTATGTATTTGTATCGCATAAAATGTAAAAACTGGGACTGCATGGACCACATCTACTGAGGGTGGAGCTTAGTGGTAGGCTGTGTTTACCATGCATGAGACCCTGGGCTCAGTCTCTGGTGTGCACGCACACACACACACACACACACACACACACACACACACACTTCCCAATACCCATTTAGCGTAGATTTTGAACAACAGCGTTGGTACTTTTGCAAGGCCTGATCAGCATAGATACTCACCACTGCACCTACCCCGTAGCTCTATGAGCCCCTAGACGAGTATGCTGCAGTGGTGACCCCTGCCTGGTCCTCACTCACCCTGGGGGAGCTCTGTCTCTTCTCACTTGAATAAATCCTACTCTTCTGCACTCTTCCTCGTCCGTGGATTTCCTTCTTCGAATTTGCAAGACAAGCAGCTGGAGAGAAGGCACGGGCAGGCGGCTGGGGTCTGCTGCAGCACGCTGCAGTGGAGGCTGAAAATCTGGTGTCACCATTGTGGGAAACTTAGCAAGACCCTGTCTCAAAGTAAAAAGAGCTGGGGATGGAGCTCAGTGGTAGAGCTCCCCTGGCTTCAATGCCTCAGTATCAAGAAAAGAGGGGCCGGGCGCGGTGGCGCACGCCTGTAATCCCAGCACTTGGGAGGCTGAGGCAGGAGGATCGCGAGTTCAAAGCCAGCCTCAGCCATGGCGAGGCACTTAGCAACTCAGTGAGACCCTGTCTCTAATAAAACACAAAAAAAAAAAAAAAAAAAAAAAAAAAAAAAGAAAAGGGGGCTGGGGGCGCATGTGGCCCAGTGGTCGAGTGCCCGTGAGTTCAATCCCCTGGTACCAAAAAAAAAAAAAAAAAAAAAAAAAAAAAAAAAAAAAAAAAAAGCAAAACTTCCTTTGAATGAAACCCTAATGGACAAAGTCAATGGAATGGAGGTCCTAGGGGTCAGGTTCCAAGACCAGGCCCAGGCCAGGCCCAGAGCAGCCAGTGCTCAAGTCTCCCCACTAAGGATGTCAGTCAGAGGTCACAAGGTGGACTTGGGTGGGAACTTCCCTGGGACCCCCCCCAATAAAACTGGAGGCAGGAGGGGCATCTCTCTGAGAGGACCCACTTTCTCCCTTGAGAGTGTTCCCTTAGTGTTTGGTTGTGAGAAGCAGAAACTCTTCCACCAAGCCTGGTCCTCAATTCATCCTGAGAACACCAGGGTGTCTCAGAAAACCTGTCAGGGAACGTCACCAGGTTCCATGGAGTTCCAGGATGGACGTGACTCTGTGACCCCTCTTCCCTCCCTTCCCTCTCACTTCCTCTCCCTCTGCTTTTCCAGGTACCTGGCATCCACCGCGACTGAGCTGACCTGTCTCCCCTTCAGAGGCCCTCCAGGAAACCAAGCCAGCGTCAAAGCCCCCTTCAAACTTTGATTCTTGTGGTCAGACCAGAGTAACAGGCATGAGTTTATTAGAAGGGATAGGAAAGGGGAAAGGGGGACACTCTCAAGGGAGACAGTGGTCCTCTCAGAGAGGAGAAGGATGGGCGGTATGCCCCTCCTGCCCTCCAGTTTTATTGGGAGTCCCAGAGAAGTTTCCAGAGTCCTGCTCAAGTCTACCTTTTGACTTTTGACTGACAGCACAGGGGCTGCAGGGACGCCTCCAGCAGAGGGTGGTGTGCTCTCAGAGTTGATGTTAAGGAAACCAAGTCCCCTGTTTTTGTCTCAATCTCCTGTCCCCGTTATGGGTTTGCTGTGGTTTCCCGTTTTTGCCACAATTTCCCCTTAATTGGTTCATTACCCTTTGGACAGCCCCACCAAGCTTCCTGTGTGATGTTTTGGCTGTCAGGGTGACAGGGTTGGGACATAGTCTTGCATAGTTTCGGGAGGGTCCAGGCCACTTGGTGGGGCATGACCTGATCCTGAAACAACAGTTTTACTTAGGGGGATGGTCCATGGCTGGGGGAGGTTGAGGCCACGTCCCCATCTTCCAGGTGCTTGTCTGTCAGATAGGTGCCTTGTGGTCTCCAGCTGCCCAGGTCACTCATGGGTAGCTCCTAGCATTGAGGCTGGATTCCTGAAGGTGAGGCTCTGATTGGTCCAAATCAGGTCAGGTGTCCAACCATAGCCCAATCAGATACGACCAAGAGGGCGGGGTCACAGCACAGCCACATGGCTTTGGGCCCTGGGGACTGGCTGGGAGAACTGTGCAGGCCGGGACCTGCCGCTGCCCACTAGGTTCGGTGCCAGCTCCTTCCTCCCTCCGCCCAGGCTTCTCACGCGGGTTCTCCTCCATATTGTAGGGTGCTCCAGGCCAATCCTAAGCCACTTTGCCGAGGGGTGAAAGTGGGCTACGGTCAGTCATGGATGCTACATCCAGGGGTTCCTGTGGGTCTTGTGCAAAGGTGCGCCTTAGGGAAATGGCTACGTGCCCAGCATGCTCCCAACCTGGTCTTTTTTTTTTTTTTTTTTTTTTTTTTTGGTACTGGGGATTGAACTCAGGGGCACTCGACCACTGGATCACATCCTCAGCCCTTTTTTTTGTATTTTATTAGAGACAGGGTCTCACTGAGTTACTAAGTGCCTCGCCATTGCTGAGGCTGGCTTTGAACTCGCGATCCTCCTGCCTCAGCCTCCCAAAGTGCTGGGATTACAGGCTGCGCCACCGCGCCCGGCTTGGTCATTTAACCTCTCCATGGCTTCCCTGGCACGTGCCACAGGGTCACTGTTGGAGATGAATTCCCAGGCTGCTGGGCTAGGGTCTGTCCCATGCCGGGACTTCCGGAGCTCCTGCTGGAGGAGGGGTCTGTTCTGCCTGATAAACAGGATCTCTGGCAAATGGTGGCCCTAGGCAGCACTTGAGTCAGAAAACACAAAGGTTGGGTAAGAAAAGCACGATTTTATACACACACATAAAGAATCAAACGACTAACATATCTCTTTCTTTAATTGTCATTTTACAGCTCCCCCCTGCAGCCACCCCACCCTTCTCTTAGATGACCACTTTTTCGGGCTACAAGGGACCAGGGAACAAAGCTGGGGCCCAGGGCAACCCCTCGAGGCTGCCAGGCGGGGAGGACACAATTACAAAGGATCACAACAATTAGTGCCTGTGCCTGGGCGAGGGCAGAGGGAGGAGGCAGGCCTGTTTGGCTCTATTTGGCCGTGACCTTGCTCTGCAGCCGATGATATTCCTTCAGCCTGTAAACCAGATTCAAAACAAAGACAAATGTAAATCAACAGTAACGACAGGCTCTCAGCTCAATTAGTCCAGGCAGGACCCGGTGGTGGGCAGCTGCGCGTTAAGATGTTGGAGAAGTTGTCTTTTTCTTCTCTCCACTCTCCCATCCTGGCCCCTCCTGCCCTCCGATCAGGGTAATGTAATTAATTTATCTTAAGGGTAAAACATGTTTGTCATTGTGGAAGACAAAGCGTTTCACTGGCCATGGGAGAAAGGAAGAGGCCATTATGAAATCCCGGGGTGTGCTGGGCCATTTGAAGGGGTTTACAGAGTCATCCAACACACAGAGGGCGCAGGAGGTGGGGGCGGGGGAGGTGACTGCCAGGAGGTCCCGCTGGAGTCAGGGACTGACTCTGGGGGGAAAATGGTGGCTTTGTGGTCCCAGGGCACACTGCCCTCACTTTCTTCCTGACCCCCAAACTGGATGGGCAGGCCTTCTACTTCCTAGCTGGGTGACCCTGGGCAAGTTACTTAACCACGCTGGGACTGTTTCCAGGAAACTGCAAATTTGTGTAAGAATGAAGTGAGGCACTAGGACTGAGCCTGGGAGTGGTGGCTTAGCCCGTAGTAGCTGCTGGTAATGAATGCCCTGTGTGCCCAGGAGTGCACTGGCCTTGGGCTGAGGGCACCTGCTGCTAGGCACTGGGCTCCTCCCGTGTGCCAAGGTCTGGGCCGTGTGCTGGATTCCCCCAGCTTGTACGGACCTTCGCTGCACCTGTGAGCTCACTGGGACTCCAGAGGTTGGGCAGGGGTCTGAGACCCTACTGCAGAGCCAGGACTGGAACCTGGGTCTGAGCGACTTCAGACAATGCGGATCTCCCGAGTGGCAGAGAGCCGTGAGGCTAGGGGGGTCTCCGCTGGACCTTTAGCCCGGGGCGGGGACATGTGGCTACTGGGTACTGCTGAGCCGTGTTCTTGTCCACCCTGCCCGGGAGAGCTCACAGAGGAGTCCTGTGGCTGGAGGGGCTGGGGGCGAGTGTCCTGTCAGGACAGGAGCCAGGAACCCGGATGCCCAGGCTCTGCTGCGGCTGCTGGCTGGCACAGACGCCTCCGGGCCCCACTGAGAGCGGGCGTAGGCTGGGTGCAGAGCAGGGGGGACGCTACTGTGGGCACATGGGCAGGAAGGGGGGTCTGTCCAGGGCAGGGCAGCCGTCAGGAGAGTCAAGGTCCCATCAGAGCCTGTCCCCCGCATCTGGGGACCCTGAGGACCCAGCAGGGCCCAGAGCGTCTCACCTGAGGGAGTTGATGTTGATGAAGCCGGTGGCGTCCAGGGGCTCATAATCCCCCTGCACGTTCATGCTGCAAGGAAGGCAGAAGCTGTCAGCCCACTGTGGCCTTGTCCCCACATCAGGAAGACAGCTGGGCCCGCGGGCTCCACGCCCAGGCCTCTATGCCACAACAAGGTCCCATGGTGCTCCTGGCAGCGCCCTCCGGTGCACAGTGGCAGGCAGGAGGCTGGCCAGGTCTCGGGATGGGACTCAGTCACAACCAACCCCATGAAATCCTCCTCTAAGCTGGAGCACGCCATCCGCAGTCCAGGGCGGTGGTGGGCTCAGAGAGGGCCCAGGAAAAGTTGAGGACATCAGTGGCCCGAGGGGCACAGAGTGCAGCAGCCTGATGGTCCCCAAGCTGCAAGGAAGCCACCAGCGCTACAGCAGCACATCGTCTCCGCAAAGCCACCTTTCCCTTGCTCGTCCCCCAAGCCAGCCCCTCTCTAACCACCCCCTGAGCAGTGCCCGGGCATGGCTGCCGGACGCCCCAGGCAGTCGCCACCCTCCAGATCCGACAGCCTTCCTCCTCCAGGCTCCCCCAGCGCCTGCCCCCACGGTGGTCCTTCAACCTGTCACTGTGGGAGGGCCACACACAGGCTCCTGGAGCTGCGGTCAGAGCTGCAAATGCGGCTGACGGTGGCTGCTCTCAGCGACACAGCCGCTCCACAGGGAACCACGGCTGGGACTGGCCCAGGGTGAGCCCTGGCTATCACTGACCTCGGCCCTCGATCACCCACTCGGGCCTTTATCACGCACCACTGCCTGGGCCGGGCAGGGCCGGGCGCAGAGGAAGCAGGAACAGGCAGCAGCGGCGTCCCCGCACACAGACCCAGGCCATGCCCCGCCCAGCGCCTGGCTGCTACCCGCACTTGGGGCGCCAGTCTCAGGCCAACCCTGCCAGGCTGCCCTGAGCTTCTGAGAGCACGAGGGTCCCCGGCACGCCCCTCTCTGAACCCGTCACTTGTCTTCATGTCTGCAGAACTCCAACCGCAGGACGACCTCAGCCTCAAGGTTCTTGGTGACCAGGAGGTGGCCTGTCCCCTCAGGAGCCCTCTTTGGGGAGGTGAGATTGGGGAGTGGGAGGAATCTACTCCTCTGTGCGACTCTGAGGCTGTGTCCAGGCCCTGCAACCTGGGCAAGGCTTGGGCCCCGCCTCCCCAGGCCTGGCAGCAGGGACACGGGATGCTCCTAAGTCACCCCATGCTGCTCCTCCCTTAGCCCCCGCTCCCCACCTCCAGGGCCCTGTTCCTGCAGGGGAGCGGGTGCTGGGCTCCCGCACAGCCCTCGCTGAGGAAAGGCTGGGCCCAACCAGACCACCCTCCTCACGTCTCTTTAGCAGACCTTGCTTGGGTCAGTGAGGGGACACGAACGTCTAAACACCACCCCCACCACGCCACAGAACAGGCTTTGGGTAGCCAGCCTCAACCTCGTCTTCATCTCCCCCCCTTTGCAAGGACCCAGCACTCAGCCTGGGGAAAGGCGGGTTGCAGTGTCCCTCCCCTCCCTGTCCACAAGGCCCACTGTCCTTTACTTCTGCCCCTCCTAAGTCAAAACAGATTCTTGCCAGGTGCGGTGGTGCACACCTGTAATCCCAGCAGCTCAGGAGGCTGAGGGAGGAGGATGGCAAGTTAGAGGCTCAGGGAGACCTTGTCTCAAAACAACAACAACAAAAGGGCTGGGGATGTGGCTCAGTGGCAAAGCATCCCTGGGTTCAATCCCTGTCACCACCACCACCAAACCCCCCAAATTCTCCCAACCCCATCCAAGGTGGAGCCCTTCTAGATGGCTCCAACAGCCCCTGCAAAGAGGGGCCCACTGGGGACAGACTTGTCCCACAAGGCCACCAAGAGTTTTCAGGAGGCGTTTCTGGGGAAAGAAAAACCTCTTTTTAAAATTGTGGTTTGGGTGTGTTGTGGGGGGGAGGTGGAAAAAGAGTTTACAATGATTTTTTTCGCCTCCCCTGACGGTCTGCAGAAAACCTCTGTGCTTTTATTTTTGCTCATTCGAGTGGCTCTGACCTGCTCTATAATTACGTTACTTTCTACCCACTGTGCCGCGGCATTTCCAGTTCTGCTACCTCTCGCGGCTTCCTCGCTGGTCCCCGTGACGCTGTCACTCAGGGGCTTTCAAGGCAGCGATGTAGAAATCAAAAAGAAAAGGGAAATGGTCGGAGACACAGTGAGAATAAATGCTTCTGCTTTTTTCTCTTTTTTCCCCCTTTCCCTTTTTACTTTATTCATTTAATCTCCCTGAGTGAGACTGCAAGGCTTAATGAAGGGTTGGACAGATTATTAGAGGCTGCTGATTGGGAGGGGGAGGGAAGAGAGAGCCAGAGAGAGAAAGAGAGAAGATAATTTGACATTTACCCCGACTGATCTAAACTGACTCAGTTATATTTATGGCTTATAAAGTGTTTTAGAAAGATTGAGGGGGGGGGCAACTCAACATGGCAAAGAGAAGGGAAAGAAAAAAATAATATTGACTGCTAAACAAAACTCGTACCTTAATTCCCAACCGGCCTCCGGGAGGGAAGAGCTGGCCCAGGCCTGGGCTGGGGCTGGGGCTCGTGACAGGTGGGGCTGCCTGTCCCTCAGGGGCTGCTCCCCACCCTGGTTTGGCCAGGTGACCTCCAAAGGAGCCCTGGCTCCCCAGTGAAGGCAGAACCCTCATGCTGTTGCAAAGCCAGGAGTGGGTGAGGCCCCGCTCTCCCCCGGATCCCGGGCTCCCCGCACCGCCTGGCCTTGGGGGAGGAAGCTCCTTGGGGCTCTGTGGGTGGCTCCCTCCTCTGGGCCGCTGCCTCATGGCCCAGCATGGCTGCCACACTCCCAACCTTCAGTCCAGGTTTCCCCCTCGTGAGACCCACGTGTCCTCGGCCGACTAGATGGTTCTGCGGGCTGCCTCTTAAGACCTGAACTCAAGGCACCTACGCCCGCATGCGCGAGCCTTCAAGGGCACCCCCTGGACTCAGCGATCTCTACCCCGTGCTGCTCATGGCCCCCAAACCAGGACGCCTGGGCCTCCCACCTCCCTCCACATCCAAGCCCTTTCAGTGCCACCTCCTAAAGCCTCGTCAACTCTGTCAGCCCAGGACTCCCCCCGCCATCAGGGATTGAATCCAGGGGCGCACAACCACTGAGCCACATCCCCAGCCCTTTTTATGTTAGAGACGGGGTCTCACTGAGCTGCTTAGTGCCTCTCCATTGCTGAGGCTGGCTTTGAACTCGAGATCCTCCTGCCTCAGCCTCCAGAGCCGCTGGGATTACAGGCGTGCGCCACCACGCCTGGCCAGGCCCAGGATGTCTGCACAGTTCCCTCCCTGGACTGCCCAGCTCAGGTCCACTACTGAGGTTCCGATCGAGGCAGCGTCTCCACAACCCCAGTTTAGACCAGCCACGGCACCCTGTGGTGCCTCCCAGCCCAACGCCATCCTTCTCATTCCACGTTCGGAGATGGTTAGATGGATGCCCAGGTGGTGGTCCTCTGTGACACCTGGCCTGCTCCGGGCATGGTACCTGACGTGGGCTCCGGCACAGATTGGTCGAGGCAGCCAGTTAGATGCGACACTGGATAGGGGGCTGGGGGTGGGAGGAGAGGGGGCCCCTACCTCACCAGCTCCTCGTTGTAGAGGGACAGGGGGGACTCCCGGCCGAGGATGTACACCTGGCCCTTGAAGACGGACACCTGCACTTTCCCTTCCACGCGCTCCTGGGACTTGGCGATGCAGTGGCGGACGAATTCACACTCCGGGCTGTGCCAGAAACCTGCAGGAGGACACGGGGCATCAGGGAGGGCCGCGGCCTGCCTCGGCCAGGGCGCGGGGAGGACCGGGCTACAGGAGGGCACCCTTATCACGTGATGGCCCGGGGCTCTGGGACAGCGTGCACTTGTAAGTGACCAGAGAGGGACATGCCTCGCACCCCTGTCCTGAGACCTCGCGAGGGCCTGGGGGTGAGGAGGTGGCTTCTCATCCACGAAACACAGTCCCTTCTTCAGGGTCAAGGGGAGAGTGGCCACAGACACCTAGTGTCACGGCCAGGCAAGGGACCCTGGCTCTGGCCCATCAGGGTTCTGATCTTGCCGGGGAGGGCAGGAGACCTCAGAGGGAGGGGGGCGTGCGCCCAGGGGCTAAGCAGCCCGGGTGCCCGGGTGGCAGCTGGGGGCGGATCAGCTCCGAGACTCCAAGGGTGTGCATGGCCTTCACCTCCTGTGCCCCCTCCCCGGCTATGAGTGGGGGGACGGGCGACTGCTGGGAAGGTCCAGGCCTGGCAGGGCTGGCCCCTTGGCGTCGCTGAACCATCCTCTACGCCACCGGCACGTGCGGCTAGTGTTCTGCCAGGCACGCACAGGAGCCACTGGGGCCTGGACTCTGCCTCCTGCCGTGAGCCAGGAGCTGTCCTCTCCCCGCGGCAGGACCAGGAGGCCCCAGAAGTCCCCTGCGAGCTCCAGGCGCTCAGTCCCGTTTGTCCTGGCCTGAGTGGCGGCTCAGACCTGTCGCAGCCACTGGCCCCCTCCTCCGTCTCTGCTGAGGAAGGCTAGGACCAAGGGGCGGGCAGGTGGCCACGGGTGGGGGAGGGACGGCACCGGGAGTAGGGTTTCTCTGAAAGGGAGCTGGGAAGGTGAGCCCACCTGGGGCAGCTGCAGGGCCAGATGGTGCGTGATCCCTGCCCTGATAAAGGCCTGGGTCAGCCCAGGTCTGCAGCTATTGTTGGAGCTGGGCCTGGGGGGCACCTGCTGCGGCTGGGCTCTCGTGGGAAAGGGGCAGGCCTCTGGGATGGGGTCCTGGCTTGCAGAGGGGTGGGGGAGGCCAGGCAGCAGGGGAGAGGGGGGGTCCTCGCTCTGCACTGTCCTGCCAGTTGAGATCCCACCCCAGCCTGGACACATGACGCAAGACCCTGTGACTTGTTTTCCTCATTTGCACAAGGAGAGACTAACTGCTCTCCGGGGTGGTGCAGAGTCCATGAGAGGGCCCCCCCCCCCCCCCGGGCACGGAGAGCTTTGCTTTGAGTTTGAACACCATGACCTCTGTCAGCACTTACTGTATACAGAGGACCAGAGACACTTACTGTATACAGAGGACCAGAGAGCGAAAGAGCCTGCCCAAAGCCACACAGCAAGACCATGGAAGAACCCAGGCCTGACGGAGCCTTCCGAAGTCTAGCCTGGGGCTTCCCCCACACACCAGTGGACCCCCATGGGAGCGGACAGTGTCCCCTTCCCTCTGTCTTTTTTAGTTGGGATAATTAGCCCGTGAAGTTCCCAGGCTGGAAGGCAGGTGGAGATGGCGCTGAGATAGTGAGGCTAGAGATCAGCGTGGGAGCAACCGGCCTGGGCTTTATCTCCTGCCTCCACCTCACAGGGGTCTTGGCTCAGGTTTCTTTTCCCAGTGGACCCAGCCTGGGATGGGGACAGTGACACTGGCCGAAGCTGCAGGGGGAGACTCTGCCTGTCGGGGGCCTGTGACTGTGCTGTGGGCGGGGCCTGGGGCTGGGCGGCAGAGGCTGCCCTCCCAGACCCCTCTAGGCCCGGCCGAGCCTTCCACACACAGGATCCTTCTACCTGGGCCTCTCTGTGGGAGTTGTGCATTGTACCCATTTCACTGCTAAAGAAACCGAGGCGAAGGAGAGGAGGTGAGCTACCCCCCAGTGACCTGCGTGCTTGGTCTCCTCAGGACATCTGGGGCAGAGGAGGAGGAGCGGGAGCTGTCCAGACACGGCCAGGCAGAGGCAGGGACAGGGTGGTCACAGAAGTCGGGGCATGTGGGGCGGGGCTGGGCACGTGAAGGGCTCCCCATGCCTCAGCCTCCCCGTGCCCCGAGGCCACAGGGCACCAGGGGAGCTGGGTGCTGCAGCAGAACGGCAGCTCCGCAGAGGCGCCAGCTGCCCTCCGCCTGGTGCCCTCCAGTTTGCAGGAGGGGAAACGGAGGCTCAGGGAGGGAGGCTGTAAACCCAGCCAGAGGCCCGACCCCGTCTCCTGCCGCCACGCTCGGAATCCAGGCCAGGCATGTATTTGGCGCCCTCCACTCCCGCCCTGACCGGAGGCTGGGCGGTGTCCACATGCTCAGCCTCCCCAGGAGCGAGACGGCCGGGGTGATGAGAAGCCGAGGCCCAGGGAGGGAGAGTGGGGGTGCTGGGGCCAAGCCCGGGCTACAGCTCCATGTGCCCCTTGGGAGAAATCACATCAAATGGCCCCCGGGGGGCTGTGGGGGGCAGCGGCTGCTAGAGGCTGGCTGTGGGGCCCGGACTCCGCAGGGCCTGGGCAGAGTTAATGCCAGCCAGACCACCTGGGATGAGCCCGGCTCCTCGTGCCCCTCCACTCTGTGGTTCTGTTTCCTTTCCAATCCCTAATAGCTGCAGCTCATTTGGGGATTTAGAGGCTCCTCGCCCGTCCACAGAGCAGGGACTCCCCCCAGGCAGTGCGGCTTAGGGGCGCGGAGCCCGCAGCCAGGGGCCAAGCCGTGCCTGACGCCCAGGGCTCCCCTGTCCTTGCTGTGGCACCCTGACCACCCCTTGATAAGGGCTCCCGGGGATCCACTGGAGTGACCAAGAACTTGGAGTCTGAGGCCAGCCTGTGCCGCGTTCAAGGCCACCACAGCAGAGCGGGTCATGACCCGCGATGATTGCCTTTGACTGCCTGGGCCTCAGTTTCCTGCCTCTGTGCAGCTGCGGTTAGACAACGCCCCTGGGCTCCCAGTCCAGGGCCTGGCAGCAAGACAGCAGGGGAAGCAGTGCCAGGGCGGCGCTGGGCGAGGAGGCCGCGAGGCCTCCGCGGACGCCCCCTGAGCAGCCGGGCCAGGTGCTCTCTCCTCTGCTGCACCCCCCGCCACGTCTTAATGATGCTCCCACTTTGTAACCAAAATCGACCTAGCAGCGCTGAATCCTGTGGTGCTCCAGAGCCCGCAGGCAACAATGGCATTTAAACACCTGTACCTGGCAAGGGGGGCCTCGGCTCAGAAGCTGCCTGCGCCAATGCAGAGGGAAGTGACTCCAGCCAGTGGTCCCGCCCTCCTGAGGTTCTGGGAGGAGCTGCGGCGGGTCTTGGAGGGGCAGGAGGAACAGGGGGCAGAGCCCAGCTCAGGGAGCCAGGTTGATCATAACGCCCCCGCCTGCTCTGACAGCTGGCCCCCCAAGATGTCAAGGTCGCCCTAGGCAGCAGCCTGTCCCCCGACAGCTCACAGGGGCTGTTGGGAGTGATTCCCCAAATCAGGGACGTGTGACTGTTACACACTGGGGGTCAGAAAACATCTTCTGTGTGTGGCCACAAGGTCAACGCTTTAGGCTCTGTGGGTCCTTTGGTTTCTCAAAACTACTGGACAGGGCTGGGATTCTGGCTCAGCGGTAGAGCGCTCGCCTAGCACGTGCGCGACCCGGGTTCGATCCTCAGCACCACGTACAAATAAAAAACGCATTGTGTACAACTAAAAGCAAATAAATAAATATTTAAAAAAAGAATATTAAAAAAAAAAAAAAAAAAAAAAAAAAAACTACTGGACAGCTGGGCACAGTGGCATACGCCTGTAATCCCAGTGGCTTGGGAGGCCGAGGCAGGAGGATGACAAGTTCAAAGCCAGCCTCAGCAACAGCATGGCGCTAAGCAATTCAGTGAGAACCTGTCTCTAAATAAAATATAAAAATGGGCTGGGGATGTGGCCCAGTGGTTAAGCACCAAAAATCTAGACAGCAGGTACAGGCCACACAGACACCAAGGGTATGGCTGTCCCATTAGAATTATTTATGGACACTGAAATTTGGATTTCATTGAATTTTCACAAGTCATAAAATAGCTTTTTTTCCCCCTTCCTAACTATTTAAAAATGTAAGCCAGGTTTAGTGGCGTACACCTCTAATCCCAGCAGCTCAGGGGCCTGAGGCAGGAGAATCACAAGTTTGAGGTCAGCCTCAGCAACTTACAGAGGCTCTAAGCAACTGAGTGAGACCCTGTCTCAAAATAAAAATGCATTTAAAAAGGCTTAGGGGGCTGGGGTTGTGGCTCAGCACTAGAGCACTCGCCTAGCGTGTGCGAGGCCCTGGGTTCGATCCTCAGCACCACATAAAAATGATAAATAAAATAAAAGTATCGTGTCCAACTACACCTAAAAAATAAATATTATTTTTTAAAAAAAGGGCTTGGGGATATAGCTCAGTAGTAAATCACCCATGGGTTCAATCCCTATCCCTAGGACCAAAAATTAATAAATAAATAAAATAAAAACACAAAAACTATTCTTAGCTCATGGGCTGAACAAAAACAGGTGACGGCTGGACTTGGGGGAATCCCTGATGTGCACCGTGGGAGTCAGGGAGCCCGATTCCAGCTCAGTGCCGATGGGCACGGCGTGGCTGACCTGGAGGGGGTGCTACCGTCACCCGCTGACTCTCCCACTCAAGGGCTATGCACGGGCCTGTGGCCACCGCAGTGCTTTCCTGGTCAAGATCTGGCTCCCACTGGGTGCAGTAACACACACCTATAAGTCCCAGAAACTCAGGAAGCTGAGGCAGAAGGTTCACAAGTTCAAGGCCAACCTGGGCAACTTAGCGAGAGCCTATTTCAAAATAAAACAGAAAGGGCTGGCGATGGGGCTCAGGGTGGGCTGCTTGCTCAGCACATGGGAGGCCCAACCCCGAGTCCGGCCTCTCCCTTAGGCAGTAGTGAACAGAGGGGCTCCAGGTTCTGCTTGGGGCCAGTCTGACTCAGGGTCAGACCCAGCTGGGCTACTTCTGGCTAGGTCACTTGGAATAAACTCCTTCTCTGGGCCTCTGTTTCCTTATCTATAATAAAATGAGCTACAGGTTTCCTGGGCAACATGAGGACGCGTGGAAAGGCCTTTGTGCCCCACGGCACTCAGCACCTGGCTCATCTAGCTGCAGGCTGGCTGTCCGGGGAATAAGACGGGACACTTCCCTGGCCTTGCTCTTACCAGTCCCAGGTGGAGGCGGCAGCAGCCTCCCTCCTCCCTGCCTCCTCCCCGGCCCTCCCAGCCCGCCTCGGCCTGCACCTTTTGGGCTGGCAGTAGGCGCATGGGCCTGGAGGAAGGGCGGGCCTAAGCGCCCGGGGTGGGGGTGGGAGCTGGGGGACAGGGAGGGTCACACGCACCAGTGTACACCAGCTCCGCGAATTTCAGGCCCAGGCCCTGTTTGATTTTGCGCACCTCCCGATCCATGGTGAAGGCCTCGATGTCTAAATGAGCGTGGTAGAGGATGGTCCCTGCTGGGGTCTCGTAGATACCTAGCCATTTTTCCAGGCAGGGGGAAAAGGAGAAAAAAGAGAGAAACACATGAAACCCAAACTGTCAGCAAATGACAAAAAAAAAAAAAAAAATAATAATGACTCATCTGACAGGAGACAAGCCGGTCGGACCCATTCACTCCCAGCTTGCTGCAAAATGCGCCTGTCATTATGCTCATGCTGGGGCCACGACAGTCCACTCTGCGGCTTGCGGAGAAAATGTCTAGATGCCCCCCTTTGAAGAGGCCCGCAGACGTTGGAAAATGACAGGGTTTCGGAGCAGCTCCCCCCCTTCCCAATGCATGCCCACCGGCCTGTGGCTGAAAACCTGTAATTAAAACCAACTACGGAGGAGCCCAGGGCCCCAAATATCCCTTCCTCTCTTCCGCCAGGGAGCCAGGGAGGGGGACAGTTGTGCGCACACCCACCTACGTGCACCCGTGTGCACACGCATGCGTCTTCCGTCAGCGGCTCCCGGCGCTCCCGTCTCTCCCTGGGGCCTGCGCGAGCACTGGGGTGGCCCCACTGTACAGATGGGGAGACTGAGCCCTCCAGGAGAAGGGATGTGCCCGAGGCAGCGCTAGGAGCCCTGGGGTCCATGGTCAGTGCTGTCTGCTGCCCTGGGGGTCAAATGGCCTTGGAGGCCCAGACCCAGAGGGCCAAGGGCACCAGACTTTTCTCAAGTTTCCTCACCAACCTGCTTGGGCCAGATGGTCTCCCAAGTGCCCCTGGGCTGGGCTAGGTCTGCCCTGCTGCGCTTGAGGACAGAGACGGTGAGAGGCAGGGTTGTCCATGCTCGGCCGGCCCAGGCCCCTTCTTGGACCCGCTGAGGCCTCTGCCCTGTGTCCACTGTGCTAACGGGAGGGACGGTAGCTGCCCCCTCCCCACACATTCTACCCTGAAAGTTTCCTTCCTCCGGCCACATAACACCACCACAGAGGCAGGGTGTCAGTCACCCTGAAAATGTGCCCGTCATCTTTCCACACTAGGATTCGCACACCCACAGGAGCACCACGCACAGGGGCCCAGACAGGAGGCCGCCCGAGCGGACGACACTGTCGTCTGGCCACACACTGGACCTCGGTTCTGCCTTAAAAAGGAAGGACGTTTTGCACCTGCCGCATCAGGGAAGGACCCAGGATGCGGTGCTAAGTGAAGTCAGCCAGTCACACGCCAGGGACAGACCCTGCAGGACTCCAGAACACAGCCACATGGGGGAGAGAGAGAGAGAGAGAAGCTGCCGGGCTGCAGGACTTAGTGTCTCCTGGGGACAGCGTGCCAGCTTGGTGAGGTCCTGCCGTGGACAGCGGTGGCGGCAGCTTGGCCGTCTGAGTGCCACTGAGCTGCACTGGGGCTCACCAGTGGTGAAGATGGTGCGGCCTGTTATGCAGTTGATTATAGGCAAGTGCCCCCCACTTTACAAAACCAAACTGAACCAACAGGGAGAATGCTCTCGACCCTGGAATCCAAAGGGGGCACGGGAAGGCTGTCGATGAGCTCTTCCCCTCACAAACTAGAAGTTTCCTCCGCTGAGAATTCCTAAGCTTGGTGTTGAAGTCTGAGCATCTCCGAAACGAAGAGCCCTGGAGGACCCTGCGCTGTGTTCTCCCGACTTCTAGCTGCACACCTGGTGCGCAGGCGCATTGGCCAGAGGCCCAGCACACAGAAGCAAAGCCGGGGCAGAGTCCCCTGCACAAATCCCAAACTCCACTACCACGGCACAAATCCCTGGCCTGGTCCCAGGCACCAGTTTTGCAGATGAGAAGACAGAGGCCCCAGGAGGGCAGAGACTTGCCCAAGCCCACCAGAGGGGGGACAGGAGCAGCATCTTGGTTCCAGGTTACCTCTCACGGCCCTCAGCAAGTGATACAGCCCCAAGCATGAAGGAAACACCCAGGTCTGAGGTCTCAGGTGAGCTGTGCGTGAACCCCACACAGAGACGGGCGCAGGTCTGATTATCCCGTGCCACGGGAGAACCCCCCACCTCGTGTCACTGTGGAGGCCACAGCTCTAGCACAATCCCCACCATCCTTCTGCTTGTGACCTGTGGGTGGAAAGTGCCCTGCTAACACCCCCCAGGTTATGCAGAAGGCTCGTCACTCTCATAAATACGTTCAAACAGGTTCCAGGGTCTGCTTCTGCAAATTAGAGAGGGGCAGGAAGGCTGGCGCAGGGAGAGACAGAAGAGGTGGACCTCAGAGGCCACCGCCAGTAGCCTGAGAACAGGAGACACGAGAACTCGGCACAGAAGCCAGGGCGACTCCTTGGGGGACAGGAGGGTTCCACACACAAGTGGCTCCAAGCCACCAAATCCACCGCCTAACGGTCCAGCAGTGTGTTCAGAAGGAGCCGAGTGCAGGAAGCTGGGAACACCTGTCCCCAAACAGCAGAAACGCTGACAAGGTTCACGCTCACTTTTCAATTACCCCGGAGCCTTCACCACCGAGAACAAAGCCATTCCCAGGAGCCACCACGGGCTGGCACCCCTCACCCTGGCACAAACAGCAACTCAGAACTTACAGGGTCTGAATCAGGCCTTCTAAAGATTTTTTTTTTTTTGGGGGGGGTACATTTTGGAAAAAAACCTAGAAACTTGCAAAACCCATCCTTATCCTAGCCATAGGTAGAGGTCACAGCATTGTCCTGGGGCAGGCCAGTAGCAGGAGCCCTCTGTAGCTTCAGCTCTGGGGACCCAGGGACTCCCTGTGCCTCTCCCTCTCCTGGGCTGGGCTAACTGTAAGGCCGAGCATCTCACTGAACCCAACGTCTTAGAACTTACTCCTTTACAGAGAGGGCCCAGCTTGGCTTTGCTGTGTGACCTTGGCCCCTCTTAGCGCCCTCTCTGAGCCCTAGGTGGGCAACCTGCCTGAAAACAAAGGTTGCCAAGTTTCTGGGGCTCGTCCTCTGAGGCCGGCCTGGAAGGTAAGTGGAGACAGCTGCCCTGCGTGCCAGGCATACTGATGGGGTTTTCCCAGAGGAATGTGATGGGCCAACCCCAAGGCATTATCTCCCCATAGGCCAGAGATCACAAGGAAGAGCTTTGATTTGTCTAAGGTCCCCTGGCCACTGGCCAACAACAGGTGTCCCCAGGAAAACAAGGCCAGCAGCCCCAGGAACAGAAGAAGAGGCCCACAGAGTCCACTGCTCAGGGCAGAGGGCTGGCAAAGCTACCCCCTCCTGCTCCCTCGGAACAGCCTGCGGTTGGGGGCCTCCGCGGCAGCCCCAGGAAGGGCCCCGGAAAGCCGTGGCCCTAAAACACACCAGCCTGATTAAGATTCCTGCTCCTCTCCTTACAAGGTGTTAAAGTTAATTGCGGCTGATCAAAAAACTGGTTTTTAGGCCGCTGCTGGTGTGTGCACGTGTGTGTGCGCGCGTGTGCATTTTAAAGCCCTCTCCCCTCTCCGCAGGGGTGGGGGGCACAGATGATTTCTGTGTGTTTCTACTGGGGGAAAAAAAATGACTTAAAAAAAAAAATCGGTGACAGAAACCTGATGCTAAAAGACTATGGATTCTGGCTTTTGACAGTCGGCATACAAACCACTGTGCAAGAGGAAGAGGGACGTGACAGCTGAGCCCTGGCGTCGCGGCGGAGGAGACAACAGACATCTTCCGAGTGACACGCACAGCGGCTCCAAGTGTCTATTTTCATCTCCCCGTGTTTACAGGGGAGACAGAGGTGTCAGCAGAGCTCTGGGAGCAGCTTCAATCACACCGTAATTACTGCCAGGAAGGTGGGGAGGCGAGGGAGGAGGATGAGGAGCGGGGACGCGGGCGGGGGAGAGTGGACCGAGGAGGAAGGTGGGGACGCAGCTGCGGCGGCTTAAGCCTTCTCGCCAGCCCCGGCTGCCAGGTTAGCCGCGCTGAGCCATTTGGAAGCACTGAGTGGGCTCTGCCAAGCCAGCGGGGCACGGGGGTGTGCGGGCACCTGGGCCAGAGGCTCCAGAGGGAGGGCTTGGAAAGGCCAGGGGAAGGGAGGTTGGCCGGAGCCCAAGGGCTCCCCTTTGGTACCAGGGCCGCGGCTGGAGGTGGTTGCCATGGTGACAGGAGGCCAGCGGGGTGGTGCCCAGCCACCCTCTGTGCTCCTGGCGCCTGTCCTGGAAGCAGGGTGGCTCTCTGAGGACGGCCACCGCAGGCCTCTGGGACGAGAGCCCTCTGCTTCACAGGTCACCTACGCGCTGCGTCTGGAATGTCCCAGCTGGGCAGGCCTCTGGGAGGGTGGCCAGGGGGCAGGCAGGTTGGGTAAGTCGGTGGGCAGCCCTGCCTCCTTCCTGGCCAGAGGGCAGAGGGGCAAGGAGGAAGTGAGGCGGGGGGCGGGGGGGGGGGGGGGGGGGGGGGGGGGGGGGGAGGGGGGGGAGGAAGAGGGAGGCGTCCCGAGGGGACGAGGAGAGAGGGGAGACCCAGGGACCTGGGCGGCAGAGGGGCCGCGGCGAGGAGGGAGGGAGGCGGTGGGCAGCCGGGGCTGGCTGGAGGGGTCTGGGCCAGAGAGGAGGGGGAAGGTGAGCCGAAGGACACGGGCTCCTGCCCGGCTTCCCTCCTGCCCGCCTCCCCCTCTCCTCCCCACTGATTTCATTTACTTCACTTAATTAGCCCCCCTCCAGAGTTAAAAAGATAATGTGATAATGGCGATGTGAACAGCCACAATACCGGGGGAGCCACTCCATCTGCAGCTTCCCCAGCCCCCTGTCCCTGACCCCCGCGGCCCCTAGCGCCTCCTGACCACGCCACCCCAGGCCCGGGGTCCCTGCGCTGCCGGACTCCCTTGCTCACCCCCCCCCCACAGAAAAAAAAACAAGCCCTTAACGAATTTCAATTACGAGCTTTGTAAAATCAATACAAACGACATGTCCCCCTCGTACGCTGAGATAGGGACAATGGCATCGTCCTGCTCTGTCCTCAATATAATTGATGATTACCAGCATCTCCCGTTTCTGTACACTTAATAAACGCCTCGTCACGGGGTTCCACAACACCCTAATTTATTGTATCTGTTCCTGCTTTAGCTCAGAGGAATATTTGGAGTGGAGAAATAAAAACAGGTGCCTCCCTGAAATCATCAAGTGATGGGAAAACCATGAGTTAGAAGTTCGGGGGTGAAATGAGAGCTCTCCTGGTCTGGATCCTCCTCGGAAGGCTGAACTCTCAGAGACAGCCAGCAACTTGCCTAAGGTCACCCAGCAGTGTCTTGGAATTAAAATCCTAATTTCGTTCCCAAGGACGGTGTGGCTCTCAGACGGAACTCTGCTCTGTTAGGGACCGTCCTCCACAGGTGCACACAGTACCTGAGCAGGGTGAGGACTGAGCTCTAGAGACGCTTTCCACCCTAAGTGGTAAGGAACCAACGGGGCTGGTACAGCCGTTGATGTCACAGCTCTGCCTTTCAGAGGGATGCTGCTCCAGTCTACACCCAGACACAACCTCAACCCACTTCACAGGTGGAGAAGTCAAGGCTCAGGGACGCTCCGTTGCTTCCCCAGTGGTAATGGAGCCAAGATCAGGACTCAGATCTGGTGGCAAAGCCTTGACCTGATGGGTGCAGTGACACACGCCTGTAATCCCAGCTGCTGGGGAGGCTGAGGCAGGAGGATCTCGAATTTGAGGCCAGGCTCGGCAATTTAGCAAGGACTAGATAACTTAGCAAGACCCTGTCTCAAAATAAAAAAAAAGAGCGGGGGATGTGGCTCAGTGGTTAAGCACCCCTGGGTTCCATCCCAGGTACCAAAACAAGAAGAAGAAGAAACAAAAAACCAAACCTTGACCCTCAACACTGGCTCTTCCACGCGCCTTTCCAGCCCTCCAGGGACTCAGCCTCCATCAGACCCCACCCACCACCTGGGATACTCCTGCTCCACCTTCTCATTGGATCCACTGAAGGCTGTCCTACTACCACTGGGTCCGGAGGTCTCCCAGGACAGCACCACCCAGGCCTTCAGTACAGCTCTGCTCCCCCACCTAGCAGGATGTCCTTTCCTGATCGATTCACAGTGCCTGCCAACACCACTGAGCCACATCTGGAGTCAAGAGGAGAGTGCCACGATCGATTAGTGATGCCTACCACAGGCAAGGCAATGGGCACAGTAGTGGGCACACCAGAGCTCACTGACCATGCCTAGAGGGCCTCGGCTGCCTTTGTGCTCGACCGGCAGCCCCTGAGGACTGGTCCCATCTGCAGAGCACCTCCCTCAGCCTGTCCCCCGTCCTGGGTTTCTCCTGGCCTTCCTCCCCATGCCTGTCTGGTCCTGCTGGCCTGGACTGGAGCAAGCCCTCTCCCCTGCTGGCCCTCCCCTGCTGGCCCTGGGTTTCCCCATCTCGAGAAAGAGAGGTGCTGGCCTCTGGTCCCCAAGGTCCTGCCAGCTGCCTCTGGAGGAGCCCATTGTGCGGCTCCCAAGGGCAGGTGGAGACAAAGGGACTTTTAATCAGATGTTAAATAGGTGAAGAGACAAAGGTGAGCCGCTAAAAGGGAACAGCTAATTAGTGACATTGTTCTCCACAAGGCCTTCCCAGAGCGCTTCAATTAGGTGGTTTCTCAGGGACAATAGCTGTGGGAGGAGGGAAGCCTGGAGAGAGGCAAAGAGGCCCAGTCCCGGCCTCGGGATTACTACTAGACACCTGGGGAAACTGAGGCCCAGAGGGAAGTCCAAGGTCACTGAGTCAGGCTGGGCAAACCTGGGTCAAGAGCCCTGGACACCTGGCCTCCCAGACCAGCACCCTTGCTAACAGCTGAGATCTGGCCTGGGCCCTTGGGATTTTAGGATCTTGGTGAAAATGTCCTGCAGGAAAAAGGGCCATGGCGGCCTTGGCCTGCTCTGCCTGGCTGTGAGGTTTTCCAGTCCCTGCTGGCTGAGTGATGAACACCCACCGCCGAGGCCCACTAGCCCCTGCTCCCCAGAGCCCCTCACTGTGGCTCCACACCCTGCAGGCCCTGGGCTCTGGGCGGATCCCCTGGTTGGGCAGGAGGGGAGACTGGTCCTGGAGAGGAGGGTGTGGTCAGTGAAATGGCAGGTGACAACAGGGAACAGACTGGCTCCTCAGACAAGACAGTGGCACCTGCGGAGCACTGGCCCTCCTCCCTGGGGCCCAGCCAGGCGCAGCCAAAGTGGCAGCCACTCCAGGTCGAGGTAGATCCCTGCAGTCCCTGAGAAGGGCCTCTGTCCATGCCACAGGGGAGGCGGGGACAGGCCCTCAGGCTCGCGCTGGCTTACAGCGCCCACCCCTGGCAGGATTCCCGCCTGGCGCGCCCCGCGAAGCAGCCTTAATGACCACGAAATCAGCCCTGCACGGTCTGCCTCCAAACCTGGCCAACCCGCCCCCGACACAGAGAGGGTGACCTCAGGGCCTGGCCCGGCCTCTCCTCTCTGAGCCTCTCCCAGGCCCGCAGGGCCCTCCCCAATCCCGGGCAGGTCCTCTCATAACACCCTGGGGAGGCAGCAGAAGAGGCCATCATCCTACTTTTCTGGAGAGACATTTTCTGGGCATCCCGGGGTCTCCGGGTGCTGGAGACCTGGCCCACGCACCTCGGGACTTCATTCCAATGAAGCGGTTCTCCACGATGTCGATGCGGCCCACGCCGTGCTTGCCCCTGTGGGGAGGACAGGTCGCTTGGATTCAGGCACCGACGCAAGGCTTGGGTCAGATGCCACCCGCGGGGCTGGGCTGGGCCGGGCTGGGGGACAAGGTCAGCTGCACCCACCCCAGAGCCTGTGTGGCACATTAGCCTCCATCTCAGGTTCCAAGACTCAGGGGACATCCAAGCCAGGGACCTGGTCAAAGTGCCCCCTGGTTGAGTAAACCAAGGCCCAGGAGAAGAGATGGCCTGGGTGACAGAGTCGAGCAGGTTCTCTGGTTGTCTTCCCGGGCCTGCCCGGCCCAGGCTCCCCACGCTCATCTTCCTTCTACTCTGGTCCCTGGTCCAGCCGGGGGCCCGGAAGCCCACCTGAGCAACACTAGGAGGCAGCAGGCCCTTGGTTGCCATCTTTGTAGGCTAAAGGGTTCAAACAAGGGCTCTCCTGGCAAACCCATCACCTTGGCCCAGGAGACCCTATGCCTGTGGGGCCAGGACACAGCCTGTCCTCCTCAGCCCTTGAATCCCAGCTGTGACCGTTAGTGCCTGCCCAAGAGGCTGACTCCCGGGTGGCCAGGCAGGCTGTGGGCACTCACGCGACTTCATTCAGGTACATGAAGAGCTCCAAGGAGGTCTGGTGGGTGGTGCCATCCTTGACATTGGCCACCTTCACGGGGACCCCTGGGGGCAGGAGGAGAGGGCAGTGGGCCTCGGGGCTGGAGCGCGCTCCATGGAGGAGCCTGCGCCCGCCACCCCGCCCTCTCCCTGTCCTCGCAACGCCTTAAATGCATGTGACAGATATAGAGTCCAAATGACTCCTTCAAAGCCCTGTGCAGGTTGAGGCCCGCTGGGGGGAGAGAAGGGGCGAGAGAGCCCCCCAGAATGAAAGGGAAAATGCAATAAAAACGCTCGCACCCCCCCCTCCCATTCTCTGTGCCCCTTTTGCATTTAGGGACTGTGAAATTGGAACCAGGCCCTGAACTAATTGAATTTCACGCTCCACCATTGTCTTACACAGGGAGCACCTTCTGTCCCACCAGTTGCCCGGGGCCGCCTGGCCGAGGTGCGGCTGGGCGCGCACGCGCACACACACACACTCTCTCGCACACCCGGCCCCTGCCACGTCTGTCAGGCGGACCCCCGCGCCCCAGCCCCGCACCCCGGACCCCCACACAGCCATCTGATTGATGGGGGCGAGCCGGTGCCCGCTCTGGCAGGCGAGGTGTCGGGGACGCCCATGAATTCTGAGAAGTGGGGTCCGGTGTGGCAGGAGGCGGGAGGAGGCGGTCATGGCTCGGCAAGGAAGGGCCGTGTCAAGGGGGGCGGCGAGGTGGGGGCGTGGGTGGGTTCGGGGTTGACTTTGAATAGCAAGGGGCACCTTCCCGAGCGGTGTGAAATGAGCAATAAATGTATTAGAGGGCTAACAAGAGAGCTGTAACAGTGACAAAGGAAAGCTGTTCAAAGTTGGCGGCTAATCCCCCACCCATCTGCCCGGCTCATTACCATGTAGCCAGCCATCGGGTGCCAATCAGGGCTCAATAGCGGCTTTGGAGTCTTTATTAGCCAGCCGCGGCTTGGAGGGGCTTCGCTCAAGCCGCTGTCAGCCTCGCCATTCTTAACCCCCATTTCCAGGGGTTTTATAACTTGGTTGTAAATTGCTATTAAATGTAAGTCTGCCCAATAATGAACCTTAAGCCCCTCTCGCCACCCCCCGCCTCTCCCCGCTCCCTTTCTCTCCCTCCCGGGTCCCTATTATGGCCTTCACTGGGGCCGTGGAAGGGGCCTGCCCGGGAGGAGAGGGGACATTGTTGGTGCCGCTGCTGCCGAAAGCCTCTTAGCGTTTAAAATAGTTAATAATTAGATTAAAACTTCAAATAAATTAACTAGGGAGTGAATGGGGACCAGGCAGGGGAGGGTTCCTCTCTCTTTTTTTCCCCTTCCAGACTGTCCCCAAATCCTCATAATGGATCACGTTTCTCCCCCAGCTCAGCCCAGGGGGCTGCCCTGTTCCTTCAGGTAGGGCTGCTGGAGCCTGGTGCCAGGGACTGTTGGCCACCTTCCATTCACCTGCCCCCACTGCTCTCCTGGGCTCTCGGGGACCCCCCACGGGAGGGCAGGACCTGCTGCCTGGTCCGCCCCACCATCTTCTCTGGGAAGACCCAGGCCTGCAAGCCAGGCCTGGGCTGGACAGAGCAGGCACCAAAGGACCCAGGGCTCCAGCTGCCCAGGGGCCCACCTAGGTCTCTGGGCCCCCTCTTTGGGGCATGAAATTCAAGGGTCTGAACAGCGATGGAGTTGCCCACTGGCTTGGCCGGGCTCTTGGGAAAGGCTCGGGAGAGACTCACTAAGCACGAACAGTCTAGAGCCCTTACAGCACCTGCTCACACGTCACCTCTGTGGCTGGCTCTTGTTACAGGTGATGGCACCTGAGGCCTGGGGGTGAAGTCACACTTCTCTTGCCCTGTCCTGTCTCTGAGGTGCCCTGGGGAAAGGCTGAGTGCTGGAGCCCCTCCCCGGGCTCTCTGCCCCTCCTGGCAGCTGCTCTGTGGATGATGGGCTAGCCCCCTTGCTGGGCTTGGGACACCCTCAAACTCCTCTTGGTTCCTCTAGCTCCTGCTCAACGCCACCTCCTCCAGGAAGCGTTCCTGACCTCTACAGCCCACTGGAAAGATCCTCTCCTCAGACCTCCTCAGAACTGGGTCCTGCTCCTCCCTCCTCCGCAGCAAGAGACGAACACAGCGTCCGCTCGACGCTGGGCAGGCAAACCAGGCCAGCAACTAGTTCTCTGACAACAGCGAGGGTGCGGGGAGATCAGGATCCCCCCACCCCAGCTCCACCTGTGCCTGGGGCTGGGTGGTGGTGGCCAGAGCTGGGCAGCTAGTGTAGGACTGGCCAAGACTTCAGAAGTGGGGCAGAGGGAGCCTCGAGTCCAGCTGTATGAGATCTGCGGTTCATGGAGCCCATGCCCGGGCCAGCTCTGCTGGGGGTCATTTCCCATAGGGACCTCATTCGCCATCAGGAAAACAGCAGGCACCTTGGATCCCCAGTTGGCAGATGGGAAAACTGAGACCAGGAAGGTCAAGTGACTTTCCCAAAGTCCCAGAGTTATCTGGCAGGTGGCTGCTCAGAGACTGGGAGTTGGGGGGTCAGTCCATGGGTCTCCCCTTGAGAGCCCCAAGAAGAGCCATCACACTGTCTGGGGACCAGAACTGTTGGGAACTTGAAGCCCCTGCCTGACCTCTGGCTTCCAGAACTCAGGAGAGGTGAGAGGACCTAGGACCCCAGCAGGGAGCAGAGGGGGCTTCGGGTCCCAGCGTTGGGCGACATACCTTTTTTGAATTCTATCTCAAGGACGTCAGGGCTATTGGGGGTTTTGGCTGGGTCCTGGGTCTTTGTGTACAGTCCTGGAGGCGCTTGGTTCTGACAAAAGAGACAAGAGGTTGGAGGGTGGAGAGGCCTGACCCCCAGGCTGGGAAGCTGCACCCCAGTTCCCGCAGGCTCTGCACCCACACCCCTCTCCAGGCCCAGGAGGCCTCTGGCAGGCACTGTCTCGCCAGTGCGATGGTCCAGCAGGCTCCCCAGCCCCCAGCCCCGAGCTGGCCCCGCTGCCAGGGGCCCGGGAAACAAAGGGCTCAAGAAATCAGACAATTTTTCCCCTCAACTTGATCTCATCTTTTTCTTCGACGCCCCCACAGCTGGAGGTAGAATAGCAGGAGAGAAACAAGTCAGGCAGGAAAAAGTGCGACTTTGCAGGAGCGGGCCGCGTTCCGCGCTTCCCGGGAGCCGCACGCACGCTCGCCGGCGCCGGGAATTGGGGTTTATTCCGCGATGACCGCAAAGCTAATGACTGCGCGTGACCCCAGCAGGTGCTCCGGCGGGCCGAGCCGTCCCCGGGGTCCCCGAGGTTAATACTCACAGGGAGAAAAGAGAAGAGCAAAGCAAAAACCCATTTGAAAACACATCAACCTTTATGTATATTTGTTCTGGGGCGTGTTGGAAAAGGGGCCTCGGCGCGCGGCGGAGGCGGAGGGACTCTCGCTGCCCGGCCGCCTCGGGGGCGCCCGCTCCACCAGGCTGGGGGCTTTGGGCCCTTGCCGTGGTGGGGACGTCCCGCCAACCGCGATCCCTTACATCTGTGCCTCTCAAAACCCGGCGCCCATTCCCAGGTCACCTTGGCTCCTCAGCGGCCCTGTCTGGTCAGAAGGTCAGACCCCACTGCCTCATCTACATGTGACACCACAGAGGCTTGGGGCGGCCGAGGGGCAGCCGTGGGTTTTGGAGGGATGGGTGGACCGGGTCCAGCTTGAGGCTGTGAACGCCGGGTGGTTGGGATGGTTGGGGGTTTAGAGTGGTGGGAAATACTCCAAGCTAGAGGCAAGACCTCAGGCTGCGGGGCCTTGAGCAAGCTGCCTTGCTTCCCTCCACCTCAGTTCCCTCATCTGTAAAATGGGGGAATGACACCCAGCCACGATTTAAATGCACAGACGTTTCTTACTGGACTTGGAAACATACCAGAAAACAATAGGCAAGGCCCAGTGCGGATGTCACATATCTGCAGGGGAAGGGACAGCTGGTGACGGGTACTGAGCCTCCTGCCTCGAAGAGTCCTTCCAGGACAGGCCACACCACAGGGTGCCTCGGCCCCTCACCTGGGCCTCCATTTTCACTGGCTCTACGCTGGGTTGACCCCACCCCAGTTCCCCGGGCCTTCCTGTTTTGGCAGTGGAAGTACAGTGTCCGTCCCAGGAAGCCTGAGTCCAGGGGCATGTGGTCCTTCCAGGTGTTTCTGAGCCCAGATAGGGCCGCGGAGGAACCCAGCCCCCACCGCGTCCTGACCTTCATCTGCTATGCACAAAACAAGAACCAGAACCCACCTTAAAGACAGACCCAGCAGGCAGGAGGGGTCCTTAAGGACCTCCCCTTCCCCAGCACCTCCCGAGACCAGAAGGAAAACCAAGGCCCAGAGACGTGGACGGTCCAAATCACGCCTCTCAAGCCGGCCCAGGGCTCTTCCCAGCATCCCATGCCCTGTCCCAGCAGCTGTGGTGGCCTGGACCGAGGGGGAGAGAGCCAGCACCGTGAGCCTGGGGTCAGAGACTGGCCAGGCTCCGGGGCCCACAGCCCCTTCCCCACCCGCCTGGGACTCCCAAGCCCAAGGGCCGCCCCAGCCAGGTTGGCCACAGTTTTCAGTCGGGCTCTCCTTGCTTTCTCCAGCCACTTCTAGGAGTGTTTGTGCGTGGAAGGAGAGGAGATGGGAGACCTCCAGGACCCCACGAGGAGGGGGAGGAGGAGGGTTCCTCTCCAGCGGAAGTTGCAGGCAGCTGCCGGGCGGGCACCTGACAGCTCCGATTAGATAAAATAACTAAATAGAAATAAAATGACATTTGCTTTGCATTCGGAGGTGGCTCGGGCTCGGGTGCCTGCCTCCTTTTTTACTCCCCCTCCTAAAAGCCCAGTTCAAATGACAAATAGTTTGTTGCGGAGTATCAATGCCATCTATTTATCCATCCCAGCGGGAGGGCTCACTTCCAATGTCATCTTGGGGGTGTGCAGGGGGAGGGAAGAGAGTGAAGAAGAAGAGAGGGAGAGAGAGTCGGGTGGGGGTGGGGGGAGAGGGCGAAAGAAAGCATGAAGCAGGGCCCGAGGAGGAGAAATTGGAAGCAAATGGCCCATGAACTAAACCATGATGTAGAGGCATGATCGATGCTGCAAATGGTTTATTCATCCATCAGATATGGCGGGCCGGCGACTGAATGAACTCTTTCACTGTGGGCCGTATGAAGTTAAAGCAAGTAAATTTCTATCTTTCTTCGCATTAGCTGCCTCATTGCTCTTCAATCAGCCCTCACGGAGCCAGAAAATGGCTCAGCCATCTGCCTTCAAGCCCTCCCTTCCGCAGGTCTCCGGGCTTTTTTTGGAGAGGGGGAGGGGCACTGGTTCCCCTAAGCTTCTCTCCCTGAGCTCCTCCCCGGGGGGCTGCACAGCAAGGGTGGGTCCTGGAGGTTAGGCACCTGCAGGGAACCCTGTGGCCAGGTCAACCAGGAGGATGGCGCTGACCCCTGCCAGGGTGGGTGGGCCCTGGGCACCTCTGCAGCGCCCATGGCTTCACCCATGACTGTAGACTCATACCCAGCCCAGCCCAGTGTTTCCTGCTTGATGAGAAGGGTTTCTGAGAGCGCCTTGGTGGCCTAAGAGGGAGGGTGGACCCTCCCCCAGCCCCCAAGACGGAGGCCTTGCCTGTGCCAGCAGAGGTGCTATGATTTCCCATTTTGTGCACAAGAATTTACAGGCTCAGAGAGGTCAGGTAGCTTGCTTAAGACTGCACAGCAACTAAGAAGCAGAGCTGGGACCCACGAATTGATTGGGTGGCAGCATCCTTGATAAAGACTTGGGAACACTTACTTATCCATCCAATGCCATTGTTAGACAGAAGGCCTGAGAGGGGACAGGGCCTGCCCACAGTCACAAGGCGATCTACACCAAGTCTCAGGCCCCCAACTGCCTGAGGGGTGATTCCCCCCTGCCTCAGCCCTGCACTCCAATCCTGCATTGGTCTAGTCTTGGGGGGCCTCCTCCCCAGTGGGGAGAGGCTGCAGGCTGCTTGGAGAGGGCTGCAGGACACCCTGCCTGGAAGCAGCTCCGCGGGCCCAGCCTCCTGCCCCCCTCGGTGCTGACTGACTGGCTAATTAGAGGCGGCTGGCCTGAGCGTCGCGGGGTCAACAGAGCATGAACTGGAAAAACCTGTGGCCAGCAGGCAGCAGCCCTGCAGTGCCCATCAGTCCCCAGGGGACGAGGGTGCTGGCTCTCCTGAGTGGCAGTGCGGACCAAGCAGGAGAGCGGGTGGGGGTGGACACCCGAGGCCGGGAGGCACCCGCCCTGCCCTCCTCTGAGCAGCTGGCACCCAGGGTGCCCTCACGACCCTGGCCGTCACGTCCCCCATGAGATGAGGTGCCCCCAGCCAGCAGCCAAGGAAATCAAGGCAGGAAAATGGAGGCCGACGCCGGGCCGGGCGCCAGGGGGCGGGGCACACGTCACATGGTGGCCAACACTGACTGAGCCGATGACGGCTGATGACGGCTGAGGGACGTCGGATGGGCACATGTGGGGCAGTCAGAGACACCAGGCCTGGGGGAGCCACCCATGCACCCCGGGCGGGGCTCCAGCCTCCGGGTTCCCAGCCAGCCCCCCAGGCCTCCTCCCCTCCAGCGGCCTTTCTGGGTCCCCAGGCCCAGCTGCCCGGCACTGCGGCCCCCCACCCAACGCTCATCCTCCCTGCCTGCAGCCAGGCAGCCCACCCCACCCCCAAAGCTGCCGCCCAGGGTGTGGGGCTGGGCTAGGGACACATTCCCTTGGGGACAAAGAGATTGTTCTCTTCCCATGATAGACTTTGCCCTGCCTTTCCCCCCTCCCATGGTGGCAGGGGAGACACAAAGAAACCCCCCTGAGGAGAGAAACCCTAAACTTCAAACCCGGCCGAGGGCCCAGCCTGGCCCGCCCGGAGGCTGGGGACAGGATCAGGGAGGCCACAGCGGGTGTGGGACAGACGCTGACAAATGGGTCCTGCCACTTTGCCCCACAGCCATGGGTGGAGGCTGCGGGCACAGGCGGGTCCTCCCACAAGTGTCTCATCTGCCTAATGATGCCTTTATTGTCTCAGGCCCCTGTCCACGCTGCTCCGAAACACTTCCTTCCCCACTCCGCCAGCAGCAGTTAGAGAAAGGGGACAGGAAGGGGAGGGGGTCTGGCGGGAGGGTCAGGGACCCAGGCTCGGTGGGCTCCATGCCTACCCCGTGAAATTTCAAATTAGGCCACAGATACCTCAGAGGGCACAGGCACAGAGCCACCACCACCAACGGTGGCCGGCCCCAAGGAAGGGAGGGAGATTACCTTGGGGTTCTCCAGGATTCCAGCCTCGTAGCTGTGGGGAGAGAGGAGGCGGGGTGAGTGGGGAGGGGACACAGCCATGCCAGGCGCCCCCGCCCACTGTGCGCCCACAAGTCTGGCCTGCCTTTTCCTCTCTGCCACAGCCTGGAACATTCCCGCCCACCCACCCCAGCTGGCCGTGACAGCCGCGGGCTGCAAGGAAGAGCCCGGACAGTGCCCTCGGCTCTGGGGCGCAGGCCCGGGCTCCCCGCCGGGCGCCCCCCCAGCCCTGTTCATCCTCAAAGTTGAACTGCCACTTCCTCAGATTAGTCTCCCACTGCCCCAGGTCCCCAAGGCCAGGAGCCCCAGTGACAGGGAGCAGAACCACAGTTAAAGCAGCAGCGGGAGCAGGTGAGAGGGTGGGCTCGGGGGTGGGACCCCAGCGGGGGTGGGACCCCAGCGTGGGCAGGCGGGCCTCACCTGATGTGCATGAGGTTCTCGTCCATGCTCCAGGGGTTCTTGGGGGTGACCGGGATGGGAATTCCATGTTGCTGCAGGTTAGAGACAACAGGGCAGGCGTGAGGCGGCTGGAAGGGGCCCTGAGGGTCAGACCCTGAACCCCCCGGGGCGTCCTGCAGGGGCAGAGAGGCCCCGTTGCTAGACCTGCCAAAGACCAAGTGTTTGGGATGCTGACCTTGGAGCATCCTTCTAGAAGATTCTGAGTCCATCCTCCAAGGGCCCCCGAAGAACGTGGTGCCAGGCACTGTGCTAGCACTGGCTCACTGACCCCCACCCCAGAGCCACTGCAGAGCCAGGGTGTGGACCAAGGCATTTGTCCCCAGAGTCCACACCACAGGAAGGACCCAGGACAGCTGGGCTGGTGGCACTGAAGTACAAGACCTGCTGGGAAGCACACCCTCCGGAGCCCAGGGCAGTCGCAGTGCATTCACCGCGGAGTCCCCGCGAGGGCACAGCCCGGCTGAGGTCCTGCTTTTCCACGAGACCTGGCCCTGATCGTGCGTGCTTCCTGGTGGTCCTCCGTTGTTAAGGAACCCCTCCCCTGGGCTGGACTGCTGCTGGCCGGCGCTTCCAAGGCCAACCTGACTTAGCCTTTGGGGAAGGATAGGGCTGGCGCCTTACTGACCACACGCCTTGGCTGAGGCCTGACCGGAACCTGCCTGGGCACTCGGTTCCCCCCAGGGGCAGAGGGCAGGTCAGCGGCCCCTTGAAGCCAGTGAGACCAGGCGCTCTGCCTCCCAGGCCCCTCAGCGCCCAGTGGTCCCGGCCCCCCCACCAGCAGCAACCGGGGCCACCTCTCTGCTGATGGGGCTCAGCCCGTGACAGGTTCTGGACCCCTCCTCCAGCGGCTGCTGTGTCCCCTCCATCTCTACTTCAAACGGGCACCAAAATCAAACACACAAACGGGGTTTGGTTTTGTAGCTTTAGCAAGAGACTCACCAAAAACCAAACACAAACAAAGCCAGCTCACGCCTACCTAGAGTTTGTGCCTCTGACTTAAGCCACACAGGCCACAAGAACCCCTCGTTGCCAGGCTGCTCCGCGTTGGGGAGCACACGTCTCCCGGAGTCAAGGTGGGCGCTCACCTGGGCTTCCTCCCCAGGCAGCTAGCTGCCAGGCGCAAGGTCCAGGTCCCTGTGGCTGCACCACAGGGACATCCTGGTGGCCTGCTGGGCCTTGTCCTCCAGACTTTCGGCTGGTGGCTGTGAAAATCGGTCAGCCAGGTTCCCTGGGACCTTCATTTTGGGGGTGCTGTGGGAACCCATACCCCCTCTTTCCTACTGGGCCCCCATCGAGGGGTGAGGAGAGGAGAGAGGAGGAAAGGAGGGAAGAGCGAGGCAGGCGCACAGGTGCCGACCAGGGTGACGTTCCCAGGACCAGGGAGACGTGTTTCCCAACCCCTGTCTGTCCTGAGGCCCTGGCCCTCAGATCTCTATGGCAATAGAGAATGGAAAACAAAGCCATCTTCAATATGGCAGTGTTACTTTCCCAGGCACCCCTGGAAGTGTGGCTCGTTACTAGTTTTATTAAGTGTAGTAACAATGGCGGGGATGGAAGGCTCTGAGCATCCCCTCCCCGCCCCCCGTGGACCACGGGCTCGGGGGAGAAGGAAGTGAAAGAAATCCACGTTTTCCCCGAGTCTCAGAGAGCCCTTTGGCTTGTCTTACAGGTCTCGAAAGCAGAGATTTCCACAGCCCCATTGATTTTTGTCTCCTCTGTCTCGGATCCTGCCTGCCTCTGGGTTTTACAAAGCCTGGTGGCTGCTCGGTTATTCTGGTCACTTCCTGGGTGGCTCGGCCGCCCTTGCAGAGTGTGCTCATTTCCCACAGCTCCGTTCTGAAACCCGGCTCCCAGAACGCGGGTAGGCAGCCGAGGGGGGTCCCGCTCGTCCTTCCCGGGCCAACTTCTCCTGGATGGGAGGTTGTTTGGGAGGGAAGCTAAACTTCTTCTTCCCAAATCTGCACAGGAGGGACCACGATCCTCCTGAAGTCTATCTTTTGCTGGAAAACCCAGGAGCCAGCTTTGTGCGGGGACTTGCGGGGACAGAGGACACCGAGTGGGTCAGCTCTGCCCCTCCCTTCCACCGAGACCCCAGGTCTGAGCGTGGCGAGGACGACGTGTGGGGGTTGCGATTCATTATTGCTAAAGACGAGACGCACTTCATATTCGATATCATCAAGGGGAGGGGGGAGGGGGCAGCCTCGCCAACCTCCGCTCTCTTAATAGCGCCGCTATTTGACGATTTGTTTGGCAACATATGGGTTTGGTCTTGTAAACTCCCCCTCTTAATAATAAAACAACAGATGGTGGAGGAGGTCTCTCCTCCCAGCGCTCCGGGTCTTAATGGGATGCTGGCGGCAGGGGCAGGGCTGCGTTCCCGCCGCGTCCCCTGCCACGCGGCACCTCGGCGGCAGCCAGAGCGCACAGCCAGCCCTGGCGACTGCTATTTAAAAACCTGAGCAATTTTCTGGTGTGTGCACCGAGTTGCTTTCCCATCTGATTGATTGAGGCTGTTTGTCAAGTGCTGCCATTGAGTCGCTAAAAAGAAAGCTACCCCGGGGAGCGGCTAAGGATCTTGATGCAAAACTTCTAATATGTTTTATTGCAACTTGTACTTCAAAAAAAGGCCGGCGCCACACAGGTCTTTGTCTATTGCTGCTCCTCGGAGCAGCCTACCTGTTCCCGGGAAGCACGGGGGACAATTAGCCATCAGTAATTGAGGTGCACACAGCCGCCCCTGGCTCAGACCCCCTCCCAGCTCTCCCCAGAGGGACCCCCCCCCAGAGGTACGCACCGCAGAGGAGGCATGTAGGACTCCCTGGGAATGGCAAGGAGATAGCCGGCACCCTCCAGCTGGGTGGCACACCCCTCAGAGACGCCCAGCCCAGGGAGTGGGCACTGCAGATGACCTCTGTGGGGCTGACCAGGGGACAGGTGCGACGGAGACAGAGGCTCAACCTCCCACCAGGTGGGATCAGTCCTGGCTTTGTGCCACTGGACAAGCGAGCCCCAGTAGGGGAGGGTAGCAGGCGACGGCCGGGGGGGTGGAGGAGGCCCAGCTCTTACCTTGGCATAGTCCATCAGGTCATTGCGGCCCTTGAAGCGATTGTAGAATTCGGGCATCCTCCAGGGAGCGATGACCTGGAGGAGGGGCGGGGTGAGCTGTCAGGCCCGGGCAGGGCAAGACTGCCGACTCCTCCTGGTCCTTAAGCAGAAGAGCGGGCAGTTCTGGGAAGGGCCCGTGGCTCTGACGGCCACCTGGGTCTCCATGGGGCTGGGCAGAGGCTGCCACACTGGGGGCACCTGCTCTTGGCCCCCACAGGCTCAGTCCCCCCAGCTGAGACCTGAGGATCTAAACTAGATGGGCTTCAAGGTCCAATGACCCTCGGTGACCAGGGGTCCTAGAGGTGGAATACGCGGCTCCACCCACTGCTCTGAGTGGAGAAGGCCCCCAGGCCTGAGGAGGGGTCCACGCTCATTCCACCTGGGGTACCTTGGCCTCGGGAGGCAGGGAGAGGTCCCCAGGAGAGGCCACACTTCTGAATGCAAGAACTCAGGTGTAGGAGGGGCATCGGGTAGAGGGAGAGCTGGGCGTGGCCTCTGGGCTGGGGCCTGGTGTGGTGGGTGGGTGGGGCGGCAGGAGGACCTGCTCCTCTCCTGGGCCTTGAGGAAGCCGTCCCGGACCAGGCTCAGTGCTGGGAACGCACCCAGGCCCTCCCCCAGCCCCACCGCAGCCCCTGGGCTTGGCCTCTGCAGACAAAGACCCAGAAACTGGATGTCCCGGCGCCCCCACCCACCCACCCAACCTGCTGCGGGACACAGAGAAGTGGGGGCCCAGAGCCTCGGCCAGCCTCCTCGTCCGCAGAAGGCCAGCCTCCTCGTCTGCAGAAGGCCAAGAGGCAGCCGGTGACCAGGGGCGACTGCGGCCTGGCATGTGGGGTCGTTAGAGCTCGTTACGGCTCACCTCCAGGCCACGCGCGGCCCCAGACAGCTGCCACCAGAGAAGGGGACAGAGGAAGATGTGCCACAGGGGAAGAGAAGCTCCCTAGAGCCCGGGGGCGGGGCGGGGCGAGCCAGTGCCCAAGGACAGAAAAAGAGCTCAGGTCGGGCCCTGCTGTCCAGGGCGGCTCTGGCCGAGTGCTGGGAGGTGGCGGCCACCAACAGCCCGGCCCACGGAGGACTCAGAAACGCCTCGTGAGGTTCTGTGTGCGCTGATTCCTGCTGGACCACGGGGCTCGATAAATAAGATGATGTTACCTGTCCTGCTTCATTGCATGTTTTAACATGGCCACCAGGGGACCTGGAAATGACCCGCAGGCCCATAGCCGAGCACTGCCACTGCTCTGGCTGCAGGCCCCAGGGGAGCTGGCTGAGCCGGTACCCAGCAGGTGCGCAGTAAAGGCTGAAGGAGTGAATGTGCATGAGGGAAGGAATGGACGGACGGAGGGACGGATGGATGGAGGGACAGACGGACGGAGGCCCAGGCTGGAGGGGGAGGGGGCAGTACAGCATGCCTCCTCGCACCTGGGTGACACGCCCCAGGCAGAGGGGGTTCATTCCCCAAGATCCTGGGGCTCCCTATCCCAGGACAAGGTCCAGGATGCCAGGGTCAGCCCCTGGGGGGAACAGGGTCAGCAGGTGACCCTTCTCAGGGCTGGAGGGCAAGGAGTAGCCCAGACCTTGACAGCCATGTCCCAGTCATCCTGGCCTGCCTCTGGGGAGCACCAAGGACACTGGCTGAAGGGCCCCCGGGCACCACCTCCAGGAAGCACGAGGGAGGGACAGCGCGGGCTCTGGGGACTCTCCGCCCAGTGGATGTTGGTGATGGGAGCCACGGCCCCCCCACTCCATGGACAAGGCCCGGGAGCACACTGTCCCTGACCTTGGGAGCCCGCCCAGGAGCACAGCAACAGCTCACCTTGATCTGGGGCGCCAGCGAGTAGCAGGTGAGCTCGAACCGGACCTGGTCGTTGCCCTGCGGGCCAGAACAGAGGCTGGTCAGGAGCCGAGGTCTGGGCCAGGGGAGGGTGGGGCGGGGACAGGGCTGGCAAAGGATTCAGCTCTGTGCCCACGCCCACCTGCACGCTCCCAGCTTCCTGAGGGTGGCGACCCTCGCCCACTTTAAAGACACAAGCTGCAGGGCAGCGCCTGCCCGCGGGCGGGCCAGGACTCCGCCAGCAGCTCGGGGTGCAGAGCCCGCGTGGCGGGACGCAGAGGCGCAGGAGGCAATGCGGGGCCGGCGGAGCCCATGGCCTGTGTGCAGGTGAGTGTGCAAGGTGGGGGGGCAAGTGTGCACCTGTCACAGTGCAGAGCTGCTCCCTGCGGTCTGGCGGGTGGAGCATGTGTGCGTGGGCACGGGCAGGGTGTGGCTTCTGGGTCACGCGCGTGGTCGAGTGTGTGCACAGCTCAGAGGGTGTGTGCCGCAGTGCACAGGGACATCTGGACCCTGGGGGACACAGGCCTGGCCACCAGACTCCAGGTGTGGAAGCCCTGAGGGCCCGGGTCCTTCTCCAGGAGGCCCCGGGGCTGCCTGACCCCGTCCTGCTGCCAGTTCCTTATCACCCATGAGGTGGGGAGTCCCGTCACCCTCGAGCCTGTCTCCCCGGCTCTGCGGTGACCACAGGGGGAGAGGGGCCAGGTGACAGGGAGGCCTCACTCCTCAGCTCCCCCCTGCACAGACAGGGCAGCTGAGGCCGAGAGGGAGCCCAGGGAGTGCAGCCGGAGGACCCGCGTCCTCGGGCAGTGGCCGGCGGGCCCTTCTGCTGTGCAATGCAGGGTCGCTCTGCACACTCCCCCAGCACAGCCCGGGCCACCAAGCACATGACCATGGCAAGGACCCAGGGAAGCCTGCGCGGGCTCAGTGGCGAGGAGATCAGCGCTGTGGAAATAACAGAGGAGCGCGTGCCTACTGTGAAAACCGCACGGCGGCCAGGCAGCGGCGGGAATAACATGTCATTTCCCAGAGCCTCTCAGGCGACGCGGAAATCCAGGTTCCAGCCCCTCTTGGCTGTGGAGCTGTGGCTGCTCCCCTCTGACGGCCCCCAGGACCCAAGCTGGGTCCTTCAGCCGGCCCCCCATCCTCCACTCGGTCTCTAGTGAGCACCTACTGTGTGCTGTCACAAAGGCAGCCACCTGTGGCCTGTGGGAATTTTAACCCCATTTTGTGAATGAGGAGAGGGAGGTTCAGAGAGGTAAGGCTGACTACCCAGAGCCACACAGCAGACGCCACCCTGATAATTCACACTCAGGCAACAGATGTTAACGTGAGTCCACTGAATCCTTCCAGCCGCCCTAGAGGTCGGGTCTGGGTGGGGACACTGAGCTGGGGAGTGGGGACACTTGCCCAGGGCCTACGCCAGCTCTGCTCCAGCACAAAGCAGATTCGTTTTCAGTTGGGAGGGCACACGGCCCCTGCTGCCTGTGCCAGCTACTTTCTCTCCACGGCTTCAGGTTTCCCCAACACAAAGACGGCTTGTACCTCCCCAGCCGGGCCTGGCTGGGTGGTGTCTGCAGACCCAGATGCCACCAGGGGACACCCATCTGTTGGGGAGCCTGAGACCCTCCAAGAATCCCCCTTCCTTGTTCAAAGCCTGTCCCAGCAAGAGCCCAGAACCCCACCCAGGACCCCCCAGGACCCCCAGCCCCAGGGCAGCTCCTGGCAGCAGGAGGGGGCACAGAGTCTCACACGTGTACCACGGCACAGCGCCACTGGGACCAAGGGCCCGGGCCCCATCTGCCCCTGGGACAGCCCCACAGATGGTACCATAGATGGAACTGCTCCCCCGCGCCCCACCAGGGTCTCAGGCTCGTATTTCCAGGCCCTTCTTCCAAACTGCAGGGGTGGGTCCGCACAGCCTGTGCGCTGCTCCCGGAGGGAGGGCGGGGTCCAGCTTGCTCCCTGCAGGGCGGAGGGGCAGGACGCCACCCTCCCTCAGGTGCCCCTGGGCCCTGGGAGGGAGCAGCCTCCGGCCTGCAGGCTCCGGCGGGCAGGGACGCCTTCCCTGTAGCACCACCCTTCCGGCAGGCCTGTCCCTGAGTCCCCCAGGGCCTCCAACTCACCATCCCGCAGTGTGACCCTAGTGTGGAGCAGAGGTGGGCCCCTGGGGGTGAATGGCGCCTCGAGGCCTGTCCCGGGGTCGCAGTTCCCCGCCCCACCCAGGTGAGGAGCCAGAGCTGGGGAGCTCTCGGCCGCCCAGCCAGGTGGCGCCCAGCCAGATGGAGCAAGCCTGCCGCTCCGGGGGTCCCCCGGGGGCCTCTCGTCTCTTCGGCAAGCCACGCGCAGAAGGCGGCCAGGCACACGCAGCGCTGGCCAAGCGCATCGGCTCTGTCCGGGGGCTGCCGTTGTCCCAGGAGCGGAGCTGGCCGTGGGCCCTGGGACAGGCCTCGGGGTGGCCCTGCAGGCTGCCACACAAGGCCCTGGCCCTGCCACATGACCAACCCTTTGGGACACCTGCCTCCTGACACGAGGTCACAGGTGTCCGCCAGCCAAGCAGGAGCCGCGCCTGTGCCCACTCCCGTCCTCGGCCTCCAGTGACCCCCACGTGCACCCCTGTTCCCAGAAACCGTCTTCAGGGGCTGTCGGGGGCTTCCCCGGTACCACACATGAGGGGACACTGAAGCAGGGGAGGACACCTTTCTGTCATCCACCCCTAGACAAGAGGGTGGCCCTGGTGGCCTGTCCACAGCTGGTCTCGGAAGCCCCCAGAGACGTTTCAAGTTTGGCCATCCCTCCTGTGGCCCCTTAGTGTGAACTGCAGGGCCACCCCCAATCCCCAAGCAGCCACAGAACAGCGGCAGAGAGCGTTCTTCTAGAACCCAGCCCGTGGGAGCCCAGTGGGGAACAGACCACTGGGTGGCTCCGGCCCGGCCGCGGCCAGCAACTTCCCCAAACCCCGGGCTCTGGCGCCCTCTGGTGGTCACACGGAGGCACTGCAACAGAGCTGTGGGCTGCGGCTCCCAGCTGCTTGTGGGCTAGTGGGGGCTGGGCTTGGGCCCTGGCGCTGCCAGAGCCCGACCCACCCCCAGCCCATGCACCCACCCCCTGGCTCCACCAGCCTGAATGCCGCTCAGCTGAACTCTGGCGGTACCATGGGAGGGACCTCCTCTGGGCAGGACCCCTTCCAAAATCCCAATCCTCCCTGGACAGAGTGCCCGCTGCCCGGTGGGTTCACCTGGGCAGGTGAGATGGCTCTGGAGCTTCTCCAGGCTGCACTGACGCTGGTTCAGGGGCCTTCCTCTGCCCAGCTCAGGCTGCCACTCAGGACTAGGCCGCCCCCTGCCCTGGGTTCCGGGTGCCCAGACCCACCCTGCAGGCTCCTGGGAATGACCCACTACTGCTCCTCACCCCCCCCACCAGGGGCTGGGCTTTATTTTTACCCTCCTTTTACAGATGAGGAAGCAGAAACTCGTGGGTGTCGGCCACACACTGTGGGAGCTGTGGGGCCTGGGCTTGACTGAACCTGGCTCTGCAGGCCCTGAGCCCAAGTCCGGACCCCGGGTCCCCCGCACCCTCTGCTGCACAGCCTCACAGAACAGGCATGTGCCCCTGCCCAGACAGCCCAGGGCTGCCCACCCCTCCTCATCTGGTGTCCCAGCATCTGATCACCCCCAGCTGGGGTACCCGTGAAAACCAGGGCTGCGGGTGCGTGTGCAAGGAACGCTCCCCGGTCTGCCTCCCACCATTCAGCCCAGCACGTCCCAACATCCCTCTGGGGAGTTGCCGGCCACCCCCATGTGGCCTGCGTGACCTTCCACGCCACCCAGTCCACCACAGTCAGGACACAGCCAACCCCCTAGCAGGGCCTCGGCTCAACCCTGACCCTACTGCTTCCCCCACGCTACAGCTTTTGCTCCGTGATTCCAGACAGACCGTGAGTCAGAGCCTCTTGTCTCTAGGTCCTTGCCCAGGCTGTTCCACCGCTTGGCACACTGTTCCCATACGCTGTTTTGCATTCACCTTCAGGGCCAAGCTTTGTAGCACGGTCCCCCAGCCGCCTCACCACATGTCCATTCTCCTTGCCCTTGCCAGGACACGGGTTCCCCGAGGACTGGCTAAAAGCCCACGGGGTTCACTGTGCCCATGCTCACAGGCCCCCAGCCCTTTAGAGACGCCTGGCACAACAGAGAAAGAATGGCACCTGAGCTTTCAAAGACATGGCCAAGTGCCACCCCGGGGGGTGGCTGTTTGCAAGGCCACCCCCAGGTCCTGTCTCCCGCACTGTGGTCTTAGCTGCCTGTGTCCCTGCTTCCTGGTCACCACCTCGGCCAGCTCCCCGTCACCGTGAGAATCAGCGCCTGTGGACCGTGGGGCCGTGAGCCAGTCTCGTGCCAGACCTCGGTGTGGCGCCCACTGCCTAGGGGAGTTTGTGACCCAAGAGCCTGTAAGATGCCCCTGACCCTTGCCAGCACTGCTGGGAGTCCTGGCTCTCCAGCCCTGCCACGCGGGGACAGCCTTGGCTGTGGGGTCCTCTGCAGGCGTGACCCGTGTAGTCCTGACCCCAGGACCTCAGAACGTGACCAGTCTACGAGGAGGTGCCGAGGAGGTCCCGAGGGTGTCCTTGTTAAAGGAGGAGCGAGGACGGGGCAGGTGTGCGCAGAGGGGGAGACGAGGGCGTGGCTATGCGAGAAGAGGGCGTGGCTATGCGAGAAAGAGGGCGTGGCTATGCGAGAAGAGGGCGTGGCTATGTGAGAAGAGGGCGTGGCTATGTGAGAAGAGGGCGTGGCTAAGAGGGCGTGGCTAGAAGAGGGCGTGGCTATGCGAGAAGAGGGCGTGGCTATGTGGAAGAGGGCTATGCGAGAAGAGGGCGTGGCGATGCGGTGGCCCTGGCCGGGCAGACCCTTCTCCAGCGCCTGCAGAGGCGCAGGCCCTGCTGACCCTGGGCCTTGGACTTGGGCCTGCAGAGCCGCCAGGCAGCGGTTCCGTGTCTCGGCCCCGGCTGGGGGAAGCCAGTTTCTGCAGAGTTGGACCCCCTCTGCCCACTCGGGTCCCTGCCCCTTCCCACCACGCCCCATGGCGACGACCCTCTGCAACTTCAGCCCTGCCCGGGCAGCTGCCAGAGGCCTGGCGGGGCCTGTGTCGCCACGGCAGGCCTCGGTGCCCTCCTCCCTCTGCCCTGCCCTCCCGGGTCCCCGTCCTGGCCTCACCTTGCCCGTGGCACCGTGGGACACGTACTTGGCTCCCTCCCGCTGGGCGATCTCCACCTGCCTGCGGGCTATGCAGGGCCTGGCCAGCGACGTGCCCAGGAGGTAGCGGTCCTCGTACAGCGCGCTCGACTGCACGGCGGGCCAGATGAACTCCTCCACGAACTCCCTGCTCACGTCCTCGATGAACACCTGCGGGACGGGCCGTGAGAGGGGCCCCGGCAAGGATGGCCCGTCCAGCGTGGCTGACACCTGGGACAGCTGCACACGACTCTTCCCCACCCCCGCCGCGCAGCAGACATCACCAGTGGATCCCAACAAACTCTCCCTCCTGGCAGACACTGCTAGTCGATCCCCACACACCACCCCGCTAAAACTGGACGTGGCTCCTAAATCCTCTGAGATGGCACTTAGGGCCACCTAAGATCTAGAGCAGCAGCGACGAAGGGGCGGCTCTGTTCCCCAGGGACACTTGGCAGCGTCGGCCGATGTTTCTGGTCATCACAGTTGTCAGGTTAGGGGAGTTTTCTGAAGGTAAAGGTCAGAGATGTCACCAAACACCCTACGATGCACAGCACGGCCAGGCACGTGGGAACGGTGCCCAGGCTGAGAAAGTCCCCCCGGAGGCCCCTTTCAGGGAGATTGCGTGGACGTGCTTCCTAGGATGACAGTAATCTGGCAGTTGCCTTTTTACTGTGGTGACATTCACAAGAGTGGCGCCAGAGCAATGGCGGGTGAGCCCCAAAGCGCCATGCAAGGAAAGAGACAGAAAAAGTCGCCAGTCGGTAAGAGTGGAGCGGGCAGCGAGGGCAAGAGGGTGGAGAGGGCACGTGGCGGGTGGACAGACAGACAGACAGACGGACGGATGGGCAGACAGGCGGACGGGAAGAGGTGGCAGGCGGGAAGCTGGTAGGAGGTGAGAGCAGCGGGGACAGGACAGAGGCCTCACACCCCTGGAAACCAGGGGACACACTGAAGGGACGCAGGGGTCGGGAGTCCTGGGACAGGCGCACCCACGCTGCCCCTGCCTGCCCCTGCCACGCCAGCCCCGACCCCGCTCCTCTCTTGGTACCTTTTTGGCCCCCAGCTTCAGCGCCTTCTTCCTGGCCTCCTCGAAGTCTTCCTTCTGGCCGATGTTGGCCTGGGAGCAGAGGCAGAGAGGCCGTGAGCCGGGTAGAGAGGCCGTGGGGAAGGGGGCCGCTGGCTGAGCTGGACACACCGTCCACACCCGGGCCTCCAGTGGAGGGGTTCCCCGACAGCCAAGGCCACAGAGGAGGAGGGGGCAGGTGGCTGGGCCGTGGGGTGTGCCACGCAGTCACCCCTAGGCCCCAGGGCTGGCTGAGCTGCCCCTGGGCGCAGGGAGGTCTAAGGCCTCCCCCAGCCGTCTGGCCCTCCAGCCACGGCTCCCTGAGCAGTGCCAAGGCTGCCCGGCAGGAGCCACGGGCCCAGCTCGCCTCCGGGCACCAGGCGTGACCTGCCTTCCTGAGCAGGAGGCAGAGGCCTGCACGGAGCAGGCTCCCAGGCCTGTCCCTGCAGCTGGGCCCGAGCCCCGCTTCCCACTGCCCCGCTAGACCCTGGCTGGCCTCGGGCCTGCTGCCGGATCCTGCCTGAACCCTGCTCTTGGCATTCTGCTCGCGGACTCTGGAATCTCCCCAGAGCCCAGCTGCAGGGGCTGCCCGAGGCCACTGAGCCTTCACACCTGCCCGGCGGTGCCCTGGGGTCCCGGCCAGTGCTGCCTCTGCACAAGAGGAGCACATCCTGGGCTCCTTGCCTGCACCCAGAGCTGGCTGGCACTCGCTAGCGGGCTGCAAGCACAGCGCCTCCCTGCCTGGCCTCACTCCTCCCGCGAGTCCCGGGCTGGGCAGGTCAGCTCATCAGCTGTGCCCCTGCCGCTCCTGGCCACAGGGGCACCACCCCCACTCTCCGGGAACAGAACCTTCTCTCCTGGGGGACCCTTTCCACAGGGGTAGAGGGGAGTAGATCACATTTCCTACCCACTGCGGCCCTGGCCTAGTCCCCCAGACACAGCCATAGAGACTAATGTGCGGTGGGTGGGCAATGACTTGACCGAGGAGAGGACCCCTGGGGCTACCGTCAGTCTCTGGGCAGGCCCTCCTTTATCTGGGAAAGCCAGGCTATGATGGCCTGTTGGAAGTCTTGTTTTCCCCATGGAGAGGCCAAAACTGAAGCCAGGTGAAGTTGGAGACACATCTGGATAGTCACCTGGATCCAGCCTTACCTGAAGTCACCATCCCCTGAACTTCTCGGTTACGTGAACCAAGCAATGCTTGGTGTCTCTTAAGCTGTATTAACTTGGACTTCTAGAATTCTCGGCCAAGAGTCCTGAACAGCACAGCCACGTGGAGGGATTCTCAGGCTGTGTTGGAGCTCCTTAGAAGTGGAGCTGGTTTGATCAGGATGACGGGATCAGACCCTGGCTGGGAGTGGCTTCACAAATAACCTCTTACCTAGGACCTATTTGTCACCCCAGAACCGGGGGCCCCCAGGCCCCTCCCACTCTGGATTCTACAATGTGATCACTGGAGGCTGGTGGTGACTCTGGGGAGGGGAGGGCCACGTCCCACGTCCAAGGCCACCGCCCTCTCCAAGCTGGCTGCCCATGGAGGGGCTGCTTCCCAGTTCTACGCAGGCTTAGCGAGGGGAGGCAGGCCTGGACCCCGAGGGCGAGCAGACGGGAGCCCCCCGAGGCAGGGCGGGAAGACAGAGGGCGCTCCTCACCAGGTAGGCGATGACGTCATAGCCTTGCTCCTTCAGCCACACTAGGATGCAGGAGGTGTCCAGGCCGCCACTGTAGGCCAGCACCACGGAGCCCTTGCCGGACATCTCTGCAGGAGTGGAGGAGAGCCTGAGCCTGCCAGCTCCCTCCGGCCCTGGCGAGGGGCAGGCCCAGCCCCACCGCGGCCTCGGGATGGGAACAGAATGCGCACCCTCCGGCCTCCGTCCCCGCCCCAGGGACCCCGACCCTGACCCCTCTGCACAGCCTCCCTGGGGAGGCAACTCTCCCAGCCAATCCCCAGCGGCTGGGAGGCCTTGAGGCTGAGCCCTCTGGGAACAGGGCCTGGCAGGTGCCCAGCACAGCTGCCCCTTGCCAAGTGAGGAGGGCCCTGGGGGTCTTCTGTGACTGCCCTGGACCCCCACAGTGACCTGGGAAGTAGGTACCGCCATCCCTACTGAAGAGGCAGACAGTAGGCCTTGGAGGGGTCAGGGGTCAAGATCACAGAACTAACAGTTCAAGGTCACAGAGCAACGTCTGGCTGCAGAACCTGGCTGTCACCCAGCGTGCGGTGCTGCGGGAGCCTTTCCCTTCAGTCCTGGGAATTTTAGGCATTTTGTTGTTTTAAAATGCAAGTTCCTCTGGGGCTGGGGCGGTCCCGAGAGACCCTGGTCCACCTCCGTGAGCTCAGCTCTGCTGCACAGAGGCACTGTGGTCACCTTTGTCCTGGCCTTCACGGCGGTTGTTCCCTTGGCCAGAGGCCCTCCCGGAGCCCCAGGCTTCATTAGGCCCTGGCACTTGTCATGTGGCCCTCAGGGAGCTGCGATTGTTTCGCCCATGTAGTTGAAGAGAAAACCGAGGGTCAGAGAGGCAGCTCGATGCCCCAGGTGGCCAGGTTGGCGGGCAGCAGGGCCAGATGTAGGCCCAGGCCCCAGCATCCTGCATTTACAGGGGCATTTGCCTGGGTCTGAGCATTTGCACTGGAGTTCGACCAAGGGCACAGCCATCTGGGGGTCCTTAGCAGACACTACTAGAAAAGGTCACACGAGGTCCCCCTGCAGGTACGCAGGGCCCAGGAGGCTCCCTGCACGCCGCTGCTGTCTGTGCCAGGCACGCTCTGGTGCCTGGGGGTGCAGAGGTGAGGTAGCTCCCCCAGCTCCCCCAGCCTCGTGCTGCAGGGGGTCGCGTAGCCTGAGTATGCAACCATAGAGCCCCCAACACGTCCCATAGGCCACCACCACCAGGCACAGGCCCCTGTCCTGGGCTTAGAAGGGGAAATGCCTCGTGGAATCGTGTGGCTGGGGCAGGGTGGTGGCTCTGATCTCGAGGCGTCCAACCACCTGCTGGCCCTGTCCCCCTACAGCTGGGCCAGACTGCCCCAGACCTGAGCAACGCAGCAGGCCCTGACCCTGGAGCCGGCAGCTGGTGCCCATGGCAACCACCGCCAGGCAACTGGCCACGCAGGATGGAGGGGAAGAGGGGGAGGGAGGCGGGAGGACCGAGGTGGGAGCACCTGGGACTGGGGGTGCGGGTTCCTGGGGTCCGGAATCTGTCTTCGCAGAATGAACCACCCTGCGGAAGCAACGGCGGCTCAGCTTTCTGGTGCGCGGCCCAGGTGACCTGAAGCCCTGCACCTGCAACACACAGCGGCTGGCCCCTGGGGGCACTTGGGGGAGGCCCAGAGCCTCAGAGCTGCCCTCCAGCTCCAACCTCCTGCCCCGGGAGGCTCTCAGGGACATTCCTCCCTCCTGCCCCTCTGAGCTCGTGTTCTGGGGCCGGGGTGTGGGTGGCAGGGGGCATCATGGGTACTAATGTCCCGTGGCCTATTTTAAAAGCACTCTGTGACCAGCACACAACCAACTGCACGTGTTTAAAGTGCCTGGCTCATCAAGTCTCAGCAGACACACACGCTCGTGACACTGTCACCACAGTCCAGGTGATAGTCGCCCATCTCGGCAGAGCCCTCCCTTTCGGGGCTATGCCCATTTTGGAGACAAGGAAACTGAGGCTCCGGTGAAGGAACAAGTCTTGCCCGGCTGGTGAGGGTGGGGCCAGGACGTGGACACACGTCAGCTGGGCTCGGGCAAGGCCACACTCTCTGGGTGGTTGGGAGCCCTGAGGCTGACATCCTGGGGAGGCCACCCCTCAGGGGCATGTGGCAGGTGGCAGGTTCAGCCTCCCTGCAAAAGAGCAGGGCTGGGATCCCCTCCAGGTGAGGAATTTCCTGTAGGCTGTCACTCAGAGACCAGGGTCCCTTCCGCCTGCCGGGCCATGTGGGGTGAGGCTCAGCCTGGGGACAGCCACCTGAAGGGCTGCGTGCGCCTGGGAGCGTGTTCCTGACCGTGCCCGTGTGTGGGTGCCCGCGAGCACCCAGGATCGCGCACCTAAGGAAGGACGCGTGGGCATGCCTGCCTCTGTGCCCCTGGAGGTGGGACCCGGGAGTGCACATGTGTGTGCATGCACATGTGTTTGGGTCTGTGCAAGGATGTGCTTACAGTGTGCACACGTGCACGTGCGTGCCATGCTCGGGCCTGCGTGTGCTCAGAGGCCCGCTGGGCAGGCAGGCTGGGAAAGCCAAGCAGTAGGACACCTGGTAACACTGGCTCCTCCCTCAGCCACCAAGGTCCCAGGCCGTGAGGAGGCTGCAGCTGAGGCAGGAGCTGAGGCCTGGGTCTGGAGCCCGGGAGCGCATCGGCTCTGCGGGCAGAGCTGTGGCTGCGGCCTCCGGCCCTGGTGCCAGCCACAGAAGCCCTGCCGCACGGCTGCCCCTCTTCTACGTGGGGCTGGGGACTGCCCGTCCCACACGGGGCCGCAGTGAGGATGCAGAGATGCTGGGGAAGAAGCCCAGGGCTGGGCCCCAGGCCTGTGCCCACCGAACACTCCGTACCACTGCACAGCTGACCTCAGCCAAGCCCCCACTCTCTCGGCCTCAGTTTCCCCATCTGCACAACAACCTAAAGCCCCGTGGTTCAGACGCCCCAGAGCACTGCTTCCTTCCTGGGGAGGCACCTTGTAGACCCAGTCTGAAGTCAGGCTCCCTCAGACCGGGAAGGGCCCAGGGCAGGTTCTTCCAGATCCCAGGCCTCCCAGCTCCAAGGCCAGTGCAGACAGCCTGTGCCAGAAGACGCCTCGGGGCAGGGGGAGGTGACCTGTGTCCTGGCCTTATTGGCAAGGCAGAGGGCATTCTCTGTGGCCCCAGCCAGAGCCACCTGGCCAGTGCCCAGGGAACACGTGCCAGGCCAGCATAGGCACTTCCTCAGCATAGAGAAAAACTCATGGGGCTCTAAGACGTCAGAGCTGGAGTGACAAGAGGCTGTGTTCAGCCACATGCACGTCATTTCCAGACCTAAGGGGCAGCAGGCCCCGGTCACAGGCCAGTGACGTCAAGCCAGGCTGACTGCAGACTGCTGGCTTCCTCCCGCACGCTGCCTGATGCTGCTCCCTGCCCCCCAGGAGACCTTAGGTCCTTTCCCCTCCACTTCCACCAGGCCCCCCTGCTCTACCTGTTATTTTTCTGTACGCCCTGCACCTTGCAGCTCAGGACTACTGCTACAGCTAACTTTTTTTTTTTTTTTTTTAAACAAACTTGACTCCACCTGGGCCAGCAGATGATCTCCTACTTTGGGGCTTCTTTGTTCTAGGATTTTGGCTCCTGCAGGTTGCCTTCATTTGTGTCAGATAGAGCTGGGCTGCAATTCTGCATACTGACCGGAAGGAGGCGCACCGTCCTCCTCCGGGTCCAGCCTAAACTTTCACTTGACAGGCTTGGGTTATTTCAGGAAAGCTTTGGGTAAAAAAATCCCCCCAAGTAGTAGCTAGGGGACTCAATAGGTACATTGGAGGCTGGTAAGAGATGTTTGAACCTTCTCCCCGGGAACACTGGGAGGGAAGAGCACATTGATTCATTCGTTCATTTATTTTACTAATAGCAAAGTGCCTGTGGGTGTCTGGCCAACTCCAGGTCTAGGGAGGGGCCTGCCTGCAGGAGGGAGGAGCCAGGGGCTGGAAGAGCAGCTTCGCTCAAGCAGAAATCAGAGCCCCAGACCCTGAATTCCAGGGAGGTGCCCCTTTCCACATGGGTGCCCACAGGCAAGCCACTCACTTCAGGGGCCCTGTATTTGGGGCTCAGTGAAGGCATCTGGCTGTCCTGGCCGCCTCCCAGGACCCGGGTGCTGGCTCAGCAGGTGGGTCCGGACCTGGCTCCGCCCCAAGTCTCCTGGGGCACGGATTTCACAAGCCCAGGGCAGACTTGCAGATGGTGGGGGTGCGTGAGTACTCAGGGGGGCTGAGACTGCTGAGGGTGGGAGTCTCTCCCGCCCCCCTAGCCTGTGCCTGGCCCTGCACAGGAGCTCAGGGGCAGGACGTGCCACCCACTTGCTGGGTCTGCTTGCACTGAACAGAAGAGGAATGACTCCTCATGTGGTGTGCAGGTGGCTCCTTCAGGGACAGGCCACACCCCACCCCAGGCTTCCCAGCCCTGGATGGAATGTGGAGGGCGATGGAAGGGGGTGGGCTGGAATGAAGAGGATGCCGTTTAGAACCCAGTGCCAAAGTTCCCGTCCCTGTTCCTGTGATCAGGGTTCCTGTGATCAAAGTTCCTGTGATCATTTTGGCCTTCCCTTCTTCCTCCCTTGTCACACCCACCCCAGGGACAGGTCTCCTTGCCTGTTTTTCATCTGCCCTCCCAGGCTCAGTGAGCCTGTGCATGGACCCAGATACAGTGCCCCCCACCCTACCCCCCAGGCTCCTGCTGTCTGTGAATGTGTCCTGAGTCCCAGCCTGGCCGGAGTCAGCTCCCACGCCCAGAGAAGCAAGCGCTGGAGCTGGGGGATGACCCAAGGCCCTGCTCCCCTCTCCAGTCACCGGCCTGGTGGTGGAGCTGGGAGGGAGGGCTCAAAGCCCAGGACTCTCTGGGTCTGTCCCTGAGGAAAGGACGGGTCAGTTCCTGCCCTGACACCTGCAGCCAGGCCCAGCTGCTCCGGAGCAGACAGCTCCATTTCCCAGGGGGGAACACCCAGGGCTGTCACCGGCCCCCCTCAGAATGAGCCCTGGCAGGATGGAAGAGGATTTTCCTCCATTTCACAATGACCCCGCTTCCCTGGAGGGTGCAGCCAGCTGCCCTGGGGCCAAAGGCAACAACCCAGAGGGCGGACATTTCCTGCGGAGGGGCCCCCTCCCACAGAGCCCAGCCCGGGGCCAGCAGGAAACCGTCTGGGAGGATTCCCCCAAGGAGAGCAGCGACTGTGCCCTCTGCAGGGAAAGGAACCTGGTCACACCCAAGTCCCTGCATGAGGGTCCTGTGTCCATCTGCCCAGGGCAAACTGAGGCTCAGGGGAAAGCGAGATGGCCAGGACCAGAGCGCAAGGCTGCCGCCCGGGGCTGGCACTCCAGTTTTACGCCAAGAAAAACAGGTGGGGACAGATGGTGAGTCGAGCAGGACCGGAGCCCCCCCCCCCCCCACCGCCCTCTGGACCCGCAAAGTCTCCGCTGGGGGGCTTCAGGGCACAGAGGAAGCTGGTTCCGAGAGGGGAAAATCCAGAAAGGACCTCGGCTCGCACAGGGGACAGATAATCTGACCTACTTCTCAGACCCCGAGACTGGTGTCCCCGACTGGTGCCCCAGGCCCCAGGAACAGAAGCCGGGTGTGGGCCTCTTTCCCTCCTGCCTGGCCCGAGCCCCGGGTGCGCGGGGTTTCGGGGCTCCACGCGCTCGTGCTGGGATCGGGGAGGGGGTGACCTAGAGCCGAGAGCGGGACGCGGGAGGGGCGGGGGGCTACTCACCGGAACCCAGGCGGCGGCGGCAGGCGGCGGAGCAGGGCCGGGAGAGGCGCGTATCCCGGGTTATAAGCCCGGGGCCGGGGGCAGGGCTGGGGACCCGGGACACGTGGGGGCACGCGCGCCACAGGCCCCGCCCCCGGGCCGGGCCCCCTGCCGGGCGCCTCTCAGAGTTTGGAGCCACTGGCGGGGGGCGGGTCCCGCCGCTTCCTCCGACGTGCCCCTCCCCTTTCCTCGCCGCCCCCCAGCCCCGCGCCCCGGGCGCGGCGCCAGCACAGCCTCCCGGGGGCGCACGGGCGTGGGCGCGCGCGGCGCGGGTCTCGGGCCCCGGCTTGCGAGCTGGTGGCGCCTACGAAGGCGGCGGTGGCTGGAACCTGCGTAACAGGCAGGGTGACCGCGGCCGCCTCGCTAGAGACTTGCCGCCTGGCGCCTGGGAAGCGTTCAAAGTGCTCGGAGGTGAGCGCGGGGAGAAAGGTTGCTGAAGCCCAGAGCGTCTGCTCGTCTTCACCGGGGCCGCCCGGCCTCGGGCGCCTTCTGCAGCCCTGAAAGCCACCCCCCCACTAGCCCCTGAGCCCGAGCCCAGGTGCGGAGGAGAGAGCAGGGTGGGGCTGGCGCTGCCAGGCTTGGGTTGCATCCCTCACTCAGCCCAGGGATGACAGCTCCTGGCTGTCTCCCCAGAGCCTGGCACCCGACCAAATTCCCCAGGGCACCCAGTAAATGGTGAATGAAAGACTGGCCGACCACTGACCCATCGGACAGCGGGGAAGATTGAGGTTCACAGAGGTGAATCCTCGGCCTTGTAAAATGAGACCCGGAGTTGTGATGGGCATGTGGTCTGCAGCCCCAGGCAGCAGGCCCTGCGGCACACCCCAGGAAAACACCAGGTCCCAGGGGCCTGGCCCGGCCATTGCACACAGCTGGGACTGGCCCCCAGAGGAGAAGTTCCTGTCCTCAACGAGCTCTGACTCCCGGGCAAGTGGGAGCTCCCCACCTTACCTGCTGCCACCCTGAATCACCACCAGGCTCTTGGTGGGACTGTTGGTCCTGCCAGTGAGCGCCCGTCCCCTCTGCCCACTGCTGCCTGGTCACTCCGGCCCTGGTCAGGAACAGGAACTGAGGGTCCTTCTAGGAGGGCAGGGTCTCCAATCAATTCACAAGCAAAACCACAGCTTCAGGACCCTCATGAACGCCCTAGCCTTCGGGTACCCAAACCCAGGTGTGGCCCATGATGACCGGGGGACCCAGTGAGCCATGTGGGACTGGGCACCCCGGGGCGGGGGGGGGGGGGCTTGAGAACCCACCTGTCAGGTAAGCTGTGTGACAGCTGCCCCTGGAGCCACTCACTGGACCAGCTCTGGACTTCACCAAACTCTGGGCCTTCCACACCAGTGCAGAGCCCGTGAGGAAGAACGCACCAGCGGTGGCCTCAGGGACAGCCATTGCCCACTGCAGCCTGTCTCCTCCTCACAGCCTGCCAGGGAGAGCGAGGGCCCATCTTTAAGACTACCCCAATCTATTACCCCATTATACAGACAGGAACCCACGACACAGAGAGGATGTATCTTTCCCAAGGCCACACAGCAAGTCAGTGGCATAGCAGAACTAGAAGCCAGTCACTGAAGCTCCGGCCCAAACTCTCCGCTTTAGCTCAGTCCCGTGGTCACTGACCGCAGGGACCTTTACTCCCTGGTGCAGAAATGGCCCTAGCCCAGTGAACGGTCCCTTCTTGATACACAGGCACTGGTGACATGAGGGGCAGGGGGATCACTCTCTCCTGAAAAGAACACAGGAGCCAAACTGCCACCAGAGGCCTTATGCACGGGCACCAGAGCGGACAGTTTGCCGGAGGCAGAGGTCTAGTGCAGGCAGCCTGGCCCGCTCCTCATGAGCACCCCGCCCTCTGTTAGGTGGACATTTAACCCTGCCCCAGCTCCCATCCTGCAGAGAGGTTCCTGGGTCTGGGGTGGGGTATGGTCAAAGGGGACCCCCAGCTGGGCCTGAGCCACCATAGCCTTTTTTTTTTTTTTTTTTTTTTTTTTTTTTTTAGTACCAGGGATTCAACTCAGGGGCACTCGACCATTGAGCCACATCCCCAGTCTATTTTGAATTTTATTTAGAGACAGGGTCTCACTGAGTGGCTTAGTGCTTTGCTGTTGCTGAGGTTGGCTTTGAACCCGCGATCCTCCTGTCTCAGCCTCCAAAGCCACTGGGATTACAGGTGTGCGCCACTGCACCTAGCCCCCCACCATAGCCTTTGACTTTCATCTTACCCTCTTCCCACACCTAGGTCAGGGCTCCTCAAGGTTACACCTTCTAGCCAAGTGATCTTGGGTGACATCTCTAAAAATAGCAGGACCTAGGCCTGGGCAGGTGGAGAAACTGAGGTACTGGGACCTGAAATATTCATGTCTTCTAAATGTATCCAGGCTGCCCTTTCTCTCCACCTCCATCTCCTCCACACTGGTCTACCGTCTTCTATTACTCAGACCATGAGAAGGTCTTACTCAAATCTCCTGGCTGGTTCCCCTGCTTACCCCAAGTCCCTCCAAACTTTTCTCCACCAAATAGTTACAGAGTTCTTAAGAACTCAAATCAGAACAGGTTATATGTATCCTTAAAACTCTTGGATGGTTCGTTTTTTCCCCATATGAATGTCTAGTTGTTCTGGTATTGATTGAAGATTTTCCCCATCGAATTATGTGGATACCTGTGTTGAAAATTAATTGGGTCTGTTTCTGTACTCCTTGATTCTGTTCCATAGATTTACTTATCGATCTTTATGTCAATACCATGTCATCTTGCTTAATGTAGGATTATAGTAAGTCTTAAAGTATATTTCCTCCAATCTTGATCTATTTGACCATTCTGTATCATTTGCACTTCTATATTAATAGTAGAAACAGCTTGTCAGTTTATATAAAAAGCCTGTGGGGACTTTGAAAATTGTAATATATCTATATATCAACTTGGGAGAAAGTAGGCATGTTAATAGCATTGAGTTTTCAATCCATGAACATGGTATATCTCTATTTATTTATAACTTATTACATTTCTCCAGCATTAAAAAAAAAATCCAAAAACTGTTTATTAAAAATATGCATTGTAGGGCTGGGGTTGTGGCTCAGCAGTAGAGCGCTCACCTAGCATGGGCGTGGCCCGGGTTCGATCCTCAGCAACCACGTAAACATAAATGCATTGCATTGTGTACAACTAAAGCAAATAAATAAATATTTTTTAAAAAATATGCATTGTTTTATGTGTGCACAATTGTGTTGCTCATGAAAATCAGGCCAATCTGTAGGAGGCTAGTCTTGAGATAGCCTTTATTTGTGGCGAGTTCAGTTTAGTTTAGCTTAGTTTTTAGTGAGTTTAGTTTTAGTTTTAGAGGTAATTCTCTAATACAGTGATGAAGTATATACATTTTTTAAAAATATTTATTTATTTGCTTTAGTTGTACACAATGCAATGCATTTATGTTTACGTGGTGCTGAGGATCGAACCCGGGCCGCGCACGTGCAAGGCGAGCGCTCTGCCTCTGAGCCACAACCCCAGCCCCCGAAGTATATACATTTGAGTGGTAGAAACCTGATCCTTTGATGTGAAATCCCAGGTAAGACTCTTTTAAACATATAAACTAGCAGAACTCCTCAGGTTCCTTTCAATTGATGAGGTTCCAAATAGATCAGGGTGGAGAGGACATTCTTCACGTGGGAAATAACAGAACTTTTCTGGGAAAGGCCTGGGGTCTGTGATATTGGCATGAACAATATGACCTCTCACATTAGAGGAAATAGGGTTTTTGTAGTTGCAGGTATGGTTGCTCCAGCATCCAACTCTGAAATGAATATTTTGTTGGACAACTTGCCAGGTGGAGGCCTGTTCTCAGGCAAAGATCCAAGTCTTCCATTCAAAGAAGAAAAAGGCCTGGCGTGTTGGGGCATCTTTGATGGTGGTGTAAAAGACCTCAGTTTAAATGGAGATTCTAAAAGATCCGTCTTAGCTCAGTTGTCTGAACAATGTTTTATGGTTTTCAGTACACAGGTCTTACTTACCTTTCATTAAATTTACTTCTGAGTATTTTTTAACTTATTGATGATATTTCAAATGGGTATTTTAATTTTCTGATTGTTTGTTGCTAGCACATACAGTTAATTTTTGTGCATTGGCCTTGAATTTTGCAACCTTGCTAAATTCACTGATCAATTATAGTAGATTTTTATAAATACCTTAGAATTCTCTATATAGACAGTAGGGCAGTTTGACTTTTTTCTTTATTAGCTTTGTGCCTTTTTTTCTTACCTTATTGCAAGGTGAGGACCCCCAGTACAGTGTTGAATAGAATGAGTTAGAGTAGCTATCCTTGCCTTGCTCATGATCTTAGGGAAAGCATTCATTCAGTCTTTCACCATTGAGTATGTTGTTAGTTTAAATTCTCTCATAGACTTTTTTATTCCCATTTTTTTAGCAAGTTTTTATCATGAATAGTGCTAAATTTTGTCACTTTTTTATATTTGTTGAAATGATCATGCAATTTTCTCTTTTATTTTATACATGTGATGAATTACATTAGTTTTCAAGTATTGAACCTATTTTGAATTCCTAGAATAATTTATAAATAAAGTGAATTTTATTTTAATTTTTGTGCTACTGGGATTGAACTCAGGAGTGTCTTACCACTTAGCTACTTACCACTGAGCTACTTCCCTAGCCATTTTTCTTTTTTCTTTTTGGTTACTAGGGATTGCTCTCAGGGGCATTCGACCACTGAGCTACATCCCCAGCCCTATTTTGCATTTTATTTAGAGACAGGGTCTCACTGAGTTGCTTAGGGCCTCACTTTTGCTGAGGCTGGCTTTGAACTAGCAATCCTCCTGTCTCAGCCTCCTATGCTGCTGGGATTACAGGCATGTGCCACCATGCCCAGCTGCTAGACCTTTAAAAAGAAAATGTTTTTAAATTGTCAATGGACCTTTATTTTATTTATTAATTTATTTATATGTGGTGCTGAGACTCGAACCCAGTGCCTCACACATGCTAGGCAAGTGCTCGACCACTAAGTCACAATCCCAGCCCCCTTTTTAATTTTTATTTTGAAACAGGGTCTTGCTAAATTGCCAAGACTGGCATCAAACTTGAGATTTTCCTGCCTCAGCCTCCCCTGTGGCTGAAATCATGGGCATGTACCACCATGCCCAGCTGGATGGATTTTAAAATTTTTAAGGAAAAAAGGAGAGAGAGAGAGACCATTCAGTTAAAAGAGATATAAAAGATATAACCAATCACCATGTGTAGACTTCATTTGGATCCTATGTTTTTTAAGAGCAAAAGAAATGTCTTTATGAGTAATTGGAAGTTTAAATGCTGATGGGACATTTGATGACATCAAGGTATTACTATTGATTTTTTAAAATGTTTAAATTTGTTTTAATTAGATATACATGACAGTAGAATACATTTATGCAATTTGATATATCATACATAGATAGGGTATAATTCTCATTTTTCTGATTGTACATGTTGTAGAATCACATTGGTCATGCAGTCATACGTATACATAAAGTAATAATGTCCTTCCTATCCCTACATCCCCCTCCCCTGCTCCCCCTTCACTCCCCTCTACCTAATCTAAGGTAACTCTATTCTCCCTAGTGTCATACCCTTATTGTGAATTAGCACCCACATATTAAAGAAAACATTTAACTTTTGGTTTTTTGGGATCGGCTTATTTCACTTCGCATGATATTCTCCAACTCCATCCATTTACTGGCAAATGACATAATTGCATTCTTCTTTAAAGCTGAGTAATATTCCAATGAATATATATACCACATTTTCTTTATCCATTCATCTCTTGAAGGACGGCACCTAACAGACCTTGCAACTCTTTGGTTTTAGGTGTAATCGAATGATATTCTAGTTATTTTTTTAATTGTATAGTTTTAGAGACATGTACTGAAATATCAGTGAGTGAAATGATTTATTTATCGAGTCTGATCCCCAGACTCGGATGGTCCCCATAGCTCTTAGGATCAAAGCCAGAGGCTTGTACCTCCCCTCCCTGCCCTCACCCCCGTGCTCCTGCTGTGGTTGCTGACGCGTCAGACTCTTTGCTTCTGAATGGTCTTGGCACGTGCCGTTCCTAGAGAGGCCTCTCTGACCCCCGCCCCTCCACGCCAGGCCGGTCCTTGTCACTCCTAGACCACCGTCACCTCCACCTGTGCCCTGCAGGACACCTCGCCTGACTTCCTGCCTGGGCCCAGCTGGCCCTCCAATGCCCGCTCCGCGTTGCCTCCGGGGTGGCGTTTCCCAGGACGGGCTTGTAACCTTGGCCCGATTTAAGCTTTGAAAACAGCCCTGGCTGCTCTGCCGCTGCAACTTACTTTTTAAATGGACATGTTTCTTTGTCTTCCTCCCCCCTCGCTAATCTCTCCCCTAATCTGGGGGAAACAGGATTACCTTCTTCCCCATCTGAGGCAGGTTTATCTGTCCTTGAGCACACATTTACAGAAGGAATGAAGTAATCTAGATTTGGGGGATGGCACCGGAAGATCTCAGAAGTGACTATCTCCCAAATTAACGATGAGTGACAACTCCAACAGAGAACACCTGGAACGTGGCCTGTGAGTCACCTCTTTAAAAGCCCCCAGATCCTGCCAGTGGGCAGAATCCCAGCCTCAGGGATGGCCTTTGCTAGGAAAGCAATAAACCTTCTTTTTCCTTTTGCTCAAAACTGCGTCCTTGTTATTGGATTGGCATGGGGACAAGGACTGAGCTTTCAGCAACACGTTCTGACTTCTGTGACCACTTCTGCAGACCTGCTTGCAACCTGTGCACGTGACCACGGAGAGCCGCGGCCTGTTTTCTGCCTCTGTCCCCCGCCACCCCAGGGCTCTGCACTTGCTGGTCATGGAGGGGCCTGAATGTGTAGAGACTTCAAGATGTCACCCTGCAGTCATCTCGGGGTTGGCACCAGAAGTCACTCCATGACTGCCCATGCCCTGGAAACAGAGAATGAGCTCCAGGCTGGACCTCCGTCCCCACCAAGAGGAACACAGAGTCCAGACCTGGGATTCTTGGAAGAGCCGCAGCGGGGAGGTTAATGAGGGAGTTTAATGAGTGACCTGTGGATTGTTTTCCAAATCCCTGGTGATTCCAAAGAGCCTCTGCAATCAGGCGGCACCAGGGGGCTGGGCAGTTGGAAGGGGCCTGGGCCAATGACGGTTTGCAACTGGATAAACAGCCGCGGGAACACCCGTCTGGGCTCTGGCCGCAGCTCCATGGGTGGCCTCCCACCAGGTGATCGTCCCTGCAGGAGGGAGAGGGTGTGGGGTGGGAGGGGTGAGGGACGGGTCGCCTGGGTCCAGCCTGGTCCGCCACGGGCCTGCGGCATGACACTGGGCAAGTCACCCCTTTCCACCGGCCTGTTCCACAGCCTCAGGTGGGAGAGGGGCAGACATGGGGAGAAAGAGGGCCCGACCCAATGGACACTGGCTTCTCAACTCCTCAGGCCCTTCCTCTTCCTCCAGCCAGTTCTCCCTCTCCTCCTCCCCCTCCTTCCCTGGGGAGTGGAGGCAGGAAGTCAAAAGGTCAGAGCCTTGCCAGGGCTGTGTGAGCTCAGACAGGCGGCCCGCCTTCTCTGAGTCCCCATTCCCTCATCTGTGAAGTGGGGACACTGTGTCTTTCTTTTGGGGGTCTTGGAAGGGTAAAATAAACTCAAGTTCATAAGACCCAGAGCAGAGACTTAACAAACATTAGTTTTGCAAATGTGAAGGGCCTGGGTGACACAGGGATCAACCAGCATGAGCACAAGGGGTCAGAACCCCCCTCCCCCACCTCCTCTATAGCTGCAAACGTCCCGGCTCCATAAAATAACAGCCCAGCAGACAGCCGGGCTTGGGGTAGGACCAGCGGCCCCTAGGATTGCACAGAGAGAGAGGGGCGTTAGGCCTAAGGAAGGTCCTCACAGGCCGGCTGTGGACAAATAGGGTTTGGAGGGGCCTGGGAAGCCCCTCCCCCACCAATCCCTCCTCCCCCAGCGTCCCCTCCACCCAGCCTGAAGTTCCAGCAGGTCAGAGAACAGTGGTCTGTGGCTTTTTTGTAAAGCTTGGGGCAAACTGAGAACGACTTTCATGTTGTAAGTGCAAAAAACCAAAATAAGGTAAAAAATAATAGTAAAAATAATAATTGTAAGCCGGGCGCGGTGGCGCACGCCTGTAATCCCAGCACTTTGGGAGGCTGAGGCAGGAGGATCGCGAGTTCAAAGCCAGCCTCAGCAATGGTGAGGCACTTAGCAACTCAGTGAGACCCTGTCTCTAAATAAAATACAAAAAAAGGTCTGGGGATGTGGCCCAGTGGTCGAGTGCCCCTGAGTTCAATCCCCAGTACCACAAAAAAAAAAAAAAAAAAAAAAAAAAAAAAAAAAAAAAATTGTGAGCATTCCAATAAAGTTCTATCGGACACACGTCACCCATTTGCTTGAGTGGCTGCTTTTGTGCCCCAAAGCCCGAGGCAAACAGAGGCTATCCCGGAAGGACAAAGGTATTGACCATCCAGCCTGGGACGGAAGAAGTCGCAGGCGCTTTGAAAGTAGAAGGGCCCTGGGGAGGACCGCGGCAGGAGTCTGGAATCCCAGTCTAACCATTAGCCAGTCACCTTTCCGTCCCTCCCTGAGCCTCCCTTTCTCCATCTGTAAAATGGAAACAGCCCAGCCCTCCTCCGCCTGAGGAGAGGTAATTAGGGGAGGTGGCTGTGTCATGCTGAGCCGGGGAGGGGACGCAGAGCTCTCAGAGCTGGTGTCAGGAGGCCGCTGGCAGTGGGGAGGTCACCTAGGCAGGGGCTGCCGCTGGCTGGGAAGGAAGAGCAAGGACGGGGAGGGGGACGAGGAGCAGCCCTGGGCTCTGGGCTCTGCTTCCGGCTGTCTTCCCTGGACTCAGTCCCTGCCCCGGCGCTGGAGACACGCAGAGCCCCTGCCTCCCAGCCGTCTTTCTGACGCCATCTCTCCCCGCCTGGGCCCTCCTTGCTGGCTGCTGCCCCCCTCACTCAGGGGCCTGGCACCAGCTGTCCCCTATGTCCGGAACACCCTGTGTGCAGGGCTCCCTCCTCTCTACGCAAATGCCACCTGCTCAGCAAGGTCCGCCCCCCGCCAGCCTGTCGAAAGCTGCCCCCTACATCCACCCACCTTCCCGACTTGGCTTTCCTCCCTGGGACCCCCTCCCCAGGTCAGGGCACACTTCACTCTTCATTCCTTCCTTTGCCACCAGAACGTGACATCAAGGGCACTGGGACCTGATGGTCACTGCCAGCCACAGAAGCAGCAGCCAATGGATCTTATGAATGAGTAAATGAACCAATTTTATCAGTCATTAAAATGATTTTAATAATTAATGATCCATTTATATGTGGATTTTTGTTTGTTTTTCTGATACTGGGCATTGAACCCAGGGGCACTCAACCACTGGGCCACATCCTCCCCCCCCCCCTTTTTTTTTTGTATTTTTTTAGAGACAGGGTCTCACTGAGTTGCTCACCATGGCTGAGGCTGGCTTTGAACTTGTGATCCTCCTGCCTCAGCCTCCAAGTGCTGGGATTACAGGTGTGCGCCACCGCGCCCGGCTCCCAGCCCTTTTTCTTATTTTATTTACAGACAGTGTTTCACTGAGTTGCTTAGGGCCTTGCTAAGTTGCTGAGGTTGGCTTTGAACTTTCAATCTTCCTGCCTCAGCCTCTCCAGCGGCTGAGATGTCAGGTGTGCCCACTGTGAGTGGATTTTTTTTTTTTTTTGGTGGGGGCTTACTGGGTATTGAACTCAAGTACATGTGGCCACTGAGCTACATCCCCAGACCTATTTTTTCTATTTTATTTAGAGACAGGGTCTGTCTCACTGAGTTGCTTTTAGTGCCTTGCTTTTGCTGAGGCTGGCTTTGAACTTTCAATCCTCCTGCCTCAGCCTCTCCAGCGACTGGGATTACAGGTGTGCACCACTGTACCTGACAAGCTTTTTTTTTTTTTTTTTTTTCCTTCTGCCATTAAACAATACAGTATAACAGTGATTTACAAATCATTTGTTTGTCTTAGGTTTACAGGTGATCGGGAGATGATCCAAAGCATATAGGAAGATGTGCATGATGATATACAAAAACTTTGCTGCAGATTTTGGAATCCACCAGGGTCTTGGAACAAATCCCCTGAGGATGTTGGGAAACAAATTATATTTAAAAAAAAAAAAAAAAAACCAACATCACGTTGTATGCCTTAGATGCAATTTTGTTATTTATTTATTTATTTATTTATTATTATTATTTTTTTGTGGTATTGGGGATTGAACTCAGGGGCGCTCGACCACTGGGCCACATCCCCAGCCCTTTTTTTGTATTTTATTAGAGACAGGGTCTCACTGAGTTGCTAAGTGCCTTGCCATTGCTGAGGCTGGCTTTGAACTCGAGATCCTCCTGCCTCAGCCTCCCAAGTGCTGGGATTACAGGCATGCGCCACCCCGCCTGGCTTAAATAATTTTTGAAACAATTTTCTTTTGCTACTATGTGTTGTCATTAATTCTCCCCACAGCCCTAGGGAAAGGGGGGGGCTTACTGCAATATTCATATCTCGTAAGAAACTGAGGCCAGAGAGGTGGCAGAGGCTACCCTACTGTAAGGAGCTGGGTCGCCTGCACTCCATCAAAACAGAAAGGAGCTGGTCTCCCTGGCAGCCTAAGCCCGTCCTATCAAAGTCAAATAATTGGACAAAGACACCAGGTGGGTTAGAAACCTTGATTTTATATTACACACACTGGGTTCAGGGGGACAGTGTGGGGTGTGGAGGGCGCAGCTCCCCGAGGCTTCCCGCCCCCTCCCCCGCCCGGGCCTGCGCTACGCTCCCTAAGGGCAGCTCGCTGTCCAGGGGTCAAGGCTGTTCGCAGGGCCGTGTTTACAGAAAGTCCCGCTGACGCACGGGGCGGGAGAAGAGGACGTTCCGCTTGTCACTGCAGGTGTCACGGACGAGGGCCACCCTGTCCCTCCCGCAGCTTGGCCGGGCGGTGGGGTGGGCCAGCTCCTCCCCACTCCCCGGGGTCACACCGGCCACAGCGCTGTAGCCGATGACCTTCTCCCCTTCAGTAGGGGTAGGGCGACACAGCGATGAGCAGGACGAAGACGCTCTGGTGGCGCGGCGCTGCGGCGCGCACGGTGAGCCGGTAGAGGCCGGCGCGGGTGAGCGCGCGGCGGGTGTAGACGGCGCCGTGCCCCGAGCGCAGAGCGCGCAGTGCAAACGGGCTGCGCGGGTCGGGCTCCAGCACGCTGAGCTCCGTGCGGCTGGCGGGGACGCCGGCCTCGGAGAAGGCGGCCAGGCGCGCCACGTCGTGGTGGGCGCGCACGCCCAGGGGCAGCGGCAGCAGCCGGTACTGCAGCGTGGCGGGGCTGCCGGCGCTGCAGTCCTGCGAGCAGCGGCGGAAGCAAGTCCTGCGGGCCGCACAGACAGACAGACAGACGGACTGACTCCGGGTTGCCCTCCGAGCGGCCGAACTGCACCCCAGGCCGGTGGTTCTGCCCAAGCGCTGCCCGTCCCGCGCGCCCCAGATACCTTCCCTAGGAGTGTTCCTGCCAGCCCACTGTAGAGACCATCACCTGAGGCCCGAGGGACCAGGGCCTTGCCCTTCGCCTCACCGCGAGTCCTCCCCCACCACGCCCCGAGGCAGCGCCGCCCGCGGGAGGCAGCGGGGAAGTGCCTGGAGCTGAGGCTCGCTCTGGGTTTGCAGCTCCACAGGGGGCGCTCAGAGACACCGTGTCCCACCTTGCGGGGACATCCACTTCCTCGACCAGCCTCCACTTCCCCATTTGTAAGGCCCAGGGCAGGTCACCCACCCCATCGCAGCAGTTCCTGACCCCAAGGTCCTCCTGTCTCTGTGCCACTTCACGAGGGCCTGTGGCCCCCAGTGGCGTGAAGGGAGTGTGCGTGTGGTCACGTGTCCGCGTGCGGGTCTGGGGTGTGCCTCTGGCTCAGGTGTGCATTTGTGGGGCTCGAGCTTGGGCTTGGTGAGCCCCCTCCCCCTCCGGCCTCTGCCCTGAGCTCCACCTAAGAGCCCGCCCTGGGGGGAGCTGCGCCCTGGTGGCTGTGCCCCTTCTGCCCAGGAGTTCTGACAGGGTGGCTCTGCTGGCCCTGGGAGACTGTCCTGGAAGGCGCGGTCCAGCCGCACAGGAGCAGGGGGGAAGCTGCACAGAGCCTGGCAGATACCGTGCCCCTGTCCCTTCCACCCTGACAACCCAGCCCTTACCCAGGGCTGGGGCCCTGCCGGTAGGTGGCGGGACAGGGCGTGTCCACACACTGGTAGCTGCCGCGGGTGTTGAAGCACATCTGGCCGGGCCCACACTCAATGCCACCTTCCTCACACTCGTTGATGTCTGGGTGGGGGTGAAGGGGGTGAGAAGACGGAGCAAGAGGAGGGCGGAAGGCCAGAACCAGAGAAGGTGCTGACCAGCTGGGAGGACACCCCCTGCCTGTGCGCGGACAGCCCAGCACCTCCCATGTCCCCAGGGACTGGGACGCCCCAGTGCATGATGGGGCCCTGGAGAGCCTGGGGAGAGGGTGGTGCTGGCCTCGACCTCCCACCCAGGGCGCCCAGGAACCCCCCAATCCTTGTCTCCCTCAGTGATGCCCAGCCTTCCAGAGGACATTCCCTGCCCTGTGAGGAGGGGGCAGGGCAGGCAGGTTCCCACCCTCCAGGGCCAGGAAGCAGGGGACCGCTCCTGCCTGGGTGCATCAAGGTGACTTGGGAGTTGGAGGACTGCCGCCCTAGCAGCTGTGTCCCTGCTCTCCAGGTTTCCCCCAGCCACCTGAGGGGTGCCACATGAGCCCCAGTTCACCAGGAGGCTGAGGCTCAGAGAGGTGCCCAGGGACACGCAGCAGAGCTGAGACTGCCCCGGGGGCCTTCAGATCCCGCCCGCGTGGCCTCTTGAGGCTCTTGGGTGAAGCAGGGGCTGCACCTGGCTGGGGGTGCCTGGCGTGCTCCCCTGAACCCTCCGAGCTCGCCTCCCCCCACAGCTGGAGAGGGCAGGGGTGGGAGCCGCCCGCTCACCCTGGCAGTTCCTGCCGCCGGGCAGGAGGCGGTAGCCCGCGGGGCAGAGGCAGCGGTAGCTGCCCTCGGTGTTGCGGCAGGCGTGCTGACACAGCGTCCTCACCCGACACTCATCCAGGTCTGGCCAGGCGTGCGGCGGGATGGGGCGGGTGGGAACGGACGGGGGAGCTGAGTCAGAGGCCAGGCCGCCACACGCCTGCCCGCCGGCTCTGGGCAGGTCTGGAAGGATCCCTGCCCCAGGCACCCGCCCCTGCCCCCGCGGCTTTAGGGCTTAGAGGAGTCAAGGCACGGGGGTGTCACCCCCACTACCCACCCTGTGCCCAGGCAGGTGCCCCAGGAGGCTGCCTCTGCCTTGCCCCCTCTGCTGCCCAGTGCCAGCCCGAGGGCCCAGGGGCCGCCCTTGCCCCTCTCTGTGCCCACAGCCCCTCCTCAGGCCTTCGCGACTGCCTGGGGCATTCCCCTTCCCTCCCGGAAGTCTCCCTCCCTGGCTGCTTTGCCCTGGGGACAGGGCTTCTCCAGCGGGACAGACAGGACAGATGGCCCCGCCCAGCAGCCCTGCTCGGAGACACCTGCGCTGGCCTGGGAAGCAGCACTCTGCCCGCCACCCACTCTGCCCGCCGTGGGTCCTGGGTTTCTGCACAGGGTGCTGGCCCCGCGACCAGCCCAGGAGCCCAAGGCAACAGGGCGTGTCCTCGTGGGGCGCTGGGGCCCAGCCTCACCCATGCAGGCGCCGTTCTGCCTGACGAAGCCAGGCGGGCACCAGGCCCGGTCCACGCTGCTCAGGGCTCCTGGCCCCCCACGGAGGGAGGCCCAGGTTTGGTAGGGGCGGCCAGGGACGGTGGCCCGGGGCCACAGCCAGGGTGCAGGGGGGCCCAGGTGGCTGACAGTGGTCACGTTGTGCTCCCTCCGCTCCAGTAGGGTGCAGCCCTTGCCATCGCGGAGGAGGGTGTGGCCCGGCGGGCACAGGCAGCGGAAGCTGCCCTGGAGGTTGTGGCACCGGTAGGCGCAGGGCCTGGGCAGCCGCAGGCACTCGTCGACATCTGCAGCCGGTCAGGCCGGGCAGGGAGGCTCAGGGCTCCTCCTCCACCCTGCTCACGGCCACCCAACCCCAGGGTCCCTCCCTCCCGGCTCTGAGCACCACCCCAGGGCCAGCTTGCCAGCCCACAGCTCTTGCTCGGTGTCTCTCAGGTCCCCCCTCTGCCAGGGACGGTGGCCTGCAGGGTCGGGTGGGGCCGAGCATGGTCCAGGACACGGTGAGAGCAGCAGTGGTCCTGCTCAGAAGTCACCAGCACCAGGCCACCATCGCCCACTGTGCCCATCAAGCCCAGAGCGGTGGGTGCCCTCATACCTAGGCAGGGCAGGCCGGGGCCTTGGGTCCGGTACCCCCGGGGACAGCTGCAGCGGTACCCGCCTGGGCTGTTCTCACAGAGCTGGCTGTGGTGACATTCGTCCAGCTGCTCCCGGCATTCATCCACATCTGGGGCAGGGGCGTGGACAGGGTGGGCTTAGCCCAGAGCCTCTCCCCTAGGGATCACATCCCCCCACGCCTGGGTCTCCTCTGTCCCCTTCTCCAAGGCCACATCAACAGGCTGAATGCCAGCACCTGCCCCACCCTCCCAAGAGTCAGCAGGGCTCTGGGTCTGAAGAAGGGAAGGGACTTCCAGGTGGGCTTTGGAGCCGGAGCCCTGGGTGCTGTGAGCTCCGCCGGGTCCAGTCCCTGTCTAGGCCTCAGTTTCCCTGTCTGTAAAGACGGCCGGACACATGAAGACTCAGGAGCCTACTGTGTGGGAAGAGCTGAAGGAAGTGGTGAGAAAGAAGGGAGGGAGCGTGGAAGGCAGGCAGCAGGCAGGCGAGCCCCAAACAGCCCAGCGCCCCAAGGCCACCGAGGCAGAGGCTGCATGCTCTGAGTTCAAGGCCGCCATGTTTGCCTCCACTGGCTGGCTGGTCTCCAACGAGCCAGGTGGACCCAATCATGAAACCACAGAAGGCCAGAGCAGGAAGGATCCTAGAGGTCACCCCTCAGTGGTGCACCTAGGTTTCAAACCCAAAGGCCAGTTGCCACTTGTCCATGTGTTGAGAAGGATTCAGAGGCCGTCTCAGCAGGACATGGTCCATGGGGACTAGGGAGGGGCAGCAGAGGTGTGTGTCTGCCCCCCGACCTGGACCCCCTCATCAGACAGACAGGAGCCCAAGGCCCGGAACGGATGAGACCCTTGATGAAGGACACTGGAGCTGCCGGGAGCCGGGCCGGGCCAGGACCCAGTCCCCGGGGCCCCTTCCTGGAACCCTGAAGCCCAGCGTCCCGGGGACACGCGGGCCCCCATCAATGTGCCCTGGCGGTCTCTGGGTTCTTGGGGGTCACTGCCAGGCTGCACCCAGCGCCCCCGTCACCTTCACAGCCGGCTCCATCGGCAGCCACCCGGAAGCCCGGCCCACAGTCGGGGAGGCAGTGGTAGGATCCAAGCAGGTTCACGCAGCGCTGACCCTCTGGGCAGAGGCGGGCATCCCACGCGCACTCATCCACATCTGGGGGCAGGCCAGGCAGGGCTGCAGGAGCACGCGCCCACCCTCCCACCCACATGGGCGCCCTCCCAGGCCCCGGAGCCCCTGGCATGAAGGGTCCCAGCCCCTGCCACCTCTTTCCATCACCCCTATACGGCCCCGCAGCGGCCGAGTCGCGGGTGCGCACGGGCCGGGCCGTCTGGGGCGTCTGGCTGGAGCCAGCAGAGAGCAGGCGGCACCAGGCCCCACTGGCGGGAGCGGAGGGCGCAGACCGTGGTCAGCGTCGGGACACTCAGGGTCAGGTTGGCCCCCAGCAGCTTCGCTCAGGGGACAGGTAAGCAGAGCCAGCTGGTGTCAGCCCCCTTGGCCACGCCAACGGATTAGAACTGACCCTGGGTGGGGAGAGTGGCTCGGCCTGTGTCGGGCCATGAGCGCGTGCGGCTGCATGTGTGCCTCTGGCCTCCCCGTCCCCCAGCGCCCAAGCCCACCCGCTGTCCTCAGAGGGCCCTGGTGGGGACAGGACGCTGGAGACCTCAGGCTGGCACCGACCCCTTCAGGAGCAGGCCGTCCCTGGGGGTCGATGCCCCTGGCCGGGCCCTCCTGGCAGGCCTGCGCAGTACCTCTCCCGGGCCTCACCTCTGCAGTTCCGGTCATCCCCGGCCAGGGTGAAGCCCGCCGGGCAGGCGCAGGAGAAGCGGCCAGGCGCGTTGAGGCAGGAGTGGGAGCAGGGGCTGGGGCCGCCCAGGCACTCGTCCCTGTCTGGTGGGGAGGGGTGTGGTGGTCTGCGCTCAGGGCCTCCGGCCAGCTGGCCCACACAGACGTGCGTCCCAGGCTAAAAGGCCTGCCCTGTCCGTGCCAGGGGTGGGGGGTCGCTCACCCACACAAAACTCGCCCTGGGCGTCCAGCTCAAAGCCCTCGGGGCAGCCGACTTCGTCCTCCTCTGCAAGACAAAGGGCGTGGACCCTCAGGATACGAGCGTGCCCATTCCCAGCTGCCCTGGCACGGCCCTGGCTCGCAGGTCCCTCCTGGGGCTGGTGCAGGCGATGCCCTTAGCTGGGACCAGCCTGTCCTGAGCCAGAGAGCTCCTACCCGGCCTCCTCGCCCAGGCCTGTCCCAGGCTGTGGCTGCGGGACGTGCCCTGGCCTGTGCCCCCGGGGCTCCTGTGGGGTTGGGCAGTGAGTCAGGAGACCCAGGAGAAGCCATCAAAGAGCAGCGGGGAGCAGGAGCCAGTGCCAAGCTCTGTGGAGGGTGCAGGCGGCCATGGCCCCAGGGAGGCAGGAGCATGGGGGTGGGGCCTGTGTAGGGGAGGGGGAGGGGCGCAGGGCCAGCCACGCCCACCGTGCAGCAGCTCGGGAACACGGCCATGGCCCCAGGAGGCTGGGGAGGCGCAGGGGGAGGGCCCCCCAAGCCCACCGTGCCCAGAGGCTGGGGAGGCGCAGGGAGGGCCCCCAAGGCCCAGAGCCTGGGAGGGGTGCAGGGGGGATTTGAGCCGGGTCTGCCCGGCCTCGGGGCTGCACTCTTCCCACCGTCCCTTTTGGGGGTCCCTGATGATAGCACAGGACCCTCTGGCATCCTTGGTTGGGGCTAGAGGGCGTGCTGCTGCAGGCCTGGGGTTCCAGCAGTGAGGGGGAGTAGGAGCCTGTGGTACAGGTGTCCTTGGGAGAAGAGGGAAGAGGCCGCGGCTGGACCCTTGAAGGTCAGCCTGGGGGGCTGGGCCTCCACGTGGGGGAGAGGGTGCTGGAGGTTGGGCCGAGGAGCCCTGCCCTGCGGTGGGGCAGGGAGGCCGGGAGCCTTCTCTCTGGCAGTGGTCAGAGGGCGGCAGGTGCGTCTGGCAGGTCTTGGCTGGAGTGGGCGGGGCGGGCTCACCGGTCTGCAGGGCTGTGGTCAGCTGGAAGCGCAGGGCCTCGGCCTCGGGGTCAAAGGCTGAGCTGACAGCGGAGGCCCGCAGGTGCTGCACCAGCTGGGGCTGGGGGCCCCGAGCCGCGTCGTACCGGATGGTGTGGTTGCAGCGCAGGAATGCAGGGAGGCCGTCTTGGAGGAAGCGCTGCGTGGAGCCCACAAACAGCTGGCCGGGCCCTGTCTGCACGTAGTGCTCCCCAAAGTCCTGCAGGAGGAAGGGGAGCATGGGGTCTCCACTCCCAGCAGCCTGTGTTGAAAACCAGGGGCTGGGGGACGCGGGGGGAAGAGCCGGCCCAGCTCTCTGCTCTTCCTCCACAGCCGGGCAGTGGGGCGCAGCTCCCAGCCTTCCGGTGGCCTCGTTTATGGAGTGGGGAGAGCACCCTGTCCCCGAGGAACACGGCGGAGCCTCATCACAACCTGTCAGTCCTACCCAAGCCCAAGGCCAGGACTCGATGCGGCCCCTGCTGCTGAGGCGTCAGGAGGGAGATCGGGCCTGGTGGCTTGGGCGCGATGGGGAGCACGGCACCCCCTCTCGCACCCGCATCCCGGGACCCGGCCCCACCTGCATCTGCAGATCTGCGTCAGCCAGGCTCTCGGGGACAATGCCAGTGACCACCACATCGAGGAGGAGGAGTCCGCTGGGGTCCAGGCCCGGGCCACCTGGGTCATCGTGAGCAGCTCCCCTGCAAGGCACCCCCCAACCCGGGGTCACCTCGGGAGCCCTGAGTTGGCTCAGCCCCCCGCCTGGCCCACCTGGTGGAGGCCCCGCTCACCTGTCGCAAACTCCACCTGGGACTCTTGCTGGAAGCTGCCCCCCGTCAGGGAGTGGCCGTTCAGGGCCTCCCCGCTCTCTCCAGCCAGGGCCCAATAGATGGGGGCAATGGTGACCACCAGCACCCGCATCAGAGGCCCTGGACGGGGCAGGGTGCAGAGGCCAGGTTAGGGCTGGACCCTCAGGGTGGCCACTCTCCTGCTCTACACCCCCCTGGCTCCTCACTGTCCCCAGGAGAGCCTAGTCCTTCCCCCCGCCCATGCTCCAGCCTGCGGGCCTGCTCCCGCTACCTAACCAGAACCTGGGGAACCGCAAGAGAAAACACAGTTCATGAAGTAGTTTTAAAGATTAATAAGTTTATGAATAAGAAAGAAATGTCTGTAACCTGATGTTCAACTCAGTCCAGCAAATACAGACCAAGGGCCTGGGCCACGGTGAGCCCGAGGTCTCCAGGCTGCCGTTACATATTTGCTGGGCTGAGTTGAACATCAACCCAGTTTCCAAACGTGCAGACGCTCTCCAGGGAGCCCAGGAGGGGAAGGGTCGCTCCAAACCACTGACTTTGAAAAAAGAGGCCAAAAATGGCCCTGGACCTGGAGTCTCAGGCCTTCTCATGATGCCTGGCCCTCTGGGGCAGGGCGAGGCCACAGAGCAGGCCAGGGGACCACCACCCACAACACACTGCTCGGGTCAGGGAGGCTGGCCCTCTGCGAGGTCCAGCAGGAGGAAGCTGGGTTCCCGTGCAGGAGCGGAACCTCCTCACCCTCTCTGCCCGGCTCCAAGGCAGAGCCTGGCCCTCGGGGCCGGGAGCATGGTTTTCCCAGGGCTCCTGCAGCTGGAATAAGCAGCCACACCCGGTCACAACTTGCTCTGTCACTCCACTAACAGCCAGCTCCGAGCGACCCTGGCCGAAGCCCCTGCCCCCACTGCTCACGCAGGACTGGGGCGGGGGTGCTGCAGCGGGCAGTGACCAGCACTGCCCTTTCCCTGCCTGTGGCCCCGAGGAGCCTCGCGGGCGGGGTGGGGGGTGGCGAGACGGCGAGGCCCGGGGCCAGGTCTGCGGGCGCCGCTCTGCTCAGGACATGCTGTTTGGGGGATCTGTGTGCCGGGGGACGTTTCTAGCTAATGTGACCCTCACATTCCCGCTGTCCCCCCGCCAGCCTGCTCCCTGGTCACTTCTGGTCATCCGTCCCTTCTTCCGCTCACCTACGCTGGCCGGGACGTGGCTGACGCTGCTCTGGATGGTGGTGACCCCAGAACGCGCCTCCTGCTGCACACTGGTGTTGAGGGCGGCCGCGCCGAATTCCTGGCCATTGATCACCCCGACCATGCTGCCCCGGCTCCCCCGGGGGTCCCCTGTGAAGGAGGAAAAGAGCAGGAGTGACACTGACCTCCCATGCCCTTGGTACACACAGGCACCCGTCTCCTGAGGGAGTAAACTGAGGCTCAGAGAGGTGAAGTGACTTGCCCAAGGACACACAGCTAAGGGGAAAGGGACTCAACACACGGGGGATGGTGGCTCTGTAGCTGGGGTGAAACCCAGGCAAGTGAGGCCCCCAAGCCACACCAGGTTATCTTGTGGGTCTACAGACATGCACGAGATTCTCTGAAACACCAGGACCACAATAGCAGGAGCTGGGGGGCCAGGGCACCACCCCAGAGCTCAGTGCCATCGCCTAAAGATCCCCCTGCCCTTCCGTGACCCTGGTCCTGCAGCTGGCCTGCCTGGGGCGACTGGCTTCCTAATGAGCAGAGGCCTCAGCACTAATCAGATGAGAGCTGCCAATGCAGGGAGTGTCCCCAACCGACCGGGGCCAGCTGCCTCCTTGGGCATGTGGCCTTCCAGCCGGTGAGAGGCAGGAGCCAGCCTGCCTCCGCACTGCCAGCTCCCAGGGGGACGCAAAGAACACGTTGCCCATGATCTGTCAAAAAACAACATAGAACAGTCTCCGGCCAGGACCCCGAATGGGTGAGTCAGGGCCGGCTGGGCTGGACTGCAGGAAAGAGCTCCGCTTCCTGCAGCCTCTGCTGGGGCCTGGGCAGCCTCGGTGCCCGTCTGCGATGTTTCTCATCACTGTAATATCCGCCGCTCTGCAGTGCGGGCAAGACAGCAGGAAGGCCACGAACCCACCCTGGCCTTTTAATTAGGTGACACTGAAGGAGCCGGGAGCTGCCGTGAGAAGGCTGGAGGGTGACCCAGTGGCCTTGAAGGGGACAGGAGCCCAGAGCCCAGGAGTGGCAAGCCACTGTTGACTTTCTCAGACCTGGGGTCTCAGTGGCCCCTCGTCCCCCATGAGGCCAGGACTGGGACCCTCAGGCTGACGGGGACAGCGACAGGCTGACAGTCAGGGGCCCTGAAAACTTCGGGCTCCCCTGAAGGCAGAGCCCCCAAGGAACGCGTCCTGCAGAAACTGAGCACACCACGGCGTGGTCCTGGGAGGGGACACGGGAGAAAGGAACTGTGCGTGTCCACAAAACCCACCGAAATTAACACGCAAACATCCCCACGCGGTGCTGGGGACCAGGCAAGATGTGGCCCCGTGACTCACGGGGTGTCATCCAAGACACAGTGGGGAAAAGGGCAGGTGGCAAAGACCACCTGCGAATCCACCTCATGAGAAGAGCGGCTTCACATTCAGACAAGAGGACGAGGACGAGCGCGCCCCAGACCCTCCCCTCAGCTATTCTGGGAAACTGAATCATGAGATAACTGCTTTCCCGCCTCCCCTCAGATCTCTGGGTTACCTGGCCTTTCTGCAATTAGCATATGTGAAGGAAAAGGAGTTATTTCTATTGAAAACGTAAGGAGGCCATCATGGGTTGGATTGCACCCCATCCACACGCAGAAGCCCTGACCCTGGGACCTCAAATGCGACCCTATCTAGAGACTGGTCTTTACAGAGGTCATCAGGGTGCGCCCTGACCTCATAGGATGGGTGTCCTTATAAAAAGGGGAGATTAGAGACAGACATGCAGGGACGTGCCGGGTGACAATGAAAGCAGACACAGGGGAGGCTTCCACCAGGCAAGGTGGCCAGCAAACCCCCAAAGCCCGGGGCAAGGCCCAGGGCAGATTCTCTCTCTTAGCCCTGCCACACCTCGACCTTGGGCTTCCAGCCCCCAGACCTGCCAGGTGATAAGTGACCGTGGCTTTAACTCCTGGTCTGTATTTGGTTTTGCCAGCCGCAGGGAACAAGCACAGGGGCCAAGTGCACAGGTGAATGGGGGCTTGTGCGCGGGAACCAAGCTCTGAGGTACAGGGAGGGCCCTGCAGACCCAAAGCCACCCCCTAGACAGCATCCCTGTCTAGGGCATCAGAGAGCCATTGACCATTCAGAGCTGCATCTGTTGGCTTCCTGCCCCTGCTTAGAGGTGGTGAGGGGATCAGAGGCCAGAGGGAGCCCAACTAGGTTGGCAGTGGCTTCAATTAGTTGAAAGGTGCTGCCTGGAGAAGGGTTCTATGGAGAAAATTCTGATACTGCATGGGTGATAGATTGGTGAGGTCTGCCGCGGGTGGAGGAGGAGACACAAAGACAAAAACATTCACTCTGTGGTGTTTGCTGCCTAGGCACAGACCATTCAGAAACACCTGTGACTTTGTGCAGGTCTGACTCATTTTACTGCAGTTTCTCAGGACATCTGTTTTTGTTTTTTTTTTGTTTTGTTTTTGTTTTGTTTTTTTTGGTACTGGGGATTGAACTCAGGGGTACTCGACCACTGGGCACATCCCCAGCCCTTTTTTGTATTTTATTTAGAGACAGGGTCTCACTGAGTTGCTAAGTGCCTTGCCATTGCTGAGGCTGGCTTTGAACTCGCGATCCTCCTGCCTCAGCCTCCCAAAGTGCTGGGATTACAGGCATGCGCCACCGCGCCGGGCAGGACATCTCTTTTTTTAAAGTTTGGGATGACCTGAGGGAGAGGGGAGCTGAGGACTCCCAAGGTGGCAGGGCTTAGTGACACGGGGAAGCTATATCCTTTCTGACCTCCTACCATGGCAGGCAGTGCCAGAAGCTGGGGGCCAGCACTAATTGTCATTCAGAGCAGCCCCAAGAGCAACGTGGACACTATTGATTCACTCTGCCCACTTCATGGGGTTGTGGAATGCCCAGATGACACGTCACCAGATGATGGGGAATGGCCCCGGTGCCCTGTCCAAGATGAGTGGTGTCCTGGTTTGGATGACAGGTGTCCCCAAGCTCCCGTGAGACAATGCAAGGAGGTTCAGAGGAGACATGGTTAGTTACGAGAGTCTTAACCCAGCCAGTGAATGACTCCCCGGGCAGGCACTGACTGGGTGGTGACTGAAGGTGGGGCGGGGGTGGCTGGAGGAGGTGGGTTCTTGGGGAGGAGGTGACGCGGGGTGTAGATGTTTGGGGAGCTGAGCTTAGTCTCTCTCTATTCCTGATCATGAGAGCTGCTTCCCTCTGCCATGCCCTTCTGCCTCACCTCAAGCCCTTGGGGCTGCAGCCGGCTGTCTATGGACTGAGGCCTCTGAAGCCGTGAGCCCCAAATAAACTTGTCCTCCTCTACAGTTGTTCTGGTGGGTCTTTTGGTCACAGCGGTGAACAAGCTGACTCAAACAAGTGGCAGACACTTAGCTCCTCCGAGACCCGGTTTCCCTGGCTGGGAACGGGCAGGGGCAACCCACAGGCAAGAGACCCCCAGGGGCTCCTGCTGGTTCAGTCCCAGCCTGTGACTAGGCGGGGCGGAGTCGGGGCCCTGGCACAAGCCCCGCAGTGCGGGGACCGTGCCTCTGTCCACGGGGGGCTGAGCAGGGACGCCCATACCTCTCACTGCCAGGGACGCCCGGGCCGTGGCAGAGCCCAGGGGGTTGTGGGCGACACACTCATACGCTCCGGCGTCCGCAGCCTCCGCGCGCTCCAGCCACAGGCTCCCGTCCGGCAGGGTCCGGAGCCGCCGGCCGGCCCGCAAGGGTCGACCCGCCCGCAGCCACTTGATGGTGGGCACCGGCTCCCCGGTGGCCCGGCACCGTAGCACCACGTCCTCCCCGGATCTCACGGTCACGTCCTGGGGCTCCACCTGGAACACCGGGGACACCTGCGGGAGGCCCGGCGGCTTTTAGGAACGTGGATCATTTCCCGTGCGCATTCGCTTAGACACGCTAGAACCCACCGAGGCAGGAGGAGAAGTCGCATGCCATCTACGCTCGGGCACCAGGTCTGCGTGTTTCCTTCTAGACTAGGTTCCCTTGTGGAAAATACTGTCACGTGCTGCCTAGCAACACTAGTGACATTTTGCTGGAGGATGGGCTGCATGTGTGATTTGGTCCCGTGAGATGACATTGCCTGTGATGTCAGAGCTGTCTCGGTCTGTGTAAGTGTGACGTTCCCATGACAACGAGATTGCCTGACCACCCACTTCTTGGGACGCGTTGACATGGCGCACAACCACGTGATCACACCATGCCCACGTTTAAATTCTACTCCGCGACAGACCGTAACTACCTCCCGGGCCACGGAACGTTCATTTTACCGGCTGTGTGGCCCACTGTTTGGCCCTATTGTGATTTGCTAAACTGACCCTCAACTATAGGACACTTAGATTGTTTCCAGTGTTAAATGACACTCTCCAGAGCTGCCTAGGCTTAGGACCCATGGGAAGGAGAACCTGGGCTCTCTCTCTCCCCAGGTGACTCCCTGACCCTCGGTTTTTTCCTCTGAAAGGCAAGACATCAACTGTGGCCTAGCCCACAGCGGGAAGCACATGGCACAAGAACAAATGAGCCAGCTCCAGAGGGCCCACAGGGAAGGGCACGGGGCCATCGAGCAAGAGAAGTCGGACACACAGCACTTGTGATGTGGCTCCAGGCCCCCTCCCCCTTCCTGTCCTCTCATCTTCTCCCCCTCCCCCTCCGAGGTGCTGGGATCCGCGGGACCTGGCATGTCCTCGGCAAGCTACTCCCACTGAGCTACTCCCCAGCCTCTGATTTCATTCAAATAAAGGGCCACGCACGAGCAAGAGCAGGACCTTCGGCTGGGCCTGAACGAATACCCGCAAGCCTGCTCCCCCCAGATCCAAGTAACCTTGAGGAAACTACCCCAGGCGACAATCATGGCTCTAGAAATCAACAGTCACAGCACGAATCGGGACTCATTTGCCCACCCAGGGCGTCCAAGTCTTTGGCTAACAGCAGTGGGAGCCCTGCGGCCTTCCTGCCGGGCGCTGTGCCCACCCCAGTGGTCAGCAGGGGCTTTCGCCTCCCCAGGGCTGAGGAGCGCAGCGCGGTGGCAGGAGAGGAGCCGGAAGACGGCCCTCGGCCAGCCCCGGTGCAGGGCCACGGAACGGGCGAGACGTGAGGAGGGCTGGGGGCGGGCCTGGGCAGCGGGGGCTCTGCAGGCCCCTGGGACGCGCAGGATGGGCGCCCGCGTGGGCCGAGGACGCCCAGGACCCTCTCCAGGTGTTCCTAGCGTTTCCACAGTTGCTCTGGCTTCTCGCGACACCAACTGTAAAATCCTGGCCCTGCGACGCCTGTGTCTGTCCGTCTCCCTCGGGGTCTGGCTGTCTTTCTCATTTAGCTGAGATGTTCCTGGTCTGGCCAGTGACTTCCTGGTGCCCTGAGTGCCTGGAGCTGGCAGAGCCCGGTCTGCGGGGCTCGTCCACCCTGGCAGGCCTCCTCCGCCCCTCACGCCTGCCCTGCAGGGGACAGGGAGGGCGCCCGGCTTGCTAGGCAGTGGGACTCAGCACAGGCCTCCCCTGCCTCCGCTGACTGACAGGGGAGTCCGTCTCCTCACGGGCTGGCACCCGGTGCCCAGCAGGGCAGCAGGCCTCCCTTCAGCTGAGCATGGACGTGGAGGGTCCGCTCGGCATGCGTGGGTGGGCCGCACCTTTGTACCGAGTTGTCTGGACGTTTCTTTCTCCCCGTGCCGTTCTTTGCCTGGTTTGGCATGAGAGAACAGGCTTCCGTGGGGGCCTTTCTAGTTGCTGGTTCACTTCCGGTCAGAGCCTGTTGGTGTCCCAGGTTGCTGGTTCCTCAGCTCAGCCCAGGGCACGCGAGGGCACCTGCCACCGCGCAGCTCCTCAGGTCCCGAGATCAGCGTCCCTGCTTCCCTTCCCCACCTGCCTCCTGTCTTCTGCGTGAAGGCTTTGGGCTGTCCTGAGCAGGAGGGCGGCAGGCCTGTCCATCCTGTCTAGAACCAGAGCCTGTCCATCCTGTCTAGAACCAGAGCCTGTCCATCCTGTCTAGAACCAGAGCCTGTCCTTCCTGTCTAGAACCAGAGCCTGTCCATCCTGTCTAGAACCAGAGCCTGTCCATCCTGTCTAGAACCAGAGCCTGTCCATCCTGTCTAGAACCAGAGCCTGTCCTTCCTGTCTAGAACCAGAGCCTGTCCATCCTGTCTAGAACCAGAGCCTGTCCATCCTGTCTAGAACCAGAGCCTGTCCATCCTGTCTAGAACCAGAGCCTGTCCTTCCTGTCTAGAACCAGAGCCTGTCCTTCCTGTCTAGAACCAGAGCCTGTCCTTCCTGTCTAGAACCAGAGCCTGTCCTTCCCGTCTAGAACCAGAGCCTGTCCTTCCTGCCTAGAACCAGAGCCTGTCCATCCCCCGCCTAGAACCAGAGCCTGTCCATCCCGCCTAGAACCAGAGCCTGTCCATCCCGCCTAGAACCAGAGCCTGTCCATCCCGTCTAGAACCAGAGCCTGTCCATCCCGTCTAGAACCAGAGCCTGTCCATCCCGTCTAGAACCAGAGCCTGTCCATCCCGTCTAGAACCAGAGCCTGTCCTTCCTGCCTAGAACCAGAGCCTGTCCTTCCTGCCTAGAACCAGAGCCTGTCCTTCCTGCCTAGAACCAGAGCCTGTCCATCCTGCCTAGAACCAGAGCCTGTCCATCCTGCCTAGAACCAGAGCCTGTCCATCCTGCCTAGAACCAGAGCCTGTCCATCCTGCCTAGAACCAGAGCCTGTCCATCCTGTCTAGAACCAGAGCCTGTCCATCCTGTCTAGAACCAGAGCCTGTCCATCCTGCCTAGAACCAGAGCCTGTCCATCCTGCCTAGAACCAGAGCCTGTCCATCCTGCCTAGAACCAGAGCCTGTCCATCCTGCCTAGAACCAGAGCCTGTCCATCCTGCCTAGAACCAGAGCCTGTCCATCCTGTCTAGAACCAGAGCCTGTCCATCCTGTCTAGAACCAGAGCCTGTCCATCCTGCCTAGAACCAGAGCCTGTCCATCCTGCCTAGAACCAGAGCCTGTCCTTCATGCCTAGAACCAGAGCCTGTCCATCCTGCCTAGAACCAGAGCCTGTCCATCCTGCCTAGAACCAGAGCCTGTCCATCCTGCCTAGAACCAGAGCCTGTCCATCCTGCCTAGAACCAGAGCCTGTCCATCCTGTCTAGAACCAGTGCCTGTCCATCCTGCCTAGAACCAGAGCCTGTCCATCCTGTCTAGAACCAGAGCCTGTCCATCCTGTCTAGAACCAGAGCCTGTCCATCCTGTCTAGAACCAGAGCCTGTCCTTCCTGCCTAGAACCAGAGCCTGTCCATCCTGCCTAGAACCAGAGCCTGTCCATCCTGTCTAGAACCACAGCCTGTCCATCCTGTCTAGAACCAGAGCCTGTCCTTCCTGCCTAGAACCAGAGCCTGTCCATCCTGCCTAGAACCAGAGCCTGTCCATCCTGCCTAGAACCAGAGCCTGTCCATCCTGCCTAGAACCAGAGCCTGTCCATCCTGCCTAGAACCAGAGCCTGTCCATCCTGCCTAGAACCAGAGCCTGTCCTTCCTGCCTAGAACCAGAGCCTGTCCATCCTGTCTAGAACCAGAGCCTGTCCTTCCTGTCTAGAACCAGAGCCTGTCCTTCCTGCCTAGAACCAGAGCCTGTCCATCCTGCCTAGAACCAGAGCCTGTCCATCCTGTCTAGAACCAGAGCCTGTCCATCCCGCCTAGAACCAGAGCCTGTCCATCCCATCTAGAACCAGAGCCTGTCCATCCCGTCTAGAACCAGAGCCTGTCCATCCCGTCTAGAACCAGAGCCTGTCCATCCCGTCTAGAACCAGAGCCTGTCCATCCCGTCTAGAACCAGAGCCTGTCCATCCCGTCTAGAACCAGAGCCTGTCCTTCCTGCCTAGAACCAGAGCCTGTCCATCCTGCCTAGAACCAGAGCCTGTCCTTCCTGCCTAGAACCAGAGCCTGTCCTTCCTGTCTAGAACCAGAAGCCTGTCCATCCTGCCTAGAACCAGAGCCTGTCCATCCTGTCTAGAACCAGAGCCTGTCCATCCTGTCTAGAACCAGAGCCTGTCCATCCTGTCTAGAACCAGAGCCTGTCCTTCCTGTCTAGAACCAGAGCCTGTCCTTCCTGCCTAGAACCAGAGCCTGTCCATCCTGCCTAGAACCAGAGCCTGTCCATCCTGCCTAGAACCAGAGCCTGTCCATCCTGCCTAGAACCAGAGCCTGTCCTTCCTGCCTAGAACCAGAGCCTGTCCATCCTGTCCTAGAACCAGAGAGCCTGTCCTTCCTGCCTAGAACCAGAGCCTGTCCATCCTGCCTAGAACCAGAGCCTGTCCATCCTGCCTAGAACCAGAGCCTGTCCATCCTGCCTAGAACCAGAGCCTGTCCTCCTGCCTAGAACCAGAGCCTGTCCATCCTGTCTAGAACCAGAGCCTGTCCTTCCTGTCTAGAACCAGAGCCTGTCCTTCCTGTCCTAGAACCAGAGCCTGTCCATCCTGCCTAGAACCAGAGCCTGTCCATCCTGTCTAGAACCAGAGCCTGTCCATCCCGCCTAGAACCAGAGCCTGTCCATCCCATCTAGAACCAGAGCCTGTCCATCCCGTCTAGAACCAGAGCCTGTCCATCCCGTCTAGAACCAGAGCCTGTCCATCCCGTCTAGAACCAGAGCCTGTCCATCCCGTCTAGAACCAGAGCCTGTCCATCCCGTCTAGAACCAGAGCCTGTCCATCCCGTCTAGAACCAGAGCCTGTCCTTCCTGCCTAGAACCAGAGCCTGTCCATCTGCCTAGAACCAGAGCCTGTCCTTCCTGCCTAGAACCAGAGCCTGTCCTCCTGTCTAGAACCAGAGCCTGTCCATCCTGCCTAGAACCAGAGCCTGTCCATCCTGTCTAGAACCAGAGCCTGTCCATCCTGTCTAGAACCAGAGCCTGTCCATCCTGCCTAGAACCAGAGCCTGTCCATCCTGCCTAGAACCAGAGCCTGTCCATCCTGCCTAGAACCAGAGCCTGTCCATCCTGCCTAGAACCAGAGCCTGTCCATCCTGCCTAGAACCAGAGCCTGTCCATCCTGCCTAGAACCAGAGCCTGTCCATCCTGTCTAGAACCAGAGCCTGTCCATCCTGCCTAGAACCAGAGCCTGTCCATCCTGCCTAGAACCAGAGCCTGTCCATCCTGCCTAGAACCAGAGCCTGTCCTTCCTGCCTAGAACCAGAGCCTGTCCTTCCTGCCTAGAACCAGAGCCTGTCCTTCCTGTCTAGAACCAGAGCCTGTCCATCCTGTCTAGAACCAGAGCCTGTCCATCCTGTCTAGAACCAGAGCCTGCTCCACCACGACAGGCCCACACTCCGGCCAGGAAGGGGGCCCCCACCTGCTGAAGCCCTGACAGGCCCCAAGGCCGCGGTGCCCCACCCCGAACTGGAGCGGGCGGGACGTCCACTCTGCCCCCCACGCACTGTGCCAAGGGGCTGAGCAACGAGACCACGCAGAGAATCAGAGGCCGGAAAGAGGGAGGCCACACTGTCTCTAGCCATAAAGGACACGCAGGGGACCCACAGGCAGAAAGTCCCAGGAGGAGACCAAAACTTTACTAGAACTAAGAACCAAGTCAGGCTGCAGGGTGCAGAATCAAGATACCAAATCCACTGTATTTCTAGATGTTAGCAGTGGAAAATTGAAAGATCAAACTAAGAAATAATTCCATCCAGCTGGGCACAGTGGCACACACGCCTACAGTCCAGCAACTTGGGGAGGGGGTTAGGTAGGAGAACTGCAAATTCAAGGCCAGCCTCAGCAACACAAGGAGACCCTGTCTCAAAGTTAAAAAGAAAAGGGGGGGGGGCAGGGATGCGATTCAGTGGTAGAGTACCCCTGGGTTCAATTCCAGTGCCTACCTCAAAAAAAAAAATCATCTAAAATAATAAAATACTTGGTAATCAATTTAACAAAAGAAATATAAGACCTTATACCCAAAACTAAAAAATATCTCTGAGAGGAATTAAAGATTTGCATCAATTGGATATCCATATGCAGGAAAAAAAAAAAGGACTTTAGACCCTTACCTGACATAAAAACACATAAAATGGATCATAGAGCTAAATGTGAGAAGAAAGACTATGAAAATTATAGAAGAAAACAGAACCTTAGGTGAGGCAAAATCCTTTTAGGGGTAACATGAAATATATGATCCCCAAAATATAAAATCAATTAATCTGATCTTCATCAAGTTTTTACACTTTAGGTTTTCAAAAGCACCATTAAGAAAAGACAAAGACGACGGGCTGGGGCTGGGACTCAGCGGCAGAGCGCTCGCCTCACACGTGCGCGGCCCGGGCTCGATCCTCAGCACCACGTAAACATAAATGCAATTGCATTGTGTACAACTAAAGTAAATAAATAAATATTAAAAAAAAAAAAGAAAAGAAAAAGTCAAAGACAAGCCAGGTGTGGTGGCACATGCTTATAATCCTAGCAGCTTGGGAGGCTGGGACAGGAGGATCATGAGTTCAAAGCCAGCCTCAGCCACAGAGAGGTGCTAAGCAACTCAGTGAGACCCTGTCTCTAAGTAAAATACAAAATATGGCTGGGGATGTGGCTCAGTGGTTGAGTATCCCTGAGCTCAATCCCTGGTACCATAAAAGAGAGAGAGAGAGAGAGAGAGAGAGAGAGAGAGAGAGAGAGAGAAAAGAAAGACAAAGACAAGCTACAGACTAGGGGAAAATATTTGCAAATCATGCATCTCAAAGGACTCGCACCCCCACTCTCTGAAGAATGCATAGCTCATTAGTAAGTTAAGAAATTCTGGGGCTGGGGTTGTGGCTCAGCAGCAGGGCGCTTGCCTTGCATGTGTGTGGCCCGGGTTCAATCCTCAGCACCACATAAACATAAATGCATTGCATTGTGTACAACTAAAGTAAATAAATAAATATTTAAAAAAAGAAAGAAATTCAATTACAACATGGGCACCAGATCTGAACAGACGCTTAGCCAAAGCAGATCTCCAAATGGCTAACAAGCAGAGGAAAACGTGTGCGATGGCGTCAGAGGGGACGTGAGTGCAGTGGTGACAGGCGAGAACGTGGGGCACCACAGCCTCGTGCGCTGCCACTGCCGAGGGAGAGCAGGACGCAAGGAGCCGCCTGGGGGTTTCTGCCAAAGCTGGACATCCACCGCCATCGCCCCGTGCGTCACTCCTGTCAACCCCCGGGGGGAGGAGGAGGACAGAGGTCCACACCAGTCCTCTACGTGAACATCCCCAGCAGCATCATTCATGACAGCCGGGAGCTGGAAACGCCGCAGCACCCAAGCCAGTGGACACACAGAGCGGGGCGGCCGTGCCTCGCCATTGCCGAGGCTGGCTTTGAACTCGTGATCCTCCTGCCTCAGCCTCCCAAGTGCTGGGATTACAGGCATGCGCCACCGCGCCTGACTCAATTTTTTTTTTTTTTACTTGAAAAATGTGGTTGGGCTGGGGATGTGCTCAGTGGGAGAGCTCTGGCCTCCCAGGCACGAGGACTTCTTGTGTGTGGTAAAAGACACACGCTGGGCACAGTGGACACACCTGTAATCCCAGAGGCTTGGGAGGCTGAGGCAGGAGGATCACAAGTTCAAGGCCAGCCTCAGCAACTTAACAAGATCCTATCTCAAATTAGAAAAATAAAAAGGGCTGGAGATGTGGCTCAGTGGTAGAGCACCCATGGGTTCAATCCCTGGTATCAAAAGCAAACACAAAATAAAACAACAACAACAACAACAACAACAGACATAAAAGTCACCATCTTAACCTTTGAAAGCGTAGGGTTCTGTAGTTAAGTGTGTTACATTGTTGCAAAACTGACCTCAGAATTTTTTCATCTTTCAAGATGGCAATCCTGTAGCCATCCAACACCAACACCCTTCTACTTTCTGTCTGAATCTGAATCTGGCTGCTCTAGGGAGGTCCTGGGAGTAGGATCCTGCAGTATCTGCCTTTTGGTGACTGCTTATGTCACCACATAGTGCCTTTGTGTGGAAGGGTCCAATTTCCCTTTTTAAGGCTTTTTATTCCCTAGGAGGAATGGGTGGACCTTATGCATGTGGATTATACCTCAATAAAGCTGTAGGTTTTTAAACAATGAACAGGTAAAGCTCAGGACAGTGACGACCGGCTGGAGGCCGTGACTGAAGGGTCGTGCCAGGGGCCGGGAGCTGGCACGGCGGGACAGGCTCACCCGATGGAGACTCACTGAGAGGGCTCGGAGGGCCCCAGGGTGCGCTCTCCTCCACAGATGTGTCTGCCTTCAATAAGACGCTTCCTACAAAGTCCCCACAGAGCCCTTCCCGGGTTCTCTTCAGGCTCACGCGACACCCTGTAAGCTCTAGCCCTTGGTGAACGTTCAGCTGTCGTCCCATCCCCACGGCAGTTTTTAAGCCGTGAACAATGGGTGCCCCCAGGCCTGGCGCTGGGTCCCTGGGGTCCACTAGCAGACGGGGCGTCTCCCCTGCACGGGGGAAGCACTTCCCAGGATGTCAGCTGTGGGTCCCTATCACCTGTTTGTCCCCCAGCCACAGCTACCCCGAGCACCCCGGTCCCACGTCTCCATCTGCTGGGAGAAGAGCCAGGGCGCGGGAGGGGGCCCCGAGACTCACTCTGAAGCACCAGGGTCACCACTTTCTTCACGGTGCCCATCTCATTCTCAGCCAGGCACTGGTACTGTCCCGCGTCGTCCAGCTGCAGGTGGCAAGGAGGGACAGCCCTGCTCAGGAGGGACACAGAGGGGCGGCTGGGCCACGGCGCCTCTCACCAGGAGGTGCTCAGAGACAGGGCCGTGCGGGCACGAGCCGGCCCCTGAGGAGCTCCCCGAGGGCTGCTGAGAGCCCATTGTGGGGGCGGTGGCCAAGGGCAGGGCTGTGTCCCCTGAGTGGGTCCACTGCAGGAGAAAGCACACCTAGACCTGCCTCTTCCAAGCCGTCCACACTGCGCACCAAGCTGCACTGTAGGGTGTCGGAACACCTTGAAGAAAAGGGTTCCATGGAGGAAGATGTTTGGGAAGCACTGAGCTAGACGTCTGGGGCCCAGGGGCCCCCGGCATTCCTGGCCAGCGTGCAGCGCACGTCTTCTGGAGGGCGGAGGGCGGGCAGCTTCCCCCTCGCCAGGTGGCCGGGAGACCTGGCTCACAGGATACCCTGACCACAGACCCAGGGTGCAGGAAGAGTGGCTTGCCACCAGAGGAAGGCAGCCCGTGGCCCTGTCCCCACCAGAGGACGGCACCCAGGGTGCCCAGGGACAGGGCGGCACAAAGCCGAGAGTGTGGGTTTGAAGGCCAGTCGGATCTGCAACCGACCCCAGCCCTGCGGCCCACACGTGGAACCCGACCACTGGGACACTCCCCGTCTCTGGAGCCCCAGTCTCCCCATCTCTACAGTGGGGGTGAAAGCACCAGGGCTGTTACGGGCACTGAGGCGACAGCATGCCGGTGAGCCCGTGCCGGGCACAGGGGCCACGCTGCGGCTGCCGGGATTCCTGACTCATCACGAGGGGGACTGTGACCGCACCCAGCGGGCAGGACCAAAGCCCTAGGATGAACTTGTGACTTGTGGATTTTAGCAAATCGTGGAACTCGGAGCACAGGGTAGGAGGTGAGCTGCGGGGGCTGCCCCTGTGCCCAAGCCTGTGCAGACAGTGGGCAGAAGGACTCGGGAGACCTGAGGCCGAGTCTTGCCTCCTGCACTTCCTGGCTGTGGGCCTCTCTGAGCTTCAGGGTCTTTATCTGTAAATGGGGACCCTGTTACCTGACTACTCTGCCCATCGTGCTGTTAATAATGATATCTGGGGCCTCACCTGCAGGCCATCTAGACACCGGGCAGGGGCCGTTTCCCCGAGTTCTCACTACTGACCGATGGGGTTAGCCTCGGGGGGAGGGGGGTGACTGTCGCAGCACAGAAACTTCCACTGGCTGAAGTCCCCCCAGGTGGAGGGAGGACCCCGGGGAACAGGCAGGGGGTGCCCCGCCGCACCAGCCTCCAGCAACCCCTTCCCAGCAGTCAGTGCAAGCACAGGGTTGTCCCTGCTGGCCTTGCCTCGGTCCTGCGGATGGTCAGCGAGCCGTTCTGCAGCCAGTGGCGGGCACGGCTGCGGGGCAGCGGAAGGCCATCTTTGGTCCAGCGGATGTCTGGTGCTGGGTCTCCATGGACCACACAGTCCAGGTGGACGCTGCCCCCTACAGGCTCCACCAGGTAGGAGAAGGCCTCCCCTTGTAGGACAGGAGCCTCTGAGGGGGTGACATCACATGAGTGGTCAAGAGGGAGGCTGAGGGTCAACCTCCCATAGACCCACCCCTGCCTCCAGGGCCTCCAGGCTCCTGCTCGCCCAGCATGACTCTGTAAGGTCAACGGGTTGGGAGGACAAACAGCTTCGATGGCCTGGGTCACATCATATAGCCACTGTCCCAGCCACCAGGAACTGTGCTGAGAAGAATTTGAAACCCAGTGGGGGGATTGTGCTGTGATTGATTAGTGATGCCTGAGGCAGGCACAGGCGGGGACACAGCGTCCTGTGTCTGCAGGGTGCAGTGCTCCCCCGCACAGGCAGAGCGTGCCAGCTCAGAGGACCCGCCAGGCACTTTGGAAAACAAGAGCTACAGAAAAATAAGAGCACCAACAGACTCAGGCAGATCTCAGCTCTGCCCGCCCTCCACCCTGGTCCCCGACTCCGAATCTACTCCAAAAGCCGCAGTTGAGCAAAGAAGTGACAGGACCCTGGGCTGCCCTGGGGGAGCAAGGCTGAGGGGGCAGGCGGGAAGCTGCCAGCCTCGGTCATTCTCTGCCAGGCTGCCCTGGCCCCTGTGCCCTCCTCGTCCCTGGAAGTGCCCACACGCAGGAAGGCTCATCGCTGAGTGTAAGACCACGGACGCCTGGGCCCCGCCCCAGGGAGCTGGTTCACTGGGTTGGGGGTGCACCTGGGCTCGGCATTCTATCAAGTCCTTGGGGAACCCCAACATGCAGCCAGCTGCCCTGCAAAGCCTCCGGGAGGACAGGAGTCTGGCCTCTGGGGAAAGCAGCAGACCCGGAGGCCGTGGGCTCGAGTCGGCGCCAGGGCTCGCCCCTACCCTTCACATGGACGAAGCTGGCCGCCTGCACGCGGCCCACTCTGTTCTCGGCCCAGCAGACATAGGTCCCGCTGTCTTCTTTGGTGACGGCCACCCGCTGCAGCGTGCTGCCCCCATCCTGCTCAGACACCCCGTCTGTGGCAGAGAAAGAGGTAGCTCAGGGCGGGAGCCTTTCTCCCTGAAATTCCACCCAGGCCTGGGTATGCAGCAGGTGCTTAATAAGGATGCGGCAATGGAAGGGAGTGTCCCTCCACTCTGGACGGAAGGCCCACCAGGTCAGACCTGCTCACGGGAGTCACAGGCCACCCCAGAGCAGCCAGGGCCAGGCCTCTGGGGGGGCTGTCACCGTGAGGCCCCACAGAAGCACTGCCCTTTCTCTACAGGGGGACGCTAGTGGACGCTGTCTGCCTGTGTTGTGGCTGCACACTGGCTGCACACCAGGGACAGGACGAGCGTCACCACCCCCTGGGTCATTCACTCTGGGCATGGCCCAGCACCAAGCGCGGCCTCTGCATCACGTCAGTGTCCTCCTGGTCCTCTCATTTCCCAGATGAAGCAGCTGGGATGCCACCCGAGTTCTGCCCCCCAGAAGGGGCAGGGCCTGGCAAAACATCGCTGTGCCAAGGTGTGTCACAGACCTGACCTGGGAGGGGGCACATGCTCTAAACCAGGAGGGCTTCGCGCTGGCGGGGGCTCAGCAGTTCGCCAACACGTGGGCACGCACTGAGCGCCTGCCGTGAGTCTGCAGGCCCGGTGCCTCCCTGAAGGCCACCTGGACCCCAGGTCGGGGGCGGACCCCCGGCACCCAGGGAAAGCAGTTCCCTGTGGGAGCAGCAGCCCTGGCTGGAACGCAGGTCCCTCCTGCCGGAGCTCTCTGGGCCGACGCTCCCAGGGGCTTCTTGCCCGTCCCACGCAGACGCGTAGGTCTGCCCCGTGTCCCTGAAAACCAGACCCGGAACCCACAGGCCACGGACAACCTCCTCTCCATTACGTGGGTCTCCGAGCCCGTCCTACTGCCTGCCGCTGCCCAGGGTCCTGGGTCTGTCCCGCCAGCCCCAGACAGACCTGTGACGGGCTGGTCATTGACGGTCCATCCAAGGCGGGGAGTTGGGCTGCCACGGGCCGCACAGCGAAGCCACAGCCTGTCCCCGAGGCGCAGGCTGCGGTCCCCAGGCAGCGTGGTGAAGACAGGCAGCGCCAGAATGGTGAGGTGCACCCGGCGGCGGGCCCGGCCCACGGCATTCTCTGCCGTACAAGTGTAAGTGCCCGCGTCCTGGCCCTGTGGGCAAGGGAGGTACCAGCCTGAGAACTGTCCCCTGGCACCATGCCCCTGTAGACCCGTCCCCTGAAGCTTCCCAGGGAACATGCGGCCCAGAGATGTGGAGTGACTGCCCAAGATCACACAGCTGGCTCACCGGAGGTCCCCACCACTGGACCCTGAATTTGCTGCAGCTTTCATAGGGCTGTGTCCCTTGCCGTCCAATCCTGACTACAAGGTACAAACGACAGGAACCCACCGTGCCCATTTACTGAGCACCTACTAAGCGCGGGGCTCTATGCTCACAGCCAGACCTGCTGCATCTCATCCATACCTGAAAGACCCTGGGGCAGGCCCTACTTTTGGTGCCTCTACAGAGGGGCCCAGAGGCCCTGAGGGGCAGAGTTCTGGGGTACGCTGGGACAGGGCAGGGCGCATGTGCCGGGTTGGTGGTGGCCTCCCTGTGGGGGCCTTGGGGCGACCTCCACCACATGCCGGGCTCCCTTGGCCTGGCAGCTGGGCACCCCAGGCAGCCGCCAGCCCAACTGCAATTACAGGAGCCACCCACAGCCCGGCCCAGCCCCCTACTGACCACAGGGATGATCAACACCAAGGCCCTCCCAATGCCCCGCTCCCAGGAGCTGGGGATGGAGGTCCAGGTTCAAACCCTGATTGTGCCCCGTGGCAACAAGGTATCTCGGGACAATTACGTTTGGTCATCAGAGGGTGAACCTGAAGGACAGATTCCTCCGTTTCCTGGGTTAAAAGCTGCCCGGGGCTCTGTGCACGGCGTGGGAAACAGGTGGTGCTTGGCGGGAGCCTGCTGCCCCTGGGAACGTCATTCCCCTCTCCGCTCCGTGGCTGGGCCTCACCTCCGAGTTCTTCACCAGCAGCTCCCCGGAAGGCTGGACGCTGACCCTGCCCCCCGCTGCAGGCACGGGCTGGCCGTCCTTCTCCCAGGTGATGTCGGGTGCAGGGCTGCCCCTGGCCACGCAAGGCAAGAGGGCATGGGAGCCCTCAGTGGCAGACAGGTCCGGGAGGCTGTTCTCGATCATGGGGGGGACTGCGGGGAGAGGGAGGTCCACTGGGGGGTGGGGGGTGCCTTGGCTTTGTCAGGGCCCTCAGCACCCCCTATCAGCGGCCCCACCAACGTCCCACTTTAGGTCATTGCTGGTGGTCTGCACGAGCTGGGGCTGAGCGTGGTGAGGCCATGGGGGGGGGCTGTGCACACCTGCACAGCGTGGTGAGGAGGGGGGGCTGTGCACACCTGCACAGCGTGGTGAGGCCGTGGGGGGGCTGTGCACACCTGCACAGCGTGGTGAGGCCGTGGGGGGGCTGTGCACACCTGCACAGCGTGGTGAGGCCGTGGGGGGGCTGTGCACCCCTGCACAGCGTGGTGAGGCCGTGGGGGGGCTGTGCACACCTGCACAGCGTGGTGAGGCCGTGGGGGGGGGCTGTGCACCCCTGCACAGCGTGGTGAGGCCGTGGGGGGGGGCTGTGCACACCTGCACAGTGTGGTGAGGCCGTGGGGGGCTGTGCACACCTGCACAGAGTGGTGAGGCCATGGGGGGGGCTGTGCACACCTGCACAGCGTGGTGAGGCCGTGGGGGGGCTGTGCACACCTGCACAGCGTGGTGAGGCCATGGGGGGGCTGTGCACACCTGCACAGCGTGGTGAGGCCGTGGGGGCGCTGTGCACACCTGCACAGCGTGGTGAGGCCGTGGGGGGCTGTGCACACCTGCACAGCGTGGTGAGGCCATGGGGGGGGGGCTGTGCACACCTGCACAGCGTGGTGAGGCCGTGGGGGGCTGTGCACACCTGCACAGCGTGGTGAGGAGGGGGGGCTGTGCACACCTGCACAACATGGTGAGGCCGTGGGGGGCTGTGCACACCTGCACAGCGTGGTGAGGAGGGGGGGGCTGTGCACACCTGCACAGCGTGGTGAGGCCGTGGGGGGAGGCTGTGCACACCTGCACAGCGTGGTGAGGCCGTGGGGGGCTGTGCACACCTGCACAGCGTGGTGAGGAGGGGGGGCTGTGCACACCTGCACAGCCTGGTGAGGCCGTGGGGGGGGGCTGTGCACACCTGCACAGCGTGGTGAGGCCGTGGGGGGGCTATGCACACCTGCACAGCGTGGTGAGGCCGTGGGGGGCTGTGCACACCTGCACAGCGTGGTGAGGAGGGGGGGCTGTGCACACCTGCACAGCCTGGTGAGGCCTTGGGGGGGGGCTGTGCACACCTGCACAGCGTGGTGAGGCCGTGGGGGGGCTGTGCACACCTGCACAGCGTGGTGAAGCCATGGGGGGGGGCTGTGCACACCTGCACAGCGTGGTGAGGCCGTGGGGGGCTGTGCACACCTGCACAGCGTGGTGAGGCCGTGGGGGGGCTGTGCACACCTGCACAGCGTGGTGAGGCCGTGGGGGGGCTGTGCACACCTGCACAGCGTGGTGAGGGGGGGGCTGTGCACACCTGCACAGCGTGGTGAGGCCGTGGGGGGGCTGTGCACACCTGCACAACGTGGTGAGGGGGGGGCTGTGCACACCTGCACAGCGTGGTGAGGCCGTGGGGGGGCTGTGCACACCTGCACAACGTGGTGGGGGGGGGGCTGTGCACACCTGCACAGCGTGGTGAGGCCGTGGGGGGCTGTGCACACCTGCACAACGTGGTGAGGGGGGGGCTGTGCACACCTGCACGCTGCCATGACCCAGAGCTCTGGCACCGAGGCGGAGCAGCTTCTCTTGGGCACAGAGCCCTTGAGTAGGGCAGCCTCAGGACCCAAAGCAGAACAGTCCTCACGAAGCCCACATGAGGCCCCGGCGCAGGGGAGCCATGCTGGGGCTGGGGCACTTGGCCTTAGGCTCATGTGGTGACCAACGGCCATGTGACAGGTCACCAGGAAGAGAAGCAGCTGGACAGAGGCTGGGAAGGAGGCCTGGAGCCAGGACACCTTTTGTTCACAGAAAAGTTGGGCCCCAGCCTGCTAGGCTGCCCAAGGGATGGCCACTAGGACACCCAGCAAGCAGGCCTGGGACCAGAGTGTGACGGCCCACAGTGGGCCTCCTCGGCACAGTGCCAGTCCTTGCCGGGGACGCCTCTTTATCTTTGCAGGAACCGATTGTTCAAACCAAGGGAAAAGACGGTGAATTGTGTGTCTGTGCAGAGGGAGGAGGTGGCTGCGGTACCAAAAAGTCCAAATGAAAGAGGGTGGTCACACTGTCCCAGCAGGGAGCAGGGGAAGGCCCAGGGACAGGAGTTCATATCCCAGCTACATGGTACACACAGAGGAGAGGCTGCTTCCCCAGCCCCTTCTAGAGCCACAGGCAGTGCTGGGGGGGTGTGCCCTCCTGGGCCCAGAGCCCGGCACAGACGCAGACGCTCCCAGCAGCTCCAGGCCTTGGGCTGCGGGGCCCCCCGGAGCCCCCCGGGTCCCACCTTGCACCTCCAGCCGCGTCTTCCCCATGGCGCTGCCCGCACTGTTCTGGGCGATGCAGAGGTAGTTCCCGGCATCCTCAGGACTGGCGTGGAAAACCTGCAGCTGTCCCCGGGGTAGGACCTGGGTCCTCACACCTGATGTGATGGGAGAAACTCAGGGCCAGTGGCTGGAATGGGGGAGCCCTGAGAGGGCAGCTCGAGGAGCCGCTGACCGGTACCAACTGACACGAGCTGTGGAGTGGCAGATGAGCAGGGAGGCCGGGCACAGAGCGCCCAGCCAGCCTGTCCTGACCTCCCAGCTCAGCACCGAGTTCCCAGGTAGACCTCAGGCTGCGGTGACTGGGGAAAGCAGGGCAGGAGGGGACACCAGAGCGGGGGTCAGGACAGGCCTCTGGGCCAGGGCTTGCTCTTGGGACCTCTCGGCAGGGCCGTGGAGTGCCCTGGCAGAGAGGAGGAGGCCAGATCCTGGGAAGGACGTCCCCCGCCCCGGCTTGTGGCGGGCTGCTGCCACTCACCTGCGGGGAGGCTGAGCCCCTCCTTCTGCCAGGTGACGCTCGGCCGGGGGACCCCCGAGGCCTCACAGAGCAGCAGCACCTCCTCCCCTGCCGCGACCCGGACCACGCTGGGCAGCGGCTTCACCACAGGGGACGCTGCAGAGGCACAGGGACAGAGGTTCCTGGGGACACTGCCACACCAGCCCTCCGACAGGGAGTCTCAGCACAGGAGAGGGGCCGAGGAAGGGGCGGGGTTCACAAGATCTCTGCAGCAGGCGCCGCCTCGCCTCCCCTGAAGACTCCGCCAGGGACGCAGATCGGGGGCAGGACCAAGCGTCCAGGACTGAGGGCCTCCCCTTCACGCCCGCCCACTGCTGCCAGCTGCCGCCCGCCCCCTGCCCCAGGACCCTTACCGTGCACGGCCAGGACCACGTGTTTTGCGCGCCACGCCAGCGGAGTTGCGGGCAGTGCAGGTGTAGCGGCCGGCGTGGATGGGGAGGGCCTGTCCGATCTCCAGGGCACCTGTGGGTGGAAACGGTGACTGGAGGGACGAAGGGATGGGGGCAGAGGTCCCCAGGGTGGCTTCCACAGACCTGGCATCTCTGGTACAGGCCCACCTGTCTCCCCTGACCCCTTGCTAACAGCACAGGGACGAGAGGCATGGGGCCCGGGTTCCAGGCCTGGCTCTGCCCCTGCCCAAGCACACTGTGAGCAAGCCCTCGACCCTGGGCCACTGCCCGTGTGCACGGTGGAGAATCAGACAAGATGGTCTCCAGTCACTCACTGCCCTCCCGGAGTCCCTGGCTCTACACCCTGCTGTCCTCACCTTGCTCTGCTAGAACCACCTCCTCCAGGAGGCCTCCCAGACTTCTGTCTCCTCTGTCCTCCCTCCCTTAGCCCGGGGTCCCCAGCCAGCTCTGCTGTAACTTTCTCACAGTGCAGGCTGGACCCCAGCCGGTGAGCAAAGCGGTCTCTAAAGTGTCCTCTGGGGGTCCTGAGGGCCTGCTGGGCAGGCAAGGGGAGCAAGGCCTGCTGGCCTCTGGACTACCCCCCAGGTCTTGCCCCAGCCCCACACGGACCGGGACCGGAACAATGGCTTGATTTACACTTCTGGCTTGGAGTACCGCTAGGGGGAGGGAAGTGTTCCGTTGTTTCCGAACAGCTTGAAAACTGCACTTCTGGCCAGGGTCAGACTTTAGGATTTCACTAACCAACTAATAAATAAGTTTATGTGTGCGTGTGTGGGGGGGTCTCCATAAAGTTGCTGACCCGTTATTTTGACAAAGACATTTAAGGGCTGGGGATACAGCTCAGTGGGTAGAGCACTTGCCTCGCATGCACAAGGCTCTGGTTCAATCCCCAGCACCACACACACACACACAAAGACATTTAAAACAGCCGGGCGCAGTGGCGCACCCCTGTAATCCCAGCACTTTGGGAGGCTGAGGCAGGAGGATCGCGAGTTCAAAGCCAGCCTCAGCAATGGTGAGGCACTTAGCGACTCAGTGATACCCTGTCTTTAAATAAAATACAAAAAAAGGGCTGGGGATGTGGCCCAGTGGTCGAGTGCCCCTGAGTTCAATCCCTGGTACCAAAAAAAAATAATACAAAAAAAGGTATGGGGATGTGACCCAGGGGTCAAGTGCCCCTGAGTTCAATCCCCGGTACCACAAAATAAATAAACGAATAAATAAATAAATAAATAATAAAAAAATTTAAAAAAACGTATTAAAAAAAAGACATTTAAAACATCACCACCTACTATCCTACTATTATCTTGATTTCATCAAAAGGAACTTTTAACACCAAAAAGATCAAGAGCATAATTTCCTAAGGAAGGACAACGTCCCTCGTGGGATAAAACAGGCCATTGAGAACTCCGGGCGGCGGTCATGAGACAGCCCTGGCCTGCCCAGGAGCCTCGGGGCCCCACAGAGTGGCTCTACGCCAGCGCGGGGCGGGACTGAGGCCGGGTGAGGATGGGGACAGCGGAGCTGGAGGGCGCTTTCCAGCCCGGGCACCGCCTGGGCTCTCTCCTGCTGGCCCTCTCACCTGAAGGCAGAACACGGTAGCCGTTGCCCCTCACGCCCAGCTGGGCGCCCGCCTTGCTCCAGGATACGGCCGGGGCCGGCACGCCCGCGCTGTGGCACGTGAGGACCACAGGCGACATCCTGGCCGCAGTGAAGTCCGTCCGGTCGTCTGCGATGGTGGGCGGCACTGGAACCCAAGGCGAGGTTTGAGGCCCTGCTGAGTGCACAGGGACACACAGCAGCCAGGCAGGGGACCGTGACCATAGACAGGGCTGGGACACAGGGGACACTGCTGATGCAGGCCAGCAGGGAAGCAGGGGCAGTGGACGCGGCAGAGGCCCATCTGCTCACTCGGGAGGAGACATCGCGGGGCATGAGAGCGCCTTGAAGAGCTCCCTGCAGAGGCGCTGGCCTGGTGACTCAGGGATGTGGAGAGGAAGGGGCTTTGAGGGACTCGCTGGCTCAGGTGGAGGAGGCCAGAGGGAGTCCCCGTGGGCAGGGACAGCACCGAGAGGGAGGCGCCCCCTCTGCCCTGACTCACCGTGCACGGTCACCTGGTAGAGCCTGCGGGCCTTGCCCACCTCGTTGCTCACCACACACTCAAACTGGGCTGAGTCTTGGGGGCCGGGGGCCGTGAGGAGCAGGGCGTTGGAGGGCAGGAGCCTGGGCGGGCACAGACGGGTGAGAGCCGGGGCGGCGGGGAGCGGCCTGGCCTACCTGCAGGGAGTCTGGAAGTGGGAGCCTCACCGCCATTCCCCTTCCTGCCTCCGCCCCCAGCGAGACTCAGAGTGTCTTCTGGAAGTTCCTGCCCTGAGGCTGGAGCTTGGGGAGACCTTCACCCCAGCCCTGTTTCTCTGCAGCCCTGCACATGCTACGGAAGCACCCACAGTGACTTCTGTGATGGCCACTCCCAAGTCCCCATCGGGAGGCGGAAGGTGTGTTCAGCCCTTTTTCAGGCACGAACTCCACAACGACCCCGTGTAACATGACACGGAGCTGGCCAATCACCTGGTGAACTGACTCCCTTGACACTGCAAGGGTCGCTGAATGACCAGCTCCGACTCCAGCCTCCAGGCAGTGCTGGGACAGAACCCTCCTGCATGCCGGCCTAGCGCCGTACCCCTGAGCCACGCTCCCAGCCCCCTCCATGGTTTTTTTTTTTTTTTTTTTTTAGTTGTAGTTGGACACATACCTTTATTTTATTTATTTATTTTTATGTGGTGCTGAGGATCGAACACGAGGGCTGCGCACGTACGAGGCGAGCGCCCTGCCGCTGAGCCACCACCCCAGCCCTCCGGGTGTGATTTTGATGCACACATTTTCCCATTTGGCTGTAGGTCTCCACCCCCTTGCCCTGTGCCAGACCACTCTGCCTGAATGTTAGGAGCCTCCTGGGCCCCTGGGGTCTGGTGCTGGCTCAGGAGGACCCGAGCACACGCTGCCTGGCTGCTGGCCGGCCGGCCCCTGTGTGAGACGGGCACGCCCTCCCCACTCCCTGTGGCCCGAAGGCCCCGGGGGCCTGGGTCCTCACCGGTAGGCACCCTGCTGCAGGCGGAAGTCCAGCTTCTGTCCATCCTTCCACCAGACCACCAGAGGCTTGGGGGAGCCGCTGGCCTCACAGGGCAGTGAGGCTGGGCTGTGGGCGGTCAGGGTCACGTTGGAGGGACCAGGGGCGATGACTGGAGGCTCTGGGGGGAGAGCAGTCATCAGGAGATGGGTGGGGAGTGGGGGTCTGGGGCTGCTTGAGGCTGTGCCAGAGGCCAAGCCCTGGTTTGGGGTGCTCATAACCACCTTCATCCCACCCCCCAGGAGCAGCAGGGGAGATGGCAGGGGGACCCCCACAGACTCCACCAGCTGAGGTTGGGGCTTCTCCTCATGCCTGACCCCCCTCCTTGAGCGACTCCCCATCAGCCCCAGCCCCAGGCCAGGGCCATCCAGAGTGGTCGCCAAGGCGATGTATTGGACAAGGAAGAGAAATTTAATTGTAGCACCTAGTTCCAGTGACTTTGACCTCTGGTGCATGCTTCACAGCTCACTAGTGTGTGATGTGTGTGTAAATATAAACACGCTCAGGTGCACGCTCAGAACTTTTTACTAAAGGTTGAGAACACGGAAGACTACCGCTCTTGGCTTTCGACAGCTGGGGGAACACAGGACCAGACCGACACCCACAGGGACGGGATGCAGAGGGCAGGGAGCATGCCCTTCCCTAGTGCACCTACCCAAGACCTGGAGGTCACGGCCTTGCCTGTCGGACCCCCGCGGAGTTGGAGGCCAGGCAGAGGTAGTGGCCGGCATCCTGGGCGAGGACTGGCTGGATCCTCAGTGAACCCTCAGGCAGAACCTCCAACCTGGAACCCAGGGAGGGTTTGCCATGGAGACCCTCAAGCCAGTGGGGCCTGAGAGGGGCTGGAGCCCTGATGATCTCCAACAAGAGCCTCTCTGCCCGGCTTTCCCAGTAGTAGGATGCCGACTGAGGACTGTTACTCTTTCTGGGCAAGGCACCAGGTCTGAGAGGTGCCCCTTCCTAAGGTCCTTCTGCATAATCCCGCCCCCTGCCACAGTTGATTGGACACATCACTCAGGCTGGGCCAATGGCTTTCTCTCTGCATAATCCCGCCCCCTGCCACAGTTGATTGGACTAGGGATGGACACATCACTCAGGCTGGGCCAATGGCTTTCTCTGCCCTAGGAATCTGGACTTGATATTTGCAGTCTGCTGGCTCTGCAGGGCTGAGGAGCTGGACAATTGGGGACCACGAGCGTGGGGAGTACTGCCTTCCATGTCCTACCTGGAGTTCCCCGGATCCAGCGGGGCCCCGTCCTTCCGCCAGCTCACGGTGGGCCGGGGCGTGCCATGGGCCCGGCAGGGCAGCAGGGTGGTCTGGTTCACGGAGGTGTTCACCATGGACGGTCCAGGCTGGATGATGGGCACGGCTGGGGAGGGCACAGAGGGAGCGGCTGGGAACCTGTGGCTCCCCAGGGTGGGCGGGTGGGGCGGGCCACACTCACTGTGGATCTCCACACGGAAGGCCACACTGGTGCTGCCCGCGTCGTTGTGGGCGGTGCAGCTGTAGTCCCCGCCATCCGCTGTGCTCAGGGCCTGTAGCTGGAGGAACCTGCCCGCCTCGGGGAACTGCGTGTGGGCGTCCGCCTGTGGAGCCCCAGCAGGGTGGAGAGACCCTCCTCAGCAGGGGCTGGGCCAGGCCAGCTCCTGGCACCAGCCAGGGAGGGCCAAGGACCCATGAGGCTGGACAGTGGCCTCTGCCTCATCCTGGCCGCAGGCCCTGACTCAATGCCCAGCTGAGGTGCTCTGAGGCACTGGGCACCTCTGGAGGGAGCCGGCACCCTGTCCCTGGGGCTCCCACTAATGACCTGCAATCCTTAGTCCACAACTGCAAAGTGGCCCTGTGTGAGGGATGAGCACAGAGAGCCGCGGTTACTGGCCTTGGGTCACACAGCCACTCAGTATAACTTGGAGGGACCATGGGAAGAGCACAGGTTGTGCCTCAGAAGCCCCATCCACAAAATGGGGACACAATAACAATAGCCGTGGAGAGTTACGCCCAGCAGGCCTCAGCGGTGGGGAGGGAATCCATCGGTTTAGGGGTTGGGGCCTGAGGGGCAGAGGGCAGTGCCTGGGTCCCCAGCCTGGCACTTACCTGCAGCAGGACGCCATCTCGGTGCCCACTCGATCGTGGGCATGGGCTCTGCCTCCACGGAGCACTCCAGGACCAGCTGGCCCGGGGCCAGACCAATGACCGAGCGGGGCCCGCGGGGCCCAATGACATTTGGAGGGGCTAGGGGGTGCGAGAGGAAGTGAGAGATGGACCCTCTGCTGTAGACCCCATCCTGCCTCCACCCCTCCACCCCCTACCTTGAACCCTGACCCGGAAACTCTTCTCCACTTCTCCTGCAGGGCTCTCAGCCAGGCAGGTGTACAGCCCAGCGTCGCTGACCTGTGGACACAGCAGGGTGAGCAGCTACTGCTGCCCCGGCTGCCCACTGCCCAGCTGGCTCTGTTCCTACTCAGCAGAGGGCCAGATTTGTCTGCAGAGGCTGCCGTCCCGCCTCCCGGCCTCCCGCACCCGCCCTGGATTTCTTCTCCATCTCACTCTCACTCCAAAGATGGAGCGAGGCCTGCTTCCTCCAGGAAGCCGCCCCCGACTGCAGCAGCCCTCTGCTGGCCTGGATGGGGAGTTCTCTGGTCTTTCTTCAGTCTTAGTTCTGCAGTGCTGGGAGCCCTGTGGGCCCCGTGGGTCATCTGCACACCCTCCAGCCCCACACAGGACGTGCAGCCTTACCTTGGCAGCTGTGCCCTGGACTGGGGAAGCTGCAGGCCCCTCCTCCCAGCTCCCCGCCTCATCCCACAGTGGACATGCGCAGTACCTGCACGGCCTCCACCCGGAGCACCTTCCCGGCTGGGCCGCGGTCCTCCGGCAGGCTCAGGGCCTGTCCGTCCTTATGCCAGGTGATGTTGGGTGGGGGCATGCCTTGGGCGTCACACAGGAGTTCCAGGGGGGCACCAGGGGTTAGCGCCAGCTCTGCAGGCTGGCCCGAGTCTTCAATGTAGGGGGGATCTGCAACACACCCAGGCTGGGTCAGCTGTGCTGGAGGCTGGGGTTCCCCTGCCCCCCATCCAGTGCTGAGAGCAGGGGGGGCCAGAGGCACACGAGCATGGGGGTGCTGGAGGGGCCCGGAGACATCAAGCCAGGGCCCGTCTTCCTGGGCGATTATTTGTGCTTTAAAACCAACGAGGAAGCCGGGCGTGTTGGCGCACGCCTGTAATCCCAGCACTTGGGAGGCTGAGGCAGGAGGATCGTGAGTTCAAAGCCAGCCTCAGCAATGGCGAGGCACTTAGCAACTCAGTGAGACCCTGTCTCTAATCAAATACTAAAAAGGGCTGGGGATGTGGCCCAGTGGTCAAGGGCCCCTGAGTTCAATCCCTGGTACCAAAAAACAAAACAAAACAACGAGGATACAGTTGGGGGGGGACACAACGGACACACATTTTTCCAACACAGCCCAACATCATAATTTAGGGAGGGCTCTGCCCCCAGATTTTGGTGACTTCTGTTCTTGATTCTGCTGCCAAAGTTTGGTGGACAGACAGTGGGGCCACGGCCCGGGAGAATCCGACGTCCTGGCCCCTGAGCCCCTGCGGGCGGGGCCATCAAGGCACCCCGCGCAGAACCAAGCCCTCTGAGCCTCCAGGAGCCCCGGCCTCCCTGCTGCCTATGCCAACATCCCCAGGGTCCCCTCTTTCTCCAGCCAGGGAGGCCGTGGAGGACAGGTGACCCACCCATCACGGTCAGCTGGAAATGTCTCCTCGCCTCCCCGGCCTCGCTCACGGCCACACAGGAGTACGTCCCTGAGTCGCCAGCTCCCACCGTCTCCAGGGACAGGCCAGGCCCCTGCTCCAGGCTCTGGGGCAAGAAGGGCTCCCCATCCTTCATCCACGACACAAGGGGCAGGGGGCTGCCCCGGGCCTCACATGGGAGGACCACTGAGGAGCCACGAACCACCACTAGGTTGTTCTGGAACTCCACCGGCTCCAGGATGGGGGGCTCTGTGGAGGGCAAGGGTGGGCAGGAACCATTTTATTCCACAACAGGCGGCCCTCACCCCAGGACCTTTGCACAAACCATTCCTAATGACCAGATACCCTCCTCCTGGGCATTGCCTTCTCACCTCCGATACCTGGCTTTGACTTTACCCGCACCAGGGAGCACCCCCGAGTTCCAGAGGCAGGGCAAAGTGCCCTGCTCTGCAGTGCCACAGCACCCTCCCCTCCCCTGGTGGAGCTGGGGGTGGGGCCCCTCGTGCCCTGCAGGACACTGGTGCCTGGTGGGCCCCGGCACACCCGAGTGTCTGACCACCACTACTCGTGAGACAAACGAGTGAGCAGCATCCAAGACTGCGGACGAGTCTTGCCCGGCCTGGACACCCCGAGGGCCAACCCTGGGCAGGGGTCAAGGGCCTCGAGTCTCACTCACCAAGGTCAAAGGACCCGTGTGCCCACCCGGCTGCGTACCGAGCACCTGCAAGGTGAAGTTCCTGTCGGCCACTCCTGCCGGGCTCACGGCCACGCACGTGAAGGTGCCGGAATCTGCCAGCTGCACCTGAGACACCCTGACCCCAGACTCCCCAGGTGGGGGCGGGCGGCGGGAGAGAGGCGGGGAGGTGGGCTCAACCCATCGCCCCTCCCCGGGCCGGCCTGTCCCGCAGAGTTGACTCTGCAGCGTCCAGCCTCTGCGAAGACCCCCTTCCCGGCCCCCCAGTGCCCCAGGATAAACCTGCAACCTCCCTTCCTCGGGCCCCGTCCCCTCGGCCACCGCGCCTGTGCCCAACCCTGGAAGCCCTGGGGACCTGCCAGCGCTTCCATCCAGGCTCCCCTCTCTGCCCCCGCTTTCCCATGAGCCCCCTCGCCCCGACCTTCCCCCAAGCTGCTCTCGTCACAGTGCAGAGACGGCCACGATGCCAAGGCCGACCCCACGTCCCAGCCCCGCTCCTGTCCTGCAGGGGGTGGCCCCTGAAATGCGCTCCCGGATCTTCTCCCTGGCCGCGCCCCCTCCCTGGGCCCTTGGGGCCTCCCCTAAGCCAGGCGGTGGGCGCACCCACACTCGCTCTGGGTTGGTGGAGCCAGTCCTAGCGTCCAGTGTCCCCCTGTTCTGACAGTCCCCAAACGTCCACCTCCCTGAACTCCAGCGCGGGACAGCCAGCACTGCGGGCACCCCCGGCTGTCCCAGAAGCTCTCGGCTGCCCGAGTTGTCAGGATCAAAATGGAGTCACCGCGGGCAAGGCCAGTCACAAGAACAAGCAAAAGAGCTGGGGGTACGGAGGAAGGGCTCTCGCTCGCCACCGCCCAGCAGTGACTGTCACAAGGGCTCGCCGGGAGCTCCACCGTGCCCAGAGACCAGCCGTGAGCAGCGAGCAGCCCGAGTGCCCTCGCGGCCGAGGACGCGGCCTCCAAGCCTCTTGGGCGGCCCTCGCGTCTCCTTTAACATCTCCCCTGACGCGGCCTCTGCAGAGATGCTCTGGTGACAGCAGCGCTGGTCACAGAAGCCTGCTGAGATGGCCCTCTGGCTGTCATTCAGGCTGGCCCTCAGAGAGCGCTGCAGCCTGCCCCCACAGCGCCCACCTCAGAAAACAGGACTCGCCCTTCCAGGGAGCGGCCGATCACCAAGGTCGAGACCAGACCCCGACAGGGACCCGGCCCCCGCCTCTGTCTCTCCAGGGCACCACCAGCTCCGCTTTCCAGAGACACCCGCGACCCGCCCACCCGCCGCTGCCCTCCTCCACCGCCACGGCTCTGACCCTGCGGTGACCTGTCTGCCTCTCGACTCTGCCCTTGGTCCCCAGCCTGCTGTCCTTGCTGCAGCTGGAAGGACCCTAAAGACCCAAGTGACAGCCCCACAGAGCTGCCCTGAACCGGTGTCTGCACCCCGCTGCTCCCAAGTGCCCAGGCGCCCCTGGGCCTGCTGTCACCTACCCCTGACCCTGACCACCTAAAGTAGACAGCGCCCTCCTCGGCCACTTCCCCCACCCCCGCTCATGCCCCCCCAGAGCACACCCCGCTGGTGGCATCTCACTGTGCATGCTGATGTCCTGTGCCTGCCTGGGACACGAGTCGCAGGGACATGGGCCTGTCTTGCTCACTGTTCCCTCAGGGGCCTGGAACTCTGCGTGGCACGGGAAGCACTTCATAGGGTCGTGAGATGCACGAGTCGGCTCAGGCACCTTCTGCCAGGAAGCCCTCCCTGATCTCCCCCACCTGGCCAGGCCGAGTCGGGCACCCCAGCGGACTGTCAGAGTGCCGAGGGCAGAGCGCCCTTTCCTTTCCAGAGCTCCACTGGGGGTGGGGTCCTCTCTCCTCACCGTCACACCTCTGTCTGTTGCTACTGTTTTTATTCCAGGACCCGAGCAGAAGCATTTTGAACCAAGCTGCCTGAAGAGCACGTCTGGGGCCTGTGGTCGGCTGGCCAGTGGCCGGGGTCTGTCCCCTACCTGAGGGTGTGGCCGGAGCTGTGGAGGTGGGTGCGCTGGGAGAGCGGGAGGGGCAGCCCGTCCTTGAGCCAGCTCACGTGGATGGGCGGGGAGCCCCGGACGGGGCACGCCATGGTCACCAGGTCCCCGGGCCTGCTCACCAGGGGCCCTGTGCTGCCCGCTCCCTGGTCGATGGTGGGAGGAACTGGGGGAGGTAGAGGAAAGAGGGTGCTGGGAGCCTGCGGGCTCTCTACAGCAGCCCCAGGAGGCCTGCCCCGACCTGCTGCCACCAGCAACCACCATGCTTGGGTCCCCGGAGCCTGTGCACCCCACAAGGGTGAGGCCACCGTGGGGCGCAGCCTGGCCCCAGCCCCCCGCTTGTCTCCCTTTATCCCCAGCCTCCACTGAGCCCTGGGCTGGGGCATGAGGCCTGGAGGCCCAGGAAGGTCAGCATGGGTGTCACCAGGACTTGGCCCAGGTCTCCGCCCGGCCCTCTTGTCGCCCTCCAGCGCCCCGTGGAGGCCCCACGCTGGCGGGGGACCCTGGGCCTGCCCCCTCAGCCTCGCTCCTACCCAGCACGGTCACCGTGTGCAGCCTGGCGTCCTCCCCGGCCGGGCTGTGGGCCACGCAGGTGTAGGCGCCCGAGTCCGAGGCCCCGAGGCCCTTCAGCACGAGGGAGCTGCCGTCCTGGTAGAACCTGCCAGGGAGGGCTTGCCGAGGACAGTGCCCGCGGGCCAGGACCTGCCTCCGGGGGAGGGCAGCGCGGGCCTTACCGGAGGTGGGGGCCTGCGCCCTGGCCCAGCGGGCCACCGTCCTTCAGCCAGGCCACGTCGGGCGGCGGCTGCCCCTCGGCCTCGCAGTCCAGCCGCACCTCCTGCCCCTCGCGCACGCTGTGCTCCTGCACCACGCCGGAGCTCCGTATCCGGGGGCCACTGTGACAGGGGCAGCGTGAGGCCCCGGCGGCAGCAGCAGGGGCCACCGTAGGGGGTGGGGAGTGGTGGGGGACGCAGCCTACCCAGCACGGCCACCACGAAGTCCTTGCGAGCCTCGGCCAGGGAGTTCTCCGCCACGCAGGTGTAGGTGCCCGCCTGGGCCGGCTGCAGGCTGCTCAGCTGGAGGCGGCCGCCCCGAGAGACCACGCCCCGCTCCATGTCGCTGTCTGCGGGTCGGAGGGGCCGTGAGTGCCGCACCCCTTGAGCCGTGGGAAGCAGGCCCGAGGGGCAGGGCTGCTCTCCACACGCCTCCGCCTGCCTGCAGCCCCGCCACCCCCGTGTCCTGGCACGTGGGCATCTCTCTCCAAGGGACCCGGTGTCCAGCACCTGCTGCAGCCGGCTCCCACCTCCCACCCACTGGCCCACACCTGTCCAGGCTTCTGAGCAGCGAAGCGGCCACTCACTGGCCCCCCATGGGTCCCTTGGGGGCTCCCCAGGTCCTCTGTCCTCTCCAGACGCACTTCTGCACCTCTGCTGAAGCCCCCTCTGGCTGCGCCAGCCCAGGGGCCACCGGACCCGGTCCTCATCCATCCAGCTGGCTTTTCAGCACCAGATGTCCCCATCAGTGCCCTCTGTCCCGCCTGAGCTTGGGAGCCCCTGGCAACCTCGCCCGGGCCCTGGCCCTGCGCTAGGCAGAGTGCGTGTCATCTGTCTGGTGGGGGCTGACTGAGGGCCCACACGCCAGGGGCCCTCCAAGCCCCGCACAGGTGAGTCCTGGGTGTTCAGGGTCCCAGGGCCAGTGACATTAAAGCACCAGGGGAGGGGCCTCCGCACACTGCCAGCCTTGACTTTGACAAGTAAGAACATCAGCGACCACCAACTTCCTGGTGGCTTCGTTGTCACTGCTTTGCACTAGAATTTAAGAGGGGCAGGTCCACTCACCCACGGGCATTCTGTCCTTCAGCCAAGCAACAGTGGGCGCAGGGACCCCTGACACATCACAGGCTAGGACCAGGGGGCTCCCAGCCAACTGGCTCACTGTCTCCGTCTTGGGGTTCTCAAATGTTGGGGGCACTGCAGGAAAGAAGCCAGAATACCAGACTCCTGAGGCTCTTCCTTGTTTCCTCCCTCCCAGGCAGAGTGGAGGGCCTGGAACCCCCTCCCTGTAGTCAGGAGCTCAGGTTTTCACTCTGGGGGGAGGGGTGGCTTTATTCACACGTGGAACAAGCAGCAGCTGCTGGTTATTTCAAAGCATTGAAAAAGCAGAGCGCAGGCAGGTCCCCTTAGCCCCAGGATGGTGAACGCACGGTTTACACACCAGCAGTTCTTAACCTATGCCAGGACAGACATTGCTAATCAATCCCAGCACACTCATGCTCAGCCAGGATGAGTCATGCACCCAAGAAGGCATTATCAGTAGAACACAGTCACCTTGCCCTCCCGAACAGAACCCTCGCTGCCACGCTCACAGAGGCAGCTGTCAGAAGGTGGGCCTGGAGCTGCACCCCTGGCGTAAGCCATTGTCGAGGATCATATTCAGTATGGCTCAGGATGGGACACACGGCTGCTCACCTGGCTGAGGCTGCCGTTCTGCCATTGGAGGCAGACAGCTGGCGCCCCCCCAACCTGCTCCTCCCATGTGCGCAGCAGAGCTTTAGCTGAGCGCCCGGTGAGCAAGAGCAAAGCCCCTCCCGGCCTCCCTGTGCCACGGTGGACAGCTGCCAACACACATGCCGGCCCTCTTCCCTGCCTCCTGCAGGCAGGGACAGGACGCAGCGTCCCCACATCAGCCACGTGACCAGGGACGGCACCCCAAGAGAGGAAGGACTAACAAGGTGGAAGGAAGCTGGACTCCCAAAGGACAGAGGAGCCGAGAGGCCCCATGCAGACCCCCCCAGGATCTGTAGGGGAGGGGCAAACTTCATTCTCATTTAATCCGCTGTATTTGGGGGTTCTTCTGTTACACAGCTGAGTCTGCACCCTGACACATCTGACCCGAGGAAACCTGGCCACACTCCCCAGACAGCTTGGACGGGCTCCCTTCCCCTCAGCTTGAGCAACACGTCCAGTCAAATGCCCTCTGTGCTCTGCTCAAGGGCTGGTGGACGTGAGGTGACATGGCCCAGGGCTCCCAAGTGTCTGATGTCCCATCCCAGTGCCAGGTGGCCAGCTCCTCACAGCAGGCCAGGTGCATCCACCTCCCAGCAGCAGGTGTTGCTCCTAGACCCTTTTCCAAAGGTGAACCTGAGGGACAGAGTCACTACACAAAGCCCACAGAGCCGGTCACTGGGGTCTATTTGGATCCTGCCGGTCCTAGTCACTGGCACCTGGCACTGGCCACGCCACCTCCTTCCAGCCATTGTCAAGCTCATCCTTAGCCACCTGGTGCCGCAGGGGGTCCTGGCCAGCAGGACCCAGCTTACCCTGGACAGTGAGGACGAAGGTCCGCGTGGCCTCCCCCGCTGCGTTCCTGGCCTTGCAGCTGTACGTGCCCTTGTCCGACCCCTGAGACAGGAAGGGCGCGTGTGATACTGCCTAGGGCGCCCCCAAAACATCCAGGCCTCAGAAACCTCCAGAGCTGGGACTCCCCAAATAGGCCAGTCCTGCCTGGGGAGCCAGGAGGACACGGGGCCTCTGGCCTTTCCCGAGAGCCTCCGGAGGCCAAGGGAGGCAAGGCGCAGGCGCAGGGCAGGAGGAGCCGGGGTGCACTTCCAGAGGAAGGCCGCGAGTCCCAGCAGACGCCAGAGGGCGTCTGACCCACACAGGCAGGAAGGGGGTGGGACAGGCTGCGGGAGCCACAGACGGCCAGCCAAGAGGAGCCTGGGGAAACTGAGGCAGGGGCGGGGTCCGGACCTGCTCAAGGGCGTCCCAGAGCCGGGCAGAGCCAGGGCCTCGGAGCCCGTGCCCCTCCCAGTGCTCCCTGAGGCTGTCGTCACTCAGCCTGGGCTGCACAGGTCTAGGAGGCAGCAGCCCCACACCCTGCCACCACCACCCCCAGGCCTCCAGGGCTGGAGGTGACCTGCCCACGGCTGCTCACCTGCGCAGCCAGGATCTCCAGCCTCTGTCCACTCTGCAGAACCTGGGTCCGCTGGGCCAGGGCCAGGGGCTGCCGGTCCTTGTACCAGGTCACGGCTGGTTCTGGAAGCGAGTCTGTCTCACAGCTTAGGACAGCGTTGTCCCCAGCCTGCACCAGGACCGTCTCCTGGGGGCTGCTGGGCGCCCGCCTAAAGGTTGGGGGGACTGAGGACAGGAGACAGCCCAGTGAGGCTCCGTGGCCTTCCCCAGGTCCTCCCTGGCCCTACCCTGGGTGAGCGGTCCTACGGAGGCCCAGGAAGGTCACACAGCACACTCGGCCTGGGGGCTGGCGCAGGCCCAGGGGAGCTGGAGGGAGGGAACCCAGACCAGCACCCTCTTGCCCTCTCTGGGCCTCAGCCTCCCAGGTGGGGGTGGGAGGAGGTGGGGACAGCCCTCGGGGCTCTCTCCTAGAAGAGCGGCCCCCAGCTGGGGCAGAGCTCCCCAAGGAGCCCCACTCAGTGCCCTGTCTCTCCAGCTAAGAGACGCAGAAGCCCCATCCCCGCACACAGCAGGTGAGGATGGGCAAAGGAATGAACCAGCCCCAGGGCTACAGAGAACCTTCCGGCGAGTCCTGGCTTGTGACACCTTGGGCCAGCTTCCCCAAGAGGCTTCTAAAGATAAGGGGCCTAACGGGCCCCCTGCCAGAGTCTCTTGAGACGAGAAAACGGGCCAGGAAGGGCCTCCCACCTGGGCCATCCCGGAAGCCCACCATGAGCCTCATCCTGGGCTAAGTGACACGCACATCATTATCTCCTCCTTACACAACGGTCACTTTACAAATGAGAACTCTGGGGCTCAGAGAGGGGCAGCAACTTGCCCAAGGTCACAGAGCAAATGAATGCGCAGCCGAGTTACAAACCCCAGTGCGTCCAACCCCCGAGACTTTGGTCTTAACCCCCCAGCTAGACGGTACCACCTGGACTCTGCCCCTTCAGAAGGACAAGGGGGCCCAGCCCAGACAGTGCCAGCTGCCCCTCTGTGCCCTGCTGCCCAGGGGCGCAGGGCATAGGAGAGCCTACCCAGCACGCTGAGCCGCACTGCCTTCTGGTCACGGCCGGCAGCATTGAGGGCTTCACACAGGTACGTCCCCGAGTCCGACAGCTGTGCCCGCGCCAGCCGCAGCGTGTGGGTGCCTGCGGGGAGCCAGTCGCTGGCGCCAGCCCCCAGGCGCCCCCCGCAGACCCCTCCAGGCCACACAGCCCTGTCCTGGGGCTGGAAAAGCAGATGCCATGGCCCCAGAGCTGGGCCCGAAGCCTCAGTTTACCCACCAGGCAGGAGGAAGGCGTCCTCCCCCGGGGAGAGGGCCTGGCCGTCCTTGTACCACGTGACCTCAGGGAGCGGGTGCGCGTGGGCTTCACAGGGGAGGGAGACGCTGCTGTTGAGGATGGCGGTGACCTGCTCCGGGTTCTGGCTTGTGATTCGTGGTGGGACTGTCCCCACGGCCACCGGGATAAAGACAGGCATCAGAACGCCCAGGGACGGGCAGAGGGCCAGCGGTGACACACTGAGGGCTCTACCAGGCTCTGGGGCTCAGCACGGTGAGTTTTCAACAGCCCAGTGCAGAAACCTCTGCGGGTCCTAGCTACTCTACGCACGAGCCCACTGAGGCTTGGAGATCAGAGAGGGACAGTCACTCTTCCGAGGCCACACAGCCGTCAGTGGCAGAGACAAAATTTCCTTCAGCCTTGGGTCTGTGACCTTGAGTGCTCAGCACTGCCCCCTCCACCCCTGAGGCCACCGCTGTCCCTGCATCTGAGATCAGGAGAATGAGACTGAAGGGTGCAGACTCGGTGGGAAGCCCCCCCCACCCCCGCGGCCTCTCCCGGTGTTTCCTGGGGTGAGAGTCAGGTGGCCCAGCTCTGCCCAGGGAGAATATTCAGCTCCAAGCCAGGCATACAGCAGGTGCTCAAAAAAGGTGCTGTAAGGCCTGGGAAGAGCCAGCCCCTGGCAGCCTGCAAAGTTGCTATGACCATCTGGGGTCGGCCCAGTAGGGATCAGGGTCCCCCAAACGCTCTCTGCCCCAGGGTGTGGCTGGTGTGGCAGGGATCCCTGACTCTGAATCCGAGAGCAGGCCCCAGAGGCTCCCACAGGAGGGACAAGGCACTGGCAGGGCCACCTGTGCAGCCGTCTCACACCTTGGACCCTGAGGGTGAAGAGCTTCTCTGCAGAGCCTGCCTGGTTCTGGGCCAGGCACACGTAGCTGGCAGCGTCCGCCACCTCTGCCGTGGACACCTGCAGGGCCACAGGCAGGTGGCTCTGGTGGGAGCCGGAGGCCCCTTGGCCTCCACGCCCTGCCCTCAAGCTGCTGCAGCAGGTGCTCATGGAGACCCCTCCAGCTGGGGCCTTGTGTGACACCTTTCTGGGGCACAAGGTTGGCATCGGGCCCTTCTCTGTAGCAAACTGGCTGTGGAGGGCTACGGGGGTGGTGCACCGGCCTCCAGGGGTCCCAGGCTGCCCTGTCTGGACACTGGAGGCTGAGGGTGGCCCTCGGGTCCCATGGACACCTCCGCCTGCTGGGCCTGTGCCCACCTGCAACACCTGTCCGTCCTCCAGGACCCGCAGCCGTGGGCTCGGGGAGAGAGGCAGCCCGTTGTGGAGCCACGAGAGGGTGGGCGGGGGGTTGCCCAGGGCCGGGCACCGAAGGCTGACACTGCTGCTGGCATTGACGGTCACCTCCTCCACCAGCTCCTCCGTGTCACCCAAGATCACAGGCGGGGCTGGGTGGGGGAGAAGAGGGTGAGGAGCAGCCAGGCTCCCTGGCTGGGGCGGGCCTGCGGGTGAGGGCGGCACCTGGGCTCCTGTGCCTGCTCACCAACCCCCTAGGCCCATGCGCGAGGGAAGCTGGGGGCAGAGAGGGCTGGGGGAGGCCAGCGGCTCGGAGGGTGAACCGTCTGCCTGGCTTCCGGCCTCGCTGGGCAGCTCACGCCTGACCCTGGCCCTGCAGAGGGCGGCGGGCACTCACTCAGCACCAGCAGCTCGTAGTGCAGCCAGTCCTCGCCCACCTCGTTGGAGGCCTTGCACGAGTACCTCCCGGCATCCTCGGCCCGCACCAGGGGTATCTGCAGGACCCGGCCCCCTGCAGGGACACAGGCAGAGGCCTGGGCTTGCCACGAGCCCCCACCTCAAGGGCGAGGACGCGCTCTCTCCTCCCAGGGGCCTGGGACAGTTCCCACTGTCCAAGTGCAGGTCCAAGTGCAGCTCACGGCTTGCCTGGTGCCAGGCCCCAGGGGCTGGCGCTGTGGGGCCGCTGCCATCCCACCTTAGACGGGAAGACAGGCTGCCCACAGCGGCCAGCACGGGGCAGCGGTCACAGGCTCAGGTCTGGCTGTGCGGAGCGGACCCCTCCCGCGGGCGGCAGGGAAGGGGCACCAGGCTAATGTCCCAGGAGTCACCTGGGAGGCAAGGTGGGCAGACGCTGGGTCTGCAGCAGTTGGAGCGACCAAGAGCAAGCCAGGGTCAGAGGGCTGATGGCCTTGGTGGGGGGGTCTCCCATGGGGCTGGGTTAGGGTCACCGCGTGTTCAGGACTCTCACTACACAGAGTGCCCGCGGCCAGGGCCCGGATGACAGGCAGTTCCCGGGTTGAAGTCAGTTGAGTTTGAGGTCAGGACAGAATCCAGGTCATTATCTTGTGACCACCACCATGACATGCTGAGGACTAGGGGTCAGTGGCCAGGGTCAGAGGTCAGTGCTGGGGTTAGAGGTCAATGGCCAGAGGCAGGGTCAGTGGCTGGGCCTGGGTTCAGTTGACGGTTGGGATTGGCCTGTGGCCAGGACCTGCATTAGGGTCCAGCATATGACTGCGCCCCAGGATTTGGAGCTGGCATCCAGGTCAAGGCCAGTGGCAGGGTAGGGGGTGTTGCAGGGACTCCCACAGGAACCAGGGACTCTGCGTAAGCACTGCCTCTCCCAGAGCCCTGGGAGCCCTCCTGCCTTGGCAAGGGCTGAAGTGCAAAGCCCGTGTGACTTGCTCACGGGCAGCCGTGCGACTGGCCCCGCGCCTACCAGCCCACTGCGGGCCCAGACCCACAGGACACGTGAGCTGGGAGGCTGTCCAGTCTCCGCCGCCACGGCCCACGGGCCCCGCCCCTCAGGTCCCACCCAGGGAGCTGGGTGACTGTCCCATGGAGTCAGTTCCACCCCTGGGACTTTTAATTCAGCCATCCAGAAGAGTAATTACATAATAAAAAGTTCATTTGAAAATTGAATAACCTTAAACAGACACATATTTGAAGTAGTAAAAAGAAAAAGTAATGCTCATGAGCTGTGAGCCCAGCAAGAGCCCCCTCAAGGTAGCGGGGCTGGAGCCCAGCTGAGGTCGCAGGTGAAGGACCCCAGAAGAGGGAGGTGCCACTTCCCAGGTCATTCCTGACCCTGAAGCCAGAGGTGGCCACGGCCCAGGGCGGCAAGATGGCGATCGGTGGTGGACCTGCCAGCCCAGTTTACAAACTGCAGCCAGGGTCCAGAGAGGTCGCACACCTTGTTCCAGGTCACACGGCAGGCGGCTCACAGCAGAGCCCAAAGCACCCAGCTTCTGCGAGCGGCCCTGCCTACCTTGCAGCACAGAGATGCCATCCGTGGCCGAGAGGGGCTGATCCTCCCTGTACCAGGTGAACTCCGGGGGTGGGACCGCATTGGTGTCGCAGTACAGGTAAGCTGGGCTGTTCTCCACGACCTCCCGGTATTCCGTCACCCCACCTCGGGCCTCCTCGAGGGACAGGATCTCGGAGGATGCCTCAGCCTCGCCTACCTTCTGGAACAGGGGGGGCACTGGGTGGGGAGACAGAGCCGCTGAGAAACACCGCCGGAGGGCTGCACCTCTGCCCGGAGACGCCCCCCAGCGGCAGAGACCAGAACTGCCTTGGGTCAAGGTCTTTCCTGAACCCACACCCTCCCCGGCTGGTGCTACTGAGCAACCATGCCGTGCGGTGCCGGGCACTGGGGAGGCGCACGGGCCCTGCGGGGCTCATGTCTAACAGGCTCGAAGACCCCTCGTGACGCAGAACTACTGTCTAGAGCAGGGGCCGGTGCTACGCGCCCGCCGGCATTTGTTCAACCGCATACAGAGGCACAGGCCGTCAGCTTTCAGACCAGAAGGGGCCCAAGGTCAGCTGTTTGGGTCACCTTCATTTTGCAAAGGATGAAACTATGGCCTGGAGGGCACGGTGACAGCCCAGGTCATGCAGCCCACTGACAACGGAGCCAGGGCGTGGGGTCTGGGGGCCAGATGGGCCAGAGACGGAACAGGGTTGTCCCTGCGGTCAGGCCACTGCCCGAGCACCAGCAGCAAAACCTGGCCCATCAGTTGCCCCCGTGGCCATCAGCCTCCCCAGTTTCCTGCCTCTGAGCCTCCCTGCCTCCCAGCCTCCCTAAATCCCTGCCTCCCTGCGCCCTTCTCTCCTTCCCTACATCACTTCTTCTTTACCTTTTTCCCCAAAGGAGAGAAGGACGGAACGGGCCGTGCGCACCCATGAGCAGCTGCAGCAGGAACCAGCTCGCAGCACGACACTTACTCTGACCTGGACTGTTGGAACCAGGTCCCCAGGTTCCCTAACAAAGCGAGCGACAACTGCAGGGGTTGAGCCAGTGTTTGGCTCAACCAGATCAAATCCAGCTCCGCCACTTAGTTCTGTGCTGGGCAGCAGCCCTGGGCTCGGCCCGTTCCTGGCTGTGGCGGGGTCAGGCTGGCCTGCTGCTGCCTGAGTTGTGGAGATGGTGGGGGCGGTGCCTGGGGCTCCAGGCTGGCTGCGGCCCCGGGGGTCACACTGGCCAACAGGTCCCTTCCGCCCTGCTGGCCGCCCCCCTCCCCTGCCCCAGGGGCCATGCTCACCCTGGATGAGCACATTGAAGTCCTGGTCATCCTCCCCAGCCACGTTGGTGGCCACGCACAGGTATCGGCCGGAGTCGGAGACCTGAGTGGGCTGGATCTGGAGCAGCTGCCCCTCCCCCAGGACACGGAGGCGCTGGCTGGGGACCACGGGCTGGGGGGACACAGGGGTTGCGGAGATGGGAGATGAGGGTGCTTACGTCTTAATAAAACCACATGGCAGAGGGGCAGGGACCCCCTGGCAGCTCTGTTAGACCAAATCCACATGGACTGAGAACCGGAAGAGAAGGAATCGGGTGGGGCACTGCAGGGTCTGGTGTGCTGGGACAGGCCCTGCGGGGAACTGGGCTTTTAGTTGAGACATACAGGGGGCACGTGCCCGGGCCAGCTCTAGGGCCTGCTGTTTTCTGGACTCTTTTCTGGATGATTCCAAGCAGAATCAGTGGGACCCAGTGAGGGCCTGGCCCGTCCAGCCACTCACCCGCCCATCCTTGTACCAGCTGATGGTGGGCGGGGGCGCGGCCCAGCACTGGCACTCCAGGGTCAGCGTGGTGTTCACCTTGGCCTTCACCTCCTTCACGCTGACCTCCCCCAGGGGTTCGTCTTTGGAGATGGAAGGGGGAACTGAAAAGCCACAGTGTGCAGGAGTGACCCCAGGCTGCCCGGTCCCCGGGGCAGCCCCGGCGGCAGGCGCTGGGGCGGAGGGAGAGGGGTCCTGAGGTCAGCCCACTCGTGGGCTGGGCCTGCCAGGGCTGCGGGACAGGGCAGGTCTAGGGCGGGGGACTCCTGGGGCAGCTTCAGATGTCCTTCTGGAAGGTCTGAAACTGAGGGGCCTCTGGCTACACCCACTGCGGAAGTGGCAGGAGGAGGCCAGGACTGCAGAGGTTGGGGTCCCCGTGGCCCAAGTCCTATCCACTCCTCCAAGGTCCTCAGTGCTACAGTGGGGAAGGACGGGCCCCCGCAGCAGCCTGGCGACCGTCACAGGAGGGTGCCCTGGGCGCCGGGCGGGGCGCAGGGTTCCTGGCAGTCTAACCAGTGTCCCCGCACCCCAGACTCACTGAGGACCTCCACGTGGTAGTTCTTCATGGCCTCCCCAAGTTCGTTGGTGACCACGCAGGTGTACTGGCCGGCGTCTTCCTTCTGGGCATTCAAGATCTGCAGCCCGTGGGTACCTGCTCAGGGGCAGCGGCCAGGGTCACCCGGCAGCTGCGCCTCACGACGGCTCCTTCCTCTGACCAGCCGCGGGAGCCGTCACCTGTCCCTTCACGCCCCCTCCCAGGGGCGGCACCTGGAAGCAGCTGGATGTTCTTGGAGGCCTCAAAAGGGACCCCGTCCTTCATCCAGGTGATGTTGGGGGGAGGGAAGGCCAGCGCCTCGCAGATCAGGGAGACAGGGTTGCTGAGGGTCACCGTCACCTCTTCGTCCTCACTGTCCTCGGTCATGCCCAGGATGGTGGGAGCCACTGGGGGTGGGGAGGAGACCCGTGAGCACAGGTCCCCAGCTGTGGCCCCGAGGACGGGGACAGCCTCACATCCTGGTTCCCAGCTTTGGGGACACTGTCATCTGTGCTCTGCAGATGGGACACTGAGGCTCAGAGGAGCCACATACGCAGTGCCTGGTGTCCAGTTCAGGCCCGGTGACCAGCACCAGACTCTGTGGCACTGAGCGGCCACTAGGGGAGGGGATCGTGTCTGCCTTGGTCCCCCAGCAGCGCCTCGATGACGGAGGTGGGGAGCAGACCCGGACCGGCAAGCTCTTCTCTCTCCAGCGGTGGAGCCGATCCGCCAAACACCCCAAGTGGCTCATTTTGGGGGGCAAAATGGCTGCTGCTCATACCCAAAGCTCTGGGCTTTATATGCAGAGGGGGACAGGTAGGTGGCCACATCCTTCACCTCCCGCTGACCGTGCCCCTAACACCTGCTGGGTGAACCCCACCTTCTCGGCTCTGTGCTCTGGATCCTGCCCCCCCCCCCCGAGCTGGGCAGAGGGTGTGGGAGCGTCCCCTGCTCTGTCACTGTGTGAGATTCCTCTTCTGAGCCCCAGGAGGCTCTGCCTTCACCCCAAAGCGCCTGTGTCGAGGCGAGCAGCGCCCCTTCTCTGCTCAATTCTCCCTCCAGCCTAACAAGACAACAGCGGCTCACTGCCCTCGGGGGACCGATGGCCTGGCTGTGAGCTCACCAGCCCGGGCCCTGGCCGGAGCCTGGAGCTTCCTCGGGGACCGTGCTCGTGAGGACTCAGCCAAGCGTGTGGCTCCGGCCGCCGCCCGCTCACACCACAGTCACTGTGGTGCTCCCTCCACACCCGTGGCCAGGGGCCTCCAAGCTCACCCAGGACACTGAGCTGGACGTGCTTGGTCTTCTCCCCAATGCTGTTGGCCGCCACGCAGGAGTAGTGGCCGGCACTGGACACGTTGGCCCGAGGGACCCACAGGAGGGCCCCATCACCTCCACCAGCCAGGGCCCGGCCGTCTTTGAACCATGTGACCTTGGGTGGCGGGTGGCCTACACGCAGGGCAGAGATCGGGACCATTCAGCAGGATCCGACCAGGGTGGCCTCAGGGGTCAGAGGATGCTCCCAGATAGGGCAGGGGACAGAATTCTTGTCCTGGTCTATGGGCCGAGAAACAGCAAGAAACCAGTAGACACCAGGCCCGGCCTGGCCCTCTTCTGGGATTGGCTGCCCTTTTCTTACCCAGGAGTGGGCAGGGATGGCCTGGTACAGTTGGGCAAGTTGGAATGGCAAGTTATTCCTTTCATTCCTTCATTCATCCTCCTCTCCGTCCACTCACCCACCCATCCATCCATCATCCATCCACCTAACCATCCATCCACTGACCAATCACCCATCCATTCATCCATCCATTAACCCAGTAACCAACCAATCACCTATCCATCAACCCCTCCATCCTTTCATCCATCCACCATCCATTCATCTACCATCCATCCATCCACCATCCATCCATTGACCAATCACCCATCCTCCATCTGTCCATCAACTCACCCACAGCCTGCCCACCTGCCATCCTCTATTTGCCTATTTATCTATCCATCTATCCACCCACCCATCCATCTATCCATCCACCCACCCATCCATCCATCCCAAGTCCACAAGCATTAATGGGAGCCTACACTTCCAGGCACTGGGGAAACCATGGTGACAAGGAGTGGGGTCCCCAAGAAGCTCAAATGTCACAAGGCCACTATGGTCTCCTGTGGTGGCTGATTCAGCAGGGTGGCCCTGGCTCTCTGGGGCCTGGGGAGGCATCCCGCAGGGTGTGCAGGGCCAGCCCAGGGCCCGGTGGAGTAGTAGATTAGTAGTCAGGTGAGGGGGACGTCGGGCAGAGAGACAGCGCAGAGGAGCAGGGATGTGGCACGGGGACCCAGTGAGGACAGCAGGGCAGGGTGGCAGGGTCCATCCCCAGGCCCCTCCCTTCCAAGGCCCACCCGCCTCCTGGCCCGCCACGTGGTGCAGCCCTTACCTGTGGCATTGCACGTCAGCTGGGCTGTCTGTCCCTCGGTGACCCTGACCACCTCCTCCAGGTCCTCATTCTCAATGCTGGGGGGCACTGGCAGGAGTGGAGAGAAGCCAGCTACAGACCAGGGCTGGCCCACCCAGGCTGCAGAAGCTCAGAAGTGGAGGCCGAGGCCCGGGGCCATGGCTGGGAGTTTGCAGTCCCACCTGGGCTGCACGGCATGGACAGGTCACTGAGTCTGGGCCTCAGTGGTCCTGAAGTCCCTGAGAGATCTGGCCTCTTGGGCCTCAGTATCTGCACTTGTCCCCCAGCGGGAACCATCACAGATGGCTCCGTGAGGAGCTGAGTGCTCAGAGAGTGCTGTGCCAGCACTGCCGGGCTGTCCCTGCCCAGGGACGGCTCCTCGCTGCAGGCTCGTCGGAACCTCTGCCACGCAGAGCCAGGGCTCCTCCCTGCCGGCTCCCAGCCCCGGGCCTCTGTCACAGGCCCTGACCAGAGAGGCGTGAGGGCAGGAGGAGGACGCGCGCCCCCTGTACTTGGGGTTAGTTGCTGCTGTTACTGGGTGAACGTTCCGCAGCAGCCTCAGAAGGAGGCTCCTGGTCTGTCTTGCATGCTGGGGTGCAGCCCAGGGCCCCCAGCCTGCAAGGCAAGTGCTCTGCCACGGAGCCGCACCCCAGCTCTGAACAGACCAGGAAAGCAAGTCGCGGCTTCTCCCTCCCCCTGCCTCCCCCGGGAGCCCCCAGGAAGGAGGGCGGGGCTCCACAGGGCTCCGTGGGCTCAGGGCTGCGGCGTACCCAGCACCTCCACGCTGAAGTTCCTCCGCGCCTCCCCGGCCTCGTTGCTCGCCAGGCAGGAGTAGAGGCCTCCGTCCCGTGCCTGTGCCTGGGTCCTCTTCAGCATCCAGCCACCTGGGAGGGAGGCTGTGGGCTCGGCAGGGCTCTGAGCGGCCTCCTGCCCACCCACAGGTGGGGACCGCCCAGGCTCTGTGCCGAGAGGCCTACGCCTCTGCCCTGCTCTGTGTCCCGTGCCCCAGCCAGAAAAATGAGGCCCAGGAGGGAGGCCCAGGAGGGGCGGCCTGGGCATCCAGAGCAGACCAAGACCCTGTCCTGCAAGAGGCTCCTTGCCTGGTCAGCACTGGCTCTGCACGGGGCCAAAGGGACAGAAATGGGCTGCATGTCATTCTGCCAGGCACAAAGACCTCGCCCTAGGGAACCACAGTGAGGACGTGTCCTGGTGTCCTGGGCATCTGCCCTCTGCACACACATGCCATCCTCCCTGCTCCTGCACCTGGGCAGACATCACTAATGGATCGCCGTGCTCCTTCCTGCTGGGCCCAGGTGCAGTCCGAGTTCCTATCTGCACAGTGTATCTGGCATCGCCACCAAGTGCTAGCAGCCACTCCCAGGCCCAGGGGAACGCATGTGCAGTCCCATGTGGGCTGCATGGAAAGATGGACGGGTCCTGAAGTCCTGAGAGATCTGGGTGGGACCCAGAATCTCCATCTGTTCTCCAGTGAGAACCATCCCGAGCCTATCTGTGAGGAGGCTGAGCCTTCAGGGACAGTCTGTGTGTCAGCACTGCCACAGCCCTGTCACTGCCTGCAGGAGGCTCTGGGTCCTCACCAGACGGGAACTCTCCTCCTGCAGGACTCACCAGAGCCTTTACTACGCAGATGTGACCCCTCGAGTCTCTGGGAGGGAGCAGAGCAGGAAGCCTTTTCCAAATCTACTAGAACCTTTTCCCCCGGGGCACACACTTGACCAACGTTTTGGGGACCTCAGGGTTGGAGGTCATGGGCACGTGGTGAGCGGAGGCAGAGGCAGGGGCCACCCCCGGCTACCAGGTCACAGCAATGGCTGATGTCTCACCTGCCAAAAGGTAAGTGTCCTCCCCAGGGTCGATGGGCTCCTCCTCTCGGAACCAGCGGACGGTGGGGGGTGGGACCCCTGTGGCTTCACAGAGCAGTGTCAAGGGGCTGTGCAGGGCAGCAGTGACGTTGGCCAGCAGGTCCGAGTCTCCCACGAGCTCTGGGGGCACTGCACCCAAGGAGGGGCTGCGTTGAGGACACGGCCGGGCCCGTGCGCTCCTCCCCCCGCCCTGAGCACCCGCAGCCCCCACTGGGGGTGCAAGGAGGAGCAGGGGACAGGATCTGAGCCGCTGTCACTGAGGTGAGCTGATGGTGGCGGGGGCTGGGCTCTGGGGGCCGTTTCCCCAGCCCTGCAGAGGGCGCGGAGGGCCCAGGGAGCCGGCGCAGAGCCCCGTCCAGCGTCCGGAGGGCCCAGCTGCTGGGCCTGGGCTAGCAGAGCTGAGCCTGGGGGACGTGGCAGCGCCGTGGCTGCAGAGGGGTCTGTTAGCAAGGAAGCCCTTCCACCAGCCCGGGGAGCCCGGGGACGGGGAAAGCTCTGCATCCCAGGGCTGCAGGGGCATGGCGAGAGGGGCCCTCCCTAAACCCACCCTGCCCACCCCTCCCTGCCCCCACCCTGAGCGTATACAGTAGGAGCTCAGTAAACGACGGGGTGAACGGGGCTGCTCCAGCACCCCTCGGCCTGGCACACACCAGCCCTCACCCGATAGGTGCTGAACCCCTGCGCAGCCACTCCCTTCCCCAGGGCCCCTCCTCCAGGAGGCGGCCTGACCCCACCACAGTGGGAAGGTCCCCGGGTCCCTCAGGCCCAGAGCTCCCCCTCCCACACCAGTCACGCAGAGCACAGACCGCCAGGAACAGAGTAGGGAACAGAAATGGGGGGGGGCAGGCAGGGAGGGGGAGGCCGAGGGGGAGGGCAGGGGGGAGTGGGAGACAGGGGTGAGGGCAGGGAGAGGGGGAAGCAGGGGGAGGGCAGGGGGAGGGGGAGGCAGGGGGGACAGGCAGGGAGGGAAGAGGAAGGCGGTGGGGGGGACACAGGGAGGGAAGAGGGAGGGGGTGAGGGCAGGGGGGAGGGGGAGGCATGGGGAGGGCAGGGGGAGGGGGAGGCATGGGGAGGGCAGGGGGAGGGGGAGGCAGGGGGGGGCAGGGGGGAGGGAGGGAAGAGGGAGGGGGCGAGGGCAGGGGGGAGGGCAGGGAGGGAAGAGGGAGGGGGGCGAGGGCAGGGGGGAGGGCAGGGGGAGGGGGAGGTGGGGCCAGGGCTGTCTGGGACCCGTCCTGACTTGCCAGGCAGTTTGGCAGCGGCCCCAACAGGGCCCCTCATGAGAGACCTGCCTCCAGGAGGAACAAGGGGATGCCCAGGCGCGGGGGGACCGTCCCGGTTGTCCCCCTGTGGCCCACCCGCCCTCCTCCGCGGCTGCTGGCCTCACCCAGCACAGACAGCGTGAACCTCCTCTCGGCCCTCCCCGCCACGTTCTCAGCCACGCAGCTGTAGCGTCCTGCCTGGGCAGCCCGGGCCTGCTCCACGTGCAGGCGGTGGCCCTGGTTCTGCAGCTGCAGGCCGGGCTCGGCTCCCAGGGGCTGGCCGTCCCTCGCCCAAGTCACCGTGGGCGGGGGATTCCCGGTGGCATTGCACTCGAGGCTGGCCTCGCCACCCTGGACCACGGAGAGCTGCGTGTGGGGCTCCCAGGGGCCAGCGATCTGCGGGGGCACTGGGGAGGGAAGGAGGCACATGGGGGAGAGCGGCGGGCCAGGGGCACCCAGCACCCACCCTGGCCTGGGACTCAGGGCCTGCGCTCTGCCCTGTCTCCCAGCTGTGCAGCCTTGGCCAGCTAGCCCCACCTCTCTGGGCCCTCCCATCCCCACAACAAGGTGAGGAGATAGCTGCTGTGGCCCTCTCTCGCCCCGGGGACCCTGCCCCCCTGGGAGCAAGCGCACAGCGCAGCCCCTGAGGGTCTGTGGGCTTCCCGGGGCTTGGGCAGCTGTGGACTGGTCAGGGCTGGGACCACTCCAGGGCCGGGTTTCTGCCCAGCTGCTGAGCAGCCCTGGCACGATCTTTCCAGGCCTGGGCCCCCACTTCACCGCTGCGGGACCAGCCGGCGCTGAGGTCGGAGCGAGGGACGCTGACCCCGGGGCAGGGACGCGTGCGCCTGGCTGGCCTGGCCTCGCTGTGCCAGGGTGGGCCTGCCGCCCTCCTGCCCTCACCGTGCACCTCCAGCTGCTGGTCCTGGCGGCTGCTCCCTGCCACATTGCTGCACTCGCAGGTGTAGGTCCCCACCTGGGCCCGCCGGGCCTGCCCCAGGTACAGCAGCCGCCCCCCCACCGACACCTGCTGCGGGCCGGGCCCCTCTGCGGGCAGCGGGCGACCTGGGGGCAGTGAGAGAGGAGCGCTGGTCCAGGCACTGTGGACACGTGTCCCCCCGCCATCGCCCAGCTCCAGCTCCCCCTCAAGAGCCCGCCCTGGAGCCAGAGCGGCTCCTCGCCACAGACCTGCCCGCACCTGGCTTGGCCCTCAGAACAGCAGGCCCTGCCTCACGTCCCCCGGGTCTGTCTCCTTTTTTTTTTTTTTTTTTTTTTTGGTACCGGGGATGGAACTCAGGGGCACTCGACCACTGGGCCACACCCCCAGCCCTTTTTTGTATTTTATTAGAGACAGGGTCTCACTGAATCGCTAAGTGCCTCGCCATTGCTGAGGCTGAATTTGAACTCGCGATCCTCCTGCCTCAGCCTCCCAAGTGCTGGGATGACAGGCGTGCACCACCACGCCCATCCCAGGTTAAGTAGTGAATGAGGGACTGCCCGGGCTTCCACAGGGACCTGAGGAGGGAGGCCAGGCCAGGGGTCCCGGCTGCAAGCGGAGCCTACAGGAGGGATCGGAACCTCGTGGCGCTGGCTTGGCCCCGCCCCAGAGCACAGCTGCGCAGGCGCAGGCGCAGGCTGGGTCCTGAGCTGGTGCCGCGGGCCCTGCTTCCCCTTCTCTTTCCTTCTGGTGACCTCAGCGGCTGCCAGGCTAATTCCCAGCCAGAACCTGCTTTTGAGCCCCAGACGCTGGGCACCTTGCTGGGTGCCTGGCAGCTGCCTCAAAAGCCACTCCCCAAGCCCCAGGTGCTCCCCACAAACTGCCCCAGAGCCCCCATCTCGGCAAAGGCAGCTCCGCTGTCCCCTGTGAGGCCCCACCGGAGAGTCCTCCCCGACTCCTCCCGTCCTCACTGCCCGTCCACCAGGGCAGGGAGTCCACGGCACCACCCTCTGCCCCCAGACTCAGTCTCCTTCTGCTACCTCACAGGCCCCCGAGGCCAGGCGGCAGGTACCTCGTGCCTGGAGCCTGGCACAAGCCTCCCCACTGGCGCTGCCCGCCCTAGCTCCCAGGACCTGTTTCAGCATGGCTGGCAGGATGGGGGACTGTCCACGGCTGCGTGGTATCCCATCTCACAAGCAAAACCCAGGATCCGAAAATAAGCTCCAGCCCGGTCCCCATCGCTGTAGTGACCATGTCCTGCTACCATCCCTCTTGCTGACTCTGCTCCAGCCCCGCTGGCCTCTATGTTGCTCTGCAAGCCTGCGTGGCACACTCCTGCCCCAGGGCCTTTGCACTGACCGTCACTTCCGTCTGGAATAATTTTCCCTGCCACATTCTCAGGTTCCTTCCTTGCCTCGGGTCTGCCTGGTCAGAGGTCATGCCCATCTAATGTAAAGCTGCAAGTCCCGCCCGGCACAGCCTCCCCCCTGGCAGCACTCCTCCCCACAGCACTCCCCGGCTAGGCCAGCGGGTCATTGGCTCTGGCTGCCTCCCTGTGAGGGGCAGTCTGTTCTTCCACTGCCCATCCCCAGGCCCCCAACCGGGCCTGCACACACATGATGACCCAGGCGTTTACTGAGCACCTATTTCACACCAGGCACTGGGGCTGGGATTCAGCAATGGTCGAGACAGTGCCCCACAGAGCCCACAGGCTCACGGAGGAACAGAGCAGGGCTAAGGCAGGTGACAGGAGTGACCACCCAGGGAGGCCCTGCCCCAGGAGGGGCCAGGGAGGGCCTCCCAGCAGAAGGGAGCTCTCGCTCTGGGGGACGGAGCTGAGAGGCTGGGGAGGCGTCACCTCCAAGGCCAGCACCCGCCCAGGGCTGTGAACCCACCCCTGCCAGGCTCGGGGGGCGAGGGCAGCCATCCTACCGTCCTTCTTCCAGGAGACCTTGGGGTGGGGGACGCCCTGGCACTCGCAGGACAGCCTGGCGGGGTGGCCCTCGTTCACGGTCAGGGTGCGGGGCTCGCTCAAGGGGAACTGTGGAGCGACTGCGTCAGACAGAGAGGGGTGAGCTGGGTGGCCCCGGAGGGGCCGGGAGGCGCACAGGGCGGAGCAGGCTGCGTCCTGGGCTGGACCTGTCCAGGTGACCCTCCTCCCGCCCCGGTGCCAGGCCTGGTGGGTGGGCACCTGCAGACCCTCACCCCAGACGTTGAGGCTGAAGTGCTTCTCCGAGCGGCCGGCCTGGTTCAGAGCCTCACAGGTGTAGCGACCCGCGTCCCACGGCTGGGCTCTGTCCACCTGGACCGGCATGGACATGGGGGTCAGGGGAGCATGGGGGCCAGGAGGGGCATGGAGACAGGGTCGCCACCAGACAGCCCACGTGACTCAGAGCACACCACACAGCCTCCCTGAGCCCCGACTCCCTCCAGCACTTCCCCACCCACTATGGGGGAAGCTTCTGGAAGCCAGCACCTGTGGGGGAGGGGCTGGCAGGGGTGGGGGGCTCAGGCTCCGGGAAAATCCAGCAGGAGGGGCGGGGGGTGGAGATGGGGGTGGTGGGGAGGGGGCTGCCATCAGGGCCGGCCCACATGCAGGCAGGGTGGGGGGTCGTGGCCTTGAAGAATGAGGGAGGCAGAGCTCAGGGCCGGGAGTGACCTGTCCCAAGGTGTAGAGGGGCGGGCAGGGTGCTGCTGAGCTGGGCCAGGGGCCTGAGCACCAGGAGGGCCCTGTGGGGGCCTGGTCACACGGAGCAGCAGGGACGCTCATGGCTGGCCTGGGCACCACAAGCCCTGCCTGGAGGTGCTCCGCACTAGGGAGAGGCCTGGCCGTCCGCTGGGCAGCCGCTCACCTGCAGCAGGGCCTTGTCTGCGGAGAGGCGGGCACCAGGCCGCAGGTGCAGGGGCCGCCCGTCCTTCCGCCAGCTCAGCACAGGAGGGGGCACGGCATGGCTCTGGCACTCCAGGGCCACCGACTCGTTGGCCACAACGGACACGTTCAGCTCTTCCCCCAGGATGCTCGGGGGCACTGCAGGAGCGGGGAGGGGCTCTCTCAGACCCGGGGTGGGGCCGGCAGGGCAGACCTCGAGCTGGGTGGGCCCAGCTAGGAGCCAGGCCAGGCCGAACACCCGGGGTGAGCGGCGTCAGGAGGGGCTGCCCCAGCCTCCGCTGCCTCATGTCCTGCTTCAAGAGGAGACGCTGCAGCCGGGCGCGGTGGCTCACGCCTGTAATCCCAGCACTTGGGAGGCTGAGGCAGGAAGATCGCGAGTTCAAAGCCAGCCTCAGCAAGGGCGAGGCACTGAGCAACTCAGTGAGACCCTGTCTCTAATAAAATACAAAAAAGGGCTGGGATGTGGCCCAGTGGTCGAGTGCCCCTGAGTTCAATCCCTGGTACCAAAAAAAATAAAAATAAAAAAGAGGAGGCCCTCGTCCTGGGCCTGGCAATGCCCTGGAGCACTGAGAGGGGTGGAGGGCGGGGAGCTCTGCATCCTTTCTTACGACTACGTGGGGATCTATGCTGAGCTCTACGTTTATAAAAATCCAATACTTACACTTCAGGAAATTTATAAAGTGAATCCCAGAACTACCCTTTCCTCCTGGGATCAGAATAACCAGCAGAGCTTCGTGGGGAGACGCAGGGCCTGGGGCCTGGACCCCTGAGCGGGGGCCCTGCGCTTCCCCTTGCGCGCTGTGGGAGGCCCTGCAGGTGACTAGTCACCCTGGGCCTCGCCTGGGGGACGGGGCTAATGAAGTCCCCACCTTGCCGGCCGCGGGGAGGTCAGACACAGCGACTCAGGTGAGGGCGTGGGCACAACCCCGGCACCCGCAATCTCGCGATCTGGACTCCAGCAGGCAGAAAGTGCTGGAACGGACGGAAGGCCCTGCCCAGGCTCTGCAGGTCCCAGACCCTGCCAGCCCCGGCCGAGGAGGCTGAAGAGCAGCAGCAACTGTCACAGTGGGCTCAGGAGCCCAGTGGTCCCGCAGTGACCTCCCTGGTTTAAGATGAAGAGATGGAGCCTCCCAGCGCAGAGTGACCAGCTCGAGGTCGCCGAGCAGACTGGAACCCCAGGTGCTGACCAGCGCCCCGCACTGGCCCTCTGGAGGGGGTGGGCACCTCCGCTGGACCGGGGACAGGGAGAAGGCCGGGCCCCTGGCTGGGCGCTGCCCCTCTGCTTCGGGCCCCTCCCACAATTTCCCTGAACGTGGAGCTCCTGGCTGTGCGGGGCCACCGGCCTGTGTCCCCGCCTGCCCAGCCACGGGGCCACTCACACTCAGGACAGGTCCTGGGTCCCACGGCCACCTGAAGGCAGCCTCGGTGTCGAGCGGTGACCCCTCCTTCCAGCCACCCTGTCCCCCTCTGGATGTGACGCGGGCGCCCACCCCGCCTTCCCAGAGCTGCTGGCCTGGACCACGCCCCTCCCGCTGAGTCTCACCGTGGACGTGCAGCATGACGTCCCTGCGGTCCTCTCCCACGGCGCTCACGGCCACGCAGGAGTAGCTGCCAGAGTCGGAGGTCTGGGCGCTGGCCAGGGTGAGGACCCGGCCCCCGGGGAAGACCTGCGGCCCAGGAGCCACGTGAGGCCCCTGTGCTGCCCGCATGCCCAGACAGCCCCGCCCAGGCCCCCAGGAGGGGGCGAAGCTGAGAGCTGCACCCAACCCCGAGCCCTGCTGGCCAGTGGACAGTTCTGTCAGCCCTGAAGAACCCTTTAGGGCCACGCTGTCCACTACGATGGCCTCACGTGGCCAGCGAGCCCTTGGTACGGGGCCAGTCCCATGGTCCTGGGACACCTCTGCTTCCCTCACCCTAAGTTCCCAGGGGCCAGAACAGTGATCTGGGGCCATCCGGCCCTACTGACCTGGAGGCCAGGGGTCCCTGCGGTGGACACGGGGTTTCCATCCTTCAGCCACATCAGCGTGGGGCTGGGGGCACCAGTGGCGTTGCAGGTCAGGCGGACGGGGGCGCCGAGCAGCACTGGGCCCGGCAGACTGGGCGGCAGAGTGATTTGGGGCGGCACTGCAGGACAGGGGTGGCAGGGACACAGGCTGCCCCTCAGGAGTGCACGGCCACAGACAAAAGCACAGGGACTGCCACTGTGACAAGGGCAGCCCTCCACAGCTCTCAAGGTTGCCCAGCTCATCCTTGTAACACCAGAGGCTTCTACCACGAAAAACAGGCTCAGAGAGGGGACGCCACTTGCCCAAGGTGGACCAGCAAGGGAGCAGTGCTTGAACTTGGGCCTTGGGTCAGCAGGAAGTCATTTACTATGGGAATGGGGTGGGGGACAGAAGGTGGCCAGAAGATTCCATCGTATCTTGGAGGCACGAGTCATGATGCCCAGGGCCCCACGGTCCTGCCCAGCTCCAGGATGAAGCCCAGCCTCTCCCACGGCCTGTGAGGCCCAGGAGCACTGGCCTCTGGATGGCCCGGCCTCCTCTCTGGTTCTGTAAGCTCCCGGCCCCAGCCTCCTTTCAGTCTCTCGGATCCCTCGTCTGCAGCCTTGAGCGCTGGAGGAGCTACCAGCGTAGGTTCCTAGCTGTTGATGACGCCCCGGATGCCCCAGTGACAGCCCCAGGTAGCACTTCACATCTACTAGCTCTTACAGCAGTTCTCACAAAGTCGTGCTCTGGGTAACGACCTGATCCCTGCACCTGGAGTAGACTGAATGCTGGGGGCGCTTCCTTATTCAGGACTATAGTGCAGGTTTTCCTCAGAGCATGGACTCAATGACTGTGGCTTGGTACAAGATGAACAGATAGAAGAATGAGTGATTAGATTGATGGGCAGGGGGTGGATGAGTGGATGGGTGAACAGAGGGGGTGAAGGATGGATGGGTGGGTGGATGGTGGACAGGTGTGTGGATGGTGGATGGGTGGATGAGTGCATGGATGGATGGATGGATGGGTGGGGTGGGCACATGGTGGATGGGTGGATGGTGGATAGATGGATGGGTAGATGGTGGGTGGATGGATGGTGGATGGATGGATAAGTGAATGGATGGATGGATGGATAAATTGGTGGGTGGATGGATGGTAGATGGTGGATGGTGGATGGGTAGATGATGGATGGGTGGACGGTGGATGGATGGTAGATGGTGGATGGTGGATGGGTGGACGGTGGATGGATGGTAGATGGTGGATGGTGGATGGTGGGTGGGTAGTGGATGGATGGGTTGATGGATGCATTGGTAGGTAGATGAGTAGGTGGATGGATGGATGATGGATGGATGGGTAGATGGGTTGATGAGAAGAAAACCAAGTGGAGGATGGGCAGCAGTACCACTCTGGAAGGAAAAGCTTGTTTTGGGAAAAGGGCCCCTGCAGTCCCCAGGCGGCTCACCATTGACCCGCAGGCCATGCTGTAGCTCTGTGCTGCCGGCCACATTGGATGCCACACAGCGGTAGCTCCCAGCATCAGAGAGTCGGGCTCGCTCGATGAGGAGGGCCCTCCCATCGGCTGACACTGTCACCCCAGTCCGAGAAGAGATAGGCTGGCGGCCCTTGAACCAGGAGACATCTGGGGCAGAGAAGAGAGATGCAAGCTCTCTCCAGGAGAACTTCGGGTAAACGTGGGCACCCAAAACCCGGACCTCAGTAGTCGGGGTGCCCCGCAAGCTTCTTTGGCTTCTGTACCTCCTGCCAAGGTCCACCCAGAACTCACCAGGTGCCCCATGGCAGGGGGCACATCACCCCAGAGTCACCTACCCCAGGCAAAGCAGGGG